>OZ005649.1:390153886-391407636 GCA_963930645.1 Salticus scenicus
TTTATCAACTTACTAAGCCCCTTCGAAAGAATTTATACAAAACTAAATGCAATTATTTACAATTTCGTAACAACACGCATTGATAAAGTGCTAATATAGTTAGTTCTATAGCTATCATTCAACAGAAAATTTAAAAACATGGTTTATAAAAAGTTTTTTACCTTATAATTATTAATGTTTAGAGCTACATAATATTATTTAATATTCTGAATTATACAGCAATAGATTTAAATATAACTAAGTTGATAAATAACATATAATAATTAAACTTTAAAAAAAATATTTATTACTATCAGGGGTTTCATAAGAGGTAAAACTGCGTAAGAATTTCTCACCTTTATGCAAAATCGATGTGAGATTTGAAAATGGAGCGTGAGAACAGAAAAATACTTAAAAAAATAAATAAATAAAAAACTAGATTAATATCAATTCTTGATTATTGCTTAATATTAATTCTAGATTATTGCTAATGACGTCTAATTTTATAGCTAATTGTTATAATTTGGGTTGAATCGCATTTAATTGCTTAAATATATCGATTTTGTTCACTGTGCGCACTGAAAAATGTACTACTATTGCCCTGCAAATTGATGAAATTTACTTTTTTTTATACCTTCAATATAACATTATTTATCTAATTGTAGTTTTTCTAGTGTTTTATTGTAGAAATGTAATCTACTGATTTGCAGCTAATCACCAAAGTACGCAATTTTCTTATCCAAGGTTTTGAAAAATTCTTTTAATTGTTTAACTTCTGTAAAGGTTTCGTTTCAATTTTCTGATTTTTATGAATGATCTGTTTCCGGAAAAAAAAAAATATAATAATAAATTAGTTCCAAAAGTGTGTGCGATTTTCTCACAATGTTAAAAATTTGATGGGGGAAAAAGAAAAAACATGCAATATTCTCACTATTTCGCGCTTTATAAGGAACACTAACTATGCTAGATAAAACTTTTATAACAGGTTCTGGAGACGTAATACTTACTAAACCTTATTTTATGAATATTAATTTATTGATTTAAAAACACATACACTGCAAATAAAGGCGTCTTAAAGTAAGACAAAAAACATCCTAAATTGGATTTCAGACACGTAAATGTCTTAAAATGAAGCTATGACATAATAGATATCTTAATTTAAGACACTTTTGTGTCTTAATAAACTGGTGATGCAAATGAACTAATGTAAAGTATCTTAAAATAGGAAGGTGTCTTAAAGTAAGACATTTTCACATTTCATCGTTGACTATTAGTAGTGGCGCCATCTGTGAATGAAAATCAAAATCATCTTCATTGTCTCTTTTTTTTTTTTTTTCATATGAAGATACAGTTGTAATAAAATAATTTCTTTTAAGAATTTTTTAACTTAGCAGTGAAAAAAATAAATAAATAAATAAATAAAATAGAATATTATAAATATGTTTTAAACAGAAAATCAGAATCACCACACCAACTTTATTTATTTATTAAAAAGCCTTAAAAATGGCAGATCTTTTAAGCCTAACATGGCGGTGTTTCAAAACATAAAAAAGATGGCGGTTTTTTTTTTTTTTTTCGTGAAAATGAAAGACGATTTTGTTATAGTGTATAAATATTTTATTGAATTTTTAATTTTGGACCAATACATTTTGTCATCCTTCTGGCAGTTGCTTGATTCCATGCTTATAAAATGTCTGATCCTTTCTGGCAAAAAAATTCATCTAATATTTTTGACGTCTTCATTTGAAGCAAAGTTTTTACCCCCTAAAGATTTTTGTAGAGATTGGAACAAATGACGCAGTTTCCTAGAAATCCCACCAAACAGATAGCATCATCTTTTCTTCATTAATATTGGGTTTCGAAGTGCTTTGATCCACTTCATCACCTTTCTCAGTGATTTCTTGCTTTAAAATTATTGTTAGACAACCTATTTCTCATCCCAAGTGGTGATTCGCTTTTTAAACAAAAGTCATCTCACATATTAAATTTGGTGCACTCATACTCTACAGAAGTAGATAGGCAATCTTTTCTTAAATATGAAATATTGTAGCGTAGAAGCATCCTTTATCGGCCTATATGCGCCTAAATCCAACATAGTTTTTTCTAATAACTCTCTCACATAACTATGGTACAAGAACTTTATTAAACATGGTTTATTGAAAAAAAAAAAAAAAACTAATATGATGTGGCCACTACAAGACTTTGTTCTATATTTTCCTATACAAATTCACTCACTAACAATATTTAAAAAAAAAAATACGATTTTTTTCCTTTTTTTTTTCGTTAAAAGTAAAAAAAAAAAAGAAATCAATAACTTTGTTTTAAATTATAACAGATTTATAGTTCAACCATTCGTTTTAAAGGTATTGACAAGACCTTTCGAAAGATACCCATCTTGAAAATTTACTCCCCTCGAGGGGGGAAATCCCCCCCCCCAGGAGGGGTGGTGAGGCTCCTACACATACAATTTTTTTTCCCAGTTGACTATCTCTACTATAAATAATTCTTGTAAATTTCATAATGATTACTAAGAAATAATTTTCTTTATACGCATTTATGCAAAATTTTGTCCTATATCCCCATGTTAAAAATTTAGAAAAAGCGGGATGGCAACGCAACCTCTAAGACAGTTTTTACCAAACGTTGATAGGCACTAACTTATGTCAAGGTGCAACAACATACCAATTTGTAGGAAATTCTGTGCAGTACTTCCTGAGATACAGTTGCCACAAAATTTCGTCACACACACACAGAGACTGACAGACAGACAGACAGACATTTTCTAAAAATGGTCAAATCGTGTTCTACAGCTCTCAAAACGTGTAAATCCATCAAAAACACGAGGTCGAAAATTTTTACGAATCCAATACTTTCTTCTATTCAATATATAAGAAAGTAAAAAATACTTCCGGAATAAAATTTAAATATTTCATAGAAAATACATTAAAAGTGTCTATTAAAATAAATTGAAACACGCTAAATCTATTTTTAATATTCAATTATCATATTTACAGCGAAAATTGAGAAAAAATATCACTTTAAAGAGGATTTTCTACAGTGAATTTAAGTTTGCCAAAATCATTTTTACAAATTTCTTTTACTTTTTTTCCTGCATTAATTTATGCACATCTGTCTGAATTTTACAATAACTGTAAAACACAGCTCTATTTTTTCTTTCAGGAACTTACATAAAAGGGAAAAATTAACTCAATTTAAATTTCATTGAAAATTTAACCGCCAATTTATTTGGAATTAATAAATAACTAGCAGATAATTTAAGCAAATGAAGACAGTTTACTGAAAATTAAATTGCTGATTTTAGGCTCTCGAAAGGAGTGGAGTCTAATTTCTCCGATTTTCCAAACATGAATAGCTGTTTTTTTTTTTTTTTTTTTTTTTTTTTTTTTAAGATAACGTAAGAAGAATAGGAATCTTTAAACTTAAATAAAAGTGAAAAATTTAGTGTTTTGTAATTGTTACCGATTTGTAATTCTAATGTCGAAATAATTGACTTTTTTTTTTTTTTTTTTTTTTTTAAGTAGAATTATGTTATAATACTTCATCGTATTCATATTATAATATATTAAACTACCACAAATGAACATTATAAAAACTTCTCTCTGTCTCATTTATTTATTTATTTTTTATTTACTTTTTATTTTTTATTTTTTATTTTATTTTTATTTTATTTTATTAATTATTATTTATTTATTTATTTATTTATTTATTTTATTTTATTTTATTTTTTGTATTATTCATGGTAGTGCAAATCTTTTCAGTTTTTAAATTCCTTCTGCTTTGTGTAAAAACAAAAATTATAACTTAACATTTAATATATCAACATTTTTTTAACTATTTCTATGCGTAATAATTCTGAGTTTAGTTTCAAATCAGAAAATGTGATATAAACTTTTAGTTTAATAAAAATTAATGCTCATTATAATAAATTAAATTTTATTCTCTATAAAGAGTTACATTAAATTTTTATTACTGTTTAAAAAACGAGGTTTTTTTTTTTTTTTTTTGTAGTTGTTGTAAGTAGAGCTCTTTTATTTGTAATATTTATTTGCGTATTTTCTTACTTCTCAAGAACTTTACATGTAATTGCCCTCTTTACACCACTCTCTTCTAAGTAAATTACACAAGACATTCGTTTCCGATAATCTTTTTCCCCATTTCGAAACAATGATTATACTTTGTAATTTTAGGATGTGTCAATTATAATCTACGATAGAGAAAAAAAAAAGATTGGGTATTACACGTTTTAGAAATAGGAGAGAAAACCCGATAAAAATCAGTGAAAATTCTGCCAGTCATTTAAAGTAATAGCTTATATTTATAATTGGCTAAATAAAAATAAAAATTTGAAAAATATTTATATTTTTTTCATTGATAAATCAAATATACATTATTATTGGTAATAGAAATACCAATATAATATAAAATAATTAAAACATATCTATGTATTATATATATGTATATATATATATTTTTTTAGGTAAAATTTTTTTTTCAATAGTTACTTGCCATCAGTATTGCTTAATTCATTAAACACAAAATATCGTATACTTCAGAAGTTAATATTTTAAAATACACTAAGTAATATTTATAGGGATATACATTAAAATATTTTAACTTAGAAAGCAAACATATTATGTGCGGATTATTTTATATATACACATTTTTTATATATTTCCCATACAAAACGCAGTTTCTATGTACAATTATTTATTTTGATTGCATAAATATTTGAGTAACTAAATATCTAAAGTAAATGTTGAATGCAGAGCAAACGTATTTACCACAGTCTTCCCAAATTCTTTAATTCTTAAGCAGATTATGAGCGCAAAATTTCGTAATTCACATATTCAGTTCCCTATTTATCTACAAACCAAAGGAAAAACATAAATGTCTATTAAAAGGCAGATTTTCTTTAAAAATTTTCAGGAAAATAGTTTTGAAACTTTTAAAAGAGCACATAAAAAAAAAAAAAAAAAAAAAAAATGCAGCAGAAGAATATTACAATTTACTACAAAAACATTAAAGTGATTTTGATGAAAATATGTTCATCAACAACACTATTAGTATTTGTATATTTTATCAAAATGTGCTATAACTTTATGTGAGATAAAAGTGACACATGAGCCAGTTTATGGCATGACACATCTGTTACAAAAATTTAAAAAATATCTAAAAAACTATATAGTAAAGTGGTTTTGATATTGTTTTAGAATATAACATTCGAAGCTAACATAGCACACTGAAGTTTTATATCAAATGAGAGCTTTTTAACCTTCACCTGAATTGTTAAAGAATTTAGACTTTTCATGGCGAAAAATTCATAATATATAAATCATTTGATCAAGTTGCGCTATCTCAAGGGCGGTATAATACGCTATATCTGAGACTGGCCTATCCAGATTAGACTATGACTGAGTAGCAAAATTCCGGCTACCGTTTTGTAGTACATACAATGGTTTAACTCCAGCCATAGCTAAATTTATTAATTTCTTTATTTATAGGGAGGAGGAGGAGGAGGAGGGGGCGATTTCATATTTTTTTTTTTTAACTTATCACAAACATTTGTTTTAATCAGGAAAATTGTGATAAATTAAATGTAAATTATATTCCTGCAATGAAGAATAATCATCAGAATAATATCAGAATATTCAAAATGATATAACATATATACAATATTGATGACGAAAGTGTAATATGTATTTAATATTACAATTGCAAATTTGGTATGAGGAAATCAAAACTTGAAGAATAATTACAAAAGTTATATTCAGTTGAATATTATTTGAAATGGGTGTTATTTCTTACTTTAGATTATTGTTATTTTAATTATTTAGTTAGCAATATAACTATTACAATTCATTTTAATTTTTTAATTTTTTTTTTTTTTAGAGAGACACATACTTTTATAATTTTGCTGTAGAATTTTAAATAAATTTTTATTGTCCAATCTTTTCATATATTAGTAAAATAATTAAGTTAAAGCTATGGTCTGCGTTCCCACAGTCTCAGTTTATTGTTATTATTATTATTATTCATAGGAAATGAATGCTGGCTGAAATTTTGCACACTTTTCATTGCCAGATTTTTTTTTCATACTTTTAATCAGTACCACAAAGAAAATATTAAAAATTAAATATTAATATAATCTTCAGTTCAAGTTTTCATTTCTGTCTACAGTCTAGTAATAATCATTAGAGGATTATTTTCATCTTCCTTTATTTTATTTATTTATTTTATGTGACATTTTATGGATGATTCATTTGCGCTTTTCAATCCTATAGCATGCCAATATTTTCTAATAGTATTTTTAAATGTAATGAATTAACTATAGATAATCGTTAGAAAATTGTTGATAAAAATTTCTGTTAAAAATTATTCATAATTCATATTTTGAGAGAACCAAAAATTCTGGCAAAAATGCTAGTGTGTTAATTGCTTATCATATTTATTCGATAATTCAAAAGTAATTAAAACTTTAAATTCAATTTTGTTTAAAAATAGTTCTTGTTATATTTGATACTTTTCTTTATAGAAATCTTTACATTAATTACAGAATATAAAGGTTTTAAAGGAAACTGTAGTTTTTCTTAAAATAATAATAATAATAATAAATAATATATATATAATGAGATAATACTTCTATTTTTAAGCTTTTTTTCCAATTATTAATCCATTTTTTATTCCAATTATTATTTCTGTGGTCTTTTATTTATTTTCTCCGTCATTATGTTTAATGATCCTTTTTTTACTCAAGTGGGCGTAAGTAATTTATATTGATTTTGTCTCTTATTGGATCTTAACACGTATCGTAACATTTTTGTGCTAGTTTTAGCAATGTGTTATAACAATTTTTATTTTTCTTGTGTTGGATTTGACATGTATCTATTAATTGCTAAATAATTAAGGTTAAAAGATCTATCATTTATATGTATATATACATATATTTATTTATTTATTATACCAAATTATCATCTTTTGGGTACGTAAAAGATAAAACAGATTCCTTTTTCTTATTTTTCGAACTCATTTTCGCTAAAGTAATTAAAGTATTATGTTATTATTAGTTAGAAAAATGACGCTAAGTGATATATATTTTCAGCCAAAAAAAAAAAAAAAAAAAAAAAAAAGAAAGAAAGAAAGAAAGAAAAGAAAAAAGAGCAATTTTTGAAGTTAAAACGTGAACAGAATTCATTTAGCAAGTTAAGGATGTTTAGCGATCCAAAGTGTAAGTATCAAGAACAGTGAATGTTTTACTGCTTTACTCAATTAAGATTCTTCGAGAATTACTTTGTCATTCAGTCGGGAAATTTGTATTATCACTTTTTTTTTCCTTACATTTTTATGTGTTAAAGCAGTAGTAACTTAGATTTGTTTAGGTACACCGGTTTATAGTAATTTTTTGTTTCTATGTTTAAGCAAAAATTAAAAGCATTTTTAAATTTCACAATTCCTTTATGGTTTTTATATTTAAACTTTAACATATGTAAGTTAATAGAAGCAATCGAGATTACAAAAATTATCAAAATGAATGAAAATTTTAATTATATGAAAAGAAGGCGGAAATAAAAATGTAAATGTAAATGAACACAATAAATAAATTAATTAAAGTTTCACTACAAATATAGTAGTGTGAAGAAAGAGCGGATACTATCAATGCTTTGGTATAAATTAAAATGTTGACATGTCTCAAAATGTATTATTTGGCAAAAGGATTTTACATATTCGTTTTCCAATTATTTAAATTTTTTCCTTGACAATCCATTTGATCAATTCCACTTCCTCATATATAAACCGATGGCATACAAGTACAAATACGCAAAATAATGTTATAAAGGAATCTATTGTATCATATGAATAGGCTGACCAGATCAAAGTACCTTTATAATAGAGGAGCGTTAAAAATTGCTACAATTGTCCAATTATAGATGTATTTTTTCATTCCTAATAAATAAGAACTAAAAATAAAGTATTACTGATAAATAACTTACTTTCTACAATTTTTTAAAACTTAGAAAAATGCCTTCAAAATAAAGGAAGTTCCCATTTGTCCCCAGTAAATGGGGACGTTTGGTTAGTGTACATATGAACGGCAAAAGGATAACATCCATGTTACAGTGAGTTAAGAGAATACGTAAATTGTCATTTCAGATCATACATTCCTAAGAGATTGGAATTCCTTTTCTACATTCTCTACCCCTCCATCCATGTTGTGCATAGACTTACGAACAACCCAGTATTTAAAAAGAACTTACCAATATATCGATATTGTCATATTTAATGTATACAAACACCAAACTGTCTCAATTACATATATATAAAAATCAAAACCTTTTTTATTTACGAGACAAATTTTTTTTTAAATATATATTTAAAAACAATTAAAATTTAGACGTTTCAAAATCCGTCCGAATTTCCTCATCAGTATCAATATAACATAATTCACAAGCATTACATAAACACCCAAGGAATTCATAGAAGTACAGAATATTGAGGAGCCAGTGTGCATGCTTCATTGATAGTGTGGAGATGGCAGGCAATGTGCTAACTCTCAAGAAAAATACATGACCTATAATTATCGAAACCAGAGTTTAGAACTTTTATATTATCGAAATCAGGAATATGATTGGTTTCTATTGAATGGATTACAATTTTAGGACTTTGGTTGCAATTTTTATATGATCGTCTGTGCTTCTGTAGTCTAATTCTTGCTGCACGGCCAGTTTCACCAATATAAACATATTTACAATTTTCACAAGGAATTAAATATAATATACTAGTTATGTCCAAATAAGGGGGTTACAAGTTTAATGTTAAAAAGAAAGTTTTTAAATTGTGTAATAGGCCATAAAGCAGTATGAGTATTAAGTGGTTTAAGTAATTTAGCAATAAGTTTTGAAGGAAAACCAAAATCGGGTATAGAAATATATATATATATTTTTATTAATTAATTAATTTTTCGTTTGCATTGGAAGAGAGGGGAAAATTGCAGGAAGGAATGAAGAAGAGGGGAAGCGGATAATTTATTCACGATAAATTCTTTTAAACAATTATGAGGGTAATCGTTATTGATTAAATCCTATTTATTTATTTTTTTGTTGTTGTTGTTGTTGTTTCCAACTTAGAAAGAGTCTCATTACTCCATAATTGAAGACCTCTACTGACCAAAGTTTGAAAAACGGCAATTTTATGAGAATTAAAATTAGCAGAATGAAAATTTAGTTAATGACTCCTCAATATTCTGTACTTCTGTAAATTCCTTGGGTGTTTATGTAATGCTTGCAAATTATGTTGTATTGATACTGATGAGGAAACTTGAACGGGTTTCGAAACGTCTAAATTTTAATTGTTTTTAAATGTATGTTTTAACTAAAATTTTGTCACGGAAATAAAAATGTTTTTTATTTTGATATTGTCATAGTTACCATAAATCCCATAAATGAAATATTCCGTTCAAGTGTCCTGTCTTTCTTTATTTTTCTTGACTTATCATTTCTTTCTTTGTTTCCTTTTTTAATTATATTTTTCTGTATTCGTAATAGTCTGTTCCAATATTCCTGACATTCAGAAAAACATCCAGTTGAATATCATGAAAATTCATAGAGATATCGGTGTATTAAATGAGCTGTTTTCAGCTGTTTGCTAAAAAAGTCCTTACGATATAGGGTCATACAAAGGAAATTTGAATCAGAAAAAATTATGTTAAATAATGAAACTTTATACAGTATTTTATGTATAGATATATACAACATACCTATAAAAAAGAGAAGAATGAATTGCTTGAAAAGAAAAATGAAATGTTTTTTTCTGACACAACTTTTCATTTGTAAATGTCCTCTTATCGTAAAGTTCTCTTTAGAAAACCACCAAAAAGCAGTTTATTTAATCACCTATATATCTCTATGAATTTTCATGATATTGAATTGGATATTTTACCATGCTTTTATTAACTTCTATTCAAGTTTGTTTATTTGTTTGTCCAATACAAATCTCGCAATCGATTTTTAAGTAACTTCCTTACTAGCTAGACATTTGAAACTTTCATAGTAGCTCAGAACCCGGTGACAACACAATAATTCGAAGTCTGATTTTCGAATTTTCAATTAGTTTTCTTATAATTAATTAAACTATGAAAATAATAACATCTAATAGCGTTAAAATAGCCATTAAAATATTAGCTATAATTTAATTGTTGCCAAAAAAAAAATTACGAGTTCAATTTCTTTCGACATAAAAATAAATACATTTAATTAAACTTGAACGTTAAAAAATTATAAAAAGTTAAATTATGCATCTCACAAAAAATGACATCATTATCATTTTAAAAATTTTATGCACCTTGATAAGAGCTCTATAATTCATCAAAAAATTTAAAACATGGTATATAAAAAGTTTTTTTTTTATCTTATAATTATTTTATATAGTGCTCTATACATTTGAGTAATAAACGCTATCAATTTTTTTTCTACTAGAATCTAAGCATGCGCAGTAATAAATTATATACTGCAATTTTCCATATCTCTTTGAATATCAAATGTATTTGTTTTAAATTGTAGTACAATAATTTAGGCATATGCTGTAAGTAAAAACTTGCAAAAAATTTTTTGCATTTAAAAGAAATATATTTACAACTCTTTAAATATTCTAGCTATCCTTACAAAACCCCACGCACTCATAAAATATACCATTTGTAACCATGTCTAAAATTTTTAGTTAAATCGACGCACTTCCAGATACAGGATAATCACATTTTTATTATTATTATTATTATTATTATTGGATTTGTTGTTTACCCTCTAAGGGCCATCAAGACAAGACATTTGTTTAAAAAATGTGAAGAAAATTTCCCTTAATTCCAAAACTCGAAAATAATATGCATTAAGTATTTTTGAAGATATTAGACAAAGTGTAAAAAAAATTGAAATTTTTTCTATTATTTTGTTCAACACCTGTAAAATTAAACATCTAATCATAACAAAATGCTTCCAGAATATATTCTTAATGTAATTCACATTCAAGATACTTATTATACCTAATTATAAGCAACATAATCTTTTAAGTAAAGTAAGTATTTTGCCAATAACATCAAAACATTCTTAACACAAGTAAATTTAATCACATAAAACACACATAATTTTTTTTTTTTTTTTTTTTTTTTTTTTTTTTTGTAAAAGGAAAAAAAAAAACGATCCCTCTAAAATTTCTCATAAAAATAGCTTAAAGTGACTTACGTCTGTAAAAAAGTCAAATAGGCGTCACAGAAAATATTTTTCAGTAGAATAAATGATAATGATGATCCAATAAACCAACACGATATCATTTTCTACTTTTCACTATTAGGTATAAGAGATATATTTCTTCATTTTACTCGATAAATTTTTATCTAGCTCCTTTGGCAAGTTTATTTGCAAATGATATTCATCTATAAAATGGTTTTGATATCGCTGCATCAATGTCAGAAATAAATAAGGATAATGAGTCTTCTTTTAATAATTTACATGCGTTTAATATACATTAAAATAATTTAAAAAATTAAAATTGTTAAAATATTAAATCATTTTCAGTGATAATTGTATTGGTAAACTTATATAGTTGCTGTGTGTGTGTTATACAATATACATTATTAAATTCTAAATATTTTTATTATTGCATTTTGAAATTTATAACTGCATCGCACCATAAATATTATCAATACGTCTCAAATATTTTAGAGTTTATGTTTTAAGAGCACAATAAAAATAATAATACAGAAGATTATAAATAAAGTTACGATTTTAAAATGTTATAATTTTAAAACTACCCGTCAGAGCGATTCGATATTTTACCAGAGCAATCGTAAAACAATGAAATTTTGAGTGGAGGAGGAAAAAAGTAGTTCCAGCATGTTCCTATAGATGGCGCTGTCAGGGTAATGTCAGGGGAAACGCCTAAATGGACTCATTAAACACAGGTGTGTTGTTAGCAACACAATGAAATAGCAGGAAACAGTAGACTTCAAGCATTTACTACATTTTTTTTAGCAAAAAGACAAGAATACGTGTTTACAGCGGAAACAGTCATAGTGAAAAGAGAAAAAGTGGAGCTTCATGAAACAAATACTTTACAGATAATTAACGGCACATTTTGAAACTTTTTTTCTCTCTTGCCAAACAAAATTTCATTGCCTCACGATTGCTCTGGTAAAATATCAAATCGCTCTGATGGGTGGTTTTAAAATTATATCGTTTTTAAATCGTAACTTTAATTATAATCACTCTGTACTTAAATATATTCAATTGTCATAGAAAAATAGTTTCCGAATTTTATATCTTTAAGAAATTAAGAATGATTATTTATTTAATTGGATAGTTTTCAAAATTTATTTTTAAACACTCTGATAATCAAACAAAAAATTCAAAATGCTCAACGTATATTTAAAAAAAAAATCAAAATACATAAGCTCATTGTAATCAGAATGAGTAACATGTTTATGAGTAAGTAATTTCTTTGTTTAAAAAATGAATGTTGGTAAGAAACGGAGAGTAAAAAATGACGAATTTGACAAAAACAAATAGACAATTATAAATAAAAAAGGGAAAATAAAATAAATAAATAAATAATAAATAAAAAACTAAATAAAAAAAGTGACAAAGTATTTTAAAATTAAATATAAAGTTAAACTCGCAATATGCTTCTCTTTTTTTTTAAATGAAATAACAATATACGAGATTTTGAACACATATCTACTTCAACAACAATTATAACAAATATTATAAATTTTTATTTTTCGTAAACAGATGTTAAATACTCTAGATGATCATTCATTCAACTGCGAACCACCTCAACGAATTTTTGTTTAAAAAGACGGTAAAAATGTTTTTTTTTTTTTTTTTTTTTTTTACTTCTTGGAGGAAATAGAACTCTAGTCCAGATAAATGACTTGACATTTTAAAAGAATAAAAATTATAAAATATGATGAGAAGAAAACGTCTAATTAAACAATATGATAAATACTATTAAGAAAATCCTTATTTATATTATGAAAGCGAATCATCACTGATTCATTGATTGATTCATTTGTCAATGGCAAGTCTAAAAAAAACTAAAAGCATGAAATTTCGACAGTAAGTTTCTTTCGTTACGTAAATACTCACTAAGAACGGATTATAAAAGTTTAACATTTAAGGGGTTAAAAGTGAGTGTCAAAGTTTTGGAAGCTCTTCACCGTATCTCTACATTTGTTTCTTGTGAAATGTTTAAATTTAATGGAAAGACGATTCTTAGGCCCTAATAATTGTAAAATATGATAATATTCCGAAATTTAATACTTTCGGAAGTTGTATAGGGACGTTAAAAATATTTAAACCTTACCAATGTATATCTGCTTTTATCTCTTGTATAAGGTTGAAATTGAGAAAAAGGCTTCCTTTCAGGCCTTAAAGGTAGAAAATGTGGATTGTACTTCTAAGGGAGCGAAACGTTGTGTATATATATCTATTTACTATCTCAATAAATAATTACTCAGTGAATTTAATCGTTAATGAAACAGCTCAGACGTGAATTCTTTATCGATTAATCGATGTTTGAAATGCTTTTATTTGTAATTTTAGTAATTTGTTGGCATCTTTCTATTCTTCAGTTTATGTAAAAGTTTTACATGTGGCTACACTGCTTTTTTTCTAGTTTTCTCTCTGGATTCCTTGATAATTTGACTTAAAATTGTATTTAATTTCTCACTCAAAATGTTTTTTATTCCTCGATCGGGGCTGGAACAATATAAATTACTATGATTAGCTATATTGTTTTAAGAAATCGATGCAGCTTTCACAGCTTTATGAAGTACGTGCCCCCTGACGCGTTTTTACTTTTACTTTTAATTTTAAGCATTTTTATCCAATTATTATTTATGTGGTCCTATTTTTATTATTATCATTCCTGTCGGCGTAAGTAATTTAAATTGTTTTTGTCTCTTATTGGTTCTTAATCTGTATCGCAAAATTTTTCTGTCAGTCTTACCTATAAGTTAAAATCAGTTCTATTTTTGTTGTGTTGGTATTGTTTTGTATCTATTAACTGCTAAATTTTAAGGTTAAATTTTATTACGATATCTATCATTTATATATATATATATGAGCGTTTTTCTTGAATGGTAAAAATCCTTAAAAATTCAATTCATAAAGTGGTAAAAAGGATATATATATATATATATATATATATATATTTATACAAATCTTTATTTTTTAATTTGTTTCAATAAAGATTTGTCTTCATCAGAATTATAAATATTATCTTGTCAATAGATTAAATTAATTGACTTTACTTTCAATTTTTCTTCTTTCTTCTTTTCCATGCGCGAAGAATGGGAAGAACTGTTAGTATTAAATAAAAACAATTTTGTATTTTTCTACTGAAAGTATTTGTTTAAAGCTATTAATCAGACATCAGCTTTGCTTTGTCTTTTTAGTACATTTTCTAAGAAACATTTAACAAAAAACAAAGAAAGAGAGAAAGAAAAGAAAGAAGCAGAAGCAGAAGAAAAATATATACTCCTTATGCAATTTAGGCATCTTAAAAGGCACATTTTATACGAGAAATCTACTTAAATTCTAAGCATAATAAGTCTGAATATGAAATTGAATGAATGTATACAAAGAATGAATGTATATAATTCTTACTGTTTCTGAACAGTCCTAATTAAAGGACTTCTAGTAGATGTGTGAATTAGCCATTTATCTTTGTCTGAAGAAGTTAAATTGACAGTTAATTAGGAGCTACATTCTTTAATATATGACAGAGATTCTTCGTCAACTAATCCTTCAAACCGGAAGCAGTTATTTAAATTCAGCACATTATACAACTAATTAAAATCCCTTGTAACTATTGTAAATTATTTTCTACCATGTTTGTGATAGTAATGCAAAGGCATATGATATGAATTTTTAATTATAACTATCTAAATGGATTAATGCCTACATATTGGTAAAGTGATCTGCTAAAACACTTATATGTATCTTTCTGAATTAAACATTTAAATAAATTTTAACAATAACAAATATATTCTATTATCCATTTTTTCATAGATGAGAAATTAATCAGCGTGTATTTAATTCTGGATTGAAAATTGCTTAGTCTCCAATCACTACACAATTATAATATTTTAAATTGAAAGAAAACATAAAACAATTTAATCTTAAGTTAAGTAATTGATAATTTGAAATATAGAACAAAGTCATTTAATTTTCCTACATGCATTAGTAAAAGACAGTAATCTATTTTCTGAGTGCGTACAGAAAAAGTCGTTTACTTTTCAATTACTTCCTTAAAGTAAGACATTAATTAAAAAAATTGTTTTATTCTAAGTAATTATTTTCTGTTTTTTCAATTTAGCCTGCAGCTATTTATATAATTAAAGTTTCTGAACATTCTATGTTTTAATGGAGCCTCTTTTAAAAGAAGTAAATATCTTTCAGAATTTCCTAAGAAAGAAAAAATGTATTAACTTTTCCACTTGTTATTCGTCTAAATTTGTAATACATACATAATTTGTTAAAGATAGTTAAAAAAACAATACTTGAATATCTCTTAATAAGTTTAAGTATGTAAAATAACCATTTTTAATGGTTTGTTATAAGAAATGAATAGTTTTGTCTCTTGGCACAAATTTTTTTAAAAATATTTAGAGATGTTTAAATAGAAATATTATTAAATATTTTACTTAGTTAAAATCCTTCGTGCTTATACCGGATTAGTTAAATGTATATATATATATTACAAATTATACTTCATTTAATTATTTAGTTTTATTTAATTATTTTCTTGCTTTGTTCACTTTATTCTTGCTGCATAAATAAATACGACGCTAAAGTGCCTAAAATTATTTTTAAATTTAAATATAAAACTAAATAAATTTAAAATTTATTAATAAAAGTTAATTAAATAGTAAAGGTTGAGTTTAATTCATACTTCACGTAAAAATAGGGAAAATAAAAATAATAAATTATCTGAGTAGAATTCAACAATTAATACTATAAATAACAAAACAGACATATGTTTATAAAATTTGAACTGAAGTAGTACTGTGGCGTCATTTTTTAAATTCTTGGAGACGTTCATACTACAAAACATACAAATTTCATGCTGTAAAATATGAGAAAATTTGTTTTAAGCATCATGTAAAACAATGTTTCACAATTTAAACTCGCAAGGAGGAATAATTTGGAAGTATATGTGTGAATATCCAGCACTAGACAGGAGCAGACCAACTTGTTACATAATATTTATTTGCACATGAAAAAGATAAAGAATAAAAAATAAAGTAATAATAATAAATAAAAAAGTCTTTTGTAACATATTTTGTCATCGATTTTTAAAAAATAAATAAATAAATAAATAAAGCTTTTTCTGCTGTAAAACTTAAATTACAAATAGACTTTAATAAAAAGTAAATCGTTTCTTTTACTATCATGCCGTTAATCTTTGATTAATCCTAAATTTATCTGCTTTAAATGGTCATTTATTTAACATTTTTAATTGAAAATTGTATTTTATATAAAATCACTTCTTTATAAAAAACGAAAATGAACATGAATAAATATTTTTTTTTCTTTGCCAGATCATAATACATATGTATATATTATTAGCATATGCATGACTCAGACTCTTTTTTTTAATAGTATCTTATAAATTGATAGGTATCAATTATATTTCCATTTGATTTTTCCATTTGCGCTAAAATGTCTCCAAAAATAATTTATTTATATTATTAAAAATACGAGATACATTATAAGATGCTCTTTTAATATAATGCATTGTGGATTAAAACTCCTTCTTTTCTTCTTTTCTTTTCAAAGAAATATTTTAAAGATAACGACTTCCGTATTACTCGACCTTTTCTATTAGAATAAGAAATGACATTGACAGCGGACAAAAAATAATGATAAGGGAGTTATAATTGAACTTACTAATTAAACTTGATCAATAAAAATTAGTTGAAATTTAAATAATAATCTTTTGAAAATCTATTTATTTTTCGATATTTGTAGCTACTTAATTAACAGAAGAAATTTGTATTTCTTTAGATGTAAATTTAAAATCATTTTTTATAAATTTTAATATTTATTTGAATAGTAAATTCAAATAAAAATGGAGACGCTAAATATATTATTACACATTACAGATTTTAAAATACTAAATTTATTTTCCAAAATAATTTCTCTCTCTCTCTTAAAAGACATTCCCATATTAATTTATGGTGTAAATACAGAAATGAGGACCAATGAAAACATTTTCATGTTGTGAAATATAGTTTAATTGATAAAATTGAGAGAGAATAATAAAATATTTAATTTGTGTATGATTTATATGAAGTTAGAACAAAAAAAAGTAGTAAAGTATATGATTATAAAAAAATAAAAAATAAATAAATGAAATGTTATTCTGCAAAAAGTAAATATTTTAAACATTTTTATTATTTTCTAACTATGATAATAACTTTTTAAAACAATTTTCATTATTATTTGTTTAAAATACTATTTACTTTAATTTTCTAAAGGTGTAAAATTTTTAAATAAAACCTTATTTGTATTTTAATGTTGAATATATGCGTAGATATAATTGTTTGAAGTTTTTATCACCATCAAAAATACAGGATACGATTAAAAATATTCATTGAATTTCATTTTTATTTTATTGCATTTAATTTACAAGAAATAACATTTTAAAAAGTTACTTTAGAAATTTTCTACAAACAGCTTTATGCCTGAAAGAGTTGATTTATAATAATATTTTTTATTTCATTACTACAAATTTAAGAAAAAAAAAATTTTAAGAAAAAGTATCCTTCAAACATATCTTTAGTTATGAACGACTAAAATATATTCTCTTACCGCAGTACGATTATACACTATATGATATATGTACACTATGATATATGTACACTATACGATTTTCGACATTTTAGCAATATTTTACTTTCTTTTTAAAATACTATATTTTCTTGAATTCGTGCAAGTCTCTAAAAAATCTGGTAGTTTTTATAACAGGATAATTCCTTTAAAAAATGAATTTTACTTATTTTGAACTTAAAGGATGTGATACAATAGCGTGTATATTTTACATATCTTTCAATTATTTTACTAATACATTATTTTAACTGTCGTATGTTACCTAGAAACTCTTTTCTCTGCAAATTCCGTTTCTAATAGTAGTAATTAAGTTAAATTCTATCAAATTTACGCAATTAAACTATAAGTTAAGACGATAGAAAATTGGCAATAATCACGATTTTCTGTGAATAAACGCTAAGCATTAAGCATACTCAGTATTATGAACGTCAAAACAAGCCATTTGCAAGGAAATTGCTTTACTGAAAATCAGTTTAAATATTTGGTAAATTATATTAAATCCAAAGTAATTGACTCATAAAGTGGCATTTGCATAATGTTACATTCACCGAATTTATAATAGTTTAAGATAGGTGTATTTTAAGTTAGAGTTTACTCTAATTTAATTGAAGAAATAGTTAAGTAATTAATACAAGCGGTATATTATATATATATATTTCCTTTAATTTGAAATTTTATTCAAAATGTGGTAATTATTGACTAATTAAGAATAAAAGTGCTTAATTTTCATTAAAATTAAAGAATAATATTTGAACAATGAAAATGATTTTATTAAAATGTCATTTATTTTATTAAGCACATTAAAATCTAAAATGTCTTTCTTTGTATTAAGTACATTATTAGTTTTATTAAGTATCCTTATTATTAAGTACATTAAAATCTAACTTAAATAGTAGTAACTTATTTAAATGTTGAATATTATTTAATAAAATTTAAAAAATGCCCTTTAAAATGCTTGTAGAAATATGAATTAATATTAAGATAGCTTGCATGTTAATGCCAAACAGAATTGTTCTAGTTTCTAAAATATTCAACTTAGTGGTAATATACAGCAAAAACTATAATTATGAAAATATGAGGCAAAAGTTTTGCTTGGATCTTTCAAATGAAAACGTGATTATTCAGTAATTGTCTTCATTTCAGGATTTATACGTATATATATATAATTTGAATTATTTAGCACCATTGTAACACTCAGCAGTCAAAAGATAGATGAAGATATCAACATAAAATAAATTTTAATTGAGATTTATTTCGATTAAAATTAGTGATGGTATTAAATTAATTTGAGTACCAATGATTAGCAAAAACAAGTTAAAGTACTTACATAGAAGAGAAATGACACTAGCATAACACATAAGCCTAACGATGAGAGAATTTCCAAAAACTATGAATTATTAGTAACAGTCAACATTTGAGAGAATAGAGAAAGGATAAAATCACCAAAGAGTTCCGTTAAAAGGGGGGGGGGGGGGTAGGGGATGGAATTCATGAATTGAAAATTGGAATTTTAAATGTTGAAAAATAGAACTGTACGCTTCAGGAAACTTGCATTTCTATCAGCATATGCAATATTTCGTAAAACTGTATAGCTAAATCCAGCAAATATACAGCTCAGGTCTCTATCTTGCAACAAAACAAAAAAGAAAAAAAATTGAATTTTATATATTTTTTTAAGGCCAATCTATCGGTACTTTAAAACAATATTTTTAAAAATTTATAGTTATATTTCATAACAAAAACTACTATTTAAAATTATCGTTACAGAAAATCAAAAACCGCAGTCCATGAAACCTACATGAACGAACTGTTTAACAGGTTGAGCTCCACGCAAAGTCTTAAAATCCATTAAAATTCCGTAATGATTCCTCCTGCAATAAATAAAAATTAAGCAAATTTTTTATAAATTTTCAGTCATTAAAGGTAATATTTTTACTTTTGTGTCCTATTTTATATCCGCCACCGAAGGTTGACGCGGCTTTATATCATATTTGAAACTGTCAGCCACCAATGGCTGACAGAGCTGACAGGCGTTTTAATTTTTTATTGGTACTGCTTTTACTTTCGGGGTAAAACTTTCACTGAAATGTTTGAAGTATAACATGTTCTGCACACTCCTAAAGTTTCAAGATGATTCCTTCAGTATTTAGAGATATATAACAAAATGTCTAGAATCTAGAATGGCTGACATGGCGCTCAACGTGTTAATTTAAAATATTCTTCCAGTGTAATGAGATCAATAAAGCTAAATTATGCGATTTAATTAAAATACTCTACAAATATTAAAATACTCTACAATTAGCGCTCTAATAAATTAATCAAAATGAAAATAATAATAATAATAATATGTGTAAGGTTATAATTATGTGAACCTGAAATGAAAAACTTGGTTTAGATAATTAGAGTGCGGGTTAGTCTATACTCATCTTTACTAAAAATGAGTTAGTTATTTAAGTTTTTATTGTTTTATTATATAAGATAATGAAATACCTAAGGTAAATAATTCAATTTTAAGGATTAAAATTCCACTGTTTTCTCAAACATATGATTCATAACATCTAGTTAACACAGCGAAGTAAATACAGCTCTCTTGTTATAATTAAATGAATTTCAGCTGGGGAAATAATTACTCTTTAAAATTTATGTAAGTAGAAAATCTGCCGAGAACATTTATACAATTTTATCGTTACATCTAAATACGAAAGGTAACATAAACCAGTAACTCACCACTATATGTTAAATAAATAACAACACGTATTAAATAAATAATAGCAAAGAATAATCATGCGGGCCTAATTCATTGCGAAACATTTTCACATCCGTTACATTAATGTAACGGATGTATCCAAAAGATATCCTCAGGATATCCTATGGATGAAAATACATCCAAGAGACATTTTCAGGATGTATTATGGATAACTGTGCTGTTAGGGTTGTTACACTATCTACCAATAGGTATTTGGACATTCTCGAATTTAGACGTTTTGTCAAATATCTAAAAAAGTTCTTTAGTAATCATTTTGAAACTTTGGTAGAGTAAAGAACGCGTTATACTTCATATATTTCAGTAAAAATTGTGTCCTCAAGAGAAAAAGGACATCAGTAAAAAATTAAACAAAAACCAAAATGTTTTGTAACACCCTGTAAACAATAATGTTTTAAATATATATTTGGCTGTAACATGTGATTAAGAGGTTTTTTCTCATTATCGGTATAAATTTTTATGAGGATATCGCATATATTCATGGAAATATAGCGATCTAAAAATTATAATTTACAACGAAAAATTTTGTTTAACAGATTAAATTTAGAAAAAATATAATTTAGTTTATGGTTATTAATAAAGTTTTGCATAATTTACTGCATAAGCAATAGTTTGTAAAATTTTATTATGACATATTCAGGAAATTCTCTGGCATTGTACTGCAATTTTATTTTTCATTTTTCAGAATTTCATTGTCATGATAATTTTTTTCAATTATTCAATTTAGTGTAACAATGGAAATTCAGAGAATTTTGTTACAAACTTTCGTAATTTAAGAGCTGAACTTTAAATTCGTCATTATTCGTAAATAATCCCAATCCGATACAACACATTTTCATTTTATTCAAAACTGAAACGTATGAAATCCATTAAGAACTGAAACATAATATTCTAAAACCCTGAAAGATATTTTAACTGCCATTAATCATTCTCTTGCATTAATCAATCTCTGTAAAAGTAATGATTTCAATAAAAACATGCATCCTTAATAAATCAATTACTGTTCAATGTTTGAAATTGTTATTACTTCTTTGATAATGGCATAACCGAAAGAATCTTGTTAAATGGATGCTTGAATACTTAACACTATTTAATCATATTAATACCGATATTTAAAAATGAAGATTTCATGGTTAATCTAGTGTATTGTAGACGAGGATTATCTCCATATTTATAAAATGCAAATACAAATAATAATAAATAAATAAATAAATAAATAAATAATGAAAAACATTAAAAAAAAAATAACTATTTAAAATACTTCAGAAAAATAAAAATCGATATCGAACTATTTTTATTTTTTCTACTCACAAATGGTTTAAAATATTGTTTTTGGATTATATATATATATTTACATATTTTGATGATTCGAAATAGAAAAATAAGGTTCAGTACGTATGCTAGTAAGCTTGTTATTAACACAACTCAAAAATAAATGCAGTAAATTCCCAATTATCCGCTAAGCCTACCAGCGGCCGAGCGGTTCTGCGCTCAAAGCTAGTAGACGTGAGATGCAAGGCTCGATCCCGGGTCAGGCTCGTCGGCCTAGCCGTTCAGAGTTTTCGGAGGTTTTCTCCGAAACTTCCGTAAATATTGGATAGGACCATTTAGATAGACCCCCCCCCCATTGAGGGCACTCCCCTCAGGCCTAGGACCCCAAAGCAGCCAATCGGCTTTAATCCCCCCAACTAACCCGATTATCCGCTAAAGGCTTATACGCGTTTCGAATTATCCGCGGGTGCAGGAAAGATTGGGATCAAGGATGTACAGGTTCAAGAGAAGGTGTTTATTATCAAGAAGAAACAAAAACAAATAATTTAAGTTTTACATACACATACACGCACACACAAATATATATATATATATATATATATATATATATATATATATATTCTTTGTACAGTACAGAACTATTTAATTTAGTGCATAAATTAGTGTACAGATACCATGACTCCATAGAAAGCTCTTTTTTATTTTGTTGTTGTTGTTGTTGTTGTTACACCCTTTTGTTACATAAAATACAAATATTTTTTACTGTAATGTTAATATTTTCACTGTTTGAATTACGTTTTATATGCAATACAATCAAGTTCGCAAGCTAGAACATTTTTATCTCATTTTAAAC
Organism: Salticus scenicus; assembly: GCA_963930645.1. Taxonomy (NCBI): domain Eukaryota; kingdom Metazoa; phylum Arthropoda; class Arachnida; order Araneae; family Salticidae; genus Salticus; species Salticus scenicus. Next base: position 390,176,655 of record OZ005649.1, read on the forward strand.
CTTTTGGCAGTTTATCCACGATTTGAATTATCCGCAGAATTCCTGCCACTCAGTCCCGCGGATAATAGGGAATTTACTCTATTATCACTAGGTCTAAACTCGGCATTCTAAATCTTTATCATATAAGGTTGTTTAAAATATTTATGGAAATCAAGCATCAGGTTCGTGTACGCAGACATTGCATTATCTATGATGAGAATTTAGAAATTGATTGTATTTGATTAAAAACTCACATACAAAAAATATATATATAATTTTACAGCATGTTCTTGACGAAATGTTCACATATAAAGATAATAATTTTTTGTAAGTTAAAAAAAAAAATATTTTCTTTAACTTGATTAATCAAATGCTAGTAAATGCGATGACAATAAAAAGTTAAAAAGCAAAAAATATTAGTATACATTATAAAAGAAATCAGGATATTTATAACTTTTAATCGAATATAAGATTCTTTAACATTTCTGCTTGAAAAAAAGATATATTGCAAACATTTTATAAATTATTACAAATATAAAATTAAAATAATAATAGTAATAATAATAATAAATAGTTGTTTACAAATAAAAAATATAACGAGGCAATAAAAACATATTCCTTTATATATCTATATATATATATATATATATATATATGCAAATGAAATAAAACAAAAGTCTCCTACTTCTATAAAATTAAACTTTTACGACTTTTCTTTTCTGTACATTTAGTATTGCGATATGTCTAATACTCACATATAGATTTTTTCTAAAGTTATCAGCTAAGGTCTTTAAATATATCTTTAAATTTCCGAGTTTGTTAATTACGACCCGACAGATTTAATACAGAAAAGAGTTCACCATTTTCTCTGGTTCATTCATCTCTTCATCTTTCATTGCTTTAGTCCTCCTTTCTTAATTTTGCGAAATCTCTCCTCACTACGACACTTCTGTTATATTTTAACGAAGAATTAATCCTCTTTTTGTCGTCAGATTACATATAAAATATTATATATATATATATATATATTACTCGTAGGCTTTTTCCGCTACACTGGTTGCTATATTTTAATATATTTTCTAAAAACTAAAATAGCTGAAAAGTTTAAATAATTGTATTTCTATTGTCGACTACATGAAATGTTAATCATTAATGAAATGTTTGAGTTTCCTTAAGTCGATCAGAAACACAATTAATTTTAAATAAGTTAAATACACATTAACATTAAATTAAACTAAGTCATATATTGAAATTTTAAATAAATCAGAATAAAAGGGAAATGCATATTTATAATTTTTATCACCACCGTGAAGTACACTTTATAATTTTAAAGCTATTATGAAGTTAGTTTTATCAAAAAAATTTATGATATAGATTTAACTTTTTATTTCTTTTATTCGCATGTAAGCATAAATGTTTTGTTTTATGATTAAAAAAATAAAATAAATAAATAAATAAATGTTCTAAGCATTTGATATTTATTGGCACCAGCTTGAAATTGCATTTAAAAAATGTCAGAAATAAAACACAAATTCGCATAAAACATAAAATTTTAACTATAAGAGTAACATCGGAAATCTTAAAATATGTTGCAAAAGCACACACATCCTCTTATCAAGAAAAAAAAATTCACAGCGATGCGTACCATATATATATATATATATATATATATATATATATATATATATATATATATATATATATATATATATACATGTATATATATATATATTTCGTGCGATACACACAGACAGACGCTTTCTTTTCTTACTATAAATTCACGAGAATCTCATTTATTCTCCTAATATAATGTTCAACTAATGTTTTTTTATTATTATTATTATTATTATTATGGCCATTTTTCAGTTTCAGCTGTAATTATGATACTGCAGAGTTTATTTTAATAAAAAAAATTGTTTATATAGTTTACTATCTCTTCTTATCTTCTCTTTTCGTGGTTTTTTGAAATCTTTCTTTAATCCAAAACATCTGTTAAGCATTGCTTAATCGTCTTTTCTTAAACTTACATCGAAATATGTTTTAAATAACCCTGTTGTTTCTATGGAAAATAAATAATACTGGCTAGGACATTTAGTGTAATAATATGTCCTGGCGGATAGATGTTTATAAATTCGCCGGTGAAAAGTTTTATGTAAGAACTAAACTACATTTGTTTGCTTAACATAACTATTTTCATTTACGTTTTCACGTTTTTCTTATAACTTTTTCCTACTCAATATTTCTTATTTTGGTAACAAATAACAAACCAGAGAGTAAAAACCTACTTTCGATTTTCGTATTTCAAAATTTAGTATTACAATTCCATTTGATAATCGTTTATCTTGCGTGTACAACGTAATAAATTATTGTGCAGTAATCTTGTTTAAAATTTCACGTACTAAAGTTTACAAACATAAAAATAATTAGATGACTTTTATTTAAAAATAATTTTAAATAATTTTAAAATAGTTTTAAAAATAATTATATGACTTATGTTTAAATAAAAAATACAAACAATTAAAACCCAACTCTTTTTTTATTTTCTCTTTCCCTTAAGGTAGAGAAAGTATTGTTGTAGGGTCAAATTTTCGAACGTGAGTTTTTGTTATATTTACACGTTTTCAGGTCTCCTGAATACGAAAATCATGTTTTTAGCGAATGTTCTGTGTGTTTGTCTGTATGTTTGTCTGTCTGTGTGTTATCCGCATAGCTCAAGAACAAATAGTAGCAGAAAGTCCAAACTTGATATTCTAAAAGCGCATGATATAGGGATGCTACACTGAGCTTTTCGTTGAGATGAAGCAAATGGTTCGTGTACAGGGACGCCCAAGAGAATTCAAATACATTACGTCTATGGGGAAAAGTGCTGGTAAGTACAGTTTAACATCTACACACTGCACTAAACCAAATTAAACGAATATATATTTTTTATATGTGTAAAAATATGCATCATGTAGAATACGGTAGGGAATTCATTCACTGTGCGTTTACAGGGCTACACGAAAGAACTAGATAAAAGTGCGACAATAATTGCAAATTGACAGAAGTGTATTTCAGGCTGGGCCATGTATTATTACTATAGGATTATATTTAGGTGCACAATGTGGTCTGTATATAATCTTCGAAAGGTATACAGGGCTGCAAATATTTAAGCGATAACATTCTTTTTTGTTGTTAGTGGATGTGTTTTATTAATAATAATTTGCCATTTCCACGAAAGCTGGTCGGGAATTGAAATCAACTCCTGATAGAGATATGGTAAATAACGTAAGTTTTTAAGCTAAATATTCATCGCTTGTTTTTTGTATATTTACACGTTTTGAGGCTTCTTGATTACCATAGTCAAGATTTTTAACGTTTGATCTTTGTCTGCGTCTCTTACAGTGACTTAAAAACGAATAATTTTAGTAGATCCAAATGTTGTATTTTGCAGTTAATATAAGTTTGTTGCTGGAAAAGTTTGATTAAGATTGATAAGTTTCAAGAAATGTTGTCTGTGAAAATTGTAATAATTTTAAGTGAATTGTAGTAATTTTAATTGAATAATTTTAAGTGAACTTTTAATTTTACTGACAGACGTAAATTCTACATAAATGTAGGTGTATTAATGAAAAGTGGGGTTGAGGGGAGCGGCAGCCTCCCTCAATAATTATCATATAAAACTCTTCCGAAGCCTAATTTGAATTGTTTAACATAGATTTACATAACAGTACTCGTTATATTACCTTTTAATCTCCAACCTGTATTTATAATATTAAATTTCAGAGTAAGAGAAAGTTGTGTGATTGACAAACCAGATTATTAATAATACTTATCTTTAGAACAATGGAATTCTAATAATTTGCTAAAAAAAAATATAAAAAAGAAAAATATATTTTTTGAAATGCAAATGTGTTTAATTTAACGATGGTTGAATCAATTTAAACTTTCAGCCATTTTAAAAGTTAAACAAGTCCTTCCGGCTTATTCGGAAGGGTAGGTTGATTTCTTTTTCCTTATCAAGCACGGCTACAAATTATTAACGAATTAGTAGAAATATTGATGTAGGCTATCTACATAAGGAGTTTTAAGCAAATCGGTTCATAAATAACTTTTTTATGTGACTTTAAAATTTTCAAGTGGCCGTCGCTTGGAAACAAGATGGTGGGCCAAGTTGACAAATGTATCAAATGCATTTGTGAGATAAGACTACTGTACAAATATAGTTGGAATTAATTCAGAATATCAAAAGTCATCGTGTTGAAAAATTGAGTGGCTGCCACTTGGATCAAAATGGCAGAGAAAGTTGCTCAGTGAACTAATTAATCTAAGATATTGTTGCAAATTTGAATTTTTTTTTTTTTTCTTTTTTGTAGAAATTCTTTCAAAGAGGCTTAGTAAGTTGATTAAACATTGCTTTTCTGCATATCCAGTCTGTTTTAACGTTAAAATAGCGTAATTTTCCCTTAAAAACGCATTAAAAAGCTCCAATATGGCAGGTAATGAATTTGGCGACAAATTTGGCGACTTTTCCACTTGGCGACTTTTTTGGCGACTTTTGACGAGAAAATCCATAGTTCATTAATAAACTTCATTGAGGCACTTATATAATCTATGTATACATCAAAATACAAACAAATTCGGAATACGCTTTTTACAATTTGAATTTGAAATTTTCAAGTGGTCTCCACTTGAAAACAAAATGGTTGAGCAACTTGGTTAAGAAACTCATCCAAGATATCCATAACACAAGTTAAGGCGCTGTCCGAATTAGGTTCGATTTGGAGTATTATTTCGGAAGTTATCGTGATTTAAAATTTTCAAGTGGTAGCCTGATTTCAAGTGGCCCCACTTAAGATATCTGCCAATTTATTAAAAATGACAGATAAATTTCATTAATAAAGTTCATTTAGACTCTTATGTAGTCTAGATTTACATAAAATTCAAGCAAATCTTGCTTTAAATAAGCTTTTTACAATGTGGGTTAGAAATATTCAAGTGGCTGCCACTTGAAAACAAAGAGTCGGAGCAACTTGGTTAACGAACTCATTCAAGATATTTATAAGATAAGTTAAGACACTTTTCAAATTTGGTTCCATTTGGAGTATTATTTCGGAAGTTATTATGGTTTTAAATTTTCAAGTGGTAGCCTGATTTCAAGTGGTCCCGCTTAATTTAAGATATCCGCCACTTTATTAAAAATGGAGGATATAGTTCATTAATAAAGTTCTTTGAAACACTTGTATAAACTATGTATGCATCAAATTTCAAACAAATTCGGAATACGTTTTTTACAATTTGAATTTGTAAATTCCAAGTGGTCTCCACTTGAAAACAAAATGGTGGAGCAACTTGTTTAAGAAACTCATCTAAGATATTCATAACACAAGTTAAGACGCTGTCCAAATTTGGTTCGATTTGGAGTATTATTTCGGAAGTTATCGTGATTTAAAATTTTCAAGTGGTAGCCTGATTTCAAGTGGCCCCACTTAACTTAAGATATACGCCACTTTATTAAAAATGGAAGATAAATTTCATTAATAAAGTTCATTTAGACCCTTATGTAGTCTATGTATGCATCAAAATTCAAACAAATTCGCAATACGCTTTTTACAATTTGAATTAGAAATTTTCAAGTGGTCTCCACTTGAAAACAAAATGGTGGAGCAACTTGGTTAAGCAACTCATCTAAGATATTCATAATAAAAGTTAAGACGCTGTCCAAATTTGGTTCGATTTGGAGTATTATTTCGGAAGTTATCGTGATTTTAAATTTTCAAGTGGTAGCTTGATTTCAAGTGGCCCCGCTTAACTTAAGATATCTACCACTTTATTAAAAATGACGGATAAATTTCATTAATAAACTTCATTGAGACCCTTATGTGGTCTATATTTACATCAAATTTCAAGCAATTTCGGAATACGCTTTTAGGTTGATTTCTTTAGAAATCGACCTATTGCAATCACTTCGTTTATCTATATATATATATATCTATCTATCTATAATGAAAATTTTGTCATCACGATAACTCCCGAAATAATACTCGAAATGGAACCAAATTTGGACAGTGAACTAATCTTATAAATATCTTGGATGAGTTCGTTAACCAAGTTGCTCCGACTTTTTGTTTTCAAGTGGCAGCCACTTGAAATTTTCAAACCGACATTGTAAAAAGCATATTTAAAGCAAGATTTGCTTGAATTTTGTTGTAAATACAAGCCACATGAGGTTCTCAATGAAGTTTATTAATGAAGTTTATCCGAAATTTTTAATAAAGTGGCAGATATTTTAAGTTAAGTGGGACCACTTGAAATCAGGCTACCACTTGAAAATTTAAAATCACTATAACTTCCGAAATAATACTCCAAATCGATCCAAATTTAGACAGTGTCTTAACTTATCTCATAAATATCTTAGATGAGTTTATTAACCAAGTTGCTCCGCCATTTTGTTTTCAAGTGGAGACCACTTGAAAATTTCAAATTCAAATTGTAAAAAGCGTATTCCGAATTTGTTTGAAATATAGACCACATAAGGGTCTCAATGAAGTTTATTAATGAAATTATTCCGTCATTTTTAATAAAGTGGTAGATATCTTAAGTTAAGCGGGGCCACTTGAAATCACTCTACCACTTGAAAATTTAAAATCAGAATAACTTCTGAAATAATACTCCAAATCGAACCAAATTTAGATAGTGTCTTAAGTTATCTTATAAATAACTCAGATGAATTTGTTAACCAAGTTGCTCCGCCATTTTGTTTTCAAGTGGAGACCACTTGAAAATTTGAAATTCAAATTGTAAAAAGCATATTCCGAATTTTTTTAATTTTGTTGCTTACATAGATTATACAAGTGTCTCAAATAACTTTATTAATGAACTTTATTCGCCATTTTTAATAAAGTGGCGGATATCTTACCTTAAGCGGGACCACTTGAAATCAGGCCACCACTTGAAATTTTAAAACCATGATAACTTCCGAAATAATACTTTAAATGGAACTAAATTTGAACAGTGTTTTAACTTATCTTATAAATATCTTAGATGAGTTTGTTAACCAAGTTGCTCCGCCATTTTGTTTTCAAGTGGAGACTACTTGAATGTTTCAAATTTAAATTGTAAAAAGCGTATTCCGAAATTGTTTGAATTTTGACGTAAATACAGACCACATAAGGATCTCAATGAAGTTTATTAGTAAACTATATCCGCCCTTTTTAATAAAGTGGCAGATATCTTAAGTTAAGCGGGACCACTTGAAATCAGGCTCCCACTTGAAAATTTAAAATCACGATAACTTCTGAAATAATACTCCAAATCGAACCAAATTTGGACAGTGATATTATCATATAATTATCTTGAATGTTTTCCCTGGGCAACTTGTCCGGACATCTCGTTTCTAAGTTCCAGCCACTTGAAATCACACTGCCACTTGAAATTATGCCATCACCATAACGTTTAAGATACTAAACGGATTCAAATAAAAGTTGGATAGTGAACTTATGGTTTAAATATCTAGGATAAGTTCACTTGGTGACTTGATCTGCAATTTTATGTCCAAGTGGCTGCCACTTGAAAATTTGTCAATATAGTAACTTTAGTAATACAGAATCGATTCGCATCAAATTTCAGTTGTGGATTTATCGTTCAAATATCTCAGATAAGTTCGCTGGGCATCTCACTCCGCTTTTTTTTTTCCAAGTGGCGCCACCTGAATATTTCTTATGACGATAATTTTTGAAATACTGATTTAATTTCAACTAGAACTGGACAAGGAACTTATACAAGTATACTGGATGATTTCACTGGGCAAGTTGTTTTGCCATTTTGTTTCCAAGTTGCAACCACTTAGACTGCCACTTGAAAATTTGCCATAAAATTAACTTTTGAAACACGGCACTGATTTAAACAAACCACAGTTGGACAGTTAACCCATGCTTCAAATACCTTGGATATGTTTGCTGGGCAACTTGTTCCGCTGCATTGTTTCCAACTGGCGGCCACTAGAAAATTTGTTATCACGGTAACTCTAGAAATACTTAATTAATTTAATCAAAGTTAAAAAATGGATTTATCTTTCAAACAACAAAAATCTAGAAAATTCACGTAACTCGTGAACCAATCAAGTTATTGCGTCCATCTTTGGTATATCAATTATAAGTATTTTCTCGCCAAAAGTCGCCAAAAAAGTCGCCATAGGGGAAAAGTCGCCAAATTTGGCGCCAAATCCATTACCTGCGTTGCTGGATCTTTTTAATGCGTTTTTAAGGAAAAATTAGGCTATTTTAGTGCTAAAACAAGCTAGAAATGCAGAAAACTAACATTTTATCAACTTACTAATTGAAAGAATTTCTACAAAAAAATTTATTTTCAAATTTCAAACGATATTTTTGATAAGGAACTTTCTCTGCCATTTTGATCGAAGTGCCAGCCACTTAATTTTTCAACACGATGACTTTTGAGATTTTGAATTAATTCGAACTATATGTGTACAGTAGACTTGTCTCACAAATACATTTCATATATTTGTCAACTTATCTCACCATTTTGCTTCCAAGCGCCGGCCACTTGAAAATTTTAAATTCACATAAAAAGGTATTTATGAACCGATTTGCTTAAAAATCCATATGTGCATAGCCTACATCAATATTTCTACCAAATGCGTTAATAATTTGTAGCCGCCATTTTCAAACAAAATGGCGACTACTTGATAAGGAGAAAGAAATCAACCTACCCTTCCGAATAAGCCGGAAGGTCTTGTTTACAATTTGAATTTGAAATTTTCAAGTGGTCTCCACTTGAAAACGAAATGTCGGAGCAACTTGGTTAATAAACTCATCTAAGATATTATAAGTTAAGACACTATCCAAATTTGGTTCGATTTGGAGTATTATTTCGGAAGTTATAGTGATTTTAAATTTCAAGTGGTAGCCTGATTTCAAGTGGTCCCGCTTAACTTAAAATATCTGCCACTTTATTAAAAATGGCGGGTAAACTTCATTAATAAACTTCATTGAGACCCTTATGTGGCCTGTATTTACATCAAAATTCAAGCAAATCTTGCTTTAAATATGCTTTTTACAATGTTGGTTTGAAAATTTCAAGTGGCTGCCACTTGAAAACTAAAAGTCGGAGCAACTTGGTTAACGAACTCATCCAAGATATTTATAAGATTAGTTCACTGTCCAAATTTGGTTCGATTTCGAGTATTATTTCGGGAGTTATCGTGGTGACAAAATTTTCATTATAGATAGATAGATAGATAGATAGATATATAGATAAACGAAGTGATTGCAATAGGTCGATTTCTAAAGAAATCAACCTAAAAATAAATAAATAAATAAATACATTTTTAAAAGATAATAAAAATAATTTTATAAAGCTAAAATGCTTTAACTTAAAAGCCTTCTTTATATTTTTTAATAAATCATAAAATGAATTTTATTTTTTATTTATTTATTTATTTATTTTATTAATAGAAACTTTCACAAAATAAATACTGTCCCTTAAAGACTTTTAACCTTTTAAGAAAAATGTCGAAGATAATGACTACCTAATTATTCTGTCTTTTATTATTTATGTTAAGAAAAGAGAAAGTGCGGGAACAAAGAAATAATGATCAGGCAGTTTTCAATCGGGTAATTAAATAATAAATTTCAGAAAGAAAAATAATGCTAATAATTGAATTCAATTCAATTTTTAAATATATTCATATGTTCATTTTTGGCATAAAGTTTCTAGATAACTAACTTAAAAAAGTTTCTAAACTATTATATAATTAAATGATTATAAATATGACTACATGCTTTTACAAGAGAACTGTAAATCTAGATATTTACATTTATTTGCCAAAGTTTTCTGAAAGAAATTTTATTTATTTTATTCAGTAGGGCGATATATAATAGTAATCATACTAGTTAATTTTAAATTATATAATCTTAGCCACTCCTACAACTCTGTAATATTTACAAATTAAAAATATATTTAAATTAAAATATTCCATTTTTTTTTTTAATATCGCAGCAACTCAACTGAATTTAATGCATTTTGCACTGAAATATTAAAAATTAAAAACCAACATAACACAGTAATAAAAGCGAATTGTTTCATAAATCTACTTAATAATAAATTATATCAAATTTTTAAAAAACGGTATAAACGATATCGAAATTTTCCAATATTTAAAGGAACCCATATTTGAGATTTTCTGCAGATTTAAAAAATAACTTTTATTTTATTTATTTTATTCAGTAGGACGTGTTAATATTCTAACCATACTAGCTAATTTTAAATTATGATGCACCTATAACTATGTAACATTCACCAATTAAGAATATATAATAGATATTTCCATGATAGAACATTTAAGAACGAACTCTGGAATCCTATTATTTAATATTTTAATTATAATAAAGCACAATTACAATAATTATATACATCACGCGCAGTAAACAGAACAATAGTTGAATGTAGGATGCATAAGGCGAATATAACTTCTTGCAAGCCACTGCCTGTGGCCCATGGCCACACAGGCGTCTTACACGTAAAACGACTACATCTTTTAGCAAGCACTGACGAACTTCTGACTGACTTCTGAAAACAAAATGTTTTCACTTCACTTTATGGATTGGCAAAATATAATTAGATATTTTGCCAAGAATGGCGACAGCGCCGTCTATATTGTTTTAAATGATAGGGAAGATGGCTCAATATCGGTAGGCTATTTAATATATTCGTAAGAGTTTGAATTTAGCGCTACATTCTCCCCCTCTGTTCCCGAGCCTTCGTTTCGAGGCGGGAACAGCACTTAAAACTTTCCGCGGATACCACAGGAGATTGAAGTTTTGTAACTATAACATTTTAAAATGAATGTGAGGGTCGATGCACAACAGATACCTAAATTTAATTTAATCAGGGTTGACTATTTCAAAGGTACTACATTCTCCCCCTAGTCGGAAGATTCAATTAACAAGGCCATCACAATTGTATTTATATGATTATTTCTTATGCATTTAGTTACTTTTATAAATCAAGTTAATTTATTCTAGAAATATGGCTATTCATTTGAAATAGTTTTGAACCAGGTAGTTTCTACAATACGACAGAATGCAAGACGATTCCCTGAAAATAACTGAACCATGGCGGTTCCACAATACATCGGAATGCATGATGATTCCTTAATAACTACCTTGGACCATTGCGGCTCCATAACACATCAGAATCATTGCGATTCTTCCAAAAAAAAAAAAAAAACTATGGACCATTGCGGCTCCATAATACATCAGAATCATTGCGATTCTTCAAAGAAAAAAAAAAAAAAAAACTATGGACCATTGCGGCTCTATAATACATCGGAATCATTGTGATTCCTTAAAAAAGAACTTAGAACTATTGCGGCTCCATAACACAGCAGAATCATTGCGATTCTCTCAAAATAACGTTGACCCAGGGCGACGATGCCCTTAAGATAACTTTGAATAGCGCGCACATTTCTGAAATCTATAATTTATTTTCGGCAGTAACTTGAACTCCGAGCTCTAATGCTAAATTATATAAATCAATCTTTTTTCCCTTAGATAGAAAAGCCGTTTTTCTCTCTGAGTAAAAAATATTTCCTTTTTTTTTTTTTAAAGAAACAATTTCTAATTCTGATTTATTTTTATTATAAAATTATGAAAATTTTTCACGTCGACCCAGAATAAATACAAAATGAACCTATTTATTAAAAATACTACTCATACTATCATTGTATAATGTAAGAACAAATACATTGTTACTGTTAATAATACCGTTAAACTGTCCATCTTCCCTTTACAATGAAATATAATTAAAATCAACTTTCAAAATACTAAGAAAATTAAGAATAATAATTAAAATATTATTGATATATCATTATGGCGGGAAATATTTCTTTTAAAAATTCTTTTTCGTAAATACACAAAATATACTAAAATATATATATTTAATATAAATAAAAAAATTTCATATTAAAAGTTCCATTGTTATTTTCAGAGCAACTCTTGAAAAAAAAAAAAAAAAAAAAAAAAAAAAAAAAGATGCATTTAAATGAATATAAACATATTTTGGAAGTGCGTGGCAACCTCTAAAAAATAAATTACTCATTCAAACTTGGTCGAATAACTAATAAATAAAACAAAACACTTCGAAACCAAAGTAATTATTTAGACTAGTTTCGTAACTGAGTACCTAAAAACAAAGTGTATATTTTAAGAACATATTCTGTATTTGCCTTTTCCTTAAGAAAACACCAATAAAATTCCCTATATGAAGAAAATTCAATTTTATATTTAAAAATAAAAATTAAGAATGATAATTAAAATATATTATTGATATTAATACTTTATATTTCTGAGCTCACATATATTTAATAAAACCACTCATAAAAAAAAAAAAAAACGAAATAAAAAAACTAAAACACATTTATTTTTGCACAAATAATTTTCTAAAAAAAAAAAACACAGAAATACTTATTTCAATAAAGAATAAAACATCATTTTCTCTTTAATAGATTCTGCAAAGAAAGAAAAAAAGTAATTACCTTTTTGACTGGCTTGTTGAAATAGATGCAATCAATCTATATTATGAAGAGACATAAATATATCAAAAATAACTGAAACGGGTAGGGGGAAAAGGGGAGGGGAAATGGAACTAAACTTGCATAAAGAGAACTACTATCTCTTTTTCTCAGATCGACTGAGAATATTTCTATTTTTATATTATAGAATAAATTTCGGTATTTGCATAAAAGATGCACATGGTCAGCAATATAAAACAAGGCACAGATTCGCGGACTTTTCAACTGCAATTTTAGGACAGCAGCAAGGATTCTTTCAGAACAGAACATGACATTCTCCACGAAAAATATGCATCCAAACCAATAACCTCCGGAAATGATGACACCAGTTCACGGAAATGTCCTATGTGCGCCATGAGATACATTCCACTTAGATATAATTTTTACGAGTATTTAAATTTTACGTTGGGTGCCATTATAATAGAATGGCACGATAGAACATTTAAGAACGAACTCTGGAATCCTATTATTTAATATTTTAATTATAATAAAGCACAATTACAATAACTATATACATCGCGCGCAGTAAACAGAACAATAGTTGAATGTAGGATGCATAAGGCGAATATAACTTCTTACAAGCCACTGCCTGTGGCCCATGGCCACACAGGCGTCTTACACGGAAAACGACTACATCTTTCAGCAAGCCCTGACGAACTTCTGACTGACTTCTGAAAACAAAATGTTTTCACTTCCCTTTATGGGTTGGCAAAATATAATTAGATATTTTGCCAAGAATGGCGACAGCGCCGTCTATATTGTTTTAAATGATGGGGAAGATGGCTCAATATCGATAGGCTATTTAATATGTTCGTAAGAGTTTGAATTTAGCGCTACAAATATAATTAAATTAAAATATTCCTTTTTTTTTTTTTTTTTTTTATCACAGTTATACAACTGAATTTACTTCATTTCACACCAAAATATTAGAAATTAAAAACCAACATAACACAGTAAAAAAACTGAATATTTTCATAAATCTATTTAATAATAAATTATATTAACCCGTTAGCGCCCAGTGTCCTCATTTGAGGACAGCTAATAAAATGGCACGTAAATATTTTGTGGTTTCTTGGAATGATTTCTGCTTTATAGTGATAGTTTATAGCGTCACTCTAAATGATGCCTGAGAGTTTTATGTGCCTACTACTAATTATTATTTCATAATTTGGATAGTCATTTTATGATTTTTCATTCGTCGCACATATATTTGCTTTTTGCGCAGGTATACTAACTTAAATCAAGTTAAATAATAATATATATTATAATACTTTACTTCCGAGATCTTTGTCAACATATAATAGGAAATTAATCTGTTACCTCAAAGTTTTTCTATCTCGAAATTTTCTCTTTAGAACACTAAACGCCAATAAATGAGGATAGGCTTTAAATTTAAAACTATCAGAAGAATTGTTTAAGTTAATATATTTTGCTGTCAGTTGTCTATATTAATTTAGAAGTGAAATAATCAGCTAATAATATTTTGCAAAATTAATTCGGGCGTTAACGGGTTAAATTGTTAAAAACCGATATAACCGATGTCAGAATTTTCCGATATTTAAAAGAACCCACATTTAAGATTTTTTTTCAAGATTTAAAAAAAATTATTTCATACATTCTTTATTTGAATATCTAATAAAACACATTTTTGAAAAAGTTTTGACGAAAGTGTTTACAACCTAGGAAAACAGAAGAAAATTGATTCCGAAAGTTACACAGTGCTATAAATGTAACCTGCTGCATGTTTACTATTTAAACAAGAAGGTTGAATAAATCCAACTTTGTGGTTACATATAAAGACAGTATATATTTACTTAGAGCTTTATTTCTCTATACATTGTGAAATAAATTTGTTTATATCTGTTTCCCGGAATTTGTGATTTTACTGTAAGAGAGAGCCGTCTTGCAAAGAATTTTCTTATGAGAAGTTTTAGATTTGAATTTACTATTTGTAATGTTATTTTATATTTTTTTGCATGATAGAAAAATTAGTTTTTACCAGCGTGTTAAAATTTTTTATTAGATTTATTGCTGAAAACTATAACAAGAATTTCATTTTAATACATTACTAGCTGGAACCCGTCGAATTCGACGATCAATTTATTGACCGTAATGTTCCAAAAATTTGTATGGTTTTATATCTTTAACTCGATTTTGTTTGAATTTCTATTTTTAAACGAAAACATCACCAAAAAAAAAAAAAAAAAAATCATCTGTAACAAAGAAAATTACCTCAAACTGAACGGAACTCGGGCTCGTGACCCGGTGCCTGCGGCAGCGTATATGCACGCCACTAATAACATGAAAATATTCTTAAAAATTAACCTTGATCTGAACGAACCTCTGACTCGTGTTACCGCTGCCTGTGGCTGTGACACCGTATAGCAGGCATGCTACGCACGCGCTGCAAAGTCCACCAGGGGGCGCAGTATCTTGTATACGAACATCACCAATCGCCTTGAATTTCCAAGACCTTTCAAAAGAGGTGCCACATAATTTTCAACTGCAAAATCCTTTAGTTGCACTTTCCACCGTTAGGGGGCACAGCGTGTTTTATACGAACAACACCAACGGTCAGGAAATACCAAGACATTTAAAATAAGGTGTAACATGATAGGGTCTACTGCAAAATCACCTAGTTCCATTTTTAACCACCAGGGGCGCACTATATTGTATACAAACATCCCCAATCAACATGAAATTTTAAGACCTTTATCAACAATCGCCTTGAATTTCCAAGACCTTTCAAATAAGGTGTCACATGGTGCTGTCAACTGCAAAATCCTTTAGTTGCACTTTCCACCGCCAGAGGGTGCAGTGTGTTCTGTACGAACATCACCAACGGTCAGGAAATACCAAAACCTTTAAAATACGGTGCAACATGATAGGGCCTACTACAAAATCACCTAGTTCCATTTTTCAACACCAGGGGGCGCAAATATCCCCAATCGACATGAAATTTTTTGACCTTTAAAATGAGGTGCTACATGTGTGAGTCTAGAACGGATTTCCTTCTCAAACTAATTTTCCCCCCTACCCCCCTTTCAAATCTACTTTCCCCCTCCCCCCCCCTTTAAAATTGAAAATTCCAAAATCGGAGATATCGATTTTTTAGTATTCGAGTCTAGTCCCCCCATGTACAATTTCTTCACCGTGAAGTAATTTGGAGCTGAGTTATGCTCGCGAACGTGTGTTTAACCCCTGCCCCACCCAGGGGGGAACCGTTCGACTTTTTTTATTTTTCTCTTTTTATAACATATCTACAGACCAAGACCTTTTTTTAGACACCTCAACCAAATTTTTACACCTAGCCGTTCTCTCAATTTAGTGGAGACAGACAAAAACACGTTTCAAATTAATATATAGATAAAAAATAATTTATCTTAATGTAATATGACATTGTTTTCTGTATGATAAATAAATAATTATAAGATAAGAAAAACTTTTTATATACCATGTTTTAAATTTTCTGATGAATCATAGAGCACAACTTTTTATAATTTTTTAACGTTCACGTTTAATTAAATGTATTTATTTTTATGTCGAAAGAATAAACTCGCAATTTTTTTTTTTTTTTTTTTGCAACAATTAGATTATAGCTAATATTTTAATGGGTTTTTTAACGCTGTTAGAATGTTATTATTTTCATATTTTAATTAATTATAAGAAAACTAATCAAAAATTCGAAAATCGGTCTTCGAACTATTGTCTTGTCACCGGGATCTGAGCTACTGTAAAAGTTTCAAATGTCTAGCTAGTAGGGAAATTAGTTAAAATTCGATTGCAAGATTTGTACCGAACAAACAAACAAACAAGAATTGAAGTTAATAAAAACATGGTAAAATGCAGATATTAGTTTTTTAATTCATTATTATGTATGTAATAATTAATTAATTTTATTATTCCATTTTTTGCTATTTAAGCTACAAATAAAAATTAAATTTGAATTTAAAATTTACAATTAAATGTAAACTTCTAAAATGACATATTTATGAATACATTAAATAAAAGGTATTTAAATAAACATTCTTACACCAAATTTTAATCTCTGACAAAGTTTATTTAAAAAAAAAAAAAAAGAACAAGGATTGAACACCGGCTCAGAATTCATACCACTATCAATAAATTAAAAAAATAAAATTATCTACTTCGTAAATCAACGATAGTACAGGTAGAATTTTCTCAAAAAAATACCTGTATTCTTCGACCACATTTCATGAAACCATGGAAGCATCTGCGCAAGTGCTAACTCAACGAGACCAATGCTAAAATAGGGGTGACAGTCATCTGACTCAGAGAAAATGAGCAATAACAGAGCGGGGAATTATTGGATGTTTTCCAAATTTCAAACTGTCGGCAAGCTGGTATCCCTCCAACATTTTGGACGCGTCCTCATTACTAGTTTTAGGATATGTGGCTGCACTGAATGTGTTCTGAGCTCGTGTTCCATCCCTGAAATAAGGCTGTTTTAATGTTTTATGATTATTTTCTAAAAATCCCGGCAAGAATTTGTGCATTCTATGTTTTTACATTTAAGAATTTTCGATTTGAAAAATATTCCCATTAATAGTACGAGGTCTGTCCAATAAATACGCGAATTAAGGCCATAAAAAGTTTATTTTGCAAAATTTTGTCCCCTTCAAAGTACTCTCCATTCGTTGCTTACCATTTGCACACTCTCCATTTGTACTTATTTCATCTTCTTTTCCACTGTTCAAAGCACCGTTGGAAGTCCTCGGCAGTCAAGCCTTTTACTTTTCTCGTCGTTTCTTGCTTTATTGTGTCCACATCTTCCCAGTGATGTCCCCTCATCACATTTTTACATTTTCGGAATAAAAAAAGTCGCATGGGTGAGATCTGGCAAATAAGGAAGACGATCAAGGATGGTGATTCATTTTTTTGCCAGAAACTGGCGAACAATCAATGCTGAATGTGCAGGTACATTGTCATGGTGAAGGATCCATCCATCGCCTTGAGTCAAATTTCGTCGCACACGACACACACGACGCACGCGATCTCCCAAACGCTTGAGAACTGTAAGAAAAATAATTTATTATTTTCGTCATTTTCCATTTTCGACACACAGTAAAAACAAGGACAACAGAAACTAACACGACACAACTGGCACAATACGCACAGCTCGACGATCCACCATGCACTGATGGTTCATTGGGTCTCAGGCAACTAGCACCTCTAGTGAGCCAGGCTGTCCGCGTCATGGCCGACAGATGGCACCAATTCGCGTATTTATTGGACAGACCTCGTATAAGTATTAATAGTATTAATAGTGTTAATATTAATAGAAAAGTATTTAATAGAGAGGAGCCTTTTTGGTAGTAAAAAGATATTTCACACTGATATGTAACGATTTTTCTGAAATATTTATGTTTCACTATGCATAATTTTCTGAACATTAATATATTACACTGTGATCATTTCAGAAATTGTGATTAAACGTTCTTGTCACTAAGGTCAGGTTCTTTTTATTTTATTTATTTATTTTTTATCGTCTGTCATTATTTTACAGAATTTCAATCCACATGAATTTTGTTTAAAAAAAAAAAATAAATAAATAAAACCCAACTGCTTGTAATTTATCTATGGAAACAAGTGTGTTCGTGACTAAACCCTATTTTCTAATAAATTAAGATTGCTGCTAGTATTAAAATAAATCAATGATTTTGTAGGAAAAGAAAAATTAAAACCAACTAGTAAACTTTTTTGTCAACAATTAAAAATCAAAATTAATTACGTATTTTTGTCTAAAAAAGGGCTTCTTCAACTTTTTCGATACAGATTATTATTAATTTTCTTTTCTTTTCTTTTTGATGAAATTCTGGCAAAACCAGAATTTAGTTTAGTACGATGGACTATTAGTTTATATATATATATATAATTATAACATCGCTTTTAAAGTATTCAATTACATTTTCGATAAATTTTCGATTTCGATAAATGTACAACCATTGTAAAACTGGCGACAACGTTTTATCCGTAGATTGACACTAATAGTCCTCCGTACTAAAAAAAGTAAATTTGTATAAGTTATTTTTATTAACTGTTCTTTATTTATTTATTTTTTTATTTTTTTTATTTTTTAATCTTACGTTTTATAATAAAAATAGAGTGTTGCGTATAAATATTTTTAGCCTTAACTATTTAAGCAGCAGATATCTATCGAAAAAAAAAAAAACTTTAATAGTAAGAATGATTATAATAATATTTTATATTAAAAATAATCATTATTGAAAAAAAAAAAAAAAAAAAAAAAAAACAATGAATCAAATTCATTTCATAATACAAGGAAATATTAATTTAATAATATGTTATCATGACAGAATGTTTACTGAATTCAATAACTTTATCTTCACTTTATTTCACATTTCGCAACTCCTTTTAACTAAAATAATAAAATTATACCTTATTCCTGTTTTATATTATTTCATGGTTAGAATATACTATTATGTATCGTAGGAAATTTACATGAAAAATTAATTAATTAGTTCAATAAAAGTTTCTTTTCATTTCTGATTTAATATTTTCTTTTACGAATTCTGATGAGAATTAACGGAGGTAATAATGTAATAGAACTTCCGTTTTACTTGCAGCTTAACCTCTCTGGAGAATAAAAGATACATATTGAAAATTCTATACTTCTTATTTGTTTCTTCAAAGGGATGTTTGGACACTGATATTTCTTAGTATAGGTTTATATTTCCGGCAGACTATAATATTATTATCATACATCTTTACCCTAATTCATTGCATTTACAAATAATTTTAATTAAATAATGTTTTATTGGAAAATCAAATACCATTTTTTATATGCATAAAACATAAATGAAATTGCATCTTATGTTTAATCAGCAAAGAAAACGAAATCCAATATTATGTATAACTAAACAAATGTTATACGAGATAAACACATTTTTTTTTAAACAAATAAGTAGATAAAAATTTAAAAATATAAAATTTATACGTAAATATATGATACTTTCAAAAGTAAAACTAATTCAATTACATTTCTCTATACATTTTTTACTTTCTACTATATGTAATATAGAGAAAGTACTGGATTCACGAAAGTATTCGACCACCGTTTTTTGATGGATTTACACGTTTTGGGATGTCCTGAACACGAATTGATAGTTTTTAGAAAATGTCTGTCTGTCTGTGTGTACCACGATTTTTGTGGACACTGTAGCTCACGAACCAATGAATGAAATTATTACAAACTTGGTATTTAGTTGCACCCTGACATAAACTGGTGCTGATTAGATTTGGGAATCTATCGCTCAACAGGTGGCGCTGTGATCGCATTTTTTGTAAACTTTTAACATGGCAGTATAGGACAAAATTTCGGATAAATGTGCATAATGAGAGTTATTTTAAACTCGTGATTGTAAAATTAATAGGAATTATTGATAATAGTAGTAGTTAACTAGGAAAAAAAATTGTGCATGTGAGGGCATCGGTTCCCCTTCTGGGGAGGTAGTACCTCCGGTGGGGGGGGGTAAATTTTCAAAATCGGTATCTTTCGAAAGGTCTCGTCAATACCTTTAAAACGAATGGTTGAACTATAAATCTGTGATAATTTAAAACAAAGTTATGGATTTTTTTTTTTTTTTAATTGTTACTGAGTGAATTTGTATAGGAAAATATAGAAGAAAGTCTTGTGGTGGCAACATACTAGTTATGAATATTATGAATTTTCAAGTTGATTAATTTTAATTAATAAATGATTTTTATTCGTAAATAGTTTAGTTTTTTCCCCCAAAGTTAGACAAATTTTAATTTTAAATTTAGTTCAATTATAAATATAGTATATTTTGATAATTTACCGTTTTCTTCCCCCCACCATATGAAAGGTTGTTTATGGTGAAGTTATTTTTTCTTTGGGGGTAAGAGACAAATTTCCGAGTTACAGATTTTGATATACTTATACGTTCTAAGGTTTTCTGTATCTGAAAATTGGCTTTTTAGAGGATGGTCTGTTTGTATGTGTATTAGTGTAAGTCATAAAAATTATCAGAGAAAAGGCCAAACTTGGTTTTCTAAATCTATATTATAGGGAGATTACGCTTAAATTTTAATTGAAACTGAGCAAATGGTTCATCGACAGGAACATACGAAAGCATTCAATCTCATAACGTATGTAGGTGAAATTTTTGACGCGATTGAATACAAAAATACATGCTTCACATAAAATGTGATATGAAATATATTTATCTTTTCTTTACAGAGCAAAATGTAGAGGGTTTTTTTTTTCTTTGTGGTGTGTGTGCAGAATTATATAAAATACAGGTCTACTCAAAATTAGTCTAATAAATTTCAGATACTTTCCTTAAATAGAATTTTTGTTAGTTAAAACTTTTTCTAAAACACTTTTCTATTGCTGTGCAGAATAGCATAAATGTTTAGGTACAATATATCATACCTTACATATTAAATTGTAATAATACACATATTGTAATACAGTATAACAGAAATTGCTATGAATGCCATGAAAAGATTATTTCAAATGATCTTATTGTTGTACAGTATAAAAAGCTATTACAATCTCAATATCTTCTTTAAATATATATATATATACACACATAATAACTACAGGAATATTTATTTCCAAATATTTTTCTTGGTACAATTCTAAAATATTTATAATAATATTACTTTTGGTTATATTATTATGTTTGGTTGGTTATATTGTTATGTTAATGCTTTTATTTCATTCTTCTCACCAATTTGAACTACAAAAAATATATTTTGATTATTTATAAACATATTTTTACTTCAAAATGTCACTATATTTTTAATAAACTGATTGTCATAAAGAACTGCAAGAAAATACCACATGTTTTTATAGAATAATAAAAGAAATAAACATTCTCGAAAATATTAACCGATTTTAAAGGCATTGCTTTAAATATTTCTACTTTTTAAACTGAAAGTATATCACAATAAAATATTATCCAAAACATATTTGTTTTAATCTGTTCCAATTTTAAAATATTTATTGCTTTATAAAATTTCACAAATAATAATAATAATAATAACTAGCGAGCTTCGCCCGCTAGCGGGTCAGTATTTTCAAATGAATCACTAAAATTAATGAATCACTAACAGTAACTTCTAAAAAAAGAAATTTTTTTTAAAAAAGCATTTCTGATTGGGTAAAAAGTCGGCCCGGGTCCCCACTGCCTTCGGCAGCGCTGCCCCGTGCGCGCTGCGCGCGCATATTCCTTCCCTGACCCTTCGTGCCCCCCCCTCGAAAAAAAATTCTGATCGGGTAAAAACTCCCACCGGGTCCCCACTGCTTTCGGCAGCGCAGACCCATGCGCGCTGCGCGCGCACATGTGAGGGTATACGTGCGCTGCGCGCACATATTCCTTCTCAAATCAAATTTTTATTCTTAAGAAAAAAAAATTAAAAAAAAATCATTTCTCATCGGGTACAAAGTCGGACCGGGTCCTCACTGCCTACGGCAGCGCAGTCCCGTGCGCGCTGCGCGAGCTCAAGTTAAGTAATACACGCGCTGCGCGCGCGTATTCTCTTGTGAAAAAACAATTTCCACATATATCAAGTTAGCAGAGTTAGCAGTGCAGTGAAATGATAGTTGCTCAGCTCTAAAAAGCTATAAAGAAGATAAATATATGTGGCATTCATTGAAGACAAAAGTTCGATTAAAACAGTTTATTAAAGTTGAAACAAAATGATGAATAACATTAAATCAGCTGAAACAATTTTAGAAAGGTTGCTGACGAGAGTTTAAATACCCTTAAAAATACTGCCATACTGAGTTCAAATAGAAAGCTACTTTTCACACTAAACGAACAAGTCACAAAAATGTAATTTACAATCATAAGAAAACTAAACAGTTTATAATTATATCGAAATACCAGCTCATGACTTTGAGCTAAACTGAAAAAACATAAAAGCTTAAAAGATTAAGGGCTTCAGAGCTTAAGAGACTGATTACATATTTCCTACCTCCTTTTTATAGTCACGAAACGGATTCAAAGTAACATCTACTAGATGCTGTAGAATAGGAACGCCTCCCATAACTATAGCAACACGACGCTGCGAGTCAGCCGCCATCTATGGGCTTAGCAAAGAGACTCTGCAGTTGAAAAAATATTACATCTCCTCGCTAAGTAGCGAAATGAACAATCCGTAAAAGGATTTAAACATATTTTTCTTTAAGTTAATTTTAATAAAATATGCTTTTAAATATGAGGTAAGTAATTAAAGTTATTTCAAATGACTTAAACATAAATATATTAATAAGGAATATAATTTTTAACTAAAAGTAATTATCATTAAGTTTTTTTTTTTAATTTTAATATATCTTTAACTCAAATGGCAGCATCAAAAGAGAAAATAGCACTAAACGCTATAATTCATTTAATTAATAACTTAAACTTTAAAGGTTATAAAGTGAATTTAAATTATATTTAAGTAGTAAATGAATTTAAATTTAAATTTGAGAATCAACACGGAAAGGGTATAAATTTTACAACAAGGCCCCCCACCGTGTTGATTCGACAAACACAAACGTCAGCAATTACAATATAAACTTTATTAGAAAAGAAATAAAAAAAATTCCTTGAATATTTAGTGACTTGATGAGAGATTCACATATGTCTTCTACAGAATATACTTCACACAAAGCTACAAGGTTTGTCAATCTCGTAAATCATAAGATCAAGAGTCCACAAGTCCAACTCACACTTTCAAAAAAAAGTAGCACTATCAATATTCTATACATATCTACTAAAAGAAAGAACAAGATATTAATACAGAGCAAATATGCACAGCATTTCAAGGAAACCTTTTTTCCCCCATTCCCCATTGTCAAAATAAGAAAACGATGATATTCACAAATATATGAAACATTTATATAACATACACATAACCAATTACACGTAGCGCTACGAATTTCTCTTATACAAAAGTTAAACTAAACTATACATCACTACACAATGGAAAACGTAGGAAAAATCCACCAAGAAAATGCATACATATCCCTCTAAAAAAACATTTTTCAATTTCAAAAAATTCAAATATATATTATACGTTCAAAAAAAAATTTTAAAGTTACTTTATATACATTTACTTAATAAATACTTTATTTACAAATTTAGACATATCACCTTTAGTAAGGGGCTTTGTGAAGGGATCGGCAAAGTTATTTTTAGTATTTACATATTTTAAATCAAACCGTTCCTCAAATAGCCATTCACGGATGAAAAATAATTTTACATTAATATGTTTGGATTTGTTATTCTCTATAGGAGACCTCGTAAAATTAATAGCTGCTTGGTTATCAGCAAAAAGTATTGGTGGTTCATATGAAATAGCAATTAATTTAAAATCAATACAATCTCTTAATATATTATCAAACCACATTAATTCTTTAACCCCGTCACACATGGATACAAATTCACTTTCCATGGTTGAAAGGCAAACACTTTTTTGCTTAAAGGTTTTCCAAGAAATAGGGCTATTATCCAAAAATAAAATTTGTCCCCCCATTGATACGATGTCATCTCTATTCATCGCGAAATCAGCGTCAGAGAAAGCAGTTAAACATGGATTAAAACAATTCAAATTTAATTTCAAATCTCGAGTACACGAAACATACCCAAGCAATTTAATTAACCCATTCCAATGATTAAGCCCCGGTGAATTTTGAAATTGACTGAATATATTAACTGCGTAGGCAATATCAGGTCGTGTCCTGTTTGCAATGAAAGATAAACATCCTAAGATATTCCGATATGGAAATTTAGACATTTCATCAATTTCATTTTGATTAGTAGGACAATCTTTTTTCGAATACTTAATGCCTTTTACAATAGGTAATGAGCAGAAAGGGATGTTAAACGACTTAAACCTGTCATACACTTCATTAATATATAATTCCTGAAAAATTTGTACTGAATCATTTTCATAATTAAATTCTACACCAAGTAATTTCTTGGTTTTACCTAAAATTTTTATATCAAATTTACATTTTAATAAATTAAGAATTTTATCTATTTGAAATTGATTTTTACCAAACAAAACTAAATCATCTACATAAACTAATAAAACAATATAATTTTCAAAATAATATGAACAATTACACCAGTTAAATTTATTAAACCCTAAATCTAATAGTACTTTATTTAACTCATAATACCAGAGCCGGCCACTTTGATGAAGGCCATATAACGCTTTGTCTAGTTTACAAACAAGATTTTCCCCCCCCTTTACAACATATCCTTTTGGCTGAGACATATAAATTTCTTCTTTTAAAGGTGCATAAAGATAAGCACATTTTATATCGCATTGAACATTATGCCATTTATAACATGAGACCAATAATGAAAAAAAGAAAC
Organism: Salticus scenicus; assembly: GCA_963930645.1. NCBI lineage: Eukaryota > Metazoa > Arthropoda > Arachnida > Araneae > Salticidae > Salticus > Salticus scenicus. The sequence continues at coordinate 390,201,585 of OZ005649.1, forward strand.
GTATTACTGAGAAATTAACGACGGGTGAAAACGTCTCGTCATAAGTGTCCCCCTTTATCTGATGAAAGCCCTGGGCCACGAGCCTCGCTTTAAAGCGGGCAACGTTTCCTAGCTCATCTCTTTTAACGGCGTATACCCATCTATTTCCCAAAACTTTTTTCCCCTCCGGTAAATTAACCAGATGCCAAACTTTACGGATTTTCATATTATTTATCTCATCATCCATGGCATTTTTCCATTCAATACATTCTGAAGATTTAACGGCCTGATTATATGTTTTAGGTATAGGGATAACTAGTCATGATTTTTTATGAGTTAAACTTGAAGTTGGGTTATCTGAGTTTTGCTGATCAACCACCCCCTCGAACTTATTACTACTAGAGAAATCAAAAAAATTAGAGTCAAAAATTAAATTATTTTTATCACAATATTGCTTGACATCGTTCATTGATCTCAATCTAGTTTTAGTGTTGTCCGGGTAATAGAAGATGTCAACTCTGTCACTCATTTTTCTGGGTACGGGTTTTCTATTCCAAGTAATTGAAGAAAGAGGTTTAAGAGAAGATTTATCTACAGGAGTTTCATCGACGGGCTCGTCACTAGAATCATCGGGCTCACCTCCGAAAACAATGTCAACAGGATCGGAAGCTTGACAATCAACTGTACTTTCCGGAAGTAAGTCCAATTCCTCCAGTGAGGTGCCCATCACCGCTCCACTGCATTTACTAAATAGCTGATCAGAGAACGTTACGTTTATAGTTTCAACTATTTTATCCTCATCCTCCAACCAAATTTTATACCCCTTAGTCTTTAATGAATAACCTATTAGTACTCCCTTTTTAGCCTTAGGTTCAAGCTTATGGTCTCTATGCTGTTTTGGGATCCCAACATACGAAATTAATCCAAACGGCTTCAGGTGTCTTACGGACGGTTTAAACCCAGTATATAACTCAAAAGGAGTCTTAGTTTGTCCTCTGTGGATTAAACGGTTCCAAGTGTACGCGAAATACAACATTGCATCGGGCCAGAAAGAAAAAGGCAAACCACTATCCGTGATTATTGCTCTAACACAATTTAAAGAAGTTTGATTAAACCGCTCACTTAACCCATTTTGCTCAGGTGTGAACGTGTTAGTTAACTCATGAACAACTCCATTTTTACTACAAAATGATTTGAAATTGTCATTTACAAATTCGGAACCATTATCCGTACGAATAGCTTTTAATTTTTTATTCAAACTACGTTCAGCCCGTGCAATGTGCCTCTCGAATACACCAAAAACCTGGGACTTATCCTTTAAAGGATAAACAGCAACCCTTTTAGAAAATCCATCAATAATGGACAAAAAGAACCTTTCCCCATTTTTACCAGTTACTTTAATTGGGCCCCAGACGTCCATAAATACTTTCTCTAACGGTGATTTAACGCCATGAACATCGGATGATTTAAAAGACACACGGTTTTGTTTACTAATCCTACAAGGTTCACAAAAAAATTTCTTAAACTTAAGTTTAGGAAGGCCCCTCACCCCGTTCTTCTTGCTAGTATTTACAATAGTATCAGGACTTACATGCCCAAAACGAGCATGCCAATACCCAATTTCATTAACTTTTGCAAGAGAAGCTGAAGGATTTTCTGGGTGCCCCCCATTCACTTTACTCCCCTTTTTAACTTTAGAAACATTAGGATATAAATAGTAAACACCGTCTTTAATTTTAGCAGTAAAAATATGTCTTTTATCTCTACCGAACACCGACACTCGACCCTTACCGCCAGTGTATGTGGCACCGTTCACATCTAATTTAGGACCTGAAATTTTTCCGTAACTTTGGTGAATATAACACATCTTTTAAATACAATACATTTTTACCAAAATCCAACTTAACAGTTCCTTTAGCAGTAATAGGAAAACTAATACCATCGATCGCGACAAAAAGCTCCTCTCCCTCCACAGGAGTATAATGCTCAAAAAGATCTAAATTTCTTAGAAAATGATTTGAAGCAGCAGTATCAAAAATAAAGCTGTCATCATCACTTAAATTACTAAAGTTAGCTTGAGCTATGTAGTAGGAGGGGGGAGATTTGCATTTGTCACGACCGTTGGAGTTATACTTTAAATTTCTAGGTTTAAATTTAACATTACTATTTAAAAAACAGTTTTTCTTAAAGTGGCCAATACGGCCACACTTAAAACAAGTTAAAGGCTTTTTACCTTTTTGCTGGATGTTCTGTATCTGAACACTGTTATTGGCATCTTTCTTAATATCACCCTCACGAAGCTGTAGACGCGATTCCTCCGCTGTTAACTCGGACACAATATTCTGGAACTTGAACTGGTCGTTCTTCCAACGCAACAAATATTGCACTGCAGATTCAAACTTGGATGGTAGGTGTTGCAAGAGCTGAAAACAGCAGTACACATCCTCCATAGCATGACCAATTTCACGCAGCTGGTCCAGTATTCTTGATAACCGGGTTACAAAAGAATTCACCGTTTCATTCTCAGACATTCTACAATTAATGAACTCTGTAAACAGTCCCATATGATGAGCTCTTGAGTCTGATATGAAGGTCTTCTTCAAAATCTCCCAGGCATCAATAGCACAATCACAATTTTCAATAATGCTTCTGACTTCAGGCGATGTATTCAAATATATTGTTGATAATGCAACTCGACTACGAGATTTAAAATCCTCCACTTGTTTTGAAGTTATTCCGGCCTCAGCATCTTCAACAGGCAGTTTTTCTTTTTTACATATTATATTCCAGCAGTTTCTTTCAATTAAAATAAATTTAATATCCTTGACCCACGTAGTATAATTATTCATCCGTAATTTTTCAATCGTGGGGTTTAAACTTACTGCCATTTCAATTTCTTATCTTCAAACACTTAGAATGCCATAAAAACTATTATCAAAATTTTAATGCTATGAGCCGACAACGAGCCAAATCGCCCATAACCGCTTCTTGTGAAAAAACAATTTCCACATATATCAAGTTAGCAGAGTTAGCAGTGCAGTGAAATGATAGTTGCTCAGCTCTAAAAAGCTATAAAGAAGATAAATATATGTGGCATTCATTGAAGACAAAAGTTCGATTAAAACAGTTTATTAAAGTTGAAACAAAATGATGAATAACATTAAATCAGCTGAAACAATTTTAGAAAGGTTGCTGACGAGAGTTTAAATACCCTTAAAAATACTGCCATACTGAGTTCAAATAGAAAGCTACTTTTCACACTAAACGAACAAGTCACAAAAATGTAATTTACAATCATAAGAAAACTAAACAGTTTATAATTATATCGAAATACCAGCTCATGACTTTGAGCTAAACTGAAAAAACATAAAAGCTTAAAAGATTAAGGGCTTCAGAGCTTAAGAGACTGATTACATATTTCCTACCTCCTTTTTATAGTCACGAAACGGATTCAAAGTAACATCTACTAGATGCTGTAGAATAGGAACGCCTCCCATAACTATAGCAACACGACGCTGCGAGTCAGCCGCCATCTATGGGCTTAGCAAAGAGACTCTGCAGTTGAAAAAATATTACATCTCCTCGCTAAGTAGCGAAATGAACAATCCGTAAAAGGATTTAAACATATTTTTCTTTAAGTTAATTTTAATAAAATATGCTTTTAAATATGAGGTAAGTAATTAAAGTTATTTCAAATGACTTAAACATAAATATATTAATAAGGAATATAATTTTTAACTAAAAGTAATTATCATTAAGTTTTTTTTTTTTAATTTTAATATATCTTTAACTCAAATGGCAGCATCAAAAGAGAAAATAGCACTAAACGCTATAATTCATTTAATTAATAACTTAAACTTTAAAGGTTATAAAGTGAATTTAAATTATATTTAAGTAGTAAATGAATTTAAATTTAAATTTGAGAATCAACACGGAAAGGGTATAAATTTTACAACATATTCCTTCCCTGACCCTTCGTGCCCCCTAAAAAATCATTTCTGATCGGGTAAAAACTCACACCGTGTCCCCACTGCCTTCGGCAGCATTTTATTTAAGTCTTAACAAAATTATTTCCTTATTTTATATTAATAAATCCTTAAAACTCGAGAAAAATGTCGGCAAAACCAAAAAAAAAAAAAAAAAAAAACCTTTATAACGGCAGTTTTGAACGCACAAAACCCATTAAGCTTTCAGCCCAATGTTTCGAGAACCCAAAAGAAAACCCAAACCTCATAAATCAAATCCTTGTACAAACCTAATGAAGTATTGATTTTAATTAAGACGAGCTAATCTAATCTATCTAGTTTTATTCAAAAGTTCCAATTTTTATCACATTTTTGACATGAATGCAGTCATAATTCAGATTTCAAGAGAAAACATGATTAATTAACATCAGCATTATAAGCTGTTAGAAAAAGATAGGTTGATTTTGCGGTGATGATAAGTTGATTTTGTGGTAGAAGAATTGGAGAAAAAATTAAGTGAATTTTAAAAGATTATTCCCTCAACACACACACACACACTCACACACACACATATATACAGTCGGCTGCAAAATTATTCGAGCACTAGCCAATAATTCCTATATTTAAAAAGTACACTTAAGACTGTTTTGCTAAGTAAATCCTTGTCGAATCATGTTCTTAGACTGATTAAGAACATGACTCGACAAGGATTTATTTAACAAAACTGTATTAAGTGTACTTTTTTTGGCAAGGATTATTGCTAGTGCTCGAATAATTTTGCAGCCGACTGTATATATACGTATGCATATTTATTCACAGAATCTTTAATCAATCTATTGTGAATGCGTATTACTAAGAAATCCTTTCATAAATATCAAATTATATATATATATATAATGGGGAATGTCTCCTGTTATGGACACCCCACCATACATTTTGTATTTCAGTTCTGTCAAACTTGTATTTTGTCAGTGTCCGAAGTAACAAAAGTGACCGAATACTAGCAAAATTTCCGATATGAAAAAAAAAAAAAAAAAAAAAAAAACACTTAATACTGTTTTGTTAAATAAATCCTTGTCGAATCCTATTCTTAGTCAGTCTACGAACAGGATTCGACAAGGATTTATTTAGCAAAACTGTATTAAGCGTACTTTTTTTTATCGTAATTAAAGTTACGATTTCAAAACGTAATAATTTTTAAACTACCCATCAGAACGAGCTGACATATTTCCAGAGCAATCGTGAGGCAATGAAATTTTGTTTGACAAAAGAAAAAGAAAATGTTCCAAAAAGGGCCATTAATTATCCGTAAAGTATTTGTTTCATGAAGCTCCACTTTTTCTCTTTTCACTATGACTGTTTCCGCTGTAAGCACGTATTCTTGTCTTTTTGTTAAAAAAAAAATTGTAGTAAACCATTGAATTGTTTCCTGCTATTCCATTGTGTTGCTAACAATATTCCTGTGTTTAATGAGTCAATTTAGGCGTTTCCCCTGACATTACCCTGGCAGCGCCATCTATAGGAACATGTTGCAACTACTTTTTTCCTCCGCTAAACAAAATTTCATTGTTTCACGATTGCTCTGGTAAAATATCGAATCAATATGATGGGTGGTTTTAAAATTATAACGTTTTAAAATCGCAACTTTATTTATAATCGCCCTGTATTATTATTTTTCATGGGCTCTTAAAACATAAACACTAAAATATTTGAAACGAATTGATAACATTTGTGTTGCGATGCAGTTATAAATTTCAAAATTCAATAACAAAAAAAGTATTTAAAATTTAATAGCATATATTGTATAACACACACACAACTATATAAGTTTACCAATACAATTAACACTGAAAATGATTTAATTTTTTAACAATTTTAATTTCTTAAATTATTTTAATGTATATTAAACGCATGTAAATTATTAAAAGAAGACTCATTATCCTTATTTCGTTCTGACATTCATGCAGCGATATCAACACCATTTTATAGATGAATATCACTTGCAAATAAACTTGCCAATAAAGCAGCTAGATAAATATTTATCGAGTAAAATGAAGAATTATATCTTTTATATCTAATAGTGAAAAGTGGAAAATGATATCGTGTTGCTTTATTGGATCATCATCATTATTTATTCTACGGAAAATTATTTTCTGAGACGTCTATTTCACTTTTTTTACAGCCGTAAGTCACTTTAAGCTATTTTTATGAGAAATTTTAGAGGAGTCGTTTTTTTCCTTTTACAATAATAATAATAATAATAATAATAATAATAATAATAATGTGTTTTATGTGATTAAATTTACTTGTGTTAAGAATGTTTTGATGTTATTGGTAAAATACTTACTTTACTTATACGATTATGTTGCTTATAATTAAATATAATAAGTATCTGCAATATGAATTACATTAAGAATATATTCTGGAAGCATTTTGTTATGATTAGATGTTTAATTCTACAGGTGTTGTAAAAATTTCAATTTTTTTACACTTTGTCAAATATCTTCAAAAATACTTAAACCCTTGAATGCTATTGTTTCCTGCTATTCCATTGTGTTGCTAACAACATTCCTGTGTTTAATGAGTCCATTTAGGCGTTTCCCCTGACATTACCCTGGCAGCGCCATCTATAGGAACATGTTCGAACTACTTTTTTCCTCCCCAAACAAAATTTCATTGTTTCACGATTGCTCTGGTAAAATGTAGAATCGATCTGATGGGTAATTTTAAAATTATAACGTTTTAAAATCGCAACTTTATTTATAATCGCCCTGTATTAAATTTGTAACAATTTCTTCAAGTCAATATTTAATTTTTTTTTTTTTTTAATATTAACAAAAATAGCAGTTTTCTATATAATTGTTTTATATACTGTTTATAGCGATAAATTTTAACTACTGAATTATTATCTTTTTTTTCTTAAAAAATGCATTTAAACTAAGAAACAATTTGAATAGAAAAAAGAAACGATGTAACACAAATAAATTTTTGCAGGAAAATTTATAAATCAAAAATGTTTTCGATTACTTTTTGAACCTAAAATTTAAATTATGCATAAACTTACACAATTCAATTTGAATTTTATTATTATTTTTTTATTTCTTAAAATGTTACATTTAATGAACGACAATAATTTACAAACACAAAAAGTATTATTTCATTTTTTTTTTTTTTTCTGTTATTGATTTCTAAATTTTATTCTTTAAAAAGATGAATTGTTTCCAACTTTACTCTGAGCTTAAGTTGTTTCTTGTTACCTGATTTTATCATTCTCATAAATTTAGCTGATCATTTTTATGTTTCAGACAAAAGCTGTTTCTGACAAAAAAAATTACGATATCTATGCTTCTAATGTGCTAGTCTTTATAAGTTTTCTCTCGGAGGTATTAATAGCCAACATACACTTAAAATATTTTATGTTATGTAATACAGACAGGCGACGCGTTATTCATGACAAGATACATATTTAGTGTTTAATTTTAATGACTAATAAAAGTTATAACGATTTCCAAGAAGCTGTCGGGTTCATAAATAGTCCTTTTTGAAATATTTTTATGAAATCAAATCTGATTTTATATTCTCCCACGTATACGTTACCTAAATATTCATATGTTAGCTTTATTTTATTATTATTTTTTTTTTACACGCTTTGATTATAAATTAGTTGAAAATTCTACATTTACCTATATTAATAAAATCAGACTTTTGTCTGTAAATTTGTCGGAATCAAAAAATTTTGCGATATCTTCACGTTTCACACCCCATGAAAGCCGAAAATGGCTTCAGAAAATTTTACCTGTGTGTGTGTGTGTGTGTGTGTGTGTGTGTCATCGTGTCTGTATGTCGCTTTTTTGTCCGGGCATCACTTGAGAACGGCTGGACGGAATTCGACGGCGCTTGGCAGGAATTTAGGTCTTCACCCAATTTAAAATTATATCTATCAACTTTTCAGAAATCCCCCCCCATTCCCCCTTGGGGGTTAAAGACTAAAACACGTTTGTCCGGGTATCACTCGAGAACGGCTGTGCGGAATTCAACGGTGCATGGCAGAAACTTAGATCTTCACCCAACTTAAAATTATATCTATAGAAATTTTCAAAATTATCATTAGTGTTTAAAATGTTGGTAAAAAACGCCTGCGCATGCGCCATAAATATTTTTTCACTAAAACGCTTTGAATGGAAAAATAAAATATAAAAATAAATTTAAAGTTAAAGACTAAGTTAAAGACTTTATAAGTTAAAGACTTTTTTATTAGCGTGATTCGCACTACAAATTATGAAAAGATTGAAATGAAGTGTTGCTATCTAAATTCCATACTTTAGTTAATTTTAAAAAATCTAATTGTCGTATCGAAAAACTGTTTACACCCCAGGATTCAGAAAAATCACCCCTTTCATTTGGTACTGAATTTGTAACGATAGGTCTGATATTTCTAATTTATTTTTCCCTTTTTCCGTTTTTCCGTTGCCACTTAAATTTCATACTTTAGTTATTTTTTTTTTTTAAATCTAATTGTCGCATCGAAAACCTGTTTGCACCACTGGATTCAGAAAAATCACCCCTTTCATTTGGTATCAAATTTATAAATATAGGTCTGATATTTCTAATTTATTTTACCCTTTTTCCGTTTTCAACCCAGATTCGGTAGAAGGTTTTATATTTATATATACGCATTTATATATATATTTATTTTCCAGAAATAAAATGAAATATTTTTAACTTCACGTGAATAATAATAAAAATTAGAGAGAAAAATACCTACAAAAGTTGGTGATTTTTTTTTTTTTTTTTTTTTAATCAGGAATTTGTATGTGGATAAATATTTTCATAGAGATATTTGGCATTAGTTTAATATTTTTATTTAATTAAGCAGTACTTTTCTTTCCTGCAGTAAAACAAAAATTTTTGTTGTTATTATGTACCTTATGAGGTTCTTTTATTTTCTCCCCTTAATTGAAAATGATTATAATTTGGATTTTATTAAGATTTTGTATTCTTATTTTGTAAATATCAGAAAAGAGTTTTTATTTTATTTTATTATTTTATTTTATTTTATTTATTTATTTTGTGCATGGAACAGCTTTAGTATCCGATCCCTTTGGCAAAATTTGAAATTCGGCACCGAAGAAGCTCGGACGTTTCTCGACAAGATCTTTAATTGCACATTTGAGATAGCCAAAGCCATTAAGCTAAGAGCCATTAAGCTATTAAGATAAGCCATTTTTCAGTTCATCGCAAAAATGGCTTAAAATTTTTAAAGTCATCAAAGGGGTCCCATACTATAACTGTGCTTTTTGTATTTATTTATTTATTTATAATATTTTCTATTAAAGACTTCTGTGGTCACGAAATTTGGTGCGTAATTTGTATGCATCCGGCACTTATTGCAACTGGATTTCACGAAATTCGAAATCCCCCCCCCCACACACACACACACACTTTCTCGGAGACGGAGTGCAATAAACATGTGTAAAAACATGTTTTTCCGTTTGAATTCGCTCTGAATTATCTTAGAATAGCGAATTTTGGTCTGTGGATATTGATTAAATGCACTCATTATGTACATTAGTGGGATTTTGCAAAACTTCGAACTCACTCGCTGAGGAAGAGGAAGTAAGAAGTGGGAAAGTTACTGCCGAAGGCAGTGGGGACCCAGACTCCTCACGTTGCGAGTGAGAAAACCTCTACCAATCACAGCGAGAACTTAGGTTATTAATAAAGATATGGGATTTTGACAACTCATTTAAGTTTAATGTCCAGCGAAGCGGGCAAAGCCTGCTAGTATACATATATAAGGCAATGTATGTCTTTATAGAGTAATAATAATAATAATAATAATAATAATAATAATTACCAGCAATATTTTTCAAAATGATCTGCGTTCATCGGAACACTTTTATAAATATTAAAATCTGCGATCTAACCAGTAGAAATAAGGTTATGGGCCAAAATAGTGACTCCTTCTTTCAACCCGTCGTTTTTATTTTTTCATCCTCTCTGCCTGTCTTTCTTTCTAGGTCCCAAAGCTTTAAAACTTCATCCAAAAGTTCCACTACTCTTTTACTTACCATAAAGATTAATTGTAGGCTGTCATATTTTTCTTTCATTCCCTGTTGCAACTTATATACTACTAAACTTTCGAATTTTCATTCAACAATTTCTTTTTTCTCCATTTTCCCTTGATACCGCACAGAAAAATTTATATATATACCGCCTTCATCTAGAATGAATAAGTGGTCATTTTCTAAATTCCTAAACTAGAAATGTAGATTTCCGAGCTATGCGCATGAGGCACGCCAATAAACTGAACACACAAAGTGATCGAGAATTTCTAGTGTACACATTTCTAGATAATGAAACAATATTCTGAATCTTCTGTATTGCGACAAATTATCGCTTGATTTTCTAGAATTGTGTAATAAACCAAGATTATAGTTGATGAAACCCACCTCTTGTATTTTCATTTATTTGCACAGATTTTTAAGTAACTTTGCCCTCGATAATATAGACAAACGCTCTAGAATTCTAATAGGGGTTTCTAAAACTCGTTTTCAATGGGGACTAGAATTTATAAGAATGACGTGGAACTATTTTTTCTAGAGTCACAAATTAGATTCTAGATGTCAGTTACAAAATTCTTTCTCAGTGTGCCTTTTTTTTTTTTTTATGTTAATCTGTGTGGAACTACAGGTTTAAATTCCCTATTATTTCGTTTTCGGGGTCAGGGAATCGACTGAACTTACTTTCGAAATTGTAAAACTGAAAGGGTGAGATTTGAGCGGCGCACAATGCGCCTTCAATAAAGGTAAGATTCCCCTGCAGACATTGAGTACCATGTCCAGGGATGGAACACGGGCGCAGATTTCATACCGGAATCTGTTTAAGAAATTTCTCTACCTATAATATCGTTGATTTAAGAAGTAGAAAAAATTCTTACATTGATAGTGGTATGAATTCTGCGCCCGTGTTCCATCCCTGCATGTCTCAGAATTTCGTAAACGCGAATGAGGCTGACGAAGAAAATGAGGACTTTAAACATGGTTTTGATCTATTTTAATGGGTTTTTTTTTTTTTTTTTTTTTTTTGCAATTTTATTGATGAGTCCGAGGAAGACTTTGCGGTAGGTATTGGAAACTTGGACCGAAATTTAACCAATTTAAATGGATTATTTTTTCAAAGTTTTTAAACAAAATCTGATAATAATAGTAGACATATTTCATTAAATGGAGAATTCCTTTAAAAGTAGTGGCCAGTTTATGAAACATCTTACTGTTTCTACTCTGTATCGGAGGGTGCCCCTCATGATGGTCTCAATGATTTTTTTTAATTATTTATTTATTTATTTATTTTTTTTTTTTTTTTTTTTGGGGGGGGGGGATGTTAATAAATATTTTCTGTCTGGTTTCAGTTTCATGCTTTCTGACTAAATTAACTTTCAAAAATTATACATTATATATATACACATACATACACACATACATATACAGATGGCTGACAAAATAATGTGAATACTTTCGCATTTTTACGTTTTGTCAGATATCTTGAAAAGTTCTTTAGTAATCATCTTGAAACTTTGGTAGCGTAAAGAATATATTAAACCTAATACTTTTCAGTAAAATTTGCAATGGAAAAGAAAGGGGAACCAGTAAAGAACTAAACAAAAATCAAAATGTTTTGGATCACCCTGTAAAAGGAAATACTTTAAATGCGTTTTAGCTGTAGAATGGGATTATGAGGACTTTTCTCATTATCAGTACAAAATTTTATAAAGCTACCACACATATTCATGGAGATTTGAAGGTTGCTTTAAAAAACCGCAAAAATAATTTCCACTTTTTTAATTATAACATGTAGGGTATTAGATTCAGCGCAAAGCCAATTTCAGGAAATATGGTACACTAAATTAGACACAGATCATACAACAATTAGAATGCAAAAATGTTATATATCAAAAGAAATACGAGCACTTTTACTAAATAATTTTTAACTACGCATGCGCAAGCTTTATAAAAATTGCATTTGCATAATTTGATAGCCAAAGGTATTGAGCAATTTATATGAAAACCCCAAGCAAATATCATGTAAATGCAAAAAGGTTCCAAGAGACAGAATAAACAGAATTTCAGTTCTCTCAAAATAAAAGCTAAACTATATGGGGTTTTACTCACATTTCTATTTTGATTCAATCAATGACCAGACCAATGATATTACAGTGTTTTCGCTGATTGTAAATAAATATTGATAACACCCCCTAACATCTTTCGATTTTTTATTTTCCGAACACTATAGTGAGGAAAGTATTGTAATCATGTCAAAAATCCGAATTTGAGATTTTGATGTTTATGTACGTTTCGAGGTCCCCTGAGTCCGTTTCCACTATTTTTACGATGATGTATGTATGTGTGTATGTATGTGTGTGTGTATGTCTGTGAGTGAACACACTAGCGTCTAAACGCTTTGTTCGAATAAGCTGAAAGTTGGTACGTATATTGTAAGTCCCCATAGTACGAACCCTATTGATTTTGGTGAATCTAGCACTTGTATTTTTTTTACAGGGACACCAAAAAATTTCTTTATCATTATGGCCTATGGGGCCAAATTTTTAAAACTGCGATAGCGTCTAAACGCTTTATTAATCTGAGCAAAAAAATTGTACACATGTTATAAGTCACAGTTGCACCAACTGTATAGATTTTGGTGAATTTAGCACTTACAGTTTTTTTACAGGAACACAAAGAAAAATTCTTTATCATCATGGCCTATAGGACCCAATTTTTAAAAGTGCGATAGCATCTAAACGCCTTATTCAATTGAGCTGAAAATTTATATGAATATTATAAATCACTGTTGCACTAACCATAAGCCTTTTGGTGAATCTAGCATTTATGTGTTTTTACAGGGACACAACGAAAAATTCTTTATCATTATGATCTATGCTCTCGAAGTTCAGTAGCGTTAAATAAAACATCGTGTACTATATGCAGAAAAATACTCAAACATTCTATTATGGTTTTCTCTCTTTTGTTTGTTTAACAATTCCTCTTTCTTTACTTTATCTACAAAACTGTTAATTACTCGATGTTCGGAAAGTCGAGTGGAGTCACTCCAGATTTTTTTTAGATTAACTTAAATTCTGTTTTTTCTATCTCTCGTAACGTTTTGAATTGACATGATATTTGTTTGGGGTTTTCAAATGCGTTGCTCAATACCTTTGACTATTTATATATGTAAATGCAATTTTTATAAAGCTTGTGCATGCGTGGTTAAAATGTATTTAATAAAAGTGCTCGTATTTCGTAAGATATTTTAAATTTTTTCGTTCTTATTGCTGTATGCTATGTCTAATGTAGTATGCAATATTTCCTGAAAATGGCTTTGCATTGGGTGTAATGACCTGTTATATGTGTTATAATTAAAAAAGTGGAAATTGTTTTTGCAATTTTTTAAAGAAACCGTTATATCTCCATGAATATATGCGGTAGCCTCATAAAATTTTATACGGATAATGAGAAACATCCTCATAATCTCTCTAACCAAAACGCATTTAAAGCATTACCTTTTACAGGGGTATGGACATTACTGATGGACATTACTGATAATTCCTCGAAAAAAAAAAAGAACGTTCATGTAGTGAAGTATGATAAATGTGTTTTTTAAGTGGAGGGATACTTTCAATCCGTCATATTTCTAATGCAGTTCTAAGATATAAAATTGCTGAAGGAAATGTGATCAAACGTTGAACTGCTGGTTCGATAGGAGAGAGATATGATGCAAAATCAGAGTTGTTTTACAGAGATCGAAGACTCATAATTCCTCTTACAGTTCTACTCAAAATGACTGCTGCTGAATTTGCTAGTAATTTTTAACTAAAGCTTGGGGTTCACATTTATGCATGTTTAAAATAATTAATAATATGTTAAAAAGAATGAAAACCTGTAATAATCAATAAGCATTTAATGGAGGCAAGAACGTCTGTGTTAAAGTTGAATAAAGATAATATGAAATGGTAAAATGTTGCATTTTCGGATGAGAAACATTTTATTCTTGATTAACCAAATGATTTTAACAGTTACTGGCACGATCTGAAGATAGCGAAAGACAGAGCAGACTTTTTAAAGGCAGATATGAATCGGGCGTTTTAAATGTGGATCTATGGGGCTCTGGGGAGCTGTTTCTACTGAAGGCAGGATTAATGTAGTATTTTTTTTTTTAAATTATTATGAACATTAGGAGAATATCAGCAAATTTTAAAAGTGAAATTATCAGATTTTTGTTAGATTTTAGAGAGGTATGCGTGTGTGGGGGGGGGGTGGGGTGGGGGGGGGGTAATATATATATATTTTTTTTCAACAAGACTTACATTTTTACTCTACTTCTAGAGCAATAGAAAATAGTTTGAAGAAAGAAACTTCTGTATTATTGCCTTTCCCGTGACCTAAAAGTTGAAAAAACCTTAATGTATCATATTAGAAAAGTGCATGCAAGTGGAAAGCAATTTTAAATAGTTTAAATGTATTCAGAGTATCATTTAATTTGTATGAAATGGTATTGAAACTGAATATTAAATATATATAGATAGATAGATACCAGTATATACCAGTGAGGATGTCTGACTGTTTCACCCTAAAGAGACCCCATAAAATATTAATTTAGAGAATAACTGAAAAAAAAATGACTAAGATTCGAGCTGTCCTTATAATTGTGAACACCTGATTTTTTTTTTTTTTTTTTTTTTACCTTATTTAAAGTTTTTTAAGAAAGAAAAACGATAAAACTTTTTAAATATCACCTATTAATGAAATTGAAATTAATAAAAAATATATTTGTTTAAATAATAGTGTTCAGTGTTTAGTTAATATAGAAAACGGGTGTCCTTATAATTATGAGAACCAGTGTACATGAGGCATGAGCATTAAACTTCACTATAATTAGACAATAAATTGAGTTTTCTTTATATTTTTATCGAAATAAATTACAGACAAAAAATCGTTATTGTGTAATTTGTCTATGCTCAACAGATTTAATATTTAAAAATGGTAATCTATTTAGTTATTTCCTATTTTGAGAAATTGAAACTCATTATGTGTATAATATTTTTATAATTAATCGAAAATTAATAAATTAATGAAGGGTATATTTCATTGTATTTAACAGAAATAAGACAGAAATATACTCGTAAGTTTTCGTTTGTAATATCGCTAAGTAGTAATTTCTTTTGAAAAATTATTAAAAATATAAAACTTTGAAAAATAACATTAATTGGTTTTTAAACTGTACATTAATCATAAATTTGATGTTTATGGTATGTCTCTCTAGTTTATCTACACTTAAAACAACTTTAATCTAATGAGATAAGAAGCAATGCTTTCTTTCTTTAAAAAAAAAAATGAATTGTAGTGAAATTGTTATAGAAGTGAATAAGCACTCAGACAATCTGAAATCCTTATAAACTTACTTATACTAGGAATAGATATAGACTTATATTATTTCACTTTTTTTTGTAAAAAATTAAGTAGAAAATGCATATTTGGTCATTCTACTAATAAATTTTATTCTACTAACAATTTTCTCTTAATTCAGATACATTACCATTCATTTCCATTTAGTTTATTAAATTGTAAATATCTAATACAGAGTTACCGTATTCCGTAATACTCTGAATTCAATTCCCACAAATATACTTCTCTCATCGAATTTAATTTATAATCTAAATATGGTAATAGGTTTCAGATGTTACATCAGATTTAATGTTTGAAATTAATGTCTTTATGTAAAAAGTAAGATATCAAATCTAGATCTTCCTATTCCAAAATGACTTATACTGATAAAAATGTAATTATATTGATATGGTATATTTTGAATAAATTTTTTGTATTTGTTTTAAAAATTACTTTTCTTCCTTTTAGATTTACTGTAATATATACAGTGTGTCCTAAAAGTTCCAGTACTCCAACTTAAAGTACTCATTGTGTCCATGATTTTTTTTTAAATATTAAATTTTATCGACTGCTTATTATTATATCAATTCTTTATTTTTTATCGTTTGTTTCTTTTCTCGCTCAAGATGTGTGAGAATAAAGTTTTGTGTTATTTTGTTCTTCATAGTGAAATAAATTTATCACGCATTCAGAGAATTACGCTGTTTGAAGCTTATTTTGAATGTAAATCGTATGAAAGATGCAAAGATGTTTGGCGATATAAATATCCAGATGATGCAATACCGAGTAAAAATATGCTATATCAGCTCGTTCGACAATTTTGTAATACAGGTTCTGTGCAGGTGTGTACAAGACACTCCCAGCATATTAAAACGCATTTCTAAACACATGCGCAAACGAGTTCAGCTTTGCCTCCTAGAAAAGGGTGGACATTTTGAACATTTATTATAAATGTAAGTTCTGTATTTTTTCCTCCGTTACTTTAAATGTGCCTTTTATCATTAGCATAAAAATAATCGTTCTAAGGTTTGTTGTTTTGTAAATAAAAAATACATCAGCGTCAGTACTGGAACTTTTAGGACACTCTGTGTATATATATATATATATATATATATATATATATATATATATATAACTTTGTAATTGTATTACTATATACGTATTATTCTTATTATTCTTATTATTAATTTAGGATTACTAATGCAAATTCCCAATTTCTACATATTAGGTAACAAATAATATTTAGCGGTTTTCTATGTTTAATAACATTCATTATTAAACTAGAAATCCCACATTTACATAGCATTATATTGTTTAAACTGATTTACTATCCGTAATAGAACAGCTAAATGTAAATTTTGGGAGAATTTATAAAGAATAACAAATAAAAATTAAATTAATAAATATTTTAATGTAGTGAAATCAATATTTTGAGAGTGATAATTTACAGAAAAAGAAAAAATTGTTTTATCATGGTGTAATTTGAATATTACAGAATTGCTAATATTAAAACATAATATTGTGAAAATGCCTAGTTATTTTACATTTAAAAAAAAATGTTTAATTTCGGAGAATTCTTTTTTAATTAGTGGAAGAAAACTCAGCAGAAAGAAAAAAGAAAGGAAGAAAAGAAAAGAATGTCGATATCACAAACTCTGTATAAATTTTTTATTGAAAACTCCTATTCAAAAAAATTACGTATCTACCATTTTATCCTTATTACTGATTGTTACACTCATAAAAAAAACAGTTTGATAAAATGTCCTGATTTGGAAAAAAAAAAAAAAAGTAATATATTTTATTTTATGTATGAAAACGAAACTTAGATTTCACAAATATTTTACCGCCAGTATTTTATTTATTCGTAATAAAAACATGATTTATTGTATTTAAATAAAAGTTCTTTTCACGATCTCATTTAAATAAAAATAAAAATTGATCTTACTATTTATGAGATCTTTTAACTACTGTTAAAGTAACTTTATGAAGTAAAAAACTGCAAGTATATAAATATGTAGAAATTTCCTATGCTAATGTAAATAAAACTGATTTATGTTACAAAACACTACGTGAAAGTGTTTTCAATATTTAGAAGATAACGTATATCATGAATTTGAATTTGAAAATGCAATATACATAAGATGATGATTTATGAAATTAATAAATTTTAGACTGGATTTGAAACATTAATATCTCAACTTTAGTGTCAAAATGAATCATAAATATGTAGAAAAATAATGCATTATTACTTTTTTACTTTCTTCTATATGTATATATAGAGAAATACTCAAGTTTTCGATGGATTTACACGTTTTGGGATGTTCTGAACACGATTAGACTGTTTTTAGAAAATGTCTGTCTGTCTGTGTGTGTGTATCGCAAATTTTGCGGACGCTGTATCTCAGGAACCAATGAACGAAATTTAACCAAACTTAGTATTTGTTTGGACCCTGACATTAACTGGTGCTGATTAGATTTTGCGATCATTCGCTCAGCAGGTATCACTATGATCCCATTTTTTCTAATTTTTTAGCATGGCAGTATAGGACAAAATTTCGTATAAATGTACATAATGAGAATCATTTTTTATGCGTGATTTTAAAATTAATATGAATTACTGATAATAGTAATGAACTAGGGAAAAAAAGTTTGTGCATGTGGAAGCATCGCTTCCCCGCCCCCCTGGGTTGGGCGAATTACCCCCAGGAGCGTAAATTTTCAATTTGGGTATCTTTCGAAAATCTCGTCAATTCCTTTAAAACGAATGGTTCAACCATTAATCTGTGATAGTTTAAAACGAAGTTATCGTATTTTATTTATTTGTTTATTTATTTATTTATTTATTTTTTCGTTTTTTAACGGAAAAAAAAACTTAGAAAAAAAAAAAATCATTTCTTTTGATATTGGCAAAAAATTGACTTCCTTCCGACATTTAGTGATATAATTCTGTCAGATAAAAATCGTCTGCATTTATAATGGAAAATAATTTAATAATTTGTATTGCATGGATTTTGTGTAAAATTATATAGAAGAAATTCTTGTGGTGGCCACATCATATTAGTTATTAAATGTACTTATTATTGGTATTCTATGACATGACTAAAGTTAAAGTAAAGTAAAGTTTAAGTAAAAATTGATCTTTCTATTTATGAGATCTTTGAATCACTCTTCAAGTAACTTTATGAACTAAAAAACTGCAAGTATATAAATATGTAGAAATATCTTATACATATGTAAATAAAACTGGTTTAATTTATAAAACACTACATGAAAGATTTTTCAATATTTCGAAGATAAACGTATATCATGGATTTGAATTTTAAAATCTATATATATAAAAGAAGACTTCCTGAGGGGGTGATCTATCAACGCCCAGACCAATCCCCTGGACCTAGAAGCATGAAATTTTGTGACAATGTTCGTTCTATGACGTAGGCATCCACTAAGAAGCGATTTTACAAAATTCGCCCCCCAAGGGGGGGAGGGGGGGCAAAACGTGATTTCACAAAATCCTTCATATCTCAAACAAAAAAACAGATATCCATAAAATTTTTACTTTAAAATATAGCTAACACAAATGTCTAAAAATCAATTTCTGGAATTTTCAAAATTCGGTCCCCAAGGGGGACGGGGGGGCAAAACGTGATTTCACATGCGTAAAACGTGATTTTGCATAATCCTATATATCTCAAACAAAAAAATAGATACACGTGAAATTTTTGCTCTAAAATATAGCTAACACAAATGTCTAAAAACCAATTTCTGGAATTTTCAAAATTCGGCCCCCAAGGGGGCGGGGGGGGCAAAACGTGATTTCACATGCGTAAAACGTGATTTTGCATAATCCTACATAATCTCAAACAAAAAAAACAGATATCCGTAAAATATTTGCTTTAAAATATAGCTAACACAAATGTCTAAAAACCAATTTCTGGAATTTTCAAAATTCGGTCCCCAAGGGGGACGGGGGGGGCAAAACGTGATTTCACATGCGTAAAACGTGATTTTACATAATCCTATATATCTCAAACAAAAAAATAGATACACGTGAAATTTTTGCTCGAAAATATAGCTAATAAAAATATCTAAAAACCAATTTCTGGAATTTTAGAAATTCAACCCTCAGGTGGGGCAACAAGGGGGGGGTCTATGGGGCAAAAACAAATGGAAATACAGTTAGGCCGTTCAAAATTGGTACAGACAGGTTTTAAAGGCCTGCAAGTCGAATGGGGATATTTTAAAAAGTGTTAAGTTATTAGGAGGGGCGTGAAGGGGGGAGGGGAGAGGGGGGGGGCAAAAAAATAAAAATAGTGTTATCGTTCAAAATTGGTATATAGAGGATATCGATACTTACAAATCGATTGCGGATATTTTCGAATTTTAAAAATTATTAGGAGGGGCGGGAAGGATGGTGGGGAAATAAGGGGGGGCTATGGGCAAAAACAAATAGAAAAGCAGTTAGGCCGTTCAAAATTGGCACAGATAGGTTTTAAAGGCCTGCAATTCGAATGGGGATATTTTCGAAAGTGTTAAGTTATTAGGAGGGGCGTGAAGGGGGGAGGGAGAGGGGGGGGGGCAAAAAAAACAAAAATGGAGTTAGATCGTTCAAAATTGGTATATAGAGGTTTTCGATACTTACAAATCGATTGCGGATATTTTCGAATATGTAAAATTATTAGGAGGGGCGAAAAGGGGGGGGCAACGGGGCAAAAACTAATAGAATTACAGTTAGGCCGTTCAAAATTGGTACAGATAGGTTTTAGAGGCCGGCAAGTCGAATGGGGATATTTTCGAAAGTGTAAAGTTTTTAGGAGGGCCGGGAAGGGAGGGGGCGTAGGGGCAAAAAAAATAAAATAGAGTTAGATCATTCAAAATCAGTACATAGAGGTTTTCGATACCTACAAATCGATTGCGGATATTTTCGAAATTTTAAAATTATTGGGAGGGGCGGGAAGGGGGGAGTGGTGGGGCAAAAAAATTAAAATAGAGATAGATCGTTCAAAACTGGTTCTTAGAGGTTTTTGATACTTACAAATCGATTGCGGATATTTTCGAATTTGTAAAATTATTGGGATAGACGGGAGGGGGGCGAAGGGGAAAAATAATAGAAATAAGAGTTAGATTGGGAATTTTTTCCGAAGGCAGTGAGAACCCGGTGCGACATTTTTCCTAATCAGATTTTGTTTCTCTTTTTTTCACGTGATAAAAATTAATGCAATTTTGAGAATTCATTATAGTGATTCATTTAAAAATAGGGACCAGCGAAGCGGGCGTTGCCTGCTAGTGCAATATACATAAGATGATGATTTATGAAATTCATAAATTTTAGACTGGATTTGAAACATTAATATTTCAACTTCAGTGCCAAAATGAATCATAAGTAAGTAGAAAATTAATGCATTATTGTTTTTGTATTAAATGTACTTATTATTAGTATTCTATGACATGCCTTAATTTAAAGCAATATATTTGTTTTGTGCATATTCTAAAATAAAAAATGAAATCATTGAAATTATAATCTAATGCATACAATGAGAAATAAAATATACGACCTTCCTCTAGAATGAATAAGTGGCCATTTTCTAAATCCCTTTACTAGAAATATAGGTTCCCAAGCTATGCATATAAGGCACGCCAATACACTGAATAGACGAAATGATCGAGAATTTCTAGTCTACACATTTCTAGATGGTGAAACAATATTCTGAATATTCCAAATATTCTGAATCTTTTGTATTGCGAAAAATTCTCGCTTGATTTTCTAGAATTGGGTAATAGACCAAGATTATGGTTGCTGAAACCCGCCTCTTGTAGTCTCATTTATTTGCAGAGATTTTTAAATAACTTTGCCCTCGAAAATATAGGCAAACGCTCTAGAATTCTAATAAGGGCTTCTAGAACTCACTTTCCAAGGGGATTAGAATTTATAAGGATGACATGGAACTATTTTTTATAAAGCCACAATTTAGATTCTAGATGTCAGTTACAGACGTTTTACTCAGTGTATTATGTTTGCTTATTCCTTTAGTGACGATTTTAAAATAAAGAAATAAAAAGAAATTGCAAAACAAGGAAAACTTTGAAATTTGAAAGTTTAGGTATAAAAAGCTTTTTGATAAAATTCCCAAATAATCTCTATTAAATAATTATTTTTCCTTCCAATTTGTGAGATTCTGTTCCTTTCTTTCTTTTCTAACTGTTTAATACCATTTCCCAAATAGTTTTCTTTTACAAAATTGTTTAAATTTTCCATTTCTTCGAAAGCTTGAGAAAACGAAGTAGTAATATCAGTTTAAAAAGTATTGCTTGTGTTAAAGTTCTGTAAAAATTGATGAATGGTTTGATAAAGAACATGCCATCTTAATTTTATGTTCATCATTTGTTTAAATATTATGCACAAAAGATGGAGACAAGAAAACAGGTTATGACTTTCATTTTGGACATGAGCGTAGCTATCTATAAATAATTTCACAAACAATAAAGAGAATATTTTCGAATAGTATTAAAATGAATGATGTTTTAAATATTAGTATTCGCGTTTTAAATATTTTATAAAGCACAATTTTTACTTGAGACTGTGAATTGTTCAATTAAAATCACAGAATAAACTTAAATATTATTCGAGATTTTACAATAAATAATAAAAAATGCGTTTTTTTTTTTTTTTTTTTTTTTTTGTACTCTTCCTATGGAACACGATAATTTAAGCAATAACCTTCATTCTGTCAGAAATTGTAAATATATTAATATTTGCAATAGCTCAATTAATTAAATTCCTTTATTAACATAGCAAGATACCCAAATTTGGATAATTTTCATAAAATTTTTCGTAACGCAGAGTTTAAAAGAAGTTGTGTCAGTTGTGTGTTTGGATAATTCTATGAAATTTAATTTATCATTTACTCAAATATCATTTACCAATTTCGCTGGGAGCATTACACCGAAAAATTAGAAATTAAAATAAATTTCGCATTAGGAATTTCAGTTTGGTTGATATATTTTTAATTCATAAGTTCAATGGGAATATACAACCATTAATTTTATTTAACATAATCTGTTATGTTTAATATAACTTTTTTTTTTTTTTTTTTTTTTTTTTTTTTTTGTGAGAAGGCAAAGACATTAAAAAAATTAAAAATTAAATTATATGTATCTGAACCTTATTAACGCTAAAAAATTAAACTTTACTCTTTTTAACGCTAAAAAAATAGAGTTTAGTTACGAATATGTTTTATTCACATGCACTATCTCATACGAATAGAAGCATAACCAATTTTCTAAAAGCGTATCATAAATGAGAAATCTATGTGCTTAGTGTAAAGTATATCACGTAGTATAAAATCGTTGTTGAAATATAAGAATGCAGCTGACTGAATGGGCTGCGTTCACACCTTTTATACAGGTTGATTCAAAATTAGTGTGACCAATTTCAGAGCATCAGAAATTTTTATTGAATTAAGTTATTTACATAAAATTTTCAATGTAGTTTCCTTTAGCATAGTACATTTTACGTAAATCTTTAGGCCAAGCCAAAAGAGCTTTTTCGACCATTTTTAGGGGTATTTTTCCAACTTCCTCTTTGATTGCTTTTTGAAGCCCTTGAAATGTTCTTACTTTACGTCTACTTAATTGTTTTTTTTTTTAAATATCCCCATAAAAAATAATCGCAAGGAGCACAGTCAGGGGATGATGGTAGCCATTTCTCAGGAGGAAGAAAATTTATTTTTTTATCTTTTAGCCATTTCATTTTGATTTTGCAGTATGACTTGATGTGAAATCTTGGTGAAAAACAAAGTTTCCTTGGGGGTAAAGACTTTTACTTTCTTTGATCATGTACTTCAAAACTTTATTCTGATAGTATTTAGCATCAATTTTAGCCTTTGGTTCTACAAAAAATGGTTAAATAGAGAGGCCAAGAACGTTTTTTTTTTTAGTTTTTCTACGGTCTTTGCAGACATTTGATGACAGCCTGGCTTATTCAATTTTTTTAAAGCAAATTTTCTTTATCTGAGGAAAAATTGTAGATTGGGAGGACATTCCCATCCATACTATAACACCTAACGACCAACTTGCCTTTTGCAAAACAGTTGCGTCTTTGCGACGCTTTTCGGGTGAAATATATTGTATTTTCATTTTGCCAGTAGTGGATGACAGATAAAACAGTGCTTCATTCGATGCTATCATGTTTTGTATCTACCTTTGCGTAACACTAAATACAGAGGCCAAGAACGTTTTCTTAGTTTTTCTACGGTCTTTGCAGACATTTGATGACAGACTGGTTTATTCACTTTTTTATAGCCAATTTTCTTTATCTGACGACGAATTGTCGATACCTGTAGTTTCTTTGCTAAAGTTCTTTGAGGCAGATGATTTTCTATAGCGATAAGTCTTTTCAGCTTCTTTTTTTTCTTTTTCACCGAGGACTTCCTTTCGTCCACATTTTTTCCCTGGAGCTTTCGATTTCCAGCCAAATTTTATTTCTTTTCGAAGTTTAGATAGTAACCCATTACAAAAATGTCTTTTCTGATTTTTAAATGCTTTATTTATAATAGAATTTGAGCAATCCTTCAAAAGCTTTAAAATTTCGTTTCGGGTTTGAGGATCTAATTTCGGAACCATAATTTACTCCCACTAATAAAATTAGCTAGATTGGTAATTTAAACGTCTCATTTTTAAAATAAACCTGGTGGTAAAGCGATTAAAATTTACCATAAATAGTTACATTCTTTTAAAATTGGTCACACTAATTTTGAATCAACCTGTACTTTGAGGCGTTTAATATGAAATCATCAGGAAAAAAAAAAAAAAAAATTGTAATTCCGTTCCAATTTTAAATAATGCTGCCAGATTTTGGAAACTCTTAACTATTACTTTTCATCAAATTTGATCTTTAAAGCCAAAAGGTCTGCAAAAATATCCTCAAATTAATTGCCAATACTATGTCGGTTTTATTGGTCGGGAAATTAAGATTAAAGCGTTGAATTCTTTTTTCTTTTTTAATTAAAAAACCATTTATGAACTTTTTACTATGTAGTGAAGGATCAGTATATGAATAGCCCATCCCAGTATAACTGAAAACGGTCGTTTCTTAAAACCAGAGGCAAAAAGTTGTGAGTCGTAAGATTAACGCGCAGGTCCACTTAATTTTCAAGAGTTTATTATGTCTTATTTTATATCAATTAGATATAATGTTGAAATAATTTTATGACAATGTCCACGAAACAGGTAAGTTCAATATATCAAATAACTTTTTTTAATTCATACAGTCAAATAATAAAATAATAGCATTTTCGGCATAGGGAGAGAACTTTGGGAGAAGCAGAATTGGGGTTCCTGTCTGACCAAAGTTTCCAGTAAAAGCGTTTTACATAATGTAACACAGCTAATGAAAAACGCCAATTTGCGAAATTCAGATAAAAATATATGACAGTCCAAGGCAGATATTTTTAAAATTAACACAAGGATTTAAAAAAAAAAAATCGTTTACTCAAAAGTTGTCCAAGAATAAATTTGAATTAATAGCAATAAATATGGCAAAGAGTTGCTCTGTGAACCAGAGCTATTAACTAATGATACAATTTAAAACTGGTATGCTTTGACTCCCACATGACTATTTTTTAAATTTTCCTATACAAATTTAATCAGTAAAAATAATTTATTAAACTTATTATATATTGAAATTATCTTCCATCAATTATCTTCCATCATGTCTTCCAGTAGTATAACACTAAATGTCCAAAGAAAGAAAGTCGATTTTATTCTCTATATAATATCTTTAAAAAAAGCCTTTTTTTTTGGGGGGGGGGGGAAGGGGGGGGTAAAAATTAAAATATATATATATATCGATAACTTTATTTTAAATTATCGCAGATCGAGAGTTCACCAATTAGTTTTAAATATATTTACGAGCTCTTTTTAAAGATATCCATAAGGAAAACTTGACCCCTTACGGCGGAGGGAGTAAAGCTATGCCCCTACATAGGCAAAAACAATATATCAATTGACTATTATAAAAAATTCCTTTTTATTTCATTTTGATTATTAAAAATAAATCTCTTTATGTTCATTTATACGAAATTTTGTCCTGTACCACCATGTTAAAAAAAATGAGAAAAATCGGGATGGCAAAGCCACTTCTTCGACAATTTTCATCAAAAGTTTACAGGCACTAATTTATTTCAAGGTGCAGCTACATATCAAATTTTATGAAATTTTGTACACTGAGTTCCTTTGTACAGTCCCTACCTCAGTTCTTGAGGTATAGTTTCCAAAATATTTTGTCACGCACATACTTATTGGCGGACGGACAGACATTTTCTAAAATTTGTCAAATTGTGTTCTAGACCTCTTAAAACGTGTAAAACCATCGAAAACCCGGGGTAAAAAAAAAAATTATGAATCCAATTCTTTCTTCTATTGAATACAGACGAAAGTAAAAAATTTAGACAGCATTGATTTTTGATATATTTTTATCTTGCAATAAAATTTAAAAATTATTGGCTCACGTATATATCAATGAAAGTATATTAAAAAATCTGCATATGTTATTTTTCTCCTTGTATAATTTAAAATGAAGTATTTTCTCTATAAAAAACTTTCGTTGTTGAATTAATTATATTAGTAAATATATTTAAATGAATATATTTTTTCTTTAACGCAGATTAACTTCAATAAAAATACTTAAATTATTTAAGTAGGTTGTACTTAAATTGCTTATTTAATATATTGCATGGAGTGTACCGCTGTTTGATAATTTATTTCAATGATTATGTTGGCTGTTGCAAAACTTTGAAATGGTTATTATTTTTCTCATTCATTAATTTAAATAGCAAAGAATTATTTGAGGAAATTTTACTTGAATGCACATAAATTCACTGTTCCATTATTTGTTTAATAAAATATATTTTAGGGTCTAAATGAAATGATAAATAACTACTTAATGTTATTTTTAGAATATAATTTAAATTTGATCGATAATTTAAAAACGATGATGTGTAATATTAAAAAAATATTTATTGGAATTTATGTAATTATCCTTTAGAAAAGTGATTGGTTTTAACCCGTTAGTAGTCGTTAGTTGGTCCATTAGCCGCCCAACCCTTCAATTCAGCCACCAAAAATTTTTATAAGTGGTATTTGATATTAGATGTCTGCACGGGCTGAAATTTTCAGGCCAGGGCCCAGCCCTGCCTGATTCAAAAATATGTAAAAAAACAAAAAAGCCTTTCTATGAAAAGGATTTTTAGTATGTGTTTGCTGAGGTTTTATATAGCCAAGCAATAGAGTGTAATTAAGAAAACTACTGAAGTTTTACAACATAATTTTATAGAAACAGAAATTCATAATTACAGACGTACAGAAGGCACAAAGACAAACAGAAAATCAAATCGAAAATAATAGCATTCTTCAGGAAGATATTTAAAATGTTTAATACTACTAAAAATGCAGTTTCAACCATTTCCTCTTATATACCGTAATGTATCCGAATCTTTTACGTGATCTGGTAAACAAAATTTTAATGTTAATTCAACCATATTCATTAGAATAGATGCTTTTGCACATGCTAAAAATGATGCTACCTTCATCCAATGCACAGGAGAAAAGAAAAAGAAGCCTTAGAGAAAAAGTTACAGCTGAAGGATTTTTATAGCTTTCATACCACCTAAACTCTACAGACCATAGGACACAAAGCATTATACACAGTAACGTATCTGACATCTTTTGTTTTCACATGTGCACAAACTAGTAGCGACATGCATACTATTTTGAATAGGAAACCAAATAATATATATATATATTTAAATAAAATATATTAATTTCGAGGCATGCTAAAAATATTTGAGGAAAATTAGATCGAGAACAGACAGACTGATAGACAATTAAATTGAAGCTACAGATAATTTTAAACAAAATAAAATTTTATGTGGCATACCAGCCTGTAAAATTATGTAAAATAAGTGACTGAAGAAGTATTTTATCATTTTCCTTGTTCGTTGATTAACGAGGACACTAAAAAAAGATTCGGGCCGACACGGCCCCGAAAGAAATTCATCTAGGCCAGGCTCGGCCCACGCCTGCAAAAAGATGTTAAGCCCGAGCCCGGCCCGGCCCGAGAGCAAATTGAAAAAGTCGGCCCGAATCCGGCCCGTGCAAACATCTATTTGATATGCATAAAAGGCGAATCGACTCGAGTAATCTTCGATTATGTATATCAAATGCCACTTCTAAAAATTTTTGTTGGCTATTGAATAAAAAAGTCTGGCAACACTGAAGGAATGGGCGGCGAATAGACCAACTAGCGACTACTAACAGGTTAATAAGCCAAATAACAAGTGATGATTAAACTGTTCACGGTTTTTGTAACTCTTTGTTGAGTAATGTCGAACGAAGAAATTGGTGCCGTTTGTTGCATTTTGTTTAATTGCTTTCGCCCAAAGCACATAATTCAAGCACCAGGTTTCTGAACCTTCTCTATTGACTGAAGATGGTTTACCACAGATTTTTAAACACAACCAATTTGCTTCGCCAAATTTCCCGTTGATTGACATGGATTTTGTACAGCAAATGATACAAGCATTATTCCCCGAATTCTGTTGATCAACAGAATGTGATCCGCATTTCAGTTTAAAATAATATTTTTTTCATTTCCTAAAATTACACTATTTATATGATTGTTTAATTAAATTAAAATTCATAATACATTTAGAAAGATATTGTAATAAATTAATATATATATATATATATGTATACATATATATATTAAAAGACTACATAAAAATCAATTGATGATATATCATGCTACATATGTATATATTTATAATGGTAACAATCTAAAACAAATTTTTATAATAAATATTTTTACAGATGCAATAAAGCATCTGTAAAGCATCTGTAAAGCATCTGCAATAAAGCATCTATTTTCGGTCCAATATTTGAAATCATATATATATTAGAACGACTACATATATTTTTATATTTTTTTACATTGGAAATGCTAATGCTGTTTAATATATATATATATAACTTTATTTACTAAAATTTAGACTAAAGGAGGTAGTACAAGAGGCAGTGATGCAAGACAAAATGTAAAGAAATACTATAAAATTTTACTGAATAAAAATTTAATAAGTTCATTAGAAAGACTAAAAAGATAATACTGTAAGTCTTTCTTATAAAAATAATCAAATATTCCTTCAAAAAAATGTGAGTCGATTTTAAGTAAATCAACATGTTCTAGACAGATCTAAAAATATTTTTTTTTCAACACATGTTTCAATTCCTATTCTAATATGTTTATGCAGATAAGGCGAGATATTTTTTTATTTATTTATTCCGTTATATAAAAATATTTCCTTCACATTTCAACGGGAAATTCTTTACACTTTACTGCAAGGAGCCCTTTTTGAACAATGGATCATATTTCAGCATTCTTCCTTCCATATCGCAGAGGCTTTTATTAAAATTTTATTTCGTATGATAGCATCGTCATTTGCATGTGAATGGAATTAAAGAAATGGTTTTCGGTCCAATATTTGAAATCATATATATATATTAGAACGACTGCATATATATTTATATTTTTTTACACTGGGAATGCTAATGCTGTTTAATATATATATAACTTTATTTACTAAAATGTACACTAAACCAACTAAAAATTATTGAGACTATATATAAACTTCAATATATAGACTAATGATTGCAACTTAATGAGATTTTGATTAAATTTAATTTACGTTCTTTTTATGTATCTCTGGAACTCATATTGAGTGTACAGACATTTATGAAGATATGTATAACTTCAATTCCTAAGTCACTTATCAATTTCAACCTTAAAATTTATTACAATTGTAAGAATACTGTGAACGTTTTATGCAATCAGCGTAATTTAGGGTTAGAGGCGTCACTTTTGGCTGGGAAGTTTTACTCCCAAAGCTGGTAGACAGAGTTCCAAGCTTTTGTAATTTATTCACGAGCAATTTTAGCCCCGCCTCTTTCTCATACGGAAATTTTGAAAAATGATTTTCTTATTTGATCGTTATCACATATTAAAGACAAATAATCTACAAAATTGCTGGTGCGAAAAGAAGGCGGGGCTAAAAATGCTCGTGGATAAATTATAAAAGTTGGGAGCCCTGCTGGTAGATAAACATTGCCGGGTTCACGCCCATATCATGCTTGCCATCATAACTGTTCAGCTTGCTTTTTGTTTTGCTCCTAAACTCGTGCGAACACTCGTTAGCCCCCTTATGTTAAGTATTTCTGTAAAGCCCAGGACTAATACGTAGTCAACCGGCCTTTGTCCAAAACACCAACACAGATATGGTTTAGATAAATACTACTAAATTTCACTATGATGATTGTAAAATTACATCAATTCTAAGTATATGAAATCCAATATGTTGTTTTACTTTGGTTCTATACATTAATCATATTTTATTAAAGTAAAACAAGTTTTTGTAATTCATGTCAAAAGAATAGATTGATTTCTTCTTTTTTTTAACCCGTTAGTAGTCAAAAGTTGGTCGATTCACCGCCCATCCCTTCAGTGTTTATTCAACAGCCAACAGAAATTTTTAGAAGCGGCATTTGATATACATAAAAGGCGAATCGACTCGACCTTCGAGGGGGGGATGAGTGCTGAGTACCCGGGGTCCAATGATGACCCCACACCTCAGCGGACCAGAAAATAGGAGCAGAATGGAACAATAACGTGATGGCTTAGAAACAAAAAAATAAAAAAATAAAAAAGGGGGACAGGCCGGGACGAGAAGACAAGAAAGGGAATTCTGAGCTCAATAAGAAGGAAGACAGAGTGAAATCGAAAATGACAGTTAAAATTACATTGAGAATTAAGTGAAACCTATATAAAAAGTAACAAGAGTATAACAGAAAGTTTAAGTATAGCATTACAATAATAAACCAGAAAAGAAGAGAGTTTAAGTATAGCATTACGATTAAAATAACAAGTTTTTTTTTTTTTTTTTGGAATTTTTTTATAAGGTTTTTTTTTTTTTTTTTTTTTTTTACAAATTGACAAGAAAACAACGAAAAACTAAAGAAGAGAGGGAAGAATAATACCAACATTAGGACGACGCCTATTGGCAGGATCCGTGTGGTCATACACATCGAGTGTGTTTAAAGCTTGATTGTCAATATATTCTAAATTTTCGTGGAATTTAATATTAAGGTGTTGTATAAAATTTTCGAGACGTGGGAATTTAATTTCGCGGTACATTTGATAGTTGTGTATATAGTATGGAAGGTCATAAATTTGCCTGATGGTTGCATTTTGGCTTCGGAGAAGCAGTTTAATATTAGATTTATATGCAAATGACCACACAGGGGATCCGTAAGTAAGAAGAGGACGAAGATGGGAAGAATAGAGGAGCATTTTGTTACTAATTGATAAATCACTGTTCCGAGAAATTAGGGGGTATAGTTGGCTTTTAGCTCTTCGGAACTTATTACGCGAATCTATAATGTGTTTTTGGAATGTGAGTCTCGGATCAAGAATAATACCTAAATATTTGCATTGGTTAGACCATGGAATGGAGTGGTTGTTTAAAGTAATCTCATATTTATCCCTGAAC
Source organism: Salticus scenicus (assembly GCA_963930645.1). NCBI lineage: Eukaryota > Metazoa > Arthropoda > Arachnida > Araneae > Salticidae > Salticus > Salticus scenicus. The sequence goes on from OZ005649.1 coordinate 390,232,563, forward strand.
TCTGGGCGCATAGCCGAAAAAAGGATGGCCTCCGTTTTATCATAATTGATGGCTATTCTCCATTTTTGGAACCATTTGGTTAAGACTTTGAGGTGTTTGGAGATAGCCGTAATATTAACTTTCCTATTTTTGTGTGCCGAAAAAATGCAGGTGTCATCTGCAAAAATAGCCAAATGGGTGTGGGGGTATTGGGGCATGTCGTTGATGAACAAATTAAAAAGTTTAGGCGAAATTTTGGAACCTTGAGGAAGGCCATAATGAGCAAAGTAGTTGTTAGAAAGTTTATCTTTAACCCTGACATGGTAATTACGATCAAGTAAATAGAAGTAAATAAGTTTAATAAGAGGGGGGGGGGGAGTTATAGTTAATTAATTTAAAAATAAGACCGGCAATCCAGACCTTGTCAAACGCTTTTTCAATATCGAGGAAGACGGCGGCGGTAGTTTTCTTCTTGATTTTGTTGGTGGTGATGTACTCGACAAGGCGATAGACTTGATGGGTGGCCGAAAGATTGTTCCTGAAACCGAATTGTTCCGGAATCATAATATTGTTATCTTCAATGAATTGATCAAGTTGTCGAGCAATGAAGACCTCGGTAAGTTTACTAAGTGAATTTAGAAGGGAAATGGGTCTGTAGCTGGAGGCCTTCTCGGGGGGTTTACCTTTTTTATGGATAGGGGCAATAATAGCCGTCTTCCAGGCATGCGGAAAGTAACAAAAATTGAAGATATTATTAATTAGGTGGGTGATTTTTGGAATAAAGGAACGTGGAAGATTCTTGAGTGCTTCATTAGTGATAGTGCTGATGCCAGGGGATTTTTTATTTTTAAGTTTAAGAATTTCTTTGATTACATCAGCATCGGTGAGCCTGGAGGGTGGGGAATTGATGTCAGAACTCAAGAATCTTTTGACTTTAATATTGACCTCCCTCTCAGTTTCGTAGTTAATAATAGGATTTCCCTGAAACTGTGTCTCAAATTGGATGGCAATAGCATCAGCTTTTTGATCATTGGAGTACGCATAGGAACTAGAATTTGGAATAAGGATAGGGGGGGAAAGAATGAGCTTTGTTTTTAAATCTCTTGGCGGCCTTCCAGATGGAACAGTCATCTGGTGAAAGAGATTCTAGGTGATTCTTCCAGTTTTCTTGCCTTTTTTTGTACAAGTAGTTTTTGAGCTCTTGCTGTGCTCTGTTCATAATAGTTTTATCAGCAAGCCTATGCGTACGTTGCCAGTTGCGCCTAGCACGATTCTTGTTTTTTATGAGATTACAGACATTGGGATCACTTTTATAGATTTCAGTATATGGAATTTTAGTAGTAGCACCTTCAATAGCACTTCTAATTTGATTAGTGATTGTATCGACCAAGAGATTAATGTCATTGGTGCTATTGATGGGGGGGTAATCGGGAGGAAGTTCGTTAAGGATTTTATGATAATTGGACCAATTGATTTTGTTAATGAGGTAAGGGGGGGCTTTAGGAGTACGGATATGGATTTGAATTTTGATTGGATTATGATCAGAGGAGAGTGCTGGAAGAGACTCTATCACTTTGTCATAGTAAAATCCAAGGCAAATGCCAAAATCAATGGTACTACTACTGTAATTAGTGAAATGGGTGGGGGAATCCGGAAAAAGAATGTCTGCATCAGAATTTTGAATGAGGTCGAAGATACCATTACCATAGTTAGTATTTGAGGCACAGTTCCAAGAAGTATGATGGGCATTAAAATCACCTATAAGAAAGGTGTTAATGTCGGAAAAAAGGAGTTTTTTAATTTCCTTTTTAATAATGTGAATGTTCTCATTATTAGGGATGTAAACTGAGAAAAAGGTCAAAGGAGGGGTTCCAGGAACCTTAAGAGTGATAGCACTAGCGTTGACGAGTTCGATTGCCGGTAAAGAAACAGGAATAAAATCAAGATTGTTGTTAATGCCAATGGCAGTGCCACGCATGAGTCTGTGTGAATTAAGGTAATCATTCCTAATAATAGTGTAATTTGGAATTTTGAGAGTGGTTTCAGGTAGATTATGTATAAAAAATGTCACTTCTAAGAATTTTTGGTGGCTGTTGAATAAACACTGAAGGGATGGGCGGCGAATCGACCAACTAGCGACTGCTAACGGGTTAAATGACCGTCATATGTAAACATTTTTGTTTATCAAGCTGATTAAAACAATTATATAAGATCTTGATTTTGACTATATTACAGTTGCATACCTGGTAACATTTATAATTTTTTCCGGAGTATTCTTTGCCCCGCCTAGTTTCCTCACCAGTATATTTTCAGAGAACATTTCTTCTTATTTCACCGTAATAACGTATTGCAGGGGTCGTACTCTCCGCCCTTTTTTCAGGACACTCACTCTTAGAGATAAGAAATGTCCGCATTTTTCTCCACCATAAATTTTATGCAGAAATACTTCTGGTATATTTATAGTAATGGGCTATGATTATACAGGATAGAGGTCATTAAAAAAAAAAAAAATGGTAGCAATATTTTTAAAATTTGTCATTCATGAGAGTGTCCCGAAAAAAGGGCGGAGAGACTCCTCCGTAAAATCATACGGGTGGAAAAAATGGGCGGGGCTAACAGTTCTCTAGAATAAATTATGAATATTATCAAACATGCAATTGTTTGAGGCTTAGATATTGGCTATGTTCATACCGAATTGCAATAAAACTGTTTATAAATAAGTTTTTTATCTTAATTTAAAACTTTCAAGTGATTTCATTTTCAAATCAGATGACTGAATGAAACTATTAATAAATTTTACTGAGACCTTCGTATGGGTTTTGTTCATACCGATTTTAATGCAATCCAGTTTATAAGTACGTTTTAGATATGATTTTAAAATATTTAAGCGATTACATAGATGGCGAAAGTTTTTTCTCTTCTTTTTTATGTAATCAATAAAAATATTTTAGTAGTAATAATAATAATAATAGTAATATAATAAGCAAGCACCACAAAACTGTCGTTATAAAGTAATAAGTACAAAACAAAGATTTAAATGTTCCATTTTGTGGTGTTTATTCAAAGTTTTGTACTTATTAATAATAAAAATATTTATTTAAAGATTTGAGAATATGAAATACAAGATTTTATAAAGCTTTTATTAAAATTTTAGGAAAATTCAGCCGGTGGGAACTGGATTTTGAGAATCTTTTAGAAAAGCGGTATACGAGATTTCTGAAAAACCAATTCACTGATCATTTTGGTATTTTGCACACTTCTTGAAAATAGAATTGATTAGTACTTAAAAGAAAGATTTTTTTTTTTTTTTTTTTAATTGGAATTTGAATATTTGGAAGAGTTTCTCAGAAAAATTGTCCCATTTTCTTTACGTTAGGTTGGTAAAATTAATTGTAATCGGAAAAAAGAAAAATCAATAATTGAAATGATCGTTAAAAAGAAAGAAAATGGGGTTATTAAAATAAAATATTATAGTATTATAGTAGTTAAAATAAAAGGAGTATCTGATAATTAAAAAAAATAATAATATATTACTTTAAAGATCTTTCATTTATTTATTTTTTTTTTTTCCCTCAAAAGTATATAAATTTTTAGGAATAAAAAATAAACATATATATAAATAAATAAATAAAAATAATAAATATCTTTAACAAAAAATAAAATAAAATAAACGAGAAAAGGGAATCGATAAATCGTACAAAAGCTGAATTCCTCTGTGAAAAACAATTACGTTTATTAAAAAAATATATCCAAATTATTCTTATTTTATAACAAGCAACACATTTCAAATCATTCTCTCTTATTTTGGTATGACGTTCTGTATCCATCCTTATTTTAGCATCTTGCTATTTTTTTAGAATATTATATAGCTTTACACACTATCTCTTTAAAAAAATACAGAAAGAATATTTCATGAATAGGTAATTAAAATGCTAAAGTTGAAAATTATTTTGCTAATTATAGCATTTTCTTTTGAGACATGTGGTATAATATGACACTTTTTTTCCCTTAAGCTGTTAATTATAAATGAAAAGGAATGGAAAAGTTTCTTGTGAGAAAAATAAGTATATGTATAACATACTCTCATTTTTTTTTTTTTTTTTTTTTTTTACATTCATGAAAACTTGATATTTGTAAAATTCAAATAGAAAAAAAATAATTGCGATATTTCATCACTAGTGAAAATTATTTGCGCGAATATTAGTTTTAGAAAATCAAGTTTGTTCATTGATTTTACTACCACTTATTTTTACAGTGAATGTGTAACATATTTAGCATTTTCTTCTTCATTAGATAAAATATTGTCAGAATAAATCAGAATAAAAATCTGATAAATCGTCAGATAAATTAAGGAAGGAACAATTTTTAATTTTAATTCGGGTAATGCCAAAAACTTCCTTTTTATTATTATACTATCTATCAATATCAATAAACTTATCAATTGTAAGTTACTTAACAAAACTTTTATTGAAAATACTTATAGATAAAATAAAGATAATTATAGGTTTAATTTACTTGGGAGAAGAAATTTCCTAAACTTAAGATCTGTTCTGTTACAACGTTAGAAAACACTTTTTCTCCATTAACAACTTTTAACAACTTTTCTAATGAAGATAAATGGGAGTTAGATATATCTTTTTACGATGCATTAGCTTCAAAATTCTTTTAATCGGTAAATTAAACGTATTTTACCTAATTAAATACAGATAAATAATATTAGTTATAATGACTCATTTTATCTTAATAAATACTTAAAATTTAGGTTTAATTACTCATATAAAATATATAGCAAAAATATTTTTTTTATTAATCGATATATTAAAGATTCGTAAATACATTTTTACCGCTATATGTGTTACATAATTAATGAAAAATCTGGTGTGAAACAACCACACGACTTCCATTACCCACTATTACACGTATTATATGCACTTTTTGGGAGATAATGTGATGAGAAGTCATAGAATTGACCTAATGAAACAGACAACTAAAAATTTTCCAATAAGAGAAAATTAATACGCGCGTAAAGACATATAAAACAGAGTTCACACAGCGCTTTAAAAAAAAAAAAAAAAAAAAAAAAAAACGTACAGACGTTTTTAAAGGAGCGCCTTTACGAGGCCTGAAATTGAGCTCTTTATACAGGACGCCTATCAATTTTCCTGAACTAACCAACTATATCATTCGAAAGGACATCTAATAGAGTGTTTATATAGGCAGTTTGAAGAAAATCGTTAGAGCCGTTTTTGAGATACGGACTTACGGTCCCACTTCCGGTTTCCGATGTCCCACTTCCGGTTTTTCAATTTTCACCAAAATTTGGAAATTTCATCTGTACACCAGACGTATTTCAATTCTAAAGTTTCGTAGCTCTATCTTTATTAGTTTCTGAGCTATAATAGCCAGAAGATCCTCCACATACATACATACATACATGCATACACACACACACACATACATACATACACACTGACCAATTGCCAAAAACCACTTTTTTGGACTCAGGGGACCTTAAAACGTGTAAATCAGGTGAAAAACCGATATCGAATTTTCAGGACGAATACAATACTTCCATTACCTACGGTAGTAGGGTAATGGAAGTAAAAAGGGTTTTTGAAGTAATGCTTGACAGAATATTGTAAATTTGGTGAAGGGAAGAAGTTGTCAATAACGTAAATTTTAAAAATTTAACTAACTTAATAAACAATTACACAGTGAATTTTATCGTTAATGCAAATTCTCAGTTGTTAATTCCTTATCGATTAATCGAACTTTGTAAAGAATTTATTTTTAATTTCAGTAACATGATGGCAAGTTCCTATTCTTCATGTTGTGTTGAAAACTTTACATGTGGTTACTCTGATTTTTTTCTATTTTTCTCTCTGGTTTTCTTGATGATTTGATTTAATATTTTCTTTCATTTCTCATTCAAAAGGGTTTTGCCGCTCGATCGGGGCATGAACAATATATATTTGCTATTGTTAGCTATATTGTTTTACGAAATCGTTGCAGCTTTCACAGCTTTATGAAGTACAATCTCCCTGATGAGATAATACTTCAATTTTTAAGCAAGTTTTATTTCAATTATTAATCCATTTTTTATTCCAATTATTATTTCTGAGGTCATTTATTTATTTTCTCCGTCATTATGTTTAATGGTCCTTTTTTACTCAAGTGGACGTAAGTAATTTAAATTGTTTTTGTCTCTTATTGGATTTTAACCTTTATCGCAACATTTCAGTGCTAGTTTTAGCAGTGTGTTACAATCAGTTTTATTTTTGTTGCGTTCGTTTCGACATACATATATTAAATGCTAAATAATTAAAGCTAAAATAATTAAAGTAAAAAAAAATGTTTAAAGTGGGATATGATATTATACTATTGCCTAGTATAGTCAGGTTCGTTTCACACAAAAGCCGGATCGTAGAATTATTAAAAATATAAAGTAAAAGTCTTTACTTCGAAGTAATCAGGACACATCATTTTCAGTACTATGATTTATTTATGTAGCAATATAATATTCAGTTTACAGTCACCAAAAATTTTACATTTCATTCCTATATCCGTAAGCAGATATAAATATTCTATCCCCATCAACTAGACAGAGAGGGAGGAGGACCTCAAAAAATTTACGTCTTCTTAGGACTTGAACAACAGCGAAAAGATTACACTAAATCTGCTAGCCACAGATAGCTTAAAATCGCAACCCCGGAGATTGGCATTGTTGAAATGCAGCCAAAAGAATGCCAAACTGTTTCTTTGTTCTTCTAAGATATTCATACTAAATTTTGAATATAATAAAGTTCGTTACAAATATTAAATCGATTTGACATTGAGAAGCCATGCCAAATGACCTTCAACTCTCAATGAACAAAGAAGGCGACGCCCAGACTATCGAACATCATTATAAATCTATTTTTAGAATTATAATGACCCTCTTGAAATAATAATGGTTTTTTTAACATAAACATTCAAGGGTAATAAATATGAAATCAAATGCTTGTTTTATTTTATTAATAGCTGTATATAGTATAAATATGTTGATAACGGCTTTTTAAATTACCCTCTGAAAATAAATAATTATGGCTAAATAGATTTAATCCATCCGGGGAAAATGTATACACAAACTATTTTTACAAACCCCAATATAAAAATTGCTTTATTTTATTCCTAGATCAATGTGTTTTTAACGATAGAAGAACAAAGAAATGAAAATTTTGATTTAAAAATAAAACGGGAAATTCTCTATAATTAATTACTTGAATTAGATAAATTTAAAAAGATTTATTTTATATAATCTATATTAATCCCTCCTTTTTGTTATATATTAAATTTGGATAAATAAATAAGCTTTTAAAGGACATATGTGTGAGAACACTCACACATATATCTCCCCTTCGACTAGCAAAAAAAATAAGTCCTTCTCGCCTCCTGTATAGAAATGCATATACAAACAATAATATTCAAAAGCACTTACCAAAGACGCACACTTAAAAAAAATGATATTACATCATAAGTAAAAATTATATGAATGCTTAATATTGAACAAACAAAATATATATGAAATATAAACACTAATTCAAAAATACAAAATACACATATTTCAAAAATATCAGTATAACCAAAAAAAACTTTAAGAGAAACACCTTGTCATGACAGGCGCAAAAATGTGGCTTCTATAAGTAATTTCAAATGCAGTTCAAAATAGTTTTTTTATATGCCACCAAAAATTTCAGCTGAAATGTTTTTTTTTATGAAAGAGTCTCTTTTTTGATGAACTTAGCAAATAATGCCACAGTAACAGTTACTAACGTTAGATTTTTACACACAAAATACTAAATTTTCACACTAATATGTATGGTGAAATAGAGAAAAAGAAAAAATATATATATAAATTACATATATTCATATATATTGTTGTAATACTAAAGGTTCCAGCATATTATTGTAATATTTATTTGTCTAACACCTTGGTTACACATATTGGTCAACGTTAAACAAAATTATGTACAAAAAAAAAGTAAAGAAACAGAAAAGTTTTCGTGTATACCACACAGGAAAGATTTTAAAAAGGACGCCATTGGCAGTCAAAAAAAAATAATCTTCCCTTAATCCTTACAAAAATGTAAGTGTAATGATGTTAACTTAAGGCTAACATCCTAGCGGGACAGGGCGTGTTGAAAGACCTGTACTGTTAGGCACAGGCCTCCGTCCCCCAGCAGAATCCACAGACCCCTGTAGGGACACCTCACGAAACCGATTAATTAAGTGTCATAAATGTTGAAAAATTAATGTCAACAAAAATATAGATTCTCATCACATATCCAATGTTGCTCTCCCGGGAGAAAATTTTGAACGAGACAACATATATCTAGGATAGGGTAATAAATAAGTAAAAGAAAACAAATTGACAAAATTTTGAGTGATGAGAGGGAGTGCCAAAATAATAAAAAAATTTAGACCGGAAATTGAACAAACCAAACACATGTTGTACACCAAAAATCTATTGGAAACTTATAAAATTTAGCTGGATGTATATTGTTAGCACTATTATCATTAATAATTAATTTCCTATGAACTTAGTCTGTATTCCAATGAAATATCTCTATTAAATATATTTCAATTATCTTATTTTTGTTTAACCTTCACCCAATAAAAATAGATATAGTAAACATTAAATAAAAAATAACACCTTGATTACTAATTTAGAAATTCAAAATATGATCTACAAGCATTTATGTTATCATTAGAATCATTTTTTTTTTTTTTTATGCATCTTATTTATAAATATTATATATATTCAACAACACTGCAATGCAAGAAATAGTCTTTACATCAAAAGAAAAATATAAAAAAACAGTGGACCAGCCATCTAAAAATAAAAATAATAAAATAAATAAAGACGAGTTCCTGCACAGCAAACAAATACACTCCCTTGGCCATTGGAAAATGCATTTGTGAAGCAAAATATATTCAAACTTTTTTTTGTGAAAAAAATTAATTGCGATTTCTTAAGTTATAAGGATGTGTAGAATTATTGCCAATATTATGTGTTACATTGGAGTTGGGTTCAGTAAACAAATAATTACGTCGAGGCGGAGCAATAAGGAGTCTATCAATATGGACCCCGAAAGCTTTATTATCAGGTGCATGTAATCTCTTAATGGAAAAGGAAACTGGCGAGTGTTTTTGTACAACAATAAATGGCCCAGAATACTTGGGTTTAAATTTATCTATTGATTTCAAGTATACAACATCATGAACAGCAACAGGCCTCAGTTTTGCATGCTTTTGAAAATTTTGATATATTTTGTCTTGATTTTCTTTAATGTTAGAATATGCTTTGCTATAGATGTTATCTAAGTCGTGTAATAATTTATATATGTCTACATTTTTATCCAAAAATGGCTGATTTATAAATTGGTCAAATGTATCAAATATTAAAGACAGTTCCCTACCAAAATGCAGTAGGTTAGGTGAAAACAATGTGGATGAATGTGTTGAACCATTGTAAAGTGATTTATGTATAGCTAGTGAATTTTCAAAAGAATACCCCTCAGAAATCAAAGTGTTAATTGAGTACTTTATAGATTTATTTATCCTCTCAGAAATAGAGTTACTTTGAGGATGAGCAACAGATGAATGTAAAATTTTTATGCCAAGTTTATCATTAAAAATATTATAAATAGTTGATGTGAACTGTTTGCCTAAATCTGATAATATTACTGATGGTCTACCAAATGTTGTAATGTAATTAAATAAACATTTAACTATTTTTGATGAAGAAGTGTCTTTTAATTGAAATAATTCAATGTGTCGCGAAAAATGGTCAATCACAGTCAAAACTGAATGTCCATCTATAAAAGGACCAACCAAGTCGACACTAATAGTATGCCCTGGATGTGTTGGAGTATAGGTGGGTTGTAGAGGAGCTGGTGGTGTGTTATGATGTTTATTTTGTAAACATAAAGTACACGAAGCAACAAAATTTAAAGTGTCTGTGTACATACCTTTCCAAAAATATCTATTTGATAAAAATTCGTATGTTTTTGTTAACCCAAAGTGAGAAAGGTGTGAAATGGTTAAAACTTTAGATTTTAAAGAATGTGGTACAACAATGAGATATGAAAAAGTATTATTATGCAAATTTTGTTTCTTGTACATTAAAACTTTAGAATCTGGATGAATAAAAAAATTATCATTATTTTTTGAAAAACCTTTTCTCAAAATTTGCCTGTAAATAATTGACAATTTTGGATCATTCCTTTGCTCATATATAAATGTATTATTTGAAATTTCCAAAAGGGGATCTTTATTTTGAATATTACCAGAAACTAGAAAATTGTTGAATTGATTTTGTAGTACTGACTGAGTAGAAGTGGAAATTTGATTAATTGAATGTGTGTCATCTTGTACGATAGGAAGAGGTTGAGAACTGAATATTAATTCTGGATTTGTTTTTAAATTTTGTTGATTATTTGAGAAGTCTGATCTTGATAAATAATCCGCTAAAACATTTGTAGTGCCAGGAATATGTTCAAATTCAAATGAGTATTCTGATAACTCTAACAGCCATTTAGTAGTTAAATCAGCAGGACTATTTGTTTTTCTATATGTTTTTAAAGGAGCACTGTCAGACAAAATGATAAACTTTCTATTGTATAAGTAATATTTGAAAGCAATTACAGATTTATAAATGGCCATTAATTCAAGTTTGATAGCCGGATATCTTTTTTCAGACGGTTTAAGTGATTTAGAGAAAAAGGCGACAGGTAATAATTGATTGTCATATTTCTGCATCAAAACTCCTGCAATAGAAATATTTGATGCATCAGTGTTGAGAAAGAAAGTCTTGTTCCAATCCGGTAATCTTACCATAGGTGAATTTAAAAATATATCTTGAAATTTCTTAAAAATATCCTGATGATGTTTATTCTAAACAAATTTTGTTTTCGGTTTAGTCAACTCAATAAGTGGTTGAATTAATTTAGAAAAATTATGAATAAGAGACTTATAAAGGGTTACAACTCCTATAAAGCGTTTTAATTGTCTTTTTGTTGTAGGTGTAGGGAAAGAGTTTATTTTAATGATATTTGACTCAATTGGAGAAATTGAATTATTCTCTATGTGAAATCCCAAATAATTTACAGCACTCTTATGAAATGTACATTTACTAGGAGCTAAGGTTAAATTATATTTAATTAAAATCCTAAGAATTCTTTCAAGTTTGACACATGTCTCTTCAAAACTATTTGCACCAAATATTAAATCATCCTGATACGCGTAAATTCCATCTATATTAATTTCATCAATTAAAGAATCCATAAGGGCTTGATACTGAGAAGCCGCGTTTTTAAGACCAAAACATAGTCTTTTAAATTTGAAACTGCCAAACATTGATGTGAAAGTAATTTTATCTTGTAAATGTTCCGGTAAATCAATTTGATGATACGCTTGTTGGAAATCAAGACAAGTGAAAAATTTATACGCAGATAAATCAGCTATTATATTTTGAATTTTAGGTAACGGATAAGAAGAACCTTGGATAATAGAATTTAACATTCTTAAATCTAACGCGAGGCGAAATTTCTGTTTACCAGATCCATCTTGTTTTTTCTTTACCAGTAAAATTGGGCAAGCCCATTCTGAGCAGTTTCGCTCAATAATCCCAGCCTCTACCAATTGGTTAATTTGATCTCTAGCTTCCTGTTGTAAAGCCTGAGGAATGGGAAAGGGCAAAGTCTTAATTGGATAGTCACTTAAAAATTTTAAATCTGGTACTACCTTGTCAGTATGTCCAAGGGTTTTCATATTTTTAGAAAATGCTGCGAAATTACTTAATAAAATTTGTTTTAATTTTGTTGCATGAGACCCATTGAGATGTTTAACATCAAAGTCCGTGGGTGTTAAATCTTGTTTTCTCATTTTTAATACATCACTAGAAGGTTGAATATAATTAATAAATTGTGAATCCTCTGAAATATCAACATTATCATTTTGTTTTGAACCATAGTCTATAATTTGTTCGATTTCTTTAATTGTACCAATATTTGAATGTTTGTTTACATGCATATTTCTATTAGTGTTATTCTTAACATATAACTGAAATTTTACTCTATCATATTTACTATTACAATTTTGTTTCTGAGAATGCTCAATATTAACTATTGAATCCAAAAAAATTAATTTGGAAGAACTCTTTTTACTCTGAAATAAATAATCACCCGAAGAAACTTTGGGACAATAAACCGTAATAGAAGATTCTTCTTTGGGTTGTAAAATAAGTTTTTGTCCCGTTTTTACTGAAAGTTTCTTACATTGAGTATGCATATTAAGATTTTCTTCATGGTCGCTATATGTGTTTGTTATGGGAATACTTATGTCTTTTATTTTTAACAAGGACCTCTGCATATCTAATATTACATGATATTGTTGAATAAAATCGTAACCCAAAATAACCCTAAATGCTGAACCTTCAGGTATGTCCACTATGAAGAATTTTTGTGAAAAAAATTGATTTTGAATTTTGAAAGTGGTTTGTATACAAGATGAAAACTGTACATTCGAGTTCACGGTTTTGATTGTCACATGGGAAGATAAATGTCTATATTTCAAACTATGTTTTAATTTATTAAATGTACTTTCAGCTAACAGACTAACAGAACTACCAGTGTCAATAAGTGTGTTTACCTTTTGTTTATCTAGCAAAATTTTAATAAGAGGTAACTTTGGAGAATTTACATGGACATTAAAAATGTTCTCCCTTTTATCGTTATTTGTTTGAGTACATTTAGAATCAGAAATTTTCAAGATTTGTTGTGTCTGAGACGCAGTAGAATTCACCAATCTGTCACTAGATAATTTGGGTAGATTAACGTTATTATCAATGTCCAGAGAAAAATTTTGTGCTGATGCTCTATTCAATTCCTGAGATGTACTTGCATCAGCTAAACTACATCTCTGTGCTCGTTTAAATTACTTGGATTTTTACTATAATTATTTCTGTCATAATTTTTACCCCTATTCTGATTTCTTTGCCATCTAAAGCACCTAGTAGCAACATGTCCTCTTTTACTGCACAACTGGCAAATAGGAGAAGAATGATATCTATTCTTATTTTGATTACCCCTGAAATTTTGTTTACCCCTGAAATTTTGATTTCTACTTTTATAATTATATCTTAATTCACTTTGTCTATTATAGTTTCTTTGCCTATCTTGCACTGGGGATTCGTGTGTATGATTAACCTCATCCGATTTCTGAGCGAATGACAGATTATTCATTCTATCTGTCAGTTCGACTAACTTTTCAGATAGTGTATTAATAACTGGGTTATTTAAGCTCACTTGTAATAATGTTTCATTAGCGTTAATGTCCTGTAATTTCTGTGCTCGGTTGACCGCCTGTTGGTACTCAGAGATTCCCTCTTCTTGAATCTTAACTCTAATGTTTGAGGGAATGGTTGAAATGAATTTAGTAAATTTAATGGAATTTAAAGCATTAGCATCATTAATCTGCGAATATACTACATCGGCTAAAATATTTAGCCTGTGGGAAAAATTTCTAATTGATTCTTGTGGTAAGAGTATTAAATTGTTAAATTCCACAAGAGCCTGAGTACTGCTCATTGGAGCAAAAAATTTCTGGAATTCATCCTTGATAAATTTTAAATCTGTCGATTTGTATAATAAGGGAGATTGAGTCATGAATTTTAACGCAGGGCCAGTTAATTTACCTTTTAAAATTGCCACTGCCTCTTCTGAATTTAATCTATTTAATTTTGCATATGACTCAATCTGATCGAAAAAAAATTCAAGTAAGGATGAGTCCCCGTCAAAATTTAAAATGTTAATATTAATGTTCTTTTTAGTGGCCATCTTGATTATTTATGTTGGGTCAAATAAATATCAATATATCTCAGAAATACTCGAGTCAAAAAATATATAGTATATTAAATTAAATGAGCACAAAAATTACGCATTTTTTTTTTTATGCTTACGGCAACTGCATCAGATAAAATACCTCATTAAAAATGTCAAAAAGTATACATATATATCTTAAAATATTCGAAAAACAAAATAAATCATAAGGAATTGTAGAAATTTGCAGCAGTAATTGTAATAAATCACTTAAAAAAAATAAATTATAATATGCTCATAACAGTATTAATCATCATGAAAGAAAAATAAAATCCCAACAAAATACTGTGAGACCCATTAAAAATATATATTCCAAAAAATTTCAACATTGCCCTAGCAAAAAAAAAAAAAAAAAATTGCGTTAAGATCTATGAGCACAAAATATTATGCATTTTATAAGCATAGAAAAATACCAACTATCATGAAAAACAACAAAATGTATATATATATATATACTTATATCAAATGAAATACTTTATTAAAAAATTACGAAAAATATATATATTTCAAAATAATAAAAAAAGTAAATCACATTAAGCTTTATAAGCAAAGAAAAATACCAATTATCATGAAAAACACCAAAACATGTATACACATATACTTATATCGCATGAAATACTTTATTAAAAATTAGGAAAAATATATATATTTCAAAAGCTTCAAAAGCATAAGGAAGATTTTTTTTTTTTTTTTCTTTTTGCTTAAAATTTCAATAAAATGTCAAAATAGAATTCTTAAATCACTTATGTTCCAAATATAAATCTATATATCATATTAAAAATTCTCTTCCCTGCTTCCCTTATAATTATCATTATTATTTCTTCTTAAAAATAAATCTTAATCTTAATCTTATACCAAATAACAAGAATCCTTGGTGAGAAAGAAAGCAGAAAAAGAAAAAAAAAAATTCACTAACAACTGAAAATTATATATTGTATAACCATATTTATATGAAATATTCAAAATATAAGATAAACTTAACTTACCAATTCTTGGACATAACTTGGTTAAAAAAAAAAAAATATTCTGTAAACAAAAAAAAATTATCGTTTACTTTATTAATATCTTTCAATTAATTTTATTACTTTGTTCTAAATATGGTATATTTTTTCCCTATTTTCTTTCCTCTCTCTTCCGTTCCTTATGCATTCCTGCAATAGTAGAAAAGAAATTCAAAAATTCGAGCACGCGAAGTTGCCGATTAGACACCGACGGATGTGTCCCACGATAAAAAGGCTTTCTTGAATCCTTGTTCAGATCATTCTCATGCCTCGTTGGCAACAAAAACTAACAAAAACACCTTGACTATTTCTATCTTCAGGCCCCCCTCACGGCCGCTTATCTTCATCTGTTCAGCAAAGATGACTGGCGATATCTTCAGGCCCCCCTCACGGCCGCTTATCTTCATCTGAGGAGTTCTATGATCACACAAGAATATCTGAAGAGAGTCTTTATTCTAGAGAAGATTTACAATCCTCGCTCATAGCCACCCACTCAAGCAAATTTTTTGTAAGCTCAAGTAAGTTCACTGCACAGAAAAAGAAGAAGGTTCGTCCACAAAATTTTATAGAGTCACTATTTTCCCTGTCCATGACTCTTAAAACAGTCTGTCCTGTGATAACACTGTTACTATAAAATTATATGTCTTTCTTTCCTTCCTCTCCAAAGAAAAACCAGAATTTCATTTATAGAAAATCCATTATGCTGCCGTCGGGTTCCTCCTCCCCCTCCATTTTTGAAGATCGGGGAAGCTGGACACGCACCAATTAATATGTACTATTGCCTAGTATAGTCAGGTTCGTTTCACACAAAAGCCGGATTGTAGAATTATTAAAAATATAAAGTAAAAGTCTGTACTTCGAAGTAATCAGGACACATCATTTTCAGTACTATGATTTATTTATGTAGCAATATAATATTCAGTTTACAGTCACCAAAAATTTTACATTTCATTCCTATATCCGTAAGCAGATATAAATATTCTATCCCCATCAACTAGACAGAGAGGGAGGAGGACCTCAAAAAATTTACGTCTTCTTAGGACTTGAACAACAGCGAAAAGATTACACTAAATCTGCTAGCCACAGATAGCTTAAAATCGCAACCCCGGAGATTGGCATTGTTGAAATGCAGCCAAAAGAATGCCAAACTGTTTCTTTGTTCTTCTAAGATATTCATACTAAATTTTGAATATAATAAAGTTCGTTACAAATATTAAATCGATTTGACATTGAGAAGCCATGCCAAATGACCTTCAACTCTCAATGAACAAAGAAGGCGACGCCCAGACTATCGAACATCATTATAAATCTATTTTTAGAATTATAATGACCCTCTTGAAATAATAATGGTTTTTTTAACATAAACATTCAAGGGTAATAAATATGAAATCAAATGCTTGTTTTATTTTATTAATAGCTGTATATAGTATAAATATGTTGATAACGGCTTTTTAAATTACTCTCTGAAAATAAAAAATTATGGCTAAATAGATTTAATCCATCCGGGGAAAATGTATACACAAACTATTTTTACAAACCCCAATATAAAAATTGCTTTATTTTATTCCTAGATCAATGTGTTTTTAACGATAGAAGAACAAAGAAATGAAAATTTTGATTTAAAAATAAAACGGGAAATTCTCTATAATTAATTACTTGAATTAGATAAATTTAAAAAGATTTATTTTATATAATCTATATTAATCCCTCCTTTTTGTTATATATTAAATTTGGATAAATAAATAAGCTTTTAAAGGACATATGTGTGAGAACACTCACACAGATATACATAAAAGTCGAATAGAATTGAAGAACCGTCGATTTTATTTATCACGTATCACTTCTTTAAATTATTGGTGACATTGAATAAAAAGGTAACATAATCTGTACTAGGTGGCGCTGTCTACCGCTTCAACTGTTGCCTAGTTTCCGAGCTACGCGACAGGCATCTAGTTAAGGAGGCTATGGTATATCTCTAAAAAAGTGCTTTTATATGCATTGTATTTCACATATTTTTTATTTAATGAGCATATGCAATTTTTCTATCATTGTTTTAATTTTCAAACAAGATTATTATTATTATTTTTTTAATTACATCTAATCATAAGAATTTGTTATTTAATAAAACTTTATCTCCTTTAAAGATAAAAATTTTAAGAATTCTACAAATCATGTCATTGAAGGTTTTTCTATCCATAAATAACTCCCCTCCCCCCTCCTTTATTATTATTATAATATTATTAAAAGTATTTTTTATAATTTTCACGTAAGAAATAAACATTCTATTTTATTAACAAAAATATAAATATTTGTTTTATACATTTTTTTTTTTTATTTTTATTTATTATATTTCCTAAATATTTTTAATTTGCTTATATAAACAAATATATATGCTTAATTAAATATGTACGTTTTTCAATTGCATTATTTTATTTGAAATGTAAAAATAGCCAATCAAATCAAAAGAACAAAAAATTAACTTCCAGACGGCAATGAGAAAATAAATTTTTATAACATAGAAATTTATTTATTTATTTATTTATTTTAATCAAATGTAAACGTTATAAATCAATATTTCTTCGTAATAAAAAGTAAACAAATCCTTGCTTAAATAACCGTTAATTAAAGAAAGAAAAATAAAGAAAGAAAAGAAAGAAAAAAATAATAATAATAAATATCTAATCGTAATATTCACTCAAAGTTCTATTCCTTTGAGAAAAATCTATTCTTTATGTTGTAAAATATTTATTTATTTTCTTTGATCATTTAAACAGGCTTTTTTTTTTCGTTTTATCATTTGAAATTTTACTTATTTATTTATTTATTTATTTGTTTTTATACCTTAGAAAGCTGAGTTATATTGTCTCAAATATTTACCAGATTTAAAAAGTTTTTTAATATCTAATTAATCCTTCGTTTTAATTTAGTTAGAAATTTTCTTCCTTTTTTTAAATCACTTATATTTAGAAAGAAAATACAATCAGTAAAGGAACAAAGTTTAATCAAACACTATTGCGAAAATTCCTTGAAAATATTTTATTATTTTATTTTAGATCATTAATGTAAATCTCTATACTTCATTATAAAATTTAATTTTTTATCAATGTTAAGATAATATACTCTGCAACATCGAATATGAATAGATCAAAATTACAAAAAAAGATTTTTGTTTAATATTCGTATTTTCATAAAAATAAATAAATAAATAAATAAATAATAAAATAGGTAACTGCAAAATGCTGTGTAAAATATGCTACAATCTTTATCTATTATAGAAATCATGCATCAAAATTCATATAGATCTTGTAAGTATATTTAATTAAAAAGTGCATTTTTTTTTTTTCTTTTTCTTTTTCTGGATGGCAATGCGAGATTGAATTAAACACATTCGTCATATGTCATTTGAGGATCTTCATATGGTTGGTTGGTTGGAGGATTAAGGCCGATTGACTCCTTATGTGTCCTAGGCCTATAGGGGGAATGCCCTCCGTGGGGGTCTTTCTAAGGGGTCCTAGCCCGTATTTACGCGAGTTTCGGAGGAAACCACGGAAAACTCCGAACGGCTAGGTCGATGAGCGCGACCTGGGATCGAACCCGGCACCTCCCATCTACCAGCTTTGAGCGCAGAACCGCTCGGCCGCTGGTGGGCCCTTCATATGAGACATATATCTTTCTTACTTGTGCTTCAGGCTTTTAGAAGAGAAAGAAATTGTGATGTAGGCAGTGTTTCATCATTTATTTATATACACGAAGTAGAGACGTATTTCACTTTATATACCTACCTCAGTTTTACTATTCACAACAGTGAGCTGCAGTAGCCCAGTCGGTAGAGCGCCGGCCTCGTAATTGGAAGATTGCGGGTTCGGTACTCGAGCCGGCCAAAGACTGTCGTGTACATTAATGGTGGCTGGTGCACGTAAAATCTGTCGTGGCCGCAATGTTCCCATCAAAAATTATACCTCTGGGGGTCACTGAAGCGGGAGAGCCATCCTTTCCGTGGAGGATCAAGATTGTGATTTCATGTCTCCGGACCACCTCTAGGGGTGTGTCCCAGACCGTCGCCAATTGCCCATCTGCGCAGCACTAGTGCGACGTAAAACCCAACCATTCATCCATCTATTCACAACAGTTTAATTATTTAGAAGATTAAAAAAAAATATATAATAAAAATAAATGCAATGTGTCGTGCGCATGCCGCGTCTTTCTTTTTGCATATTATGACACCTAAACATTATGACACCGAAATATTATGACACCGAAACACCTAAACATATTGCTAAAATTTGGACCCCCGCCCCTTCCCCTCCGTTGTATCATGTCATTTTCCTCTTTCAGTAAATTCGCTTAGAAAGTTCAGATCATATTGGGTAGTGGCATACCTGCCAACATTCTAACTAATATTCCGTAATATTGTTGGTACCCGTCTTTTTCCTTTTTGTCACAGCTGTCTTTGTTTAGAGTATTTTTCTTCTGATATTAATCGTTACAATTGGAGAACTTTTTTCTAAAAATAATGTGGTGTGGGAAAGAAGCAGATGCTAATCTTATTTATAATGTTGACAGGTATTGATAAGTATTATTATTATTATTATTATTTTATAGCTTTTTGAATGTTGAACTTCAATTTATGCTCACCTTGCATATGATTGAAATGGATATGCTATTCCATTTACCATGAATTCATTATAAAATATATATACCGTATTTTAGTGAAGATAAGCCGCGGGCTATCTTTAAAAAAAAAACATCGATTTTTGAGGAATGCGGCTTATCTATCAGTGCGGACTATCTAATGATAATTCCAAATTCAGTCGGCTATATTTCTTGAAACAGCCAATCTCTCCAGAAAACAGAATTTTAGTATTCGTAGTTTCTCGAATATCCTCCTTTTTTTTCCGCATTTATATACTGGTATATTCTTTTTTTTTATACAGACTTATTTTTTTTTAAATACTTTATTATTTTTATTTATAACTAATAATCTCTTATTTTGATTAATTTGCATATACGTCTGGAGTTCGTCATCTTGTTGCATCGTTTTTGATTTTTTGCATCCTATTTGGATACTGGATTTGTTTTAATATTTTCTTTATACATTCTTTTTAAATAATTTGTTACTTTTATTTATAATTAATTATGTTTATGATTTTGCATATACGCCCGGATTCTGCCATCTTGTTCCATTGTTTATCATATTTGTTGCATTACATCTGCATAATCATATAGATTGATTTTTTTTTTTTTTTCTTTATACAGAATTTTTTTTTATTTATTATTTTCATTTATAATTAATAATTTATTATTTTTATTAACTTACGTAGATGCCAGAGGACTGCTGTCTTGTTTTCTTATTTACCTGTTACATCATCGTAACAATGCTTGCATAAACCGCGATTTTTATTAAGCTGCGGCTTATATACACTAAATTATGGTATACCTTATCTTAAGATAAATATGACAGCTATTTTATTAATAATAATAATGTTAATGACGGTGAGCTGAGTACTGCGGATGCTAATTTGCTGATTTCAGTAGTTCTTTGCTTTTACTTATATTTTAGTCCTTTTCTCATCAATTCATTATAACATATTTATTTATCTTATCTTATGATGAATATCAGAGTATTCCGATTGCAGTAAATTGTTTCAAAAGTGCTTTTTCAATTTATCTGAAAGAGGAAATAATTTTTGTTTAAAACTCTGTACATTGTAGATAAAAAGCATGCTTTTTTTGTTTGTTTGTTTTTGAGTTTAAAATAAATGCTTATATCTCTGTTATTTCCCATGCTATCGTCACACAAATTTACCCACAAACTGCACTGGGTCCATATTAACATAACCTAAAGTTACAAATCATTTCGTTCACTTAACGATAGAGAGTGATCATAAACATTATTAATTTTGCTCAATTTGTTACCAGCCCGGTTAAAATGTTGTCTTAACCCTTTCAGTCGCAGTGTTCCCGCTGATAGAACACCTAATTTTAATTCTCAAGTGCAAAAACTCATCCCGGAAATTTTTTAGCGAAAACTTACATTTATGACGTAGCAGAAAAGGCCCTTTTTTTTTTTAACGTGAAAATTTAAAATTTCTTTTATTTTAATTATGTTCGTAAATTCCGGTGGCAGTGTAATTTAAATGATCCGAATTACCTTGCGCCGCAAAGGGTTAAAATACTCCTGAATAAATTGAAATGTTGGATCTATGCAACTTTTACGATTTTTTGTTCTCGCTAATGTTTACTTATAAAGTGATTTATTTATTAAATTAAATATTATTTGAATTTAATAAGGTTTACTTACAGATGTTTCAAACCGAATTTTCTCAAAAAGGAACAAAGCTATTTTTTTTATTTTTTAAATATTTATGATCAGCTATGTGTCTAAAAACCATTTTTAAAATTAGTTTAGTAATTTTTAAAATAAATTAAGTAGTGAACGTTAAAGAGTTAAACCAATTTTCACCTAAAAAAATGAGGAAGACCCAGTTCTTTAAATATCCAATATTTAAAAACATTTCATCGAGAGATAAGTTTTTAAATTGAAATAAACTGATCGTTTGCTAATCTTGTTGAACTTTTGAGCAGGAGTGTAGTACAGAGCAAGTCTTCTTATCTTCAATCATACAGGAGTAAAGGTGAATAAAGCATACGAGGTCCGTCCCGAAAGTAATGCGCCCATTTTTATTTTACGAAATTTATTGAACCGATTCGTACAATTACTCAATATTCATCAAAATAAATGCCCCCTGCTTCATCATACTAGTTCCAACACGATTTCCATGCTTTATATGCGTCCTGGAAGTCCGTCACAGGGATGTCTATTAGTAATCCCGTCGTAGCCGCCTTGATGTTCTCAGGGTCCCCAAATGCTGTCCTTTGAAGACGGACAGGGACAAATCAGGACTGTAAGGCGGTTGGGGGAGCGTTGAGATACCGGGCTTGGTCAGGTAGTCGGTCGTAATAAAGGCAATGTGGCTGGGAGCAATGTCATGGTGCAGCCTGCAGGAATTCTTAACCTCGCGCTTGACCCGTTGCTTTAGACTTTTCAGTACTTCGAAGTAGAACTGTCCATTGACTGGTTGGCCAGGTGGAACAAATTAAAATGGAGTACTCCCTTGGAATCGGAAAAAACAATGAGCATCGCTTTGATCTGCGATTTGCTTATTCTTGCTTTTTTGGGCACGGGGACAACGTCGTGCGCCACTCTGCGCTCTGCCTTTTTGTTTCTGGGTCGTACAAGAAGGGGATCAGGTCGATTTCCCGGCACTCAGTTTACCGACACGTCAGTTTCCCGACACCACTTTCCCGACAGCTCACTTTCCCGACAGGTACGGTTTCCCGACAGCTCACTTTCCCGACAGGTACGGTTTCCCGGCAACTCACTTTCCCGACAGGTACAGTTTCCCGACAACTCACTTTCCCGACAGGTACGTTTTCCCGACAGCTCACTTTCCCGACAGGTACAGTTTCCCGACAACTCAGTTTCCCGACAGGTACGTTTTCCCGACAGCTCACTTTCCCGACAGGTACGGTTTCCCGACAACTCACTTTCCCGACAGGTACACTTTCCCGACAGCTCACTTTCCCGACAGCTCACTTTCCCGACAGCTCACTTTCCCGACAACTCACTTTCCCGACAGGTACGTTTTCCCGACAGCTCACTTTCCCGACAACTCACTTTCCCGACAGCTCACTTTCCCGACAGATTCGTTTTCCACAGAGTTTTTTCTCCCGACTGCTTCTTCCTGACAGCTTACTTTCCTGACAACTCATTTGCCGGAAACTCACTTTTTCATTATTTTATTTTATTTTTTTACTTTTTTCAACTATGAATTCTACTACAATGTAATATATATTAGTATATTAAGAAATTTTAGTCTGTAGTATGCGTGTGTGTGAGTGTGTTTGTATCTCACATAAGTCAAAAACGGTTGGACGTAGAACGTTGCAAATTGGTATCTAGGTTTGTTATAGCATCTAGTTGTGCACCTCTCCTTTTGGTCTTTCTGTGATTATCCGTTTTGGAGATATTTGCGAAAATTATATTCATGATGGAAAATATACAAAGGTTTTGGCCATTATATATGACCTACCAACATAGAGATTTCAAAATAAGCTAATGATAGAGCCAGTAATGCCCGTAATGATATTATTATGAAAGTTGTCGACACGTATGCGTGTAGAAAGTAATTTGTAAAGACATAAGCAGGTTCTAGTCGACGAATGCTTTTTATTTTTAATAGTTTTGTGACTCATTTATAGAACTTTCGAAGAATTTAGTTCTGTGCAATAAACCAATTGATTTTTCCAGAATATTCCAGAACTCTCTTATTATTGCAGTTAAAGCTTCCAAACTTTGGCAAACCTAAACTACAAGTTTTCGTCAAATTTCTTCGTCAACTCGCCAAATTCGATGCCAAGACCAAAAATCTACGCTAGATACTAATTTGCAATATGGCGAGATTAGCCATAAAATTTTGCGACAGATTTGTTTTAGGATAGCCAGAAACCCTTTCTCTATTTTAACTGAGTTTTTTTTTTTTTTTTTTTTTTGGTAAAGTTTATCTTTTCTTGATACTAATTTTTGCCAGAGAACAAAACTGGGCCGTCTATACTCGAACGATTTTCGTTGAACTCCAAGTTGCGCATTTGCTAGTGAGAGATTCTTTAACAAGCCGTGGAGTACTATTCCTGAAAAAACTACTATATTTGTCTCGGTGGTATATGTAATCATATTATCGTGACTTTTTTGATTGGAGTAGCAGTTTTTTTTCTTGTTTTGTTTTTATTTTAAAGAATGTTCGTGGACTGGAACCTGACACCTGCCTGTTTATTTATGAATCAGTTACCTCACACAAAACTGTGAATGTTTTCATGAAAATATGTATATTCCTATTATAAGGAACTCATGTGGTGGCTACATCAGAATTTTTTCTACTGCATTACCGTTTTATTGTCAATAAATATAACAATAATAAAAAAATAAATAAAAAATAAAAAGATTTCGCCTTCAAATGAATGTGTTAAATAAAATTAAATAGCATAACAGCCGTTGCTAAGATTCGCAGACAATGGAAAAATTATAATGGATTATTATTACAATGGAAAAATAAATTTATGAAAAATTAAACATAGAAGCCAACATTTAAAATCGAAAAAATAAATAAATAAATTTTAAAAAATTCTTATTTGAAATTCGAAAAAATCTCGATAAGATGCACACCTGCAGGGTCCCAGGTACCCACATGCCAAGTTTTGTAGCTCTGCGATCGGTAGTGTGAGTACCAGAGCGCAACTTAATTTTAATATATATATTTTTTAACTTGTTATCAAAAGCAAAACCGCTTTCTAATCATCTATTTTTTCTTTAAGCAATAATCTCATCGTCCTTAAAATAAATAAATAAATCTCATAAAAAAACAATACTATTGTAAAAGTCACCCCGCCCAGCAAAACTCTTATCTTTCTTAAGCAGCCAGAAAAAGGATTGATATCAAATTTCGCCGCCGCTATTGATTCCCGGGTACTCAACGCCTAGCTTAATGAAGATCTGCCAATAACACTGCATGTATCTTTCTAATAAATCCTAATCTCTTTCAACATTCTGTGTTATCTGTTTTAGTTTTTTCGCTGCATTATAAAGTTATAATTTAAAGTATTTTTACGGCGGAGTGCTTAACAATATTTTAATCTTTACTAACTAATCTTTTTATTAATTAAAACTTCTACATAGAGGACGCACCCCGCCGTAAAAATACTTTAAATTATAACTTTATAATGAAAAAAAAAGTTGGTTTTAAAAATAAAATATTACTTTTTTTTAGAACAACTATAGCATCCTGACAAAAGCGACATTAGCACTTACCATTGCGTATAAAATTTTTAAAGTGATAATGACGTCAATTTTTGTGAGATGCATAATTTAACTTTTTATAATCATTTAACGTTCACGTTGAATTAAATGCATTTTTCTTTTTATATCGAAAGAAAATGAACTCGTATTTTTTTTTTTTTTTTTTTTTTTTTTTTTGCAGCAATTACATTATAGCTAATATTTTAGTGGCTATCTTATTGCTATTAAGAGTTTATTATTTTCATATTATAATTAAATAAACGAAAACTATTCAAAAATTTGAAAATCTGACTTCGACTCCGTTGTCTCCGGGTTTTGAGCTACTGTGAAAGTTCCAAATGTCTAGGTAGTAGGAAAGTTAGTTAAAAATAGATTGCAAGATTTGTACCGGACAAACAAACAAACAAGAATGGAAGTTAATACAAACTACAAACATGAAAATAATAAATCACACATTTAGCACCATTTTTCTGAACAAATAAATAATTAAATAAAAATAAAACACCTTTCAAATTTTCATATTTGACTACGAAAATCTCTTAATTTCATGCATTCAGAAATATGTTACAAAAGTACCCACTTTTGATTCAAATACGGAAACTAATGTTTCTTTTTTTCTTTAGAAAAACTCATTTTCATATGTTAGACATGTATTAAAGAGTGGAAGTTTTGTTTTAAAAAGCAAGAAATTGGAAGAGTAATATTTTTATTTATTTATTTTTATTTATTTTTTGCATTTTGAATAAAAAAGTAAAGCATTATTTAAAATTCATTTTAAATAATAATCAAATAGAAATACGTATTCAGCATTATTTTTATTATTTTTTTAATCAGTCTTATTTCTTATTAAGAAAAATCTGTTAACTAGCGAAATACCGAGAAATGTCATTGGAGAAAGTCAGCTGTTGGGAAAGTGAGCTGTGGGGAAACCGTACCTGTCGGGAAAGTGTGTTATCGGGAAAACGTACCTGTCGGGAAAGTGAGTTGTCGGGAAAGTGAGTTGTCGGGAAAGTGAGCTGTCGGGAAAGTGAGATGTCGGGAAAGTGAGATGTCGGGAAAGTGAGTTGTCGGGAAAACGTACCTGTCGGGAAAGTGAGTTGTCGGGAAAGTGAGTTGTCGGGAAAACGTACCTGTCGGGAAAGTGAGTTGTCGGGAAACCGTACCTGTCGGGAAAGTGATCTGTCGGGAAAACGTACCTGTCGGGAAAGTGGCGTCGGGAAACTGAGTTGTCGGGAAACTGAGTGTCGGGAAATCGTACCATACCCACAAGAAGATCCAAGATTCGTCACCACTTAACCACACTGCCCAAAAAAGTCGGATCGTCCTCACAACACTGCAACAATTCTGCTCGAGAGTTTTTTCCATCTTGATTTCGACCGAGCACTCACACAAGGGTTCACTGAAACAGGCACTGTGACTCTGCAGGAGTTCGGAGCCGACTAACGCTGGTGGCGCTGTGTTCCCAAGACTTCACCCACCCTTCCGTGCAAGCGGCAACCCTGTGCGACGAATAGTCGCGGCAGAAGAAAATGGGGTGCATTACTTTCGGGACTGACCTTGTATATGCCAACGTTCTGGGTTGTTCTTTTCTTTACCTATTTCTGTTCCTTGTACTTCGATATGATTTTTATCATGACAAAAATATTTTTTATGTGTATTATGTAATATTTGTAAAGTTTCTATTATGATGTTCCCTGTGACTCCATTTATAAGAACATAGCCTCCTAAACTAGATGCCTGTCGCGTGGCTCAGAAACTTGGCAACAGTTGAAGCGGTAGACAGCGCCACCTGGTACAGATTGCGCAACTTTTTTATTCAACAGCCACCAAAATTTTTTAAAGTGGATATGATATACATAAAAGGCGACTGGGATCGAAGCAACGTCGATTGTATATATCATATAAAATTATTAGTGGCAGTTAAATAAAAAAGTTGCCCAATCTGTACTAGGTGGCGCTGTATACTGCTTCAACTGCTGCCAAATTTCCGAGTCACGCGACAGGCATCTATTTTAGGAGGCTATGATAAGCGTTTCTCATTTAGAGGACTTTAATAATTAGGAAGGATTTACGCTTTTGAGCGAAATTAGAACGTTTTGGAATGCAAGAACTCAGCTTGATTCACAGTATTTTTATAAGATAATTGTATGCATCCTACGGACGTAACAGTTTATTATTATAGTAAAAATAAAATTTAATCCTAACCCCCCCCCTTTTTTTTTTCGCATACTTACCAACACCCTAATTAACGCTTATCGCTCGTATGTCCCTTCTGAGGGGACATTAAAAAATCGAGCCACGCCTTAAGGTGTTCCTCAGCAAATGAATTGTTTTTTTTTCTGAAACGTGTAACTACAGGCTACCTTTCGGCTACCGGAAAATTTTAACGGAAAGATTTATTTAATTTAATGATGAAGTAAAATAAAACAAATTATTGCAATTTTTCGGTAGCCAAATGGTAGTAAGTTGGAAACTATACGAGTGACGTTTTAAAGGAACGCCAAAAGGCGTGTCTTACTGTTCAAAATAGGAAAATATGCCGAGCGCAATGGGTTAATATTCCGTAGTTTTGTTAGTCCCACCCTTTCTTCACACCAGTAAATTTTTAGAGTAATATTCTCCAAATGCAATTACGATTATGTAAAATACTCTAAAAAGAGATTTGTGTGAAAAAGAAGGCGGGGCTCACAATACTACGGAATATTAATTAGTATGTTGGCAAGTATGTTTATTCGTGTAAACGTAAAATTATAGTGTCCGTTATATATATTTTTTTTTCTGATGTAGCACATTTATGCATCCCATTGTGGTTTTTGGTCGACTTAAAAAAATGAATACTGTATTTAGAATCTTATTTGTTCGTTATTGAAGAACAGAATCACACCATCAATTAAAATGTTTATTTATTTATTTATTTCTCGATCCCAAATGTAATGGCGGGATGTGGGGAAGAATTTGTCGAGTAACTGTTTATGTTAAACTCCAAGCAGATAAGAGGAACAAGTATTGCGCTTAATCAGGAAATTTATGGCAAAGCGATTGTCACATTAGTAGAAACAAAATCACACTGTCATATACTAGTCTTTCTTTCTTTCTTTTCTTCTTCTTTTTTTTATTTTATTTTTTTTTTTTTCAGCACTGTTTCAAAAAAAAAAAAAAAAAAAAAAAAAAAAAAGTTTGAAGGGGTTTATTGAAGGGAATTTTTTGCTTGAGAATTAAAAGTTTAGTAAAAAATAAAGATATGGTAAGATTGCTCCAGAGAATTTCAACTTAGTTTTTTATTAAAAAAAAAAAAATTATAATATAGATCATATTTGATATTTATTTTAAGTAGAAACACCAGCTTGTCACGAGCATTTGCTCAATTCTACTTCATTACCAACGGCAGAAATTACAAGGCCTGTCCTGAAAGTAATGTCAGTGAATTTATTGTGACTCGACTGTTCGTCTGAGTGCGGTCATCCCAAGTTTGTACAACCTGGAACCACTGTGACCTCCAAATTTTATGTGGAAGTCCTCAAAAGACTGAAACGCAGGGTTCAACGCATCCGGCCGGACATTGCAGACAACTGGAAGTTGCACCATGAGAATGCGCCGGCCCACAGTGCCTTCATCGTCACCGACTACCTGGTGAAAGCAGGGGCGTCAACGATCCCCAGCCCCCGTACGGTCCGGACTTGGCTTCCCCCGACCTTTTTTTTTTTGTTGTTGTTGTTTCTACGCCTCAAAACACCCCTGAAAGGCAAGCATTTTCGGACAGTGGACGGAATCAAAGCAGTTTGCACCACAGCATTAAAGGACATTTCGGATGAGGACTACCGCAACGCATTCGAGAGTTGGAAGTCCCGCTGGAGCCAATGTATCGACGCAAAAGGAGACTATTTTGAAGATCATTATATACTTGTAACGATAATTTCAATAAATGATTTTTAATAGACTTACTGACATTACTTTCAGGGCACTCCTTGTATACACGAAAACAGACTAAATATACTTGCATAAAAGATTGTGTGTCACTGGTACGCGATTTCTATTATTGTATATAAAATTATTGTGATTTCAGTATTTTAGAAGCATGAATATTATATTTTCGTATCAAAATTTCGAAATATGCAATAATAGCTTTAAAGAAATTACTTAATCTAATAAGATAAAAAAATACTTGTAAAAAGACATTATTTCTTAATATATTCTGCATAATGAAATAAAATTTTAATAACCTCATATAAATTTTTACATCATATAAAAATATTTTACCGATGTTCTTTTGCTTTCATTTTAAATAATCTAACTAAACTATTATCCATACGATTTTATTTTTTAAAGGCACATTTTTTTATTTCTAAAAAATGAACGAAATGTACTGTAATCTTAATTAGATTAAAAATGTTTAGAAACTTTCAAATTGTTTATTTCAGTATATTTTAAATGAAAAGTTATTATAAATAATACATTTATTTTTTCTAATAAAGGGAAAAAAAAAAGATCCCTCATTAATAAACTCTTTAGGAAAAATGAAATTTCTCTAAATTTTTGTTCAGGGGGAAATTTCTAAAGATAACGATTTCCTAATTACTTTGCATTTTTATATTCATAGAGAGGTATGAAAAAATATTTCAAAATAATAAGAGGGTATTATTTTGAATAAATATGCCAGCTGCTAATGAGGAAAATTTGACATATTAAAAAAAAAAAAAAAAAAAAAAACATGCATTTTCTATAAAAAATGTATTTTGTGATAGTTTTATGCAATTTCAATTAAATTTATTTACCAAGACGAAAATTAATAAACAGTAACAAAAATGTATTGAGATATATAAACTAGAGATGAGACGGGCTCAGCCCGAGCCCGTAAGCCCGAGCCCGAGCCCGATCGGGCTCAAATCTTACGCAAGTCTTCGGGCTCCGGGCGGGCTCGGATTCAAGCTGAAAGTTCCGTTTATTTTATTCTTCACTAACTGGAAAATGTAAAAAAAAAAAAAAAAAAAAAAAAAAAATTATTCATTTTGAGAGCATCTTTAGTAATGTCATAATAGTCATGATAGGTTATAAATCACAAAATAATCTTGCAAACCTTCGCAGCTTTGACTTTCCTTTTTCTACATAGAACTCTTTTTTCAACGGGATGCATATTACGTCATAGTGTTATACAGTAATCCTTCCTCCTTCGTTATATCGGGCCTCATTATATCACTCATTCGGATAATTCCCCCCCCCCCCCGCCGATAGGCGCGTTATAAACAATGGGCTGCACTATAAATATATACATGTATACAGAGACACAGACATTATACATTGTTATAATAACATTTATAGTTATTTAAATTAAGGATTGATAATAAGAAAATTAATTTGAAAATGAAAACGGTATTTAATTTTACTATTGTGTATGCATTGCATAGCGTACCACTTTCAATATCGGGCTCGGGCGGGCTCGGGCTCTGATCACACAAAATTTTTCGGTCTCGGGCGGGCTCAGCCTAAAAATGTTTCGGGCCCGGGCGGGCTCGGATTGCCAAAATAGAGCCCGAACTCACCTCTAATATAAACCTACAAGGATTAAAACTGAAATGTTCATATTAACATCAACAGAACACGAATGTAATAATTTTCTAACAGTGTAATCAATTAAATCATAAAAGAGTACTATTTATTATGTAATAATTTTTTAACGTTTTACAAATAATTTTCAAGCGATATTTTATAGTACTATATAAATGAGTGAAAGGCCATATATTTTACAAACACAAAAAACTGAGTGTTAAATTTCAAATAAAAAATTGACTGTAATTCGAAAATTATTGCATGTAAATGAGATGCGTTTTTTCCTTAAAATAATTTTCACTGAATTCAAAGGTGTTGTATCTTCAATTTATACCGTTTAAAATTTTTTTGATTTAATTAATTAAACTATTAGGCTACGCCCGCTTCGCTGGTCACTAAATTTAAATGAATTTTTAAAAGAATTGAATCACACTTTTTTCTTTTTCTTTTTTTTTTTTTTTTTAATCACATTTTGGGCTTTGTAACCTATTTAAAAATTCCTTTTAAGGTCAAAAAGTCAAAATAACATTTTACAAATAAAATAAAATAAAATATATATATATATATATATATATTTTGTTTCCGTTTTGCAACAATGCTCTATGGTCTTATGTGACTGATTCTCAAGAATGAATCAATAATTGTTTACAAATTTAATGGATTATGTTGGGGAAATAAGTACGCTGTAATTTAAAAATTGCAGCTCTTAGAACTTCAAAACTGATAATTTTTAAAAAGTTATTCATTATTCTTTAATATTAGACTGTTTTTTGTTTAATATTAGACTCTTATTTTAAAATAAAAGCAATCGAATGGTATCGCGTTGTGAAACTTTCCAACGTGATATCTTTAAATCTAATAACTTGATGAATACAGTGTCCACACAAAAAAAATGAACAGATTTTAGAGCTCTTTTTAAAAAAATTATAACATCTATGCAGTATCTTTAAAAAAATTCATCAGTTTTTACTAAAAAAAAAAAAAAAAAAAAAAAAAGTGGCCGACCTTTATCGAAAGCAATCGAGTGATATCGCGTTGGGAAACTTTGCAACGTAATATCTTTAAATTTAATAGCTTGATGAATATAGTACCCACACAAAAAATGAACGTTTTTAGAGCTTTTTTTTTAAAAAAGTTTAACATCTATGCAGTATCTTTTTAAAAAATCCATCAGTTTTTACAAAAAAAATGGCCGACTATCATCACTAAAGTAGTTAAATCTAGACCATTTAAAAATAGGAGTGGTTCACCCGGATGTGTTCCGCCTACAAAATCTTTTAAATAATTTATTAACCCTACGTCAAGCGCACCCGTAGGACGAACAAAATCGGCTGCACCCTGCCTGAGAAGCTAGGTAAATACTTTATTGTTAAAATGCTTGTACTACAATCAATAAATTCGTACTTATGCATCAGATTTTCGTTTATTACTTTCTATTCACTCCTAATAAGGACACCATATGGGGGTTTTTGAATTAAAATCATGTGTAGGATATTTATTTAGAGAATAAAAACCAGAACGGCCTCTCAGGCAGTGTGCGCCAAACGGAGGGTTAAATTAGATGCGTTTAATTTAAGATCGCGTTATGTTTCACTATGGCATGGATAGGGTTCATACGGATTTGCGTTTTCTCAAGGACTCATCCACCAGTGTTTTTGAACAATTACTCTTCTTCTTCTTGATTTTTTTATCTTATGTGTTTAATAACTTAAAATAACTTAAGAACCATTGTTCATTTCAAATTATTATTATTATTTTCTTTTTTTAGAACAATAAGTAAAAAATATCAAAACAATTACTTTTGCAAAAGAAAATTCTGCTATTCTCTATTTTACTATGACGATTTTTCTTTTTCCTATTCAGTCAGCTAAAACATTCATCGATAATTGCTGAATTAAAGTTTCGAAGTTTTTAGAGTACAATATCATCCGATATATATCCAAATTGAATCACAATAGCCATCTCACAGGGATGGAACACGGGCGCAGAATTCATACCGGAATGTGTTTAAGAAATTTCTCTGCCTATAATATCGTCGATTTAAGAGGTAGAAAATTTTCTTACATTGATAGTGGTATGAATTCTGCGCCCGTGTTCCATCCCTGATCTCACGTACCAAGTTTAGTGCATTTATGCACAATAGAAGGTGAGATTTTTGCTTTTACATGAACGTTGGATTATTACAGCAGGGCAACGTAACCTGTCCGCCGATATGCAGCCAGATTGAATCATCTAGTTCTTTTTTACCATGATCTTGATCCATATCAAGTTTATGCATTTATATATTTCAAAGAATTATATGCAGCCTTCATCTCATTTTAGTTTATCCCATATTATATAAACATTTATGTATGGAACTCAAAATCTATAATAAAATGTGGATTTAGTTCATTTGTTTTTTGTGTATGGTGCACTTTTTTTTTTTTCGATAATTTTTCCTATTATGTATTTCACAAGTGGTATTTTCTTCGCGAATTTTCTTAACAAGCTGTCGTAAGATTGTTTGTTTATAATTAAATTTATCCATGTTGGAACTTTTGCTCTGTATTATTTATAATAAAAAACTTAAGTTAATTGAGATATAGTGTTTTTTAATAAAGCACTTCTTTTCTTTCAACTTCACATTTTAATAATTTCACAATTGCTCTCAAATTTATTCTGTCAAAACATAATTTTGTAGAGAATTTAACTTTAGATTTTTTTTCTTTCCTCAAAATACGTTTAGCCTGCTATGTGAAATAATAATAATAATTTGCATATCATTTATGCAAATTATAATATGCAGATTAGTATTATTAATTTATGAAATATTTTTTATATCATTTATGAAACTATTTTTCCCAGAAACCTATTGAAATTTATTTTAAAAGAGTTAAGTATATAAATGAAATTATGTAACATATGGAAAATTTAATTCTAAAAAGTGTACCACATGTTTTCCCATATCTTTTTCTTTCTTTTTTTTTCCTTTACTTTTTTAATACATTTTCTCGGTCTTGTTCGTTATTAATTTGAATAATATTTTGATAAATTTATTACAGATAAATGTATTTTATTTACTGTTATATATATTATATATATAGTAGACCTATAAAGTATTTAACGACATATAACGTAAGATCCCTTGAGAATATACTATGTATACAAATATATTTTGTTGATTACAATCGGATATAATTTTTGAATTCGTAGGATTTCGCCTTTGATTATTTCATTTGTTAAAAACTTATTTCAGCTAACTCAGCAAAACAATGATAAACATAATAAATTCAGACTTGCCAACATACTAATACTCCATACTTGCCAACATCCTAATTAATATTCCGTAGTATCGTTAGCCACGCCTTTTATTTCACACCAATATTTTTTTAGAGTATTATTCTTCTTATTCAGTAATCGTAATTGAATTTAGAGATCTCCGCGTATTACAGGGCTGTCCTAAATTTCCTGAAAACAGAAATCGCACAAAAATCACCAAAACTAACTTATCTGAGCTTCCAACCCAGGCCACGCCTTCCACGTAATCCGAATTCTCCTACGCTAAGATAGCCACTCCTGCCTCCATGAGGACTCAGCAAACTAACACAAACTCCTGGACCTAAACAATATTCTAAATTCAATTGCTCAAGAATTAAACCGACAAAATTTTAACGAACTTATTTCTAAACTTAATTCGGTTCTTATCAAAATGAAAAATGCTCCAAATCACTGTCCCTTGGGAAGTTTTCGAAGAACTGTTACTTATCATCTGGAATCGAAAGGCGTGGGGCATTTGGTCCCGGGTACTTCGGAGCTACGCTCCTCGATCAAGCTCGATCAAGAATTTAGAGATAGCATCTCGTTATCCCATCTGCTAACTATCATCTGGTTTCCGTAGGTGCGGGACGTTGGTTCCAGGTACTTCGAAGCTACTCTCCTCGATTCGAATTTAGAGAACTCTTTAAATTTACTGATGTGAAAGAAAAGGGCGTAGCTAACCATACTACGGAATATTAATTAGGATGTTGGCAAGTGTATAATATTCCGCAGTATTGTCAGCCCCGCCTTCTTTTTCACCCTAGCATCTTTTTTGGGTATTTTACTTCTCATTTAATCGTAATTGCATTTGGAGAATACTACTGTAGACATTTACTAGTGTGAAAAAAAGGGCGGGACGAACAGCACTACGGATTATTAATTAGGATGTTGGCAAGTATGTAAATCATAAATTCTTTTTCTATGCGCGCATTTTTTTTTTTTTTTTTAAGTATTGTGTGATAACATACTGCTTCAAAACTTTCAAACTTTATGCTTGTTAGTATAAAAAAATTCCGCTCTCGAAGTTGGTAGATGGAAGATACTACGTTCGAACCCTATAGAGAACGTAC
The DNA here is from genome assembly GCA_963930645.1 of Salticus scenicus. Lineage (NCBI taxonomy): Eukaryota > Metazoa > Arthropoda > Arachnida > Araneae > Salticidae > Salticus > Salticus scenicus. The sequence continues at coordinate 390,267,226 of OZ005649.1, forward strand.
GCTGCCCTATAAATAAAGTGGTATGGAAATAAAGACGGTCTAATAATGCTTCGAAATAAATCATAAAAGTTAGCAACTCTGATACAGAAATTGAAAAAAAAAAAAAAAAAAAAAAAAAAAAAGATGAATTAATAATAAAAAAGTGTATTTAATAAGAAATTAACAAATTATAACAATTTAGAGTAATCAACCAAGAGAGTAATCACAAACCATGAAATGAGAGTAATCAACCATGCCACATATATATTTTAAATATCAATAATCTTCCCATATTAATATTGATTTTTACAACCAAATTTAGATGATCCTTAATCAAAACTCTCTGTTCATATTCAAAAGATATACCTATGCTATCCAAGGTATTTATTTCATCTTATTGCGTTAATTAATTTTGAAAAACTTTCAGCAGATACTTTTCCTCATAAATATATCATAACATTTATTACAAGCTCTGCTTGAAATTGGGTGGAACATGAACTTTTTTCTTTTTTTTTTTTTTTTTTTAGTAAATATGCACACACACGCATAAAGGTTTTATAATAATAATAATAATAATTCATATTTTTTAATCTTGTGATTATTTATTCATATCATTGCGAATGAATCTATAAGATAATCACACAACACAAAGTATCCCATAACTTAAGAATACAAATTTTGATACTTTAATTATTTATTTAATAGAAGAAATTCATCAGTTAAATAAAGAAAGTTTTGTTATCAAAACTCAAAAAAAAAAAAAAAAAAAAAAAAAAAAAAATGAAAATTTGTCATGAAATATTAAAAATGTAGTAGAGTTTAAACTCCATACTACACACATAAAGCTTATATTAGAGGATATTTCTTTTATTTCTATTATGTGAAAGAGTTCAAAATACTATAAACATACTTGCCAATATCCAATTGATGAACCAGAATATTTTTAGTACTCGCCCCTTTTTCTACACCAGTATATATATATATATTTTTTTTTTTTTTTCTTCTTAATTTATCATATTTAAATTTAGAGAAAATTACTCTCAAAATATACTGGTGTAGGAAAAAAGGGGCGTGTACTAAAAACGTTCTGATTTATTTGTTTTCGTTCGTAAAATCTTAAAATAAAATTTCCGACATAAAATATATTTACACCAGTTATCCTTGTATCACTGATTTATAATAAGAAAAATTTTTAGTAACAAGTGCGACGCCGTCACATACGAAACAGCTAAATCAAGAACAAGCATTTCCGCCAAGAGGCTGGATTTGTTGAATAAATAGTTGGAAACGGTGTGCCAAAGCGAGTACTACTAATCGTATTCCCCACAGTGCAGTAATGGGTACCGTTGTTTCATCATGGTTACGTCACTGACCGATGGCAAAGCCAATGATGCTGGCAGTACCTGAACCACTTTCAATTTATATAGTTATTGGAATCTTAATTTCTTCAATTTTTCACTCATTACGGATCAAGAGAAAATCTATTGAATTCGGTTGCGTTGATTTCTTAGTTAGTGTATGTTATATTTGTTCATTCCTAAATGTTATTTTGGTTATAGATTTGGTTTTAAAGCGATTACAAATATATTTTGTTTCGATGATGAAATTTTTGCGAATGATTTCGTCTCTGTATGCTTGGTTTTAGGGGCGTGACATAATGCTTTTTTAATAAAAAAGAAAAAAAATGATGAAGTCATCTTTTAAAAGCGATTGCTTTTTCAATTTCTTTTTCTTTTTTCTTTTCTTTTACCATAATTTTAATTTTGAAAATTGCGTACATTAATATTTTCTTTTTGAATTACTAATAATGAATTTTTTCGTATTTACTAAAAGATCGATTTAAAAAATTATATTTTACACTAATTAATTCTGGCTCTAAGTGAACACTGTGGATCTGATTATTTACTTAAAAATATCAGCGAACATCTAACATATTTTGTATTTAAATTCAAAAGTACGCTATTAATTTCAAGTAAATAATCGCATCTATAATGCTCATTTAGGGTCAAAATGAATTCCTGTTTTCTTTAAAAACACAAGAGAGAATATTTTTAAAGAAAGCACAATAGCGGTGGGTTTTTCACAGCTTTTATTTGGTTAACGCAGCCACTGCATGTCGGGAAGCGCAGACATCGAGTTTACTCTGCTACATTTTTTAACATTGTGTGATCAAGCTTACTCTGAAAAGCTTTGGTGTTTAGCCTTGTCCATAAAAATGCATTTATTTGTTATCGTTTATCAGCTATCTACAATAATATTTTATAATTCTTAACATAGGCTGAGATTGCGATCACTGCTGCCAGATTGAGGGAAATATTTATTTAATATCCAGTAACCACCACTAAATTTTAATTTTAACAGTTGCCTAACCGTTTTGAAAATATCAGTCTTTAAGTAATGGACTCATCCCAGTTTCGTCTGCTCATCATGTGATAGAGGAAAACGGATAATCGAATTCTGAGAATCGAATTCAATTAAATATTGTTCTTAAGAACAAAAATGTTAATATTTAATATAAAATGAAATAAAAGTAATATTGTGCATTTGTAAACAGTAGAATAGTTGTATTTGTAAATTTAATAATTTTTTAAAAACTCTTTATGTGTTTATATATTTTTACCTGTAAGAATCGATTTTTGTATGTACTAGTGTAACTGTTACATTAACTGATCTAGCTTGTTCTTGTGAAATGTTTATGGATTATAATTTGAAATTTTAAAATGTTTTCATTTAATTTAATTGTATAAAGGTGTTACAACAAGTTAATTAACTTAGTTACTGGTCTAAATGGATTTACGCAGTACGATATTACACTGTCACCGATTTAAGTACCAAAAATCAGAGTATTTAAAATGTTCTTCATGAACGTCAATAACAAATATAAACTAAATGGTGATTGTAAATGTATACAGCAAACAAAAGATGATGAATAATGTATTAAAATGGATTAAAAATGATGATGTATAAAAAAAAATAACACAGATTAAATAACACGATTGATCAAAAATAAGAATAGAAAATATGTTATCTGAGCAATCGCTATAGATAAACAAGACTTCGTCTGCTATTTGTTTTTCCTCTATCATGTGACCTCTGACGTCAGGTAGGAAGAGCCCATTCTGCAACCGTTACATTTAAAATTTAGTGGTAGCTATTGAATTAAAAATTCCCACAATCTGGCAGCACTGATTGCGGTGCCTCGCTTAAGCCTATCGTAAGCGTAAATTCTGTCTTAAGATATAAACAAAACACAAGTCTCACTATCTTACGATGACCTCAAAGCTATATTAAGTCGAATCCTAACTGGATGCGCACGCAATCACAACATAGCTCGCTCTGCGTCTCCAATTGGCTGGCTTGTTTCTCCCGTGGGGGACTTAAACCAAGATCATAACACGATTGATCAAAAATAAGAATAGAAAATATGTTATCTGAGCAATCGCTATAGATAAACAAGACTTCGTCTGCTATTTGTTTTTCCTCTATCATGTGACCTCTGACGTCAGGTAGGAAGAGCCCATTCTGCAACCGTTACATTTAAAATTTAGTGGTAGCTATTGAATTAAAAATTCCCACAATCTGGCAGCACTGATTGCGGTGCCTCGCTTAAGCCTATCGTAAGCGTAAATTCTGTCTTAAGATATAAACAAAACACAAGTCTCACTATCTTACGATGACCTCAAAGCTATATTAAGTCGAATCCTAACTGGATGCGCACGCAATCACAACATAGCTCGCTCTGCGTCTCCAATTGGCTGGCTTGTTTCTCCCGTGGGGGACTTAAACCAAGATCATAAATCAAGGAGGTTGGCTCCGAAAATTTGGGTTTGGCTTCAGAAAGCATTTGGCTCCAAATTTAACCCCATTTCTTATACGTAGGGTTACAGCGTCTAGAATAAACAGAGTGGAAAGCGGCGAAAAAATTGTACTAAAAAAATTAAGCCTGTCACCAGATGTCATTGTAATCGAAGCTAGGGTCACGACAACAAAACCGAGACTCCCTATTGGTTAATTATATGCTTAGATCACGTGATTAAACTGACGAAACTGGGAAAAGCCAATCAGGTCTTCGATTTGAGCAATAGCTTCGATCACAGCGACATCTGGGTAAACTTAATTTTCGTAGCATCATTGTCACACTGTTTATTCTAGACGCTGTCGTAGGGTTCTTATTTTGGGAAAGATATTATTTTTCCTCAAAGATATTTACCAATGTTGATACTCTTCTGGAGTAAATTGAGAACAATTATGATAATAAATAAAAAGAAAAGAGAAATATTTGGATACTTTTAATGTTCTCCATTTTATTTTTTACTGAATAAATAATTAAACTTGTAAGGTATCTTGGAATTTGGTATAGCTCTGTGTTAAAATTGCCTTGTTCTATCACACTTTTTTTTTTTTTCCTATTTACTTGTAGATTTATTTTTTAATCCAATTATATATAACATTAATGCTTTTTTGTGAGAAAAATATTGAAATAAAATAAATACATATACATATATATTAAGGAAAAGGAATTATTTATTTATTTATTATTATTATTATTTTTTTTTTTAACACAAATATTATAATTTTCTCCAAAATTTGTCTAAAAATCTTTCCCGAATGATATTCTTCCTTCTACGTATGTCTTTCATAATCGCATTGTGCATATATATTCCTCGGGCAGTAGTAGTAGAGACTTTTTCTTTTTTTTTTTTTTTTAATATCAGGATTCAGTAAGTAAATAATATTGTTCATTAAATAAGAAATCTATTTTTTTAAGTTTGCATAGTTAGTTCAAAGACGATATTATATGATAAGTGAAGCTACAGTCACCCCCCCCCCCCCCCAAAAAAAAAAAAAAAGCCTACCTAATTTCGCTCTAAATTATCGTAAAAACTTGCGGTTGGTACCAATCGACCTGTAATAACGTCTAGTTCATAATGGTATAGTTAGATTTTACTTAAGGGATTTTACCTATTTCTGACCTCGTATTCATATTTCTGAGATCAAAGCAGTTCGGATAATATACTTATTTATATACTTTAAATGAATTCTAGTCAGAGATACAAGCGAAAATGTACAGTGAAACCTCTCAAGTTGGACACCCCTCTAAGTTGGACGCTTTTTCTCAGAACGGAATGTATCCATTAACATTATGTCTAACCCCTATAAGTTGGACACCTCTCTAAGTTGGACACTTTTTCTTGGAAACGTAGGTGTCCAACTATACATTTAGGTGTCCGTCTATACATTTAGAAAAAATAAATCATGATCCACCACAGAATAGATATTATTTGTTAAGTACAGAACTATTAAGTATAAAACAAAAAACGAAACTGATTTACAAAATATATTAACTTCTTTATAAAATAAAAAGTTTTAGGTGGTTTATATTTAATAAACGTAGATTAGTTTAATGCATCACTTCATAATAAAAAAATTATATAACTTAAGTCATATGAAACCTTCAATGTTGAATTACAAAAATCAAGATAAAAGAAAAATAGTGATAATGATAATGATAATAATAATAATAATAATAATAGGGGTAAAAAGGAAAAAAAAAGTGTTTAATATTTAAGAAAAAAAAAAAAAATCTACTTCTGTTGGGTATATTTTTATTTTATGCAGTAAGACCCGCATGAAAATGTTACTATAAAGTTTTACATTTAATATGAGGCGTACAAACCTACAACATGCAATATACAAAAATATAGATAACAAGATTTAAACTAAAATCTGAGAAAGGATATTTAAAATTCAATAAAAAAGAGATATGGTTCAAAATCATTCCTATTTTGGGTAATAGGTCACGCCTTCATACGTTTCTCGTAAACACCAAATTATTCAACAAAATTCATGATTAACACTTTCGCGACCGCATGCTTTTGATAGTAAGGTCCGCGTTTTGATAGTAAGGTACCGTCTTTTTGATAGTAAGGTCCGCCTGTGGGCGTTAATCTTCGTAGTTACAATATTTCAGAACAAAATTTTCTGTAATCACATTTATATTAAAAATAGATACACATTATAATTATGTTCTTTCTAATCAAAGTAGTTGTATCCATTTTATATTTCATTGTAAAAATACGAATTTTGGTTATATACATAAGATAATGCATAAAAATTTCAAAAGAAACACTATTTGGCGGAGTTCCAAATTTTCAAATGTCGTGAGTCTATGTCAGTGGTCACGAAAGTATTAAATAACTCAAATTTTGTCATCAACAATCAAAAAGGCAATTTTCACCCGTTTATATGTTCTAGAGTTTTATAAAGAGTCAAACAAACTAAAATTAAGGAAACAAGAAATATTTTTTAAAGTAAAGTATTGTTTCAGAAAAAGCCAGAGGGTGGGGTTTATTATCCTTTTGGAATGCAATCAAAATTTCCCGCCTGGAATGCGTTAATCTTACAAAAATAGAGTAATTTGTGTAGTACACATCGAAACCTTACTTAGAAAACAATAAAAAACAAACAAAACAACAAAATTAAATTAAATAAAAATTTTCAATGCTAGACTGAATTTTCGTAAATTGGTCTGATAAAGTATGTCCCATTTAAAACGATTTCCTATTGCCCAGAACGATTAACCGCCGTTCTATAGTCGTCTACTGTACTTAAATTCTTACTTTTAAATGTGTAAGAACTATATTTTTAAAAGTAATAAGACATATTACATTGTTTTAAATTGTTTTCCCATAATAAATGTGAATTTTACGCAAGTCGTGATTAGAATAATCGAAAATAAAAAATATTGCGCTTTGTTTCAATAATATATTTAATGGGAAAAAAAAAAATCTTCCATTCTTTGATTTTGTATTTAAAAAAACATTAAATAAAAATTTAATATTATATTACGTCATGCGATAAAATTTAAATAACACAAAGCTTGCAAACGTACAGTAAACAAATGCGAAAATGCCACAACAAAATTAAAACGGAAAATTCTTTTGAAAAAATCTTATAAAAATTATAAAATGTTAATTATAATAATTTTAAAAAAGAAAAAAAAATGCGTATTCCTCTTTCAAACGATAATCCTCGCCTTACCGCGTTTCTTAAATCATAATATTTAACTTGAGGTGTACGAAACCTACAATATTGAAGTAAAAAAAAGAAGGACAACTGAGTTAAAATAGAATTTTAGCAGTGAGAAACTAGGAAAAGTTATGTAACATTTAACCCTTTACGGCGCAAGACAAATCGGATCCTTTAAATTACACTGCCACCGGAATTTGTGAATTAAATTAAAGTATAAGAAATTTTGAATTTTGAGATTAAAAAACGGGCTTTTTCTAATATATTACAAACGTAAGTTTTTTCAAAAAAATTTCTGGAATGAATTCTTCCAGTTGGGAAGTCAAATTAGGTGGGATATATATATCCCACCGCGCATGAAAGGGTTAAGAAGAAATACATGACATTTCAGGATCGTGTATATTCCCTTTGCAACGGAAGCCACGCCTTTACACAATTTTATGAAACTTTACATTACAAAACAAAATTTTTTACCTATTTGCAATTAAATCATTTAAATTTTCTCTTCAGCATTCGATGTATTATATGCCATTGACATTTATGCGTAGCAGCGTCATACATAGAGTCAAATACGAATATACGAACTAGTTTTTTAATATTGTTTCTGCAATATGGAGGCGGAGCTTCATTTTTTTTTTTTTTAATTCTTTCACAATCTCTCGTCTGCATTGCGATAATTTTATAAAAATTAGCCAAATTGTATTATAAACGTCGAAATGTTGCTTAGAACGCAATTAAAATAACAAAAATATAAATTAAAATTGTTTTTCGTCAAAATATATACAAATATTTACTCACAGAGGATAAAAATTATAACAGGTGACGGCCTCATAACAGCAGAAAACAAGGAAATATCACTCTAACCTAAAAAATAATGTTAGGAACGAGCTGTAAATTTGGAAACCCATGGTTTGTTGATGCCCGTTCTATTCTTGCAAAAATTACGATAGGTCATAATTCATAATTTTTTCAAATATGAAATTATTAATAATTTTCATAATTCAAAAAATGTTTTTTTTATCAAAAATATGCGTGGAATATGTTTGGGTCACTTCATTTCATCGTATAAAAAAAAACAGAATTTGAATATCATAATTATTTTGGAAGATATCAATTAATGTTCGTGACTTTCATTTAACATTAGCATCGTCATATTTTGACAGCTCATAACTCTATGAGCAAAATATATAAACTATACCATTTTCCGTGATGATTTGATCCAAAGAATCCAAATAAATTATAAAAAATGGGGGTTACTATTGAAAAAAATTAAGTTGATGCCAGTTTTAATATGTTGACGACCCCTTAAGCAAAATCTAACTATACCATTACAAACTAAATATTTTTACAAATCGATTGGTACCAATCACATGTTTCTACGACAACTTATGGCGAAATTAGGAGGGGGGGGGGGTTGGGTGACTGTACATTAAATAATATATATTACATTTTAAATTATATTTTCCTGTTTGTTGATTGATTGTATACACTTTACATTGGACATTTAAACTAGTTTAATGCATGCGACCCTGCCTATTTCTAGATTTGTTTTTCATTTCAAATTTTCAAAATTCAAGCTCAGAATAACAAGCCTCTGCTCCAATTTTAACTAAAAACAAAAAGTGATTTCGAAGCCTTCAAAATACATAATATTAAAGAAGTGTTATGAAAAATAATAAACCTAAGTTTTATTTTTTTTTTTTTTTTTTTAAATGGTGCATTACAAGAACAATTAAAGTTCATAAACCAAAAACTCAATATCTTCCTATTGTACTTTCAATCTTCAAATGTAGGTCGATGCTGACAACTTAAATTTTGCCATGTCCTACGGACAGCATAAAATATCCCTACACTCATGATAATCGTTCCTATTTTAGTGCTTAGGATGTCCGTATGAAGAACTTTGATTCTCAGGATGTCCTGAGGGATAAGGGTACCTCCAAAAGTTAATATTGTGTCTCTACATGCTGAAGATATCTGCTAAAATTCCTTATAAGTAGGCACAAATCTCTACAGTTGGTAACTCTTATGTTGGCTCTTTTTTTGGCTTTATTTTGTTAGTATTTGGCCCCTTTTGGCTCTATTTTAGAGAAAGTTTGGCCTCGTTTGAAAAATATGACCTGGCAACCCTGGCCTGGAGCATGAAGGCTCCGAAAATGGCTAAACTTGTCGTGCACATACGTCGCGTACGTCTTTTAGCTAATCAGCATTCTTCATACAAAGGACGCTAATGTACGAAAACAACAACAAGCTAACAAAAAAATGGAAATAATTATTGCAAGTGAGGATAGAAACATAGTTATGAGATTATGATAAAAATATGTTCGTTACCTAGTTCTGAAAACTTTCTTTCCCCCCCCCCCCATATAAACTCTTAAAACACATATTATTTACACTATATTAGTAATTCTTTGTTCCAGGGGCCGAAAGATTCACAAATTTACATTTGCGACAAAAATTCCCTAATTCTTACGGACTTGACATACTCTTTGTATATAAACGCAAATCCGCAACACTTTCTAACTGAAATACAGTTGAACCTCGTTAACGTGAATCTCAAGGGTGATAAAAAATTGGTTCATGTTATCAGTAGTTCATGCTATCAATAATTAATTTTCATATAACTAAACTAACCTTCATTTTCACGGGGATGGTAGAAACAGTTTACATTAAAAGTAATTCACGTTAAAAGTTCACGTTAAGGAGGTTCAACAGTTCAACTGCATAATATGGAGTACGTGATGTCATAAATAATACATAAAAGTAAAAGTGTAGCGGTAATATAAAAAAGTTAAGATACAAAATTGATTATAGTAAGTACGTAACAATATAAATTATCTCTCACAGGTCGGAAAAAGTGAACCTGATGAAATAGAATGTAATTACATTAAATTTAAATTGCACTTATGTTACATTCGATACAGAGTTATAAACATTTTAATTTATTCCGGAGCAATTTTAGAAAAATAAAATAAGTAACAAAAAGTAAAAAATAAATATATATATATAGGGTAACTGCTCCAGTTATTGACACTTTTAGAACAATCTCTGATGTTTTTAATGTTCTAGTCATCAGAAATTTTTTTTAGAAATCTTAAGTTAGTACGTATGGTATGAAAGACATCCAGAACCACATATGTGTTAAAATATATACATTTGATAACATTTTTTTTTTTTTTTCTTTTTTTATGAATTTCTATTTGACACCCACTCAATGTTTCAGTAATTGACACTGCCAGTGTTTCATTTTGTCAGTGTTTGACACTGCTAGTTATTCATTTTACCAGTTGTACCCTATGCTCCAGTGTTTGACATAAAATGTTAAAATTCTTAAATGTAAAATATATTATTTTATTAAGAATTCGCATTTTATGCAATAATGATTGTGATTTAAAAATAGCTCTTAAAATCCTTGTCAATTAACTGTCTCGTCTTAACTTTTAACCGAGTGTTTTCCTCTTTCGATCTATTTCAGATCTGTTAGATTTATATTCTGTTAAAGGAGGTTTTTCTGATTGGTAAGAAGTTGGGGGCTAAAGGATGGCTATTGGCTAGATGCTACAATCCTTTCAGAAACTTCTCTTTAACTCCTACACGGAAGGGCCTCCCTGATGAAGACTTCTGTGTTGTGTGTTTTGGGGTTTTATTTCATTTCATTTGTTAAATTATTCCTATTTTCAATTTTTCATTTCCTTCTGCAGCAATTTTGCGCACTGGTTTGTAAATCTCCTGTTGGTTTTTCTAATCCTTAAATTTTTATTTTTATTTCATATACATAAATATTTGTTTTAAAAGTTTCTTATATATATATATATATATAAGATTTATATTAAAGAAAAAAAAAAGAAGGAATTACAGTTTTTCATTTTGTTAGTAATTGGCACCCTAAGTATCAGTGTTTGACATCATTTTACAAGTTATTAGTACCCTATGCTCCAGTGTTTGACATGAAATGTTAAAATTCCTATATGTAAAATACATTATTTTATTATTTTTCTTGTTTATTAATTATTTAGGGATAGATGTCATGTCAAATACTGGAGCATGCCAATCACTGGAGCACCTACCCTATTTATATATAAGATTTATATTAAAGAAAAAAAAAATAAGAAATTACTCTTAAAATAAAGTGAGAGCTGAAATAAAGGCGAGTATAAAAATGCTCCGGAATAAATTAAAATGTGGGCAACTGTGTAAATAGTCTTAAAGAGAGAAAAAGTAAATAAATAAATAAATAAATAAAAAGAAAGGCCTTTTTTTATAACTATTCTCTATATTTTAAACACTACTAACACTTTCAATGCGGAGGGTAGAATCACAGCTCGATGTCTCCTCCTATTCTTGAGTACACTTTCAAGGATGAGAATTTTCCGTCTGTGTTGTTATTACTATTTTTAAATAATAGTCTCTATCCTATTCAATCATCCTATATTAGCATAAAAATACAGTAGATATTTTTGTATGAAAAGAGTTCTAGCGAAAAAGAAGAAAATTTCTCATTCCTGGAAGTTTCTTGAAAAAAGGGTGGAGACTTTGAGCTTTGGTAGAATCTGCATCATTTTGATGCAGACAACTCCGCCCACGGTCGTTTCATTAGCAATCTGTATACTTCAATATTTCTTAAGAAAAAACTCATTGTTCGTCTATCTACAACATAGTTCGTACAGTCCTTGAATTTTCTTCACCAGTATTATTATTTAGAAAATTTTGATATTAAAAAAGCCTTAAAACTGAAAAGGAAATATATTGTATAAAAATACTGGTGGGAGAGTCCTTGAAAAAAGGTGTGGCAGTACGAACCATGTACAATCAGTGTAAAAGTTAATGGATAAAAATACCTTGATAAGAAATAGTATAGTTATAATCAGGCCCGTAGCTAGACTATGTTTCTAGGAGGGGCAAACTTTTTTCCAGGGGGGGGGGCTAAAAATTTCGTTGAAGTTTTCGATTTTTTAACATTTTCTGGAAAAATTTTGTGCTATTGTTATTATTCAATTTTGTAAAGAATGCAGCCATTAATATATCACAAATAAATACAGTCGAACCTCGTTAGCGTGAACGTTGTTAACGTGAATTACTTTTAACATGAACTGTTTCCACAATCCCCGTCAAAAGAAGATTAGTTTAGTTAATATGAAGAGTAGCTCCGCCCCTTCCCGCCCCCACCTGGGAAGAATTTCTAAAACTCCAGAAATTGGTTTTTAGGTATTTGTATTAGCTATATTTTAGAGCAAAAATTTCACGTATATATTTTTTGTTTGTTTGTTTGTTTGAGATTTAAAGGTTACGTAAAATCAAGTTTTGTGTATTATGTAACATATGGAAAATTTATTTCTAAAAAGTGTATTACATGTTTTCCCATATCTTTTTCTTTCTTTCATTCTCTTCTTTTCTTTCTTTAATACATTTCGTCTTGTTTGTTATTAAATTAAATAATATTTTGACGAATTTATTATAGGTAATGCATTTTATTTATTGTTATATATATATATATATATATATATATAACGTAAGATCCCTTGGGAATATATATGTACATAAATATATCTTGTTGATTACAATAGGATATAATTTTTGAATTGGTAGGATTCCTCCTTTACTTATTTTATTTCTTAACAACTTATTTCAACTAACTCAGCAAACCAATAAAAGACATAATAAATTCATACTTGCCAACATACTAATACTCCATACTTGCCAGCATCCTAATTAATAGTTCGTAGTATCATTAGCCACGCCTTTTATTTCACACCAATATTTTTTTAGAATATTATTCTTCTTATTTAGTAATTGCAATTGAATTTAGAGACAGTATCTGGTACCTGTTATCCCGTCTGCTAACAATCATCTGGTTTGCGAAGTTGCGGGACGTTGGTCCCAGGTAATGCGGAGCTACGCTCCTCGATTCGAATTTAGAGAATATTACCATACTTTCCAACCATCTCATTATAAACCTTACAATTTTAGTACCCACCATTTATTTTACACCAATAATTTTTCAAAGTAATTTTAATCTTATTTAATCGTAACAACATTTGGAGAGAATAACTCTAAAAATATAGTGTTGTGAGAAAAGGGCGCGTTAACAATTGTACGGTTATTAATGAGATGTTTGGCAAGTATGTATTACACTACAAATTTACTGATATGAAAGAAAAGGGCGTGGCTAACCATACTACGGAATATTAATTAGGATGTTGGCAAGTATATAATATTCCGTAGTATTGTCAGCCCCCCCTTCTTTTTTACACTAGCATCTTTTTAGAGTATTTTACTTCTTATTTAATCGTAATTGCATTTGGAGAATATTACTCTAAACATTTACTGGTGTGAAAAAAAAAGGGCGGGACTAACAACACCACGGAATATTACTTAGGATGTTGGCAAGTATGTAAACTGTAAATTCATTTTCTATGCGCGGTTTTTTTTTTTTTTTTTTTTTTTTTTTTTTTTTTTTAAGTATTGTGTGATAACATACTGCTTCAAAACTTTCAACCTTTATGCTTTTTAGTATAAAAAATTTCCGCTCGCGAAGATGGTAGATGGGAGATACTGTAATCGAACCCTATAGAGAACGAACGCTGCCCTATAAATAAAGTGGTATGAAAATAAAGACGGGCTAATAATGCTTCGAAATAAATTATAAAAGTTAGCAACTCTGATACAGAAATTGAAATTAAAAAAAAGATGAATTGATAATAGTTAAGTGTATTTAATAAGAAATTAACAATTTAGAGTAATCAACTATGAGAGTAATCAATGAGAGTAATCACAACCATGAAATGAGAGTAATTAACCATGCCACAAATATAGTTTAAATATCAATAATCTCCCTATAATAATGATGTTTACAACCAAATTTAGATGATAATTACAGGGATGGAACACGGGCGCAGAATTCATACCACTGTCAATGTAAGAAAATTTTCTACTTCTTAAATCAACGATATTATAAGTAGAGAAATTTCTTAAGCGGATTCCGGTATGAATTCTGCGCCCGTGTTCCATCCCTGTAAATTAATCGAAACTTTCTGTTCATATTCAAGAGGTATACCTATGCTTATGTTCAAGATATTTATTACACCTTATTGCGTTAATTAATTTTGAAAAACATCCAGCAGATATTTTTCCCCATAAATATATCATAACATTTATTATAAGCACTGCCTGAAATTGGGTGGAGCATGAACTTTTTTCTTTTTTTTTTTTTTTTTGTAGTAAATATGCACACACACACGCATAAAAGTTTTATATATAATAATAATAATTTATAATTTTATTCATAATTTTTAATCTTGTGATTATTTGATTATTTATTCATATCATTACCAATGAACGAATAAGATATTTACACAACACAAAATGTCCCATAACTTGAGAATACAAATTTTAATAGTTTACTTTTTTATTTAATAGAAGAAATTCATCAGTTAAATAAAGAAAGTTTTGTTATCAAAACAGCGATATTCAAAATATAGTAGACTTTAAATTCCATACTACACACATAAAGCTTATATTAGAGGACATTTCTTTTATTTCTATTATGTGAAAGAGTTTAAAATACTATTTACATACTTGCCAATATCCTATTTATGAACCAGAAGATTTTTAGTACACGCCCCTTTTTCTACACCAGTATATATATATATATATATATATAATCATATTTAAATTTGCAGAAAATTACTCTAAAAATATGCTAGTGTAGAAAAAAAGGGGACGTGTACTAAAAATGTTCCGATTTATTTGTTTTCGTACGTAAAATCTTTAAATAAAAATTTGGACATTTAAATATTTTTACACCAGTCATCCTTGTTTAATTAATTTATGAAATAAAAATTTTTAGTCTTTATCGTATTGTAAATGTGTATTAGGAAATTATTCCAGACAAGCATGTCCGCCAAAAGGCTGGATTTGTTGAATAAGTAGATGGAAGGCGATGAAAGTAAAGGGTGTGGCAAAGTGAGTACTTGTAAGCGTATTCCCCACAATGGAGTAATGGGTAGCGTTGTTACATCGTGGTTACATGTGTGTATCACTTGTTGAATAAAACATCATAGTTTTCGAAATGATCTGCTCCTGTCTCTCTCCTGCTATGAATGAAACAGATACACAGTATGAAGAGGTTATTCTTTTTAATGAAGGGCAATATATAAGAAGACAATGCAGAGGGTAAAAGTTTATAGAAGACGAAAAGAGCTACAAAATTAGGTGAAAACCTTCCTTTTATGAAATGTAATTGGTAAGACATATGTACTATACTTTATCATGTCCAGAAAAACTGATTAGGAACGAAACTTAATTACTCATACCTATACAGTAAAATGTAATTTTAAGTTCAAATTTTATCGCTCTTTATGGAAAAATTATTTGTTTTGCAGTTTATTGAATTTTTTTCGTCAGTGAAGTACTTTGAGGGTTTTTTTTTTTTTTTTTTCTGTATGATAATTCTCAGTATATCACTTTAAAAAAAAATCTCCTGGCATTTCACTATATTTATTTTGAATTTCATGTAAAGCTGTTCCTCGAAAAGTGAGATCAAAATATATGTATTTCAATGAATGGTGCGGCTAAGTTATGTTAATAATTTAGATTTTTTTTTTTTTTTAATAGCAGCATTTAATGCTGTATATGTATAGATACTTTGTTCAAACGTGGGGTTGTAAGGGCGGTAGCTCCCTTCAGCAGAGATATTTGTCAAATAATATTGTTTTTAAACCTACTTTAAATTCTGTTTAACGAAGCTTTATGCACAGAATTTTTTTTCTCACTCTTAAATCTGCAGTCTGTAAGTATTGTATATATATTCGGTAAGATATAATCATGCGAGTGCCACACCAGATTAATTTCTTTATTTGTATTTTTTGTGTAAGCCATAAATTTAATATTTATAGCAAAAATTTCCGTTGCTACTTTGTTTCAATTTTATATATAACTAGCAGGCTTTGCCCGCTTCGCTGAGCACTATACTTAAATGAGTTGTCAAAATTCCATTGCATTATTAATCATCTAAGTTAAAGTTTCCTCTGTATTCCGTAGAGGTTTTTCCCGCTCGCAACGGGATGATTCCGTGTCCACACTGCCTTCAGCAGCATCTTACCCGCTTCTTACTTCCCCTTCCCCAGCGGCTAAGTTAGAAGTTTTGCGAAATCTCACCAAAGTACATAATGCGTACACCTAATCAACATCCACACACCAAAACGCATCATTCTAAGATAATGTAAAGCGAATTCAAACAGAATAACATGTTTTTACGCGTGTTTATTGTCCCCCCGACTCCAAGGGTTAAGTGGGTGAATTTCGTAAAATCTCGTTACAATAAGTGTCAGATACATATAAACAATTTGCGCACCAAATTGACCTCAGATCCCATAGCTTTCCCAAGACAAATTTCCCAAGACATGAAAAAATTTTCAAAACGTAAAATTATAAAATGCATAAGAAGGACATTTGACATCTTTTGAATAACTTACTTTAAAAAAAAAAAAAAAAAAAAAAAAAGTTTCCAAAAAGAAATGAAATTTTATTTATAAGCTAACTCATTTCAAAGAAGTACATTCTATCTTAATGCTTCTTCTTTCTTTTTTTATATAAAAGCGCACATAAATGAGAGTTTCTTAACCGTTTGAATACTGAAGCACTTTTTAAAACACAGACTTAAATTGCTATCCGTATTTCAGGCCTCAATAAGAGTTTTGCCAGTGTGAATATTTAATTTTAGTTTTATAAAAAATTCGAAACCCAATCATGCCCAGCTAGAAAACCACGCCGTGCAGTAAAAATTAAAAAAATCCAAGTAAGCAGCAATCGAAAGGGCTTACATAAATGTGTATTTTTATGCATAAACTATTTACCTTTGATAACTCTTTCTACAGAAATAAAATATGAAATTTTCTAATGATCTATAAAAACAAACCTAATTAATGAAAACCACGCCTTAGTGCAGTGTATGTAAAAGGCTAATTTAAGTATCATTAAAGGATGAATAAAAACAAAAAACGTGTTTTACTATTAATAATTGTTCACACACAATGTTTTATAAAAATTTAAGAGCAGCAAAAAATATTAATTTTAATATAGTTTTCCAAATATGCAATTCAGCGTAGTGAAGGAGTGTGTATTTTGATAAGATTTTACGAGACTCCGCCCATTCTTATTTTTTTCCAACTTATTTCATAAATATATATTTTAAAAATTATGAAACGAGCGTCGTAATAATTTATGCGTCGAAAATCACGTTAGATATTTCTCTTTTATTAAATAAAACACGATCACTCCTACAATTATCAGTTAATTTATAAATTCTTTTTGTGTTTTACGAATAAATAATGAAAAAAAAAAGTATAATATATACAAATATTGCAAAGGGAAATGTAATGACGGTGAAATAGGAAAAGTGTTATGCATGCACATGACTCTCATGGCCACGTCTTTTTTCAAGGACTCTCCTATCAGAATAATCTTAAGATAAATTTATTCTGAAATTTATAATGTGCATTTAAGAAAAAGTTTATTTTTAGATAAGCTGTTTGCAGAATAGTTGAAAACGTTTGGACCGTGGGAACCTTGTTACAAAAAAAGTGTTATGATATAAAAGCGGAACTAACAACGCTCCGGAATAAATTGTAAAAGTCGGCAAACTTGCCTCAGTACAGTATTTCTACACATCCAATAACATCTGAAGCTCTTTCCCTCCTAGTTCAACTAGAACGCTTAATTAGTCAGAAACGTCCGGATTTTACAATAAAAATCAAGTATATTTATTTAACATGTTACAGTTTTCCTACTTCCCAACTACTTAAAATTCAACATCTCTCCCGTCCTTCTACTTTTCAGAGGAAATATATGAAAAAATTTTCAAAACGTAAAATTATAAAATGCATAAGAAGGACATTTGACATCTTTTGAATAACTTACTTAAAAAAGAAAAAAGCTTCCAAAAAGAAATAAAACTTTATTTATAAGCTAATTCATTCCAAAGAAGTATACTCTATGTTAATGCTTCTTCTTCTTCTTCTATTTTTTTTTTTTTTTTTTTATGTAAAAGCGCACATAAATTAGAGATTCTTAAAGGAGTTTATCCAAACTAATAAAACCTCCAATGTTTTAAATTATTTTAGTTTACCACTTTTATATCTCCACCTCTTTTCTTCAAAGTATTTTTCTTTTTACATCATTCTAATTACGTATTAGAGAAGAGATAATTTAACTTCAATCAAATTGGCTTAAAAGAGGTAGGACTAATTTTTCTTTGGAATAAATTAAAATGTCACCATGTTTCCTCAAACTTACTACTTTTCATAAGTTGTACCCATGATACATTATCAAGATAGGTCTAAAATTTATAAATCATGCTGAACGTTATTTTCACTGAAGATATTTTACAGTAAATTAAAAATTTATAACTCAAACGATATGTTCAAAGAGAAAAATTTAAATCGATTCTTCACCGTGTATTTTTTTTTTTTTTTTTTTTTAGTTTTTAATATTGTCCAAATAGTTTTATAAGTTCTTTCAATAAAAGGACGTATAAATACTTTATCGCTTTTAAAATAATTTTCTGAAATTTTTATTTTAATGTACATATAAAACATCTGGAATCGTAGCACTCACTGATATTACCCTGTTATAAAATTTAATATTGTAATAAACATAATAACTTGTGTCTCGAATGTAATAATCTTACTACCTCTCCTCATAGGTGACAGTTAATTATGTCTTTTATATTTTATATATTTTTATTTTACCAACTGTTAATATTCCTGACATGAAATCAACAAATCTATATACGCGTTTATATGAAAAATATACAAAACTTTTTATTAAACAATTGGAATACTAAATTAAATTACAAAAAATAAAAATAAATAAATAAACAGTATTACACCGTTTATCCGGTTAGAAACTATTTTTTTGTAAAAAAATAAACTCATTCCCTCAGTGCGTTAGTTCCTTATTTCTCAGGGAAAGACGTTGATAAGTGTGATAATCAGTGTTGCTAGCCAGGTGTAGGGATCTCTCCCTACAGTACAGTAGGAAATTTCAGCTCTGCTTTTGGCGTAGGGGTAGATTAGATTTTTTTTAAATTCTGTTTGTAGGGATTTTTCTATTGTATAATGAAAGTTATAAAGTTCTCTTTAAAAACGCAAAAAGTTTTAAACTTATATAGTACCACCCTCTTTTTGTACTTCTACTATTTTTTTATAAGAGTAGTTTTCTTCCTATTTAATCTTAGTTACATACTCTGGAAAATTACTTGAAAATAAGTAAGGGAGAAAAAATTGCAATACTATGATTGTTCCGGCATAAATTAAAATAGTTGGAAAATTTGCATATTTTTAATATGTCCTCCCTTCTATTATTACTACTATTATTATTCCGAAATGGTAAATTTATTATGTTTAATAAAAAATATAACATTTATTTAATATTTGGATATCATTAACATCAAAGTTTTAAAATAATTTGGACAATAAGGCATGTACATTTTAAAATTAAATTTCCTCGAAATTGCAATTGTTTTCATCAGACATTGTCAAGTTATTTGTATACACCCACCTCTCAAATAAAATATATTGTGCAATACAAAATCTTAATCGTAAATATATTATACTGATCTAAAAGTGTATTTTATTTTGTTTTACGTCAGAATGCGTTGTCTTTAGTTTTCGTTACTGTAAATTAACCTTTTTATTTCTCTTTGATGTGCTTACACCACCCATTTCGTCTAGCCACACCCCCTAAGCAGTGAGAGTACCTATCAAGTCGATACTTGCTGGTTTAACATTGATTATTCATTACAAAATTAAATTTATTAAGCAAGATTGATGTGAAAACATGTCAAAGGAGATTAGTTGTTTGATTTAATAATTTAATAGAATACAGATCTAATAGTATTAATTTTAAACAAATTATAGAAACGTAGTCCATTTTATTTACTGTGTTTTCACGAATATACTTAAATTAGGTACTTGTTTTTATTTGTTCGTTTGTTTCAACAATCAACTTATGTGTATATTAATAAGAACCGATCTTTCTTTAATTTAATTACTTATTTATTTTTTTTAAATGCTAGAAAATATGAAAAAAAAATAATAATAATACGACATATAATTTCTATTAATTGTTTTGAATCGTAGGGTATTTTGTAGGGTAAAAATATTTTAACGTGGGGAATGTAGGGATTTTTTCTTTATTTAGTAGGGAGAATTTAAATTTTCATCTGGCAACACTGGTTACGTCACTGATCGATGGCAAAGCCATTTGATGCTGGCGGTACCTGAACCACTTACAATTTATAAGGTTATTGGAATCTTAATTTCTTCAATTTTTCACGCATTACGGATCAGGAGAAAATCTATTGAATTCGGTTGCTTTGATTTCTTAGTTAGAGTATGTTATATTTGTTCATTCCTAAATGTTATTTTGGTTTTAAAGCGATTACAAATATATTTTGTTTCGATGATGAAACTTTTGCGAATGATTTAATCAGTGTATGATTGATTTCAAAGAGCGTGACATAATACTTTTTTGAATAAAAGAAATAATAATGAAGCCATCTTTTATAAGCGATTGCTTTTTCTTTTTCTTTTTTTTTTTTTTTTTTTTTTTTTTTACCATAATTTTAATTTCGAAAATTGCGTACATATAACATCTAACATATTTTGTATTTAAATTCAAACGTACGCTATTAATTTCAAGTAAATAATCGGCATCTATAACGCTCATTTAGGGTCAAAATTAATTCCTGTTTTCATTAAAAACATAAGAGATAATATTTTTAAAGAGAGCACAATAACAGCGGGCAGGGCCTGATTAAGGGGGAAGCTCGCTCTTCACACATTATTTATACTTACACAGTTATTTTTTAACAAATACTTTCCTACTATAATAAACAGAAAATTTTCATTAAAAATTATTTTAAAAGAATTCCGGTGTCTAATAACGGTGAGTAAATTGGATTGTTTTACACCGTTCATTTTTTATAAAAAATATTTCCTCGTCAAAGTGTGGAATTTCTATGACATGAAGTAAAAAATAATTGTAAAAATATTCCGGTATGAGCGAGCTTCCCCCTTAATCAGGCCCTGACAGCCGGTTTTTCGCAGCTTTTATTTGGGTATCGTATCCACTGCATGTCGGGAAGCGCAGACATTTTTTAACATTATGTGATCAAGCTTACTCTGAAAAGCTTTGGTGCATTTAAAAAAATGCATTTATTTGTTATCGTGTATGAGCTTTCTATAAGAATATTTTATAATTCTTAACATAGGCTGGGATTGCGATCACTGCTGCCAGATTGAGGGAAATTTTTATTCAATATCCAGTAACCACCACTAAATTTTAATTTTAACAGTTGCGTAGCCGTTTCGAAGATATTAGTCTTTAAGTAATGGACTCTTCCCAGTTTCGTCTGCTCGATCATATGATAGAGGAAAACGGATATACGAATTCAATTAAATATTGTTCTTAAGAACAAAAATGTTAATATTTAATATAAAATAAAATAAAAGTAATATTGTGCATTTGTAATCAGTAGAATAGCTGTATTTGTAAATTTAATAATTTTTTAAAAACACTTTATGTATTTATATATTTTCACCTGTAAGAATCGATTTTTGTATGTACTAGTGTAACTGTTACATTAACTGATCTAGCTTGTTTCTGTGGAATGTTTATGGATTATAATTTGAAATTTTAAAATTTTTTCATTTAATTTAATTACATAAAGGTGTTACAACAAGTTAATTAACTTAGTTACTGGTCTAAATGGATTTACGCTGTACGATATTGCACTGTCACTGATTTAAGTACCAAAAATCAGAGTATTTAAAATGGTCTTCATGAACGTCAATAACAAATATAAACTAAATGGTGATTGTAAATGTATACAGCAAACAAAAGATGATGAATAATATCATAAAATGGATTAAAAATGATGATGTATAAAAAAAAAATAACACAGATTAAATAACACGATTGATTAAAATTAAGAATAGAAAATATGTTATTTGAGCAATCGCTATAGATAAACAAGACTTCGTCTGCTATTTGTTTTTCCTCTATCATGTGACCTCTGACGTCAGGTAGGAAGAACCCATTCGCGAACCGTTACAATTAAAATTTAGTGGTAGCTATTGAATTAAAGATTCACACAATCTTGCAGCACTGATTGCGATGCCTCGCTTAAGCCTATCGTAAGCGTAAATTCTGTCTTAAGATATAAACAAAACACAAGTCTCACTATCTTACGATGACCTCAAAACTATATTAAGTCGAATCCTAACTGGATGCGCGCGCAATCACAACATAGCTCGCTCTGCGTCTCCAATTGGCTGGCTTGTTTCTCCCGTGGAGGACTTACACCAAGATCATAAACTAAGGAGGTTGGCTCCGAAATTTTGGGTTTGGCTTCAGAAAGCATTTGGCTCCAAATTTAACCCCATTTCTTATACGTACGGTTACAGCATCTAGAATAAACAGTGTGGAAAGCGGCGAAAAAATTGTACTAAAAAAATTAAGCCTGTCACCAGATGTCGTTGTAATCGAAGTTAGGGTCAAGACAACAAAACCGAGACTCCCTATTGGTTAATTATATTCTTAGATCACGTAATTAAACTGACGAAACTGGGAAAAGCTAATTAGGTCTTCGATTTGAGCAATAGCTTCGACCACAACGACATCTGGGTAAGCTTAATTTTTGCAGCATCATTTTAACATCACGGTTATAGGCGATTGGCACACTGTTTATTCTAGACGCTGTAGTCGGGTTCTTATTTTAGGAAAAATATTATTTTTCCTCTAAGATATTTGCCAATGTTGATACTCTACTCGAGTAAATTGAGAACAATTATGATAATAAATAAAAAGAAAAGAGAAATATTTCGATACTTTTAATGTTCTCCATTGTATTTTTTACTGAATAAATAATTAAACTTTTAAGGTATCTTGGAATTTGGTGTAGCTCTGTGTTAAAATTGCCTTGTTCTATCACTCTTTTATTTATTTATTTTTTTTCCTATTTACTTGTAGATTTATTTTTTAATCCAATTATATATAACATTAATGCTTTTTTGTGAGAAAAATATTGAAATAAAATAAATACATATACATATATATTAAGGAAAAGGAATTATTTATTTATTATTATTATTATTACTATTTTTATTTTTAACACAAATATTATAATTTTCTCCAAAATTTGTCTAAAAATCTTTCCCGAATGATATTCTTCCTTCTACGTATGTCTTTCATAATCGCATTGTGCATATATATTTCTCGGGCAGTAGTTATGAGATTTTTTTTTTTTTTAATATCAGGATTCAGTAAGTAAATAGTATTTTTCATTAAAATAAGAGATATATTTTTTTAAGTTTGCATATTTAGTTCAAAGACGATATTATATGATAAGAGAAACTACAGTCACCCCCCAAAAAAAGCCCCCCCCACACCTAATTTCGCTCTAAATTATCGTAAAAACTTGCGGTTGGTACCAATCGACCTGTAATAACGTCTAGTTTATAATGGTATAGTTAGATTTTACTTAAGGGGTCATCTACATATTAAAACAGGCATCAACTTCATTTTTTCCAATTTCAACCCCTATTTCTGACCTCATATTTCTGATCAAAGCAGTTCGGATAATATACCTATTTATATACTTTAAATGAATTCTAGATAGAGATACAAGCGAAAATGTATTAGGGGTCCGTCTATACATTTAGAAAAAAATAAATCATGATCCACCACAGAATAGATATTATTTGTTAAGTACAGAACTATTAATTATAAAACAAAAAACGAAACTGATTTACAAAATATATTAACTTCTTTATAAAATAAAAAGTTTTAAGTGGTTTATATTTAATAAACGTAGATTAGTTTAATGCATCACTTCATACGTAAAAATTTATATAGCTTAAGTCATATGAATCCTTCAATGTTGAATTACAAAAATCAAGATAAAAGAATAATAGTGATAATGATAATAATAATAATAATAGGGGTAAAAAGGAAAACAAAGTGTTTAATATTTAAGAAAAAAAAAAAAAAATCTATTTCTGTTGGGTATATTTTTATTTTATACAGTAAGACCCGCATCAAAAGGTTATTATAAAGTTTTACATTTAATTTGAGGCGTACAGACCTACAACATGCAATATACAAAAATATAGATAACAAGATTTACACTAAAATCTGAGGAGGGATATTTAAAATACAATAAAAAGGAGATAGGGTTCAAAATCATTCCTATTTTGGGTAATAGGTCACGCCTTCATACGTTTCTCGTAAGCATCAAATTATTTAACAAAATTCATGATTAACACTTTCGCGACCGCATGCTTTTGATAGTAAGGTCCGCCTGTGGGCGTTAATCTTCGAAGTTACAATATTTCAGAACAAAATTTTCTGCAATCACATTTATATTAAAAATAGATATACATTATAATTATGTTCTTTCTAATCAAAGTAGTTGTATCCATTTTATATTTCATTGTAAAAATACGAATTTTGGTTATATACGTAAGATAATTCATAAAAATTTCAAAAGAAATACTAATTGGCGGAGTTCCAGATTTTCAAATGTCGTGAATCTATGTCTGTGGTCACGAAAGTGTTAAATAACTGAAATTTTGTCATCAACAATTAGAAAGCAATTTTCACTCGTTTATATGTTCTAGAGTTCTATAAAGAGTCAAACAAACTAAAATTAAGAAAACAAGAAATACTTTTTAAAGTAAAGTATTGTTTCAGAAAAAGCCAGAGGGTGGGGTTTATTATCCTTTTGGAATGCAATCAAAATTTCCCGCCAGGAAATCGTTAATCTTACAAAAATAGAGTAATTTGTGTAGTAAACATCGACACCTTACTTAGGAAACAAAAACAAACAAAAAACAAAATTAAATTAAATAAAAATTTTCAATGCTAGACTGAATTTTCGTAAGTTGGTCTGATAAAGTATGTCCCATATAAAACGATTTCCTGTTGCCCAGAACGATTAACCGCCGTTATATAGTCATCTACTGTACTTAAATTCTTACTTTTAAATGTGTAAGAACTATATTTTTAAAAGTAATAAGACATATTACATTGTTTTACATTGTTTTCCCATAATAAATGTGAATTTTACGCACGCCGTGATTAGAATAATAGAAAAAAAATATTGCGCTTTGTTTCAATAATATATTTAATGGGAAAAAAAATCTTCCATTCTTTGATTTTGTATTAAAAAAACATTAAATAAAAATTTAATATTATGTTACGTCATGCGATAAAATTTAAATAACACAAAGCTTGCAAACGTACAGTAAACAAATGCGAAAATGTCACAACAAAATTAAAAATGGATAATTCTTTTGAAAAAATCTTATAAAAATTATTAAATGTTAATTATAATAATTTAAAAAAAGAGAAAAAAAAAATGCGTATTCCTCTTTCAAACGATAATCCTCGCTTTACCGCGTTTCTTAAATCATAATATTTAACTTGAGGTGTACGAAACCTACAATATTCAAGTAAAAATAAGAGGGACAACTGAGTTAAAATAGAATTTTAGCAGTGAGAAACTAGGAAAAGTTCTGTAACATTTAAGAAAAAGACATGACATTTCAGGATCGTGTATATTCCTTTTGCAACGGAAGCCACGCCTTTACACAATTTTATAAAACTTTACATTATAAAACAAAATTTTTTACATATTTGCAATTAAATCATTTAAATTTTGTCTTCAGCATTCGATATATTAAATGCCATTGACATTTATGCGTACCAGCGTCATACATAGAGTCAAATACGAATATGCGAACTAGTTTTTTAATATTGTTTCTGCAATATGGATGCGGGGCTTCATTTTTTTTTTTTTTTTTTTTCTTTGGGAATTCTTTCACAATCTCTCGTCTGCATTGCGATAATTTCATAAAAATTAGCCAATCTGTATGATAAACGTCGAAATGTTGCTTATAAAGCAATTAGGATAACAAAAATATAAATTAAAATTGTTTTTCGTCAAAATATATACAGATATTTACTCACAGAGGATAAAAATTATAACAGGTGACGGCCTCCTAACAGCAGAAAAAAATGAAATATCACTGTAACCCAAAAAATAATGTTAGGAACGAGCTGTAAATTTGGAAACCCACGTTTTTGATGATGCACGTTCTACTCTCGTGAAAATTAACATGGTCATAATTCATAATTTTTTCAAATATGAAATTATTAATAATTTTCATAATTCAAAAAATGTTATTTTATCAAAAATATGCGTGGAATATGTTTGGGTCCCTTCATTTTATCCAAAAAAAAAAAAACAGAATTTGAATATCATAATTATTTTGGAAGATATGAATTAATGTTCGTCACATTCATTTAACATTAGCATCCTCATATTTTGAGAGCTTATAACTCTATGAAAAATTGAGCAAAATATATAAACTATACCATTTTCCGTGATGATTTGATCCAAAGAATCCAAATAAATTATAAAAAATGGGAGTTACCATTGAAAAAAATGAAGTTGATGCCAGTTTTAATATGTAGACGACCCCTTAAGCAAAATCTAACAATACCATTATAAACTAAACATTATTACAAATCGATTGGTACCAATCACATGTTTCTACGACAACTTATGGCGAAATTAGGGAGGGGGGGCGTTTTTTTGGGGGGTGACTGTACATTAAATAATATATATTACATTTTAAATTATATTTTCCTATTTGTTGATTGATTGTATGCACTTTACTTTGGACATTTAAACTAGTTTAATGCGTGCGACCCTGCCTATTTCTAGATTTGTTTTTGATTTCGAATTTTCAAATTTCAAGCTCAGCATAACAAGCCTATGCTCCAATTTGAACTAAAAACGAAATTTGATTTCGAAGTCTTCAAAATACTTAATATTAAAGAAGTGTTATGAAAAATAGTAAACTTAAGTTTCTTTTTTTTTTTCTTTTAAATGGTGCATTACAAGAACAATTAAAGTTCATAAAACAAGAACTCAATATCTTCCTATTGTACTTTCAATCTTCAAATGTAGGTCGATGCTGACAACTTAAATTTTGCCATGTCCTACGGACAGCATAAAATATCCCTACACTGATGATAATCGTTCCTATTTTAGTGATTAGGATGTCCGTATGAAGAACTTTGATTCTCAGGATGTCCTGAGGGAAAAGGGTACCTCCAAAAGTCAATATTGTGTCTCTACATGCTGAAGAAATCTGCTAAAATTCCTTATAAGTAGGCACAAATCTCTACAGTTGGTAACTCTTATGTTGGCTTTTTTTTGGCTTTATTTTGTTAGTATTTGGCCCCTTTTGGCTCTATTTTAGAGAAAGTTTGGCCTCGTTTGAAAAATATGACCTGGCAACCCTGGCCTGGAGCATGAAGGCTCCGAAAATGGCTCAACTTGTCGTGCACATACGTCGCGTACGTCTTTCAGCCAATCAGCATTCTTCATACAAAGGACGCCAATATACGAAAACAACAACAAGCTAACAAAAAAATGGAAATAATTATTGCAAGTGAGGATAGAAACATAGTTATGAGATTATGATAAAAATATGTTCGTTACCTAGTTCTGAAAACTTTCTCCCCCCCCCCCCAATATAAACTCTTAATACACATATTAATTACACTATATTAGTAATTCTTTGTTCCAGGGGCCGAAAGATTCACAAATTTACATTTGCGACAAAAATTCCCTAATTCTTACGGACTTGACATACTCTTTGTATATAAGCGCAAATCCGCAACACTTTCTAACTGAAATACAGTTGAACCTCGTTAACGTGAATCTCAAGGGTGATAAAAAATTGGTTCATGTTATCAGTAGTTCATGCTATCAGTAATTAATTTTCATATAACTAAACTAACCTTCATTTTCACGGGGATGGTAGAAACAGTTTATATTAAAAGTAATTCACGTTAAAAGTTCACCTTAAGGAGGTTTAACAGTTCAACTGCATAATATGGAGTACGCGATGTCATAAATAATACATAAAAATAAAAGTGTAGCGGTAATATAAAAAAGTTAAGATACAAAATTGATTATAGTAAGTACGTAACAATATCCATTATCTCTCACAAGTCGGAAAGGGTGAACCTGATGAAATAGAATGTAATTACATTAAATTTAAATTGCACTTATGTTACATTCGATACAGGGTTATAAACATTTTAATTTATTCCGGAGCAATTTTAGAAAAATAAAATAAGTAACAAAAAGTAAAAAATAAATATATATATATAGGGTAACTGCTCCAGTTATTGACACTTTTAGAACAATTTCTGATGTTTTTAATGTTCTAGTCATCAGAAATATTTTTAGAAATCTTAAGTTAGTACGTATGGTATGAAAGACATCAAAACCACATATCTGTTAAAATATATACATTTGATAACATTTTTTTTTTTTTTTTTTTATGAATTTCTATTTGACACCCACTCAATGTTTCAGTAATTGACACTGCCAGTGTTTCATTTTGTCAGTAATTGGCACCCTATGCTCCAGTGTTTGACACTGCTAGTTATTCATTTTACCAGTTGTACCCTATGCTCCAGTGTTTGACATAAAATGTTAAAATTCTTATATGTAAAATATATTATTTTATTAAGAATTCGCATTTTATGCAATAATGATTGTGATTTAAAAATAGCTCTTAAAATCCTTGTCAATTAACTGTCTCGTCTTAACTTTTAACCGAGTGTTTTCCTCTTTCGATCTATTTCAGATCTGTTAGATTTATATTCTGTTAAAGGAGGTTTTTCTATTTGGTAAGAAGTTGGGGGCTAAAGGATGGTTATTGGCTAGATGCTACTATCCTTTCAGAAACTTCTCTTTAACTCCTACACGGAAGGGCCTCCCTGATGAAGACTTCTGTGTTGTGTGTTTTGGGGTTTTATTTCATTTCATTTGTTAAATTATTCCTATTTTCAATTTTCCATTTCCTTCTGCAGCAATTTTGCGCACTGGTTTGTAAATCTCCTGTTAGTTTTTCTAATCCTTAAATTTTTATTTTTATTTCATATACATAAATATTTGTTTTAAAAGTTTCTTATATATATATATATATATAATATTTATATTAAAGAAAAAAAAAATAAGAAGAAATTACAGTTTTTCATTTTGTTAGTAATTGGCACCCTAAGTACCAGTGTTTGACACTGCTAGTTAATTATTTTACAAGTTATTAGTACCCTATGCTCCAGTGTTTGACATGAAATGTTAAAATTCCTATGTGTAAAATACATTATTTTATTATTTTTCTTGTTTATTAATTATTTAGGGATAGATGTCATGTCAAATACTGGAGCATGCCAATCACTGGAGCACCTACCCTATTTATATATAAGATTTATATTAAAGGAAAAAAAAAAATAAGAAATTACTCTTAAAATAAAGTGAGAGCTGAAATAAAGGCGGGTATAAAAATGCTCCGGAATAAATTAAAATGTGGGCAACTGTGTAAATATTCTTAAAGAGAGAAAAAGTAAATAAATAAATAAATAAATAAAAAGAAAGGCCTTTTTTTATAACTATTCTCTATATTTTAAACACTATTAACACTTTCAATGCGGAGGGTAGAATCACAGCTCGATGTCTCCTCCTATTCTTGAGTACACTTTCAAGGATGAGAATTTTCCGTCTGTGTTGTTATTTCTATTTTTAAATAATAGTCTCTATCCTATTCAATCATCCTATATTAGCATAAAAATACAGTAGATAATTTTGTATGAAAAGAGTTCTAGCGAAAAAGAAGAAAATTTCTCATTCCTGGAAGTTTCTTGAAAAAAGGGTGGAGACTTTGAGCTTTGGTAGAATCTGCATCATTTTGATGCAGACAACTCCGCCCACGGTCGTTTCATTAGCAATCTGTATACTTCAATATTTCTTAAGAAAAAACTCATTGTTCGTCTCTCTACAACATAGTTCGTACAGTCCTTGAATTTTCTTCACCAGTATTATTATTTAGAAAATTTTGATATTAAAAAAGCCTTAAAATTGAAAAGGAAATATATTGTATAAAAATACTGGTGGGAGAGTCCTTGAAAAAAGGTGTGGCAGTACGAACCATGTACAATCAGTGTAAAAGTTAATGGATAAAAATACCTTGATAAGAAATAGTATAGTTATAATGCATATCCATTTGCAATTTTAATATGAATACAGAAACCTTGTTCTAAAATTATATAACATGCAATATATAACGCTCACAGGCAGAGTGAGATGTCATATTTAGCACACAGTGACAGTGATTAAGTATTTAAGAGTCGTAATTAATATTCCGTAGTATCGTTAGCCACACCTTTTATTTTACACCAATATTTTTTTAGAGTATTATTCTTTTTATTTAATTACAATTAAAAACTACTGAAAGTTTAAAATTTGTAATGACTTCACGTGTACAAATATTTTTTAAGAAAAGGTATAAAACCACTTTTAAAACACGTACATAAAATTTCTTTATTAAAATCAAACACAAAGCTTTTCACTATTATTAACATAGCATCTTTAGGTGTTGTTAATTAACATATACAGTAGACAGCATAATAAACTGAAATAGTTCAATACAGTTACAGTTAAAAAATAAGTCTGGTAAACAGCATGAGTCATTTAAGATCATTTGGCGTCAACCTATTGTGACGCCAAGTGGGAGATACTGTGTTCGAACCCTATAGAGAACGAACGCTGCCCTATAAATAAAATGATAACTGAAATAAAACTGAAAAGAAACTGAAATAAAAAAAGATGAATTAAGATAAGTGTATTTAATAAGAAATTAACAAATTATAACAATTTAGAGTAATAACCATGAGAGTAATCTATGAGAGTAATCATCAACCATGAAATGAGAGTAATCAACTATGCCACATATACAGTAAAGTTTCGTACAACGAGGGTGCAAGTTTGCTTCATGAATATTACAATTTTATTTTTCAACGCCACTAATTTTATATCAAAGCAACTGCTTTATACCAAAACTAAATCGAGTGTATGAACCAATAGATTGGAACTCTAAAAATTTAGTTGTGTTAAATAATAAAACTGTCTTATTTATTTGTTATCTTTGCCACCGCGTTGTACGAAACTTTACTGTATATTTTAAATATCAATAATCTTCCTGTAATAATATTGATGTTTACAACGAAATTTAGATGATCCTTAATCGGAACTTTCTGTTCATATTCAAGAGGTATACCGATGCTTATGTTCAAGGTGTTTATTACATCTTATTGCGTTAATTAATTTTGAATAACATCCAGCAGATATTTTCCCCCATAAATATATCATAACATTTATTATAAGCACTGCCTGAAATTGGGTGGAGCATTTTTTTTTTTTTTTTTTTTTGTAAATATGCACACACAAGCATAAAGGTTTTGTAATAATAATAATAATAATAATAATAATTCATATTTTTTAATCTTGTGATTATTTATTCATATCAATCTATAAGATATTTATGAATCTATAAGATATGAATCTATAAGATATTTACACAACACAAAGTATCCCATAACTTGAGAATACAAATTTTGAAAGTTTAATTCTTTATTTAACCCATTCATGGTCACGCCATTTTTAATTTTTTCGTTTCGAAGCCATTTTAGTGGGATGTGTTTTATGTATTTTTAAGTCATTAAGTACTAATAATATTAAAAATTTATCAGGAATACTGAGAAACTGATTGTTTTCTATTTAGCAAATTCGTAGCAATAAATAAATGATTCAGAAGTAAAAAACTCTGACCGTGTATACACGTTCATGACCATGAAAGGGTTAATAGAAGAAATTCATCAGTTAAATAAAGAAAGTTTTGTTATCAAAACTCAAAAAAAAAAAAAAAAAAAAAAAAACCTTGAGAATTTGTTATCAAATATTCAAAATATAGTAGACTTCAAACTCCATACTACACACATAAAGCTTATATTAGAGGACATTTCTTTTATTTCTATTATGTGAAAGAGTTTAAAATACTATTTACATGCTTGCCAATATCCTATTTATGAACCAGAAGATTTTTTGTACACGCCCCTTTTTCTACACCAGTATATATATATATATATATATATATTACTATTCTTCTTCTTAATTAATCATATTTAAATTTGCAGAAAATTACTCTAAAAATAGTGTAGAAAAAAAGGGGCGTGTACTAAAAATGTCCCGATTGATTTGTTTTCGTACGTAAAATCTTTAACTAAAATTTATTCACATTTAAATATACTGACATCAGTCACACTTGTATGACTAATTTGAAAAATGAAAATTTTTAGTTTTAAATGTACTACTGACCAAGTGAATGAGATCCAAAGCAAGCATGTCCACCAAAAGGCTGGATTTGTTGTATAAATAGATGGGAAGCGAATAAAGTAAAGGGTGGTAAAGTGAGTATTGGTAAGCGCATTCCCCATATTGGAGTTATGGGTAGCGTTGTTATATCATGGTTACGTCACTGATCGATGGCAAAGCCATTTGATGCTGGTGGTACCTGAACCACTTACAATTTATATCGTTATTGTAATCTTAATGTCCTTAAACTTTCACTCATTACGGATCAAGAGAAAATCTATTGAATTCGGTTGCTTTGATTTCTTAGTTAGCGTATGTTATATTTGTTCATTCCTAAATGTTATTTTGGTTATATATTAGGTTTTAAAGTGATTAGAAATAAATATATTTTGTTTCGATGATGAAATTTTTGCGAATGATTTCGTCTGTGTATGATTGATTTTAAGGAGCGTGACATAATGTATTTTAATAAAAGAAATAATCATGCATCTTTTATAAGCGATTCCTTTTTCATTTTCTTTTTTCTTTCCTTTTACCATAATTTTAATTTCGAAAATTGCATACATTAATATTTTCTTTTTGAATTACTAATACATGAATTTTTTCGTATTTACTAAAAGATCGATTTAAAAAATTATATTTTACTCTAATTAATTCTGGCTCTAAGTGAACATTGTGGATCTGATTATTTGCTTGAAATTATCAGCAAACATCTAACATATTTTTTATTTAAATTCAAACGTACGCTATTAATTTCAAGTAAATAATTGCATCTATAATGCTCATTTAGGGTCAAAATTAATTCCTATTTCCATTAAAAACAGATGAGATAATATTTTTAAAGAAAGCACAATAGCGGCGGGTTTTTCACAGCTTTTCTTTGGGTATCGCAGCCACTGCATGTCGGGAAGCGCAGACATCGAGTTTACTCTGTGACATTTTTTAACATTGTGTGAACAAGCTTACTCTGAAAAGTTTTGGTGTTTAGCCTTGTCCATAAAAATGCATTTATTTGTTATCGTTTATCAGCTATCTACAATAATATTTTATAATTCTTCACATAGGCTGGGATTGCGATCACTGCTGCACGATTGAGGGACAATTTTATTTAATATCCAGTATCCACCATTAAATTTTAATTTTTACAGTTGCCTAACCGTTTCGAAGATATCAGTCTTTAAGTAATGGATTCTTCCCAGTTTCGTTTGCTCAATCATGTGATAGAGGAAAACGGATAATCGAATCAATTAAATATTGTTCTTGAACAAAAATGTTAATATTTTATATAAAATGAAATAAAAATAATATTATGCATTTATAAACAGTAGAATAGTTGTATTTGTAAATTTAATAATTTTTTAAAAACACTTTATGTGTTTATTTATTTTCAACTGTAAGAATCGATTTTTATATGGACTAGTGTAACTGTTACATTAACTGATCTAGCTTGTTCTTGTGGAATGTTTATGGATTATAATTTGAAATTTTAAAATGTTGTCATTTAATTTAATTGCATAAAGTGTTACAACAAGTTAATTAACTTTGTTACTGGTCTAAATGGATTTACGCAGTACGATATTGCACTGTCACTGATATAAGTACCAAAAATCAAAGTATTTAAAATGTTCTTCATGAACGTCAATAACAAATATAAACTAAATGGTGATTGTAAATGTATACAGCAAACAAAAGATGATGAATAATGTCATAAAATGGATTAAAAATGATGATGTGTAAAAAAATAACACAGATTAAATAACACGATTGATCAAAAATAAAAATAGAAAATATTTTATTTCAGCATTCTCTATAGATAAACAAGACTTCGTGTGCTATTTGTTTTTCCTCTATCATGTGACCTCTCACGTCAGGTGGGAAGAACCCATTAGGCAACCGTTACATTTAAAATTTAGTGGTAGCCGTTGAATTAAAATTTCCCTCAATCTGGCATGGCAGCACTGATTACGATGCCTCGCTTAAGCCTATCGTAAGCGTAAATTCTGTCTTAAGATATAAACAAAACACAAGTCTCACTCATCGAGCAGATATACTAGTAGAGGGAGAATCCCTATTCTTTTCTACGGAAGAAAACGTGTCCAACATGTATCACGTGAAATTTCGCTGCGCTAACTTTTTTTCGCTACTTATCGTATTCTTGGCAATATTTTGTTTCCCATTAAAAATAATTTTTAGGTTGAAAATACCAAAGAATAATTATCTCATTAAATATTCTTTGACAAATATATTAGAAGAGTATATGACAAATATATTAGATGACAAATATATTAGAATATATTAGAAGTTTAATTTATTTTTTATTTTTTTTTATTTTATTTTTTTTTTTTAAATAGTGCATTACAAGAACAATTAAAGTTCATAAACCAAGAACTCAATATCTTCCTATTGTACTTTGAATCTTCAAATGTACGTCGATGCTGACAAATTAAATTTTGTCATGTCCTACGGACAGCATAAAATATCCCTACACTGATGATAATCGTCCCTATTTTAGTGCTTAGGATGTCCGTATGAAGAACTTTGATACTCAGGATGTCCTGAGGGAAAAGGGTACCTCCAAAAGTTCCTATTGTGTCTCTACATGTTGAAGAAATCTGCTAAAATTCCTTATGCGTAGGGACAAATCCCTACAGTTGGTAACTCTGATGTTGGCTCTTTTTTGGCTTTATTTTGTTAGTATTTCGCTCCATTTGGCTCTGCGGTGAATCATGCCAAGTGTGGACTATATAGCCAACTCTGGCACTCTGAACTATGAACAATTGCCGATTTGGCGACCGAGTTATTTCATGGGAACCCAGAAGAGAGAACATATCTTCCTCTCTCAGCTAGACGTCACTTGCACTCTGGGACTTGCCACCTGCACCGGTCATGTGTCTGTTTAATTCGCACACCACGTGCGCCAATAATATTTCTCCAAACAATAATTATTTGTTAATTTGTTGTAAATAAAATTTGTTAGTTTTAATATTAAGTAGACAGTTATTATTAAGATGTCTCACTGGTGACCCGGGATAAAGAAATGCGCCCTTCTGCCACGATGTTCCAGGTATGTAATTTTGATTGATTTCTCTGTGATCTGGTCAGTATATTCTTTTTCTTTTTGCACTTTACTTTAACCCCTTGAATGTTATTATATAAAAATGCCGTCTGACACCCGAACAACACGTGTACGGGGTCGGCGTCAAGCTCCCACCACTGTGGAAAAATAACATCAAACTTTGGTTTGTACGCATTGAAAGTAACTTCGCACTCTCCAAAATCACAGCAGATGAAACTAAATATAATAATGTTATCGCTGTAATCGATCCGGAAACCTTAACGGCAATCTCCGATATACTTTTAAACCCTCCCGCGACTGAGAAATATAAAGCCCTTAAAGATCGCCTTATAGACGAATTTTCCGATTCGGTGACGCAGCAGATTCGGCGTCTAGTTTCAGAAATTCAACTCGGAAATGATAAACCGTCCCATTTATTGCGTAAAATGAAAGAATTAGCCAACGGTGCATTGAACGACGATTTTTTACAAACATTATGGCTACAGCGCTTACCATCGGACAATCAAACTATCCTCTCTGTAAGCTCTGAACCGTTGGAGAATTTATCGAAGTTAGCCGACAAGATCGCGGATTGGCGTGGCGAAGCTGTCGCTTCCAGTGTTTGCGCCGTGAGTCACGATACGCACGCCGCGGAGGAAACACGCTCTCGTAGTCAGGGGTTCGTCCGCGGACGATGAAAGGAGCGAAATTACGGCCCTGCGGGCGGAAATCGCCGCTTTAACTCGCCAAGTATCGCGTTTATTGGCACGTGATCGCAGTAATTCTCGTGTACCACGTGGTAAATCGTCACATCCCTGTAACAGGTCGCAATACAAACAAGACATTTGCTATTATCATAAAAGATTTGGTAAGGACGCGCGCAAGTGTTTCACCTTGCACTTTTTCTGAAAATGAGGATTCGGAAAACTAAATTCGGCTGTCGATGCTAGTATTTTTGCAACAGCTTCACCGATAGCCGCAAAATCATGTCGATTATACGTGTACGACAAACGCTCTCACCTAAAATTTCTGGTCGATTCTGGCTCTGATGTCAGTTGTATACTCCCTCCTAAAAATTAAAAAAAACTACATCTAGCTGCTTTAAAAGCATTTGCTGCTAATAATACAAGCATACTTACTTATGGTTCTAAATTAATGAACATAGATTTAGGCTTAAGGCTCAGTTTTGAATGGAAATTTTTAATTGCTAATGTGCCCATGCCTATTATTGGAGCTGATTTCCTAGAAAATTTTGGTCTCATAATTGATCTCAAGCATCGTAAAATTATTGATAGTATTACTAAACTTTCACAAATAGGAATATTTGCAAAGCATACTCAAAATAGCTCCATAAAACTTGTCTCAGGTAATTCTGAATATCACAAAATCTTGTCCAAATTCCCAAATTTGACAAAAGTAAATTCAAAATGTTGTCCAGTTTCACACAATACGGTTCATTACATTGAAACATATGGCCGACCAGTACACAGGAGGCCAAGGAGTTTGAACCCCAAGCTTTACGAAAGTGTACGGAAAGAATTTCAGTACATGATAGATCAGGGCATCTGCAGACCTTCCAAATCACAATGGTCTTCCCCTATACATGTAGTATTGAAGAGTTGTGGAAGTATCCGCTAAGTTGGTGACTATAGAAGACTTAACGCTTGTACAATACCAGATAGGTACCCAATTCCTCATATTCAGGATTTTTCAAATGCACTTTAGGGCAATACCATATTTTCTAAAATTGATATTGTGCGAGCTTACTTTCACATTCCTGTACACCCAGATCATATCCCAAAAACTGCAGTCTGTACACCATTTGGCTTGTTCGAATTCCCATTTTTAAATTTTGGTCTATGTGGAGCGGCACAAACATTCCAGAGATTTATGAATGAAATTTTAGGAGACCTTCCATTTTGTTATGTCTATATAGATGATGTGTTGATTTATAGTAAAAATGAGGCAGAGCATAAAGAGCATTTGTGCATTATTTTTCACAGACTTAATTCATACGGTTTAACAATTAATGTTTCACAATGTGTATTTGGGGTCCCACACATTTCATTTTTAGACCATTTAATTTCTGTTAAAGGAACAAAACTTTTGCTAGGCAATGTAGAGCCAATTTTAAACTATCCCCGCCCTAAAACAACCAAAGATCTTAAACGATTCCTTGGTCTGTTGAATTTCTTTCGCCGGTTTTTGCCGCATGCAGCACACAATCAAACCTCACTTAATGATTATTTAAAAAATTCAAAGAAAAATGACAATCGTGAGATAAATTGGACAGACCAAGCTAATCAAGAACTCGACGCCTGTAAGACTTTAATCGTGAATGCAACCCTTTTAGCTCATCCAAAGCCTGATGCTAAATTAGTCCTGCAGGTAGATGCCTCTGACTTCGCAACTGGAGCTGCATTATTTCAGGTAGCTGGTGATTCACTCCAACCGCTTGCATTCTTTTCCAGAAAGCTATCACCAACCGAAAAGAATTATAGCACATATGATAGAGAATTATTAGCGGCATGCGCTTCAATTAAACATTTTAGACACATGGTGGAGGCTAGGGAATTCTCGTTAAATATAGACCACAAACCCTAAGTTTACGCTTTTCTGCAAAATCTTGATAAATGTTCCCCTAGACAGTGAAGACACCTTGATTTCATATCACAATTTACAACAAATATCATTCATATTCAAGGAACTCAAAATATAGCAGCTGATGGAGTTTCGCGGATAAATTCAATAGCTATGCCTAATCCTATTGATTATGACCGCATTGCTAAGGCACAAAAGCATGATTCTGAATTGCAGCATCCTAATAACTAATTCTCAAACATTGCAAATTAAGAAAATGACATTACCAGATTCTAGCACATCTTTGTTTTGCGACATTTCAATTGGCAATATAAGACCTTATATACCGCAACAGTATCACAAACATGTTTTTGATACATTGCATGCTGTTTCCCACCCAGGCATTCGAGCTAGTACAAAATTAATTCGCTCACGCTTTATATAACCAGCAATCAATACGGATTGCAATAACTGGGCAAGACAGTGTTTAGCATGTCAAAAATCAAAATTCACTCGGCATACAAAATCCCTTGTAGGTTCTTTCCCTGACCAATCACAGAGGTTCGATCATATACACCTTGACATCGTCGGCCCTTTGACCAACTAATTTTTCAAACTTCCAAGGCAGTTACCAACTTTTCTCTTGGAGGTCCATATAATTTTTCTTCACAAGCCTTTCCATGCGAGGGAGCAAGGCTCCGTTCTTCTTTTTATATTCTTGTTACCTTGTCGCCCTCTGTCGTGTGAAAGCTCCGCTTTGGCGACCTCTGTAATTTTTTTTTTTTTTTTTTTTTTTTACTGTTTATGCAATAAACAACGGAGGATGTTTAATCTTTAGACACGGGCTCTTTTGAATCACCACAGTGCCATCGGAGCCCCTCTCTAAAGGTTAAAATCGCTCAAAACCGCTGCTTAGAATCTTAGAATTTGGTGGAAACTATTATGTACTAACGATGATCGAGCGTTTCACGAGTTGGCCGGAAGCAGTTCCTATCCCAGATATGAGTGCCGAAACTGTCTCCACAGTTTTTTATAACACGTGGATTACCCGCTTCGGGGTTCCATCAAAGATCACCACCGACCAGGGACGACAGTTTGAAAGTTCCTTGTTTAGATCTTTAGCACAGCTGCTCGGCATTCAGCGAATACGGTCGTCACCACACCACCCGCAGGCCAATGGGTTGGTGGAGGAATTCCATAGGCCACTGAAGCAAGCCCTGATAGCCTAAGACACCGACTGGTGGGTTGCTGCCTTACCAATCATCCTTCTGGGGTTTCGGACAATTTTCAGAGAAGGCCTGCAAGCCACGACAGCTGATTTGGTGTATGGCACCAGTCTCCGGCTCCCTGGGGAATTCTTCACCACTACTCCAACTGAAGCATCACCGAAGCAACTTGTAGAGGAGCTGAAACAGCATTTCCAGCACATTCGACCTGTTCCCACATCATCACATAGCAGTACGCGGACATTCGTGCACCCTCATCTAAAAGACTGTTCCTATATGTTTGTGCGCAACGAACCACTACAACCGGAAACCACTACAACCACCATACAATGGTCCGTTAAAAGTGTTGACTTGCCATTCAAAAACTTTTGATGTGGAATTAAAAAATAAAAAGTATTCCATTTCAGTTAATCGGTTAAAACCCACATTCCTCCCCACTACTCCAGATAGTCCTTCTTCAACTGTAATCCAAACACCTCCGAAAACTGTCACAACACGAACAGGTAGGAGAGTCCGCTTTCCTAAACGTTACACCACATAGGATGTAACTGCGGGGGAAGTGTGCGGTGAATCATGCCAAGTGTGGACTATACAGCCAACTCTGGCACTCTGAACTATGAACAATCACCGATTTGGCGACCGAGTTATGGCATGGCAACCCAGAAGAGAGAACATCTCTTCCTCCCTCAGCTAGACGCCACTTGCACTCTGGGACTTGCCATAGCTAGTCACCTGCACCGGTCATGTGTCTGTTTAATTCGCACTCCACGTGCGCCAATAATATTTCTCCAAACAATAATTATTTGTTAATTTGTTGTAAATAAAATTTGTTAGTTTTAATATTAAGTAGACAGTTATTATTAAGAAGTCTCAGCTCTATATTAAAGAAAGATTGGCCTCGTTTGAAAAATATGACCTGGCAACCCTGGCCTAGAGCATGAAGGCTCTGAAAATGGATTTGCTCAACTTGTCGTGCACATACGTCGCGTCCGTCTTTCAGCCAATCAGCATTCTGCATACAAAGGACGCTAATATACGAAAACAACAACAAACTAACAAACAAATGGAAATAAATATTGCAAGTGAGGATAGAAATATGGTTATGTGATTATGATAAAAATATGTTCGTTACCTAGTTCAGAAAACTTTCTTTTTTTTTCTTTTTTCTTTTCCCTATAAACTCATAAAACACATATTATTTACACTATTTTAGTAATTCTTTGTTCCAGGGGCCGAAAGATTCACAATTTTGCATTTGTGACAAAAATTCCCTAATTCTTATGGACTTGACTTACTCTTTCTATACAAGCGCAAATCCACAACACTTTCTAACTGAAATACAGTTGAACCTCGTTAACGTGAATCTCAAGGGTGATAAAAAATTGGTTCACGTCATCAGTAGTTCATGGTATCAGTGATTAATTTTCATATAACTTAAC
This sequence comes from Salticus scenicus, assembly GCA_963930645.1. Classification (NCBI taxonomy): domain Eukaryota; kingdom Metazoa; phylum Arthropoda; class Arachnida; order Araneae; family Salticidae; genus Salticus; species Salticus scenicus. Next base: position 390,307,831 of record OZ005649.1, read on the forward strand.
TAACCTTCATTTTCACGGGGATGGTGGAAAGAGTTCAAGTTAAAAGTAATTCACGTTAACAGTTCACGTTAAGGAGGTTCAACAGTTCAACTGCATAATATGATGTACGCGATGTCATAAATAACACATAAAAAAATTAAGTGTAGCGGTAATATAAAAAAGTTAAGATACAAAATTGTTTATAGAAACTACGTAACAATATTTATTATCTCTCACAGGTCGGAAAGGGCTGAACCTGATGAAATAGAATGTAATTACATTAAATTTAAATTGTACTTATGTTACATTCGATACAGAGTTATAAACATTTTAATTTATTCCGGAGCAATCTTAGAAAGATAAAATAAGTAACAAAAAGTATATATATATAAGATTTATATTAAAGAAAAAGAAAATAAGAAGAAATTACTCTTAAAATAAAATGAGTGCCGAAGTACGGCGGGTATAAAAATGCTACAGAATAAATTAAAATGTGGACAACTATGTAAATATTCTTAAAAAATAAATAAATAAAAAGGCTTTTTTTTTATAACTATTCTTTATATTTTAAAGACTTCTTTATATTTTAACATTTTTGATGTGGAGGGTAGAATCACACCTCGAAGTTTCAGCCTTTACTTGAGTACACTTTCAAGGATGAGAAATTTCCGTCTTTGTTGTTATCACTATTTTTTAAAGAATAGTCTCTATCCTATTCATTCATCATATAATATTAGCATAAAAATATAGTAGATATTTCTGTATGAAAAAGGTGCTAACGAAAAAGAGGAAAATTTCTCGAAAAAAGGATGGAGACTTTGAGCTTTGGCAGAATCTGCGTCATTTTCACGCAGACAACTCCGCCCACGGTGGTTTAATTAGCAATATGTATGCTCATGAAGATATAGGTATTCTATTACTATGTGTATACTTCAATATTTCTTAAGAATCATACTAATTAATATTCCGTAGTATTGTTAGCCCCGCCTTCTTTTTCACACCAGTATCTTTTTAGAGTATTTTTCTATTTATTTAATAGTAATTGCATTTGCAGAAAGTACTCTAAAAGTTTACTGGTGTGAGAAAATGGGCGGGACTAACAACACTACGGAATATTAATTAGGATGTTGGCAAGTAGGAAGAATATACCCAAAGTTCGTCTATCTACAATCACAGTAAAAATTAATGGATAGAAATACTTTGATTAGAAATAGTATAGTTATAATGCATATCCATTTGGAATTTAAACATGAATACAGAATACCTTGTTCTAAAATTATATAACTTGCAATAATAACGCTCACAGGCAGAGTTTATATTTCATACTTTGCACAGTGTGACTCAGTGTTAAAGGATTCCTTAAAATGTATTGAAATTAAAAATTGGCGTAGAAGCACATACTATCTATCATTAAATTTCCTAACATTTTTACCTAGTTTCTTGCTTGTTTTTTTTTTTTTTTTTTTTTTTAATAGCACTATTAAAAAGAATTAGAATGTATTTTCTTTGCTTTTCACATCTTTACCAAATATTATTGCTGAAAATAATAATAAAAATATTATATTTTTATTTAAAAAAAAAGTGTAATCGAACAAGGTTTTACAAATAATCTTCAAAAATAAACGAAAAAAAAAAAAAAAAAACTTTCCCGAAAATTAATTTCTTTTTTGCTATATCGTACATGGCTCAAAAACTCATATTTCGCAAACAAAGGCATAAGATTTCTATGACCATTACGAGAACTTTCATCTATTGTAATATAGTAAATTACATAAAACGTTATAAGAGGTAAAAAACAGTGGAACAGTCCAGCAGGTATACCCCAGTATGAATGACCATAGCTTTGGATAATAGTTAATAGTCACCTGACATATTACGGAGTTTGGTGCACTGATATAATGTACAGGGTTCTTAGCAATCACTATTTAGTATATATAACATTTTTCAATAGTAATTTTCATTACTATTTTCTAGTATATATCTCCTAAAGAATAATACATAGTTTGTTTTTAAAAAGTGGTATTCCTAATACTGACTGTTGAGAATGTCTGAGTGTCTAAGCACCTTATTCGATTGAGCTGAAAATTTATACACATGTTATAGTTCATTTTTGCACGAAATGCATAGATTTTGGAGAATCTAGTACTTATAGTTTTTTTACAGGGACAAAAAAAAAAAAAAAAAAAAAAAAAAAAAATCTTCATCATTGTCGCTTATGGGCTTAAATTATTTGAAGTGCGATAGCGCCTAAACACCTCATCCGATTTAGCTGAAAATTTACATACATGTTATAGGTCACCGTCGTACAAACTGTATAGATTTTGGTGAGTCTACCGCTTATAAATTTTTACAAGGACAAAACGAAAATTTCTTTATTATTATTATCATCTATGGGCTCAAATTACTTCAAGGGCATTAGCATTAATTTAAACAACGTACTATTTTAAGAAAAATACTCAAAATTCTTATTCTAAATTTCTCTTTTGTTTATTTAACGGCTTTTCTTACATACAATCGTTAATTACTTAATGTTCGGAGAGTCGAGTGGAGTCACTCCAGATTTTTGTAAAACGTTAACACCATGTTTTTGATGTACATATTTTGTTTTATATAGTATAGAAGCATTGTATCGAATCACTATAAAGGAGATAGGATAGTGGAAGATAAAACGATGAGCATTTTCTTTATTCATGACAAATGTATTTCATTAAAGCATTGTTAACGTCATTCCTAAGAAAATTACATTTTTAAGGCATATTGTCTTGTCCTTTACCACTGGGTACATACAACCCCCGACAAAAAGATAGGTACAAAGGGTTTTTTCATAAATTTTTCATAAAATAAAATTATCTAAATTGTGCTTATCATTTATTATTATCATAAAATATCACTATTCCCGGACTAATTTTTTTTTAAAGACTAATTTAGAAAAATTTTAAGACTAAAATTTTTCTAATTTAAAACTACACACCGCGACAAAAAGATGGGAACAAAGGGTTTTTTTTTAAATTTTTGATTATGGTTATTTTTAATATGAATATTTTGAATATGATTCAAATATTTAATATGTTTTTGATATGATAATATTTTGTTATGATAATAAATGATCAGCGCAATTTAGATAATGTTATTTTATGAAAATTTAAAAAATACCCTTTGTTCCCATCTTTTTGTCGCGGAGTGTAGCCTTAAATTAGAAAAATTTTAGTCTTAAAACTTTTGTAAATGAGCCTTAAAATAAAAATTAGTCCGAGTATAGTGTTATTTTATGATAATAATAAATGATAAGCACAATTTAGATAATGTGTTTTTATGAAAAATCAAAGAAAAAACCCTTTGTACCTATCTTTTTGTAGCGGGGTGTACATATAAAATAAGTACAAAATTTTAAAGTATAATTTAAATGCTAAACGTCTAAGGCTTGTTTTATTTTCATTTAACTTAAATTGTGTCAAATTTGTAGGTTTCTAATTACTGATAAATGAAACATAATTTATAACAACATTATATTAAAGTTGCTTTATAATTACTTTCCTTCAAATATGATTATACATATACATAAACTTAAGTCATTAATTTTTAAGTCTAACAATACTTGAACTTGTAATCTATTATATGCTGTAGTCTTAATAAGACATACATTATCAATGATAGCTTTAGCAAATTCATAATATGTCATCTTCATCATGCAAACTGAATTACGGAATGAGTTATTAGTTTCCATTTATTATAGATTACATACTGTACTAGTAATATTGTTATGTGTTAAACAATTTAAATGTTAAGTTAAATATGAAATTCTTTGTACCTTTATTATTAATTCATTTGTCAAGAAAATAATAAATGTTATTTCAAATGCATTTGATTGAAATAAAAAATCTGTATATTACAATATTGAAAATGTACTAACTTTAAATGTTAAAAGTTAGTTCAAATATATATATATATATTGTTTTCTTAGTTTTAAAAGCCTTTAATGATTTTATATCAAGTTTACATACTTAACTCTAATAATTTAATTTTCTGTTTGGATTTTTAATCTTCATGTTTTTACTCTTCATATAATTAAACAAAGTTTTTTTTTTTTTTTTGTTTAATTATCTTTATGGGCTATTTCATAAATTTTGTAAGTAATGCAAAATTAAGACTTTTATAATTTAAGTTTACTTTTTATCTTATATTCGATTTAAGGAATTTAAGTTTAATTAAAGAAATTTGAAACTGTCAAAGAGAAATACATCTTAGTATATACAAAAAAAAATATTCTTCCAGTCTCAAGATTTCTCAAATGTTTTATTAGTACATACAATTGCCAAATTTTTTAAAAATCTTTTTTGTTTCATAGGTAAAACAGAGAATAAAGCAACATTTATTCACAAAATATTTAGACATTAAATCACGTTAGGCCACAACTTCATTGCGTAAGATGCCATAAATTTAAATTAATGTCGACTTCAATAGTTAAAGAATTTACAGAAATAGATATAATTTATAAGTTCTTTACTGCACTGAGAAAAAATTCTGTAATTGACATCTAGAATCTAAATTGTGGCTCTAGAAAAAATAGTTCCATGTCATCCTCATAAATTCTTGTCCTCTCTAGAAACCCCTATTAGAATTCAAGAGCGTTTTCCTATATTCTCGAGGGCAAAGTTATTTTAAAAATCTCTGCAAGTAAATGTGAATACAAGAGGCGGTTTTAAATTACTTTAATAAATTGCTTTTGTTTTCCTTACTTAAAATTTACAAGTTTACAAAATTATATTATTTTTTTTTAAATTCACATAATTGAAATTTAATTATTGAATTGTTCCGAATATACACAAAATCAAAAAGCAAAACAACTTTTATAAATTATAAGAAAATACATAAAAAGTTCTAAAATACTAATAGTAAAAGCATACAAATACGTGCGTGTGTGATATTTTCAATTTATAAAAAGCTATGAGCTTATAAGCTTGTAACTAAGCCTAATTATACAAAACACATGCATTAAATCATACATTTTCATATAAATAAATTTGTAACGTAAGGCTAATCTGTGTTTTACTGAGTATGATGAATAAAAGTCTGTTTGTAATATTTCATAGTTTAAAGTAAGCGTTGCACTTCAGTTTACAATTATTAATATCCGGCTGCAAACACACCTAGGTGAAGAGTACTATTTAGTTATGCTTAAATTAGGTTTCTGTAAACAAAACGTTGTGAGATTGATCATTTCACTCCCAGACAACAGCTTGAATGGTAAATAAACCTATCCGCTGTGAACTAGAATTTAATACAAATGATTACGCCTGTCATGCTGTTTAGAGGTTAGAGAGAGTAAATAATTCATTGTGGTTTGTAATTAAAAATATAGGAGATTTTAATTCAGTTTATTTCATGTATAAAATAGAGTTTTGAAAAACAAGAGTAAAATCTTTCAATACTAGAATATTTTAGTTAAATGAAGTGTGTTATTATACTGCTTTCAATATATGTTTGTTTGTTTGTTTGTTGATAATATATACATCGGTTTGTATAGTCCGCTTGTAAATCTTCATCAGATTTTTGGTATATTTATATGTATAAATATATTTAATATATTTAATACATTTGTTGTTATTTGTATGTTTAATAAACTGTGATTATGTTCATTTAATAACACTGAGTTAAATAAAAACTAATATGATGTGGCCACCACATGACTTTCTTCTATATAATTTTACACAAAATTCATTCAATACCAATTATTATATAAATAAATTATTTTCCATAATAAATGCAAACGGATTTTTATCTCACAGAATTATATATAATCACTAAATGCCGAAAGAAAGTAAAGGTTTTGCAATTATCAGAAAAAATACGATTTTTTTTCTAAGTTTTTTTTTTTTTTTTTCGTTAAACGATAAAAAAAATCGGTAACTTTATTCTAAAATATCACAGATCTATTGTTCAACCGTTCGTTTTAAAGGTATTGACGAGATCTTTCATACCCATATTGAAAATTTACTCCCCGGGGGTGTACTTCTCACCCAGGGGTGATGCGATGCTCTTACATGCACATTTTTTGTTCCTAGTTAACTACTACTATTACCAATAAATAATATTAATTTTACAATCACACGTTTAAAATATCTTTTATTATGTACATTTATACGAAATTTTGTCCTGTACTGCCATGTTAAAAATTTAGAAAAAATGCGATCACAAAGTCACCTATTGAGTCATTGTTCCTCAAATCTAATCCGCACCTGTTTATGTCAGAGTCCAACTGAATACCAAGTTTGGTTAAATTTCGTTCATTGGTTCGTGAGATACAGCGTCCACAAAATTTGTGATACACACACGCAGGCACGCAGACAGACTGACGGACATTTTCTAAAAACAGTCAAATCATGTTCAGGACATCCCAAAACGTGTAAATCCATCAAAAACTAGAGTTCGAAAATTTTCATGAAATCAATACTTTCTCCATATATACATATAGAAGAAAGTAATAAAATGAATTATACGTCTGTAGACGATATTCACTTTCATATTCTTTAACCATTACAAACGGCTTTTCCCGTAAGTCGGTATTTTAAATTAGAGAATAATGTGACAAAATTTTGAATCAAATGTTGTTCTTTTCTTATAAAATATGACTATTAAATATGTATAGTTTACAATAACAACTTACATTCTTATTCTTACTTCGCAGAGTATTTATTTTATGAATTATTAAAGAGATAAACTAAAAAATTGCTGGACGATTAAAGTATTAAAATCACAAAATATTTTATAAATTGTATAAACCAAAGTAACCATTTTTTTTATTCTTTCTTTAAAAGACTAAAAAGTGATATTTTCTTCAGTTCAATTATTATTAATGCATTTTTGTTTAAAATGCATTTACACTGTATTGATTCTGCAGTTTATTATCATTTATTAGTATTGAAGTATAGTGATCGTATTTTCTCACATTTCAGCTCCTACTAGAATTTTATAATCTTCACTGTATAAAATAAAATAAAATAAAATAAAATAAAAAGTGAAATCATAGGATTTTACCGTATAATTTTACGGGAAATGACTGTTTTACTAGCTAAACGGTCAAAGCCCGTAAATTGATGTCATGGAAATATAATTTCGGAATATTGGCTTTTTTTTATGTGTAAAAGCCTTTAATCTACATAATTTGCTAAAATCTGCCATCATACAGTATTTTACCCTGTTTTTATTAACTTCGATTCTTGTTTGTTTGTTTGTATGTTTTTTTATCCAGTACAAATCTTGCAATCGATTTTTAACTAACTTCCCGACTAGCTACATACTTGAAACTTTTAGGACAGCTCAGAACACGGTGACAATACATTTTTTTTTAATACTTTTAGTCAACTGTTTCAGGTCCCGCTGCCTTCGGCAGCGTTTATATGATTCGACAGAAAATTTATTTAACTAACTTCCGTCTATCTAGACATTTGAAACTTTCAGAATAGTTCAGAACACGGTGAAAATGCATTTTTTTAACACCTTTAGCCAACTGCTTCGGGTTCCTGCTGCCTTCGGCAGCGTTATCAGTACAAAGCTTGCAATCGATTTTTCACTAACTTTCCGATTAGCTAGACATTTGAAACTTTCAGGATAGCTCAGAACACGGTGCCAATACTTTTTTTAATACATTTTGTCAACTGTTTCAGGTCCCTAGTGCCTTCGGCAGACTTTATATGATTCAACAAAAAATTTACTTAACTAACTTCCCGACTAGCTAGACATTTGAAACTTTCAGTATAGTTCAGAATACGGTGAAAATGCATTTTTAAAATACTTTTATAGCCAACTGTTTCGGGATCCTGCTGCTTTCGGGAGCGTTACAAGTACAAAGATTGCAATCAATTTTTAACTAACTTTCCGGCTAGATAGCGATTTGAAACTTTTATAATAGCTCAAAACACGATAACAATGAATTTTTTTAACACTTTTATCCAATTACTCCGGGTTACCGCTGCCTTCTATAGCGTTTATATGATTCAACAGAAAATTTTAAAACATGGTATATAAAAATTTCTTTTTATCTTGTAATTATTTACGGACAAATCCATTCAAATGTAAAGTATTAGCTTTTCAGTGACGTCATATAAGAAACGCTACGTATTTGAAACTGAAAATATAATTGAAGTTTTATTGGCTGAGAGAGTTTATATATTCATACAAATAGCGATTGATATAAAAGAACTATTGTTTTCCCAATTTAATTTAAAGAATATAATTCATAGTTGTGTGTTTTACACAACGCAAAATTACGGGTGAATACATCATTCATGGTTCGAATGTTTTTTTATGGGCTTTGCCTGGAATTTTCGCTGTCGGACATTGCCTGTAATCTAACGCAAATTTTTCTGAACGTGTTGTCAATTCGTTTATTTTACGTTATGTCGTTTATATTCTGCCTCTTTAACAGAGAATTCATAAGAAATAGATGATAAATAATTTAAATTTCACATCAAAATATATGTAAAATATTTCCTTTTGGATGCCTATTCCTAAATGTGTACTGGAATTTTTGTACGATATTCCATTTGCTTCCTTTAAAAGAAATCAAAGTAACAAAGGTTAATTACCTTCCTTTCTAAGAGATGGCGATATTCGTCATTCTGGTAATGCAATGCATAAGGTATTTTTTAGCTGGTTGCAGAATTCTGGTAGAATAACAGAAAGCTATTTAGCCGGTTGTTAGAATGATTTTCGTTTTCACTTGCTGTTAAGGGCCCTCTTCACTGACCGCCGCCGGAAGCCGAAGCTAATGTTATTCTATGGGAAATTTTTCTTTACAAATAACTTATTAACTAATACCTATTTTTAAATTCTGTTTTCACATTCTGAAAATTTCCAGCTGTTAAATTGACGGACCTTAAAAAATTATTTTTTTAATTTTTTATATTTTATTTTGAAGCTGCAAAATGCGAATTTTCAATATGTGAATTTTTTCATTTTCCAATTTCAAAATAAAATATTAAAAATTAAAAAAATGCATTTTTAAAAAAGGTCCATCAATTTAACAGTTAGGAATTTTTTGAATGTGAAAACAGAATTTAAAAATAGGTATTAGTTAATAAGTTATTTGTAAAGAAAATTTCCCCATAGAATAACATTGGTCGGGCTTCCGGCGACGGTAAGTGAAGAGGGCCGTTAAGTGAGCTTTGTTTTGAAATGCTATCACGATGTAGCTGTATGTAAAAGTGTTATAAGTTTTAAATTTTACATACGTAAATATTGTTTTATGTTTTGATGTTAATTAATAAATATGTTTGGAAAACAAAGAACTGTGGATTATACGCTTTATTTTATTTTAATCAGTAACACTCTATTTTTAATCATTTAAACGTTTATTGCTCTTATAACTAATTATAAAAATAAAAGTATAAAAACAACAAGGTATTACCATCTTTATCTTAAAATAAGCTTTCTTTAATTTTTTGAAGTTCTTAAAAACAACAGTTATTTTTGTTTCCATTTTCACAAACAAATTTCATTCATTGAATAGCAATTTCGACATTCATATTCAGAGAGTATCTGTATAATTTACATCCTAATTTCCGATTTAGCGGAAAGAAATGAGGAATGGCGTATTTTGAAAAATTTCTCTAAGTATCATTTACATATTATTTATGTATATTTTCACAAGAAATGCTGTGTAATGTTTGAAATATTATAATTCACGTTTATAATCTCTTTCTCCTTTTGTGGTTTTTACACATAATAATAAAACACAATTCAAAGAATGATGTTGATTTGATATTTACATTCATGAAAAATACGAGTTTGGAATGTATAACAAATACTTTTAAAGCAACGTGGTATATAAATGTGTTTGAGATGTGATTGAAATTTTTTATGCCATAATTTGAAAAAATATTATTTTTGTATTTCATAGTAAAATATTCTAACCCGTGGTGCATTAAAAATTAAAAATTAAAATAAAATAAAAAAAGCTTGAGTACTTTAAGTGAAAGCTGGAAGAACGCCTTAGCTCGAAAAACTAGCGAAAGATGGCAGCAGTAGCAACCATCAAGTATCTATTGATATCCTTGACAGAATTGGGTTGTTGGGTTGTGGGGATTAAAGCTGATTGACTGCACTAGGGTCCTAGGCCTGAGAGGGAGTGCCCTTCATGGGGGTCTTTCTAAGGGGTTCTAGCCCGTATTTACGCAAGTTTCGGAGAAAACCATATAAAACTTCGAACAGCTAGGTCGACACATATGGAAATAAATATGTGTATATTTTTACTCTTAATACTTTATTTATTTTTTATCCTTTTCATTATTCCTATGCTTAGAAATAATATAAACTGTTAATGCTCATGCTTATATATGTTGTATATCTTTATCCTCAAAATTATTTATTTTCATATATTGTTTTGAAGGTATTTTAAATATAAAACCTGAAAGTGAAATAGCTTTCTGAAAAGTAAGTAACTTTTTTGCCCCATACTCTATTTGCACTATTTTATTTTATTTTATTTTATTTTATACTAATGAGCTTAATCCACTTCATTGAATATTTTCATTTCATATTTAAACGAATAACTTTTAATTTCAGCTCCTAAACTGAAACAATTTATTATTATTATTATTATTATTATTATTTTTTTTTTTAAGTTAAACAAGAAAAATTAAAAAAAAAAAAATTGTATGAGAATCTGGCAAAAACTTGGATTGCTATGCCACTGTTTTTGACAGGAACTTCTCCGCTTATACTATGCCAAGATTGGACCTTACATCTTTTGTTGGAAAATTTTGAAAAAAATTACATTAAAAAAAATAATAATAATAATGCAAAATACGTGATTTGGGAAAAGCAGTCTGCCCAAAAATGAACTCAAATAAATTTCTAATCGTCAAAAATTAATAATTTTTAACCAATTCTGTATATTTTTGGACTAGTAACTGGCAATTGGCATTCATGGTCAATATCTACTTTTTATGAAAATTAATCTAATAGTCACGAATTTTCGAAAGATCAAATTTAAGCTAATTTAGTAGATATAATCATCTGGTTGCTAAAAAAGTAATTATTTCTTTTCGCTCATAGAATAGGCGATTGAAATGACGAAATTACTTCTAAATTAAATATTTAAATCGTTAAGTGTGAATTTTTTAATTTTAGGAAATAGATTTTTACTGCTTTTGTTAAGAGCATAAATAAAGCCGTATTTTAAAAAATAACCTGCGGTAAGTTGAGATTAAGTCGGTTTTACTTCCCATTACAGTTTTATAATGGGCAGGGCTATCGGTGACATAATGAGATGGATGATTCAGAGTCATGCATAATTGCCAACCATCTCATTAATAACCGTACAATTGTTAACGCTCCCTGAAAAAACACCCCTTTTCTCACACCACTATATTTTTAGAATTATCCTCTCCAAATGTTGTTACGATTAAATAAGACTAAAATTAGGGGAAGCCGGGGTAATAAGAGACAGGGGTTATAAGAGACGCAGTCAAAAAACCTACCAAAAAATATATTTAGACAGCATTAAAAATATGTAATATTAAGTATCATGTGTATTCTTTACTACAATACACTTATTGAAAAGTTTATAACATATTTTGAATTATTTTTATACGACAAAAAAAACCTTCACTTTGAACTTACCCTGAAAGTTCGTGACTTTTTCTAAATTTTTCTTTATTTTTTTTTGTAAGTAAGATGTTTGGGATTTATTAATGTGTAACCTTTTGACCAAGACTATGACTTTTGATGTACAATTTTTTAAAAACTTGAAAGCATTCTTTATTTACATGTTTTAGGCATGTTTCTTATTACCCCATTTTTATCTTTTGTGGGGGTAATAAGAGACATGAGTCTCTTGTTACCCCCACTGTTAATTCCTGTGCCCCCCCCCCCCTTCCAATCGTAGTACCTGTTAATTCTGCCTGACTAGTTTACGAAGAGTTTACCTAGTGTTAGGCCCAGTCTAAGCTTACCAAGAGAACATTTTTTTTTTTCACTTTAAATCAAAAAGCAGTTTCACTCATTAGGCTAGACCATATTTAGTTGATATGATTATGTAAATTTATGTTTAGAATGTGTATAAGTTAGTATTTAGTCATTAATACTTCATTACATAATAAATAAGTTCATTTATAATTACTAGAAAAATATTTTATAACATTTTGTTCGCTTGTATACACTTCAAAGATACTTCTTTTTCGCCTATTTTCGACTACAATTTAGAAAATGGGTAAAATATTTTCTGCCCATTTTAGAAATTATATTGATGTTTTTGGTTATTCCCTAGGTTATGTGGATTATGTAGAACTATCATTAAGTACAATATTATATTATTTAGGACCTAATATTAGAAGAAATGAATTTCACAAACACATTTATGACAGTTAATTTTCGAGCAAACATATTTTTTGAATGGATGTAAATAATAAAAATTTAAAACTATTGGCTGATTCAGAATTGTTTCCAGATATCTTTAATTATCTCACATGATTTTACATTGCTATATATGGACAGTTACAAGCCTGGTCTCTTATTACCCCGCGTGGGGTTATTAGAGACAAGGATTTAATGAAAATTTAAAAAAAGAATTTAACAAAAAAATTAAGTTCAAAAATCACCTAAAAAATCAAGAGGAGTCCATTTAATGAAATTAATACGAGACATTTATTTCACGTTATTTAGATTAATAGTATAGATTTTATTAATATTTTTTGTCCCTTATTACCCCTTTTGTCTCTTATTACCCCGGCTTCCCCTACTCTAAAAATTTATTGGTGTGAAAAAAAAAAGGCGGGTACTAAAAATTGTACGGTTCATAATGAGATGGTTGGCAAATATGGACTTGCCATCAAAATTTTAATCATCCGTGAAGGGTGAGTGAGTGGTTAATGAGTGGAGTGTACGCCGCACTTTTGCGACGCTATGGGCAAATGGTGATGGTCTTGGACAAGCCCCTTAGGATTGGTTGGTTACTTGGTTAAAATGTTTAAAAGTCGGAAGAAGGTCGCTCACCACTATTCAGTGGTTTGGAGAGATTTTCAGCCTCCTCCGTTATTTATTAGATAAATAAACAAACAAACAAACAAAGGAACAGTACAAGATATGCCGAGTAAAAAGCCCACTCGACAAAAGGGCAGAAATAGCACAAATCGTCTGCAGAATGGCGTCAAAAGAACAACTGAATCTTGCCAAAATAATGATAACTACCGCGAGAAGTAACGGAAGAAATTGGTGTTATGATGTTAGATTTGACATCTCTGAGCACAGAGATAGACGACTAGACTTTCTGCCGTCATTCGACTTCATGATGAAATTTAACCTATAGGAGTCTTAATTTAGCCCACAAATAAAGGACTTCCAATCCTAGCGCAGCTTTTCCCCACATACAAAGGGAAACTCCGCCTCGTTCTAGTCGTCCATTCTACCTTTGAGTAGTTATTGAATAATGGTATTCAGGTTTTAGATAGGTCTGTGTGTAGCCCGCACCTTAACCCTATGGGAAACGCATACTACTTAAAAATAGCTACTTCATTCAAACTGACCGAAATAAGCAAAAATTATATGCGAAAACTTATAAGAAGCACGCCAAAGAAAATTTATGAACTTATCCATCATATAGGTGGGAAAATTTCTTACCAAAAAACTTTATTATAATATTTTTAGTTCTGTGAACCTACCTTTTTTGAAACGGCGATTTCTGTAAATTTTAAGTTTTTATTTTATAATATTAAGTTATTTTATATAATGTAACACGTCATATTTTATGTCATTTTTTTCCTTTTGTAAATATAAGTTTATTAAAACAAAATTAAGAGTCTATGCTTGTTATTTTTTAAAATTTCACACTTTTATAAGGTGAATCTATCATTTCAGAATGCACTGCTTATATATATATATATATGCACAGTAGAGCGGCTGTTATTCGAGTTCCGATTAATCGAGGTAGTCCAAAAATGTCCATACCCCGAAGGAGGCGTGACTTTTGGCATACGGCGTAGATAGCTTTGACAAATTTTACTATAGATCATTGTATTTTATAACTTATATATGCAATTTTAACTGACTCTATTTAAATATGCAATATATATATTATTTAACTTCATTGGCTACGTTATCATTAATTTTAAACTTTGCCGTATATTTCCCCTCCGATTTACGGCAGAGTTTGTGTTATTCCAAATTTACATCTTATTGCATTAATTAATTTTGAAAAACATCCAGCAGATATTTTTCCCCATATATCATAACATTTATTATAAGCACTGCCTGAAATTGGGAGGAGCATGAACTTTTTTTTTTTTTTTTTAGTAAATATGCACACACACGCATAAAGGTTTTATAATAATAATAATAATCTATATTTTTTAATCTTGTGATTATTTATTCATATCACTGCGAATGAATCTATTTTGAGATATTTACACAACACAAAGTATCCCATAACTTCAGAATACAAATTTTTAAAGTTTACTTCTTTATTTAATGGAAGAAATTCATCAGTTAAATAAAGAAAGTTTTGTTATCAAAACTAAACAAAAACTTGAAATTTTTTTATAAAATATTCAAAATACAGTAGACTTTAAACTCCATACTACACACATAAAGCTTATATTAGAGGGTATTTCTTTTTTTTTTTTTTTCTATTATGTGAAAGAGTTTAAAATACTATTTACATCTTTGCCAATATCCTATTTATGAACCAGAAGATTTTTAGTACACGTCCCTTTTTCTACACCAGTATATATATAATATATATATATATATATATATATATATATATATAATTATTTAGTATTCTTCTTCTTAATTAATCTTATTTAAATTTGCAGAAAATTACTCTAAAAATATACTGGTGCAGAAAAAAAGGGGCTTGTACTAAAAATGTTCGGATTTATTTGTTTTCGTACGTAAAATCTTTAAATAAAATTTTCTGACATTTTAATATAATTACACCAGTCATCCTTGTATAATTAATTTAAAAAATAAAAATTTGTTGTCTGTAACGCATTCCAAATCCTCTATATTGTATTTAATCCAGAACAAGCATGTCCGCCAAAAGGCTGGATTTGTTGATTAAATAGATGGAAACCGATGAAAGTAAAGGGTGTGGCAAAGTGAGTACTAGTACGCGTATTTCCCACAATGGAGTAATGGGTAGCCTTGTTACATCATGGTTACGGCACTGATCGATGGCAAAGCCATTTGATGCTGGCGGTACATGAACCACTTCCAATTTATATAGTTTTTGAAATCTTAATTTCTTCAATTTTTCACTCATTACATTACGAATCAAGAGAAAATCTATTGAATTCGGTTGCTTTGATTTCTTAGTTAGTGTAAGTTATATTTGTTAATTCCTAAATGTTGTTTTGGTTATAGATTTGGTTTTAAAGAGATAACAAATATATTTTGTTTCGATGATGAAACTTTTGCGAATAATTTCGTCTGTGTATGATTGAAATTGCGTACATTAATATTTTCTGTTTGAATTACTAATACATGAATTTTTTCGTATTTACAATACAATTTACAACATTAAAAGATCGATTTAAAAAATTATATTTTACACTAATTAATTGTGGCTCTAAGAGAACATTGTAGATGTGATTATTTACTTGAAATTATTAGTGAACATCTAACATATTTTGTATTTAAAGTCAAACGTACGCTATTAATTTCAAGTAAATAATCGCATCTATAATGTTCATTTAGGGTCAAAATTAATTCCTGTTTTCATTAAAAAATAAGAGATATTTTTTTAAAGAAAGCACAATAGCGGCGGGTTTTTCATAGCTTTTATTTGGGTATCGCAGCCACTGCATGTCGGGAAGCGCAGACATCGAGTTTACTCTGTGACATTTTTTAACATTGTGTGACCAAGCTTACTCTGAAAAGCTTTGGTGTTTAGCCTTGTCCATAAAAATGCATTTATTTGTTATCGTGTTTAGCACTAGCAGTTCTTTTCAATAATGGCTCTCGACGGAAGATTGGAACTGCGTAGGCGTAGTGCTAAAAACCTTGTATATTACAGTACCATGTATGTACAGTCATGGTTGCCTGCGATGTAATAGCAGCAAAACAAAAGGAAAAATTGTTATTTAATTAATATTTATCTTGATTTTTAGTCAAAACACCGTTTCAAAATGAAAGGTTCATTTTCAAAGTTTTTATTTTTAAAAGGAATTATGCAAATTTTTTTAAGTCAAATGTTAAATGACGTTTTGAAGGTTTCTTTTTAAAAAATTGTTGTTGTTTCAAACTGGAATTCTTACAAGAGCTCATTACTAGCTAGAAACGATATGGGCAGTTTTGCCAGATCTGTGCGGATTTTTTTATTTATTATCATCACCAATAATTTTTTATTTTAACGTTTACGTAACCACATCGAAGCGTTAAAATCTATTATGTATATCAAATATCAATTCTCAAAATTAACGGCGACTATCAAAAGAAAAATTCGCCGGATCTGGTAACACTGGTTGGTCGAAAAAGTAGTCTGTCATTATTTGAGCAGGGACAAATACTTGCCATTTAACAATCTGGAAAGTCTGGAAGAGAAATTGCTAGAGTATTGAAGAGATCGTGCAATGTTGTGAATTCATTTTTGAGATTAGGAAGTGAATACGGAAAAAAGAAATCTACCGGGCATTGAAAAATGATTCGAAATTGACAAAAGGTATACATAGATTTTTTTAAGCAGTTAAAATTGGGAATGTGAGTTTATCTGCTTTAGCCCAACAACAGGACCATCCGTTGTCAAAATCTATAGTGCACAGAGACAGTAAAAAATTTATGAAAAGTTAGCATATATTAAAAGAAAAGCTGCCCTTAAATTAACATCTAAACACAGAGAAAAACACTTGAAATTTACCCAATAATTTATGACATGGAAAGATGTAGTCATGTATAGAGTTGTATTTACTGATGAAAAAAAATTCAATTTCGATGGGTCAAACGGTTGCCAATTTTATTGGCATGAACTACGTAATGAAAAAGAAATATTTTCTAAAAGTCAAAAAGGAGGTGGATCTGTCATGGGGTGGGCGGGGTTTGGAAGGAATGGTAAAACAGATAGCATCATACTTGACAACCATCTCATTAGTAATCGTACAATTGTTAACGCCCCCTGAAAAAACGCTTCTTTTCTCACACCATTATATTTTTATAGTTATTCTCTCCAAATGTTGTTACGATTAAATAAGACTAAAATTACTCTAACAAATTATTGGTGTTAAAAAAAAAGGCGGGTACTAAAAATTGTTCGGTTCATAATGGGATGTTGGAAAGAATGTTGCATTCATAAACACTCGTTTGAATGCTTGCTTCAGGGTACCAGGAACAACTTGACAAACATTTTCTACCAATTGCAGAAAATTGTTCTAATTTTAGACTACACACTGCGACAAAAAGATAGGAACAAAGGTTTTTTTTTTTTTTTTTTTTTTTTTTTTGAATACGGTTATTTTGAATATGAATATTTTGAATATGATTCAAATATTTAATATGTTTTTGATATGATAATATTTTGTTATGATAATAAATGATCAGCGCAATTTAGATAATGTTATTTATATGAAATGTAATGAGATGTAATGAAACATTTAAAAAAACCCTTTATTCCTACCTTTTAGTCGCGGAGTGTAGTCTTAAATTAGAAAACTTTTAGTCTTAAAACTTTTCTAAATGAGTCTTAAAACAAAAATGAGTCCCGGAATAGAGTTATTTTATGATAATAATAAATGATAAGCACAATTTAGATAATGTTATTTTATGAAAAATCAAAGAAAAAACCCTTTGTACCTATCCTTTTGTCGCGGGGTGTACATATAGAATAAGTACAAAATTTTAAATTATAATTTAAATGCTAAACGTCTAAGGCTTGTTTTTATTTTCATTTAACTTAAATTGTGTCAAATTTGTAGGTTTTTAATTACAGATAAATAAAAACATAATTTATGACAACGTTATATTAAAAATGCTTTTTAATTACTTTCCTTCAAATAAGATTATACATATACATAAACTTAAGTCATTAACTTTTCAGTCTAACAAGACTTGAACTTGTAATCTATTATATGCCGCAGTCGTATAAAGACATACATTATCAATGATAGCTTTAGCAAATTCATAATATATCATATTGATCAAGCAAACTGAATTCCGCAATGAGTTATTAGTTTCCATGTATTGTTTTCTTAGTTTTAAAAGCCTTTAGTGATTTTATATCAAGTTTACGTACTTAACTCTAATAATTTTAATTTTCTGTTTGGATTTTTAATCTTCATATAATTAAAGGAAGATTTTTTGTTGTTGTTTAATTATCTTTTTGGGCTATTTCATAAATTTTGTAAGTAATGCAAATTTAAGACTTTTATATTTAAGTTTACTTTTGGTACAACTTCGATATACACCCACAACGATATTTGACGATTTTTTTGGCGCTGTTTTAAACGATAACGATGTCGTTCTGGACTGTTTGCGATATAATATAGCAGCCTATATGTTTATTTTAGATTTGTGATTTTAGGTTTTATGATTTATGATTTAGATTATGATTTTATCATTCATAATTTGCAATTTATGATTTTTAGATTTATGATTTAGCTATAATCGCCAACATAAAATCGCCAAATATCGTTGTGGATGTATATCGAAATTGTTCCTTACTTTTTATTTTACATTCCATTTAAGGATTTTAAGTTTAATTAAAGAAATTTGAAACTGTCAAAGAGAATATCTTAGTATATACAAAAAAAAAAAAAAAAAAAAAAAAAAAATATTCTTCCAGTCTCAAGATTTCTCAAATGTTTTATTAGTACATACAATTGCCAAATTTTTTAAAAATCTTTTTTGTTTCATAGGTAAAACAGAGAATAAAGCAACATTTATTCACAACATATTTAGACATTAAATCCCGTTAGGCCACAACTTCATTGCGTAAGATGCCATAAATTTAAATTAATGTCGACTTCAATAGTTAAACAATTTACAGAAATTTTAGATATAATTTATAAGTTCTTTACTGCACTGAAAATAAATTCTGTAATTGACATCTAGAATCTAAATCATGGCTCTAGAAAAAATAGTTCCATGTCATCCTTATAAATCCTTGTCACCTTTGAAAGCGAGTTCTAGAAACCCCTATCAGAATTCTAGAGCGTTTGCCTATATTCTCGAGGGCAAAGTTATTTAAAAATCTCTGCAAGTAAATGTGAATACAAGAGGCGGGTTTAAATTACTTTAATAAATTGCTTTTGTTTTACTTACTTAAATTTTACAAGTTTACAAAATTGTATTAATTTTTTTTTTTTTTTTTAATTCAAAATACATAATTGAAATTTAATTATTGAATTGTTCCGAATATACACAAAATCAAAAAGCAAAACAACTTTTAAAAATT
Organism: Salticus scenicus; assembly: GCA_963930645.1. Taxonomy (NCBI): domain Eukaryota; kingdom Metazoa; phylum Arthropoda; class Arachnida; order Araneae; family Salticidae; genus Salticus; species Salticus scenicus. The sequence goes on from OZ005649.1 coordinate 390,327,191, forward strand.
ATAAGAAAATACTTAAAAAGTTCTAGAATACTAATAAAAGCATACAAATACGTGCGTGTGTGATATTTTCAATTTATAAAAAGCTATGAGCTTATAAGCTTGTAACTAAGCCTAATTATACAAAACACATGCATTAAATCATACATTTTCATACAAATAAATTTGTAACGTAAGGCTAATCTGTATTTTACTGAGTATGATGAATAAAAGTCTGTTTGTAATATTTCATAGTTTAAAGTAAGCGTTGCACTTCAGTTTACAATTATTAATATCCGGCTGCAGACACACATAGGTGAAGAGTACTATTTAGTTATGCTAAAATTAGATTTCTGTATACAAAACGTTATGATATTTATCCTTTCACTCCCAGACAACAGCTTGAATGGTAAATAAACCTATCCGCTGTGAACTAAAATTTAATACAAATGATTACGCCTGTCATGCTGTTTAGAGGTTAGAGAGAGAGTAAATAATTAATTGTGGTTTGTAATTAAAAATATACGAGATTTTAATTAAGTTTATTTTATGAATGAAATAGAGTTTTGAAAAACAAGAGTAAAATCTTTCTATACTAGATTATTTTAGTTAAATGAAGTGTGTTATTATACTGTTTTCAATATATGTTTGTTTGTTTGTTTATTGATAACATATACATCGTATTTGTATAGTCCGCTTGTAAATCTTCGTCAGATTTTTGGTATATATATATGTATAAATATATTTAATATATTTAATATATTTGTTGTTATTTGTATGTTTAATAAACTGTGATTATGTTCATTTAATAACACTGAGTTAAATAAAAACTAATATGATGTGGCCACCACATGACTTTCTTCTATATAATTTTACACAAAATTCATTCAATACCAATTATTATATTAATAAATTATTTTCCATAATAAATGCAAACGGATTTTTATCTCACAAAATTATATATAATACCTAAATGCCGAAAGAAAGTAAATGTTTTGCAATTATCAGAAGAAATACGATTTTTTTTCTAAGTTATTTTTCGTTAAACGATAAAAAAATCGGTAACTTTGTTCAAAATTATCACAGATCTATTGTTCAACCATTCGTTTTAAAGGTATTGACGAGATCTTTCACACCCATATTGAAATTTACTCCCCGGGGGTGTACTTCTCACCCAGGGGTGATGCGATGCTCTCACACGCACATTTTTTGTTCCTAGTTAACTACTACTATTACCAATAATTAATATTAATTTTACAATCACACGTTTAAAATATCTTTCATTATGTACATTTATACGAAATTTTGTCCTGTACTTCCATGTTAAAAATTTTAAAAAAATGCGATCACAAAGCCACCTATTGAGCCATTGTTCCACAAATCTAATCAGCACCTGTTTATGTCAGAGTCCAACTAAATATCAAGTTTCGTTAAATTTTGTTCATTGGTTCGTGAGATACAGCGTCCACAAAATTTGTGACACACACACGCAGGCAGGCTGACGGACTAGACAGGCAGACAGGCAGGCAGACTGACGGAGATTTTCTAAAAACAGTCAAATCATGTTCAGGATATCCCAAAACGTTTAAATCCATCGAAAACTGGATTTCGAAAATTTTCATGAAATCAACACTTTCTCTATATATACATATAGAAGAAAGTAATAAAATGAATTATACGCCTGTAGACGATATTTACTTTCAAATTCTTTAACCGTTACAAACGGATTTTCCCGTTACTCGGTATTTTAAATAAGAGAATAATGTGACAAAATTTTGAATCAAATGTGACTCTTTCCTTAGAAAATATGACTATTAAATATGTATAGTTTACAATAACAACTTACATTCACATTCTTACTTCGCAGAGTATTTATTTTATGAATTATTAAAGAGATAAACTAAAAAAATTGCTGGACGATTAAAGTATTAAAATCATAAAATATTTTATAAATTGTATAAACCAAAGTAAAAATTTTTTCTATTCTTTCTTTAAAAGACTAAAAAGTGATATTTTCTTTAGTTTAATTATTATTAATGCATTTTTGTTTAAAATGTATTCACACTATATTGATTCTGCAGTTTATTATCGTTTATTAATATAGAAGTATTGAAGTATAGTGATGGTATTTTTCTCACATTTCAGCTCTTACTAGAATTTTATAATCTTCACTGAATAAAATAAAATAAAATAAAAAGTGAAATCATAGGATTTTACCGTATAATTTTACGGGAAATCCGGAAATGGGATCCGGACATAATATCGCGGGACAAAATGTCGCGTCAAAAAAATAGTATGATCTATTTGAAAATTTGATTTTGTGTCACGCGTGATCTCTGGCGGGGGCCACAGGGCCTTATAAATATTAATTAATTAATTAAATCATAGAGTTGAATTTCATTATTTTATGTTTATTTGTTTTTAAGTTATTTTATCTTTTGCTTTTCACTATTCAAAATATATTTTAAAAATCGTGTGCATCACTGCTGACATTAAAGCTGAACACTATTCACAAACTTGAATTAAAAATTTTAAAATTGATAAGCACGATTGAATTCATTATGACTAATCTTGACAAAATTTAATAAATAACTTTAAACTATTTTAAGTAAAATTTATAAAAATTTTTGTTGTAGGTTTTTCATAATGTCAGTGCTCTGACTGAGATATGTGTTGTCACGAAATTTTATACAACCCCAACTCACGGGATTTTGTCCCCAACTCACGGGAAATGACTGTTTTACTAGCTAAACGGTCAAAGCCTGTAAATGGATGTCATGGAAATATAATTTTGGAATACTGGCTTTTTTTTTATGGGTAAAAGCCTTTAATCTAAGTAATTTGTTCAAATATGCCATCAAACTGTATTTTTACGGTCAAATTCATTCAAATGTAAAATATTAGCTTTTCAGTGACGTCATATAAGAAACGCTTCGTATTTGAAACTGAAAATATAATTGAAGTTTTATTGGTTGAGAGAGTTTATATATTCATACAAATAGCGATTGATATAAAAAAAAAAACTATTGTTTTCCTAATTTAATTCAAAGAATATAATTCAAAGTTGTGTGTTTTACACAACGCAAAATTACGGGTGAATACATCATTCATGGTTCTAATGTTTTTTTATGGGCTTTGCCTGGAATTTCCGCTGCCGGACGTTGCCTGACGCAAATTTTTCTGAACGTGTTATCGATTCGTTTATTTTACGTTATGTCGTTTATGTTCTGCCTCTTTAACAGAGAATTCATAAGAAATAGATGATAAATAATCTAAATTTCACATTAAAATATATATAAAATATTTCCTTTTGGATGCCTATTCCTAAATGTGTACCGGAATTTTTCTACGATATTCCATTTGCTCCCTTTAAAAGAAATCAAAGTAACAAATGTTAGCTACCTTTCTTTCTAAAAGATGGCGATAATCGTCATTCTGTTAATGCAATGCATAAGATATTTAGCTGGTTGCAGAATTCTGGTAGAATATCAAAAAGCTATTTAGCCGGTTGTTAGAATGATTTTTGTTTTCACTTGCTGTTAAGGGCCCTCTTCACTGACCGCCGCCGGAAGCCAAAGCTAATGTTATTCTATGGGAAATTTTTCTTTACATATAACTTATTAACTAATACCTATTTTTAAATTCTGTTTTCACATTCTGATAATTTCCAGCTGTTAAATTGACGGACCTTAAAAAATTATTTTTTTAATTTTTTATATTTTATTTTGAAGCTGCAAAATGCGAATTTTCAATATGTGAATTTTTTTCATTTTCCAATTTCAAAATAAAATATAAAAAATTAAAAAAATACATTTTTAAAAAAGGTCCATCAATTTAACAGTTAGGAATTTTTTGAATGTGAAAACACAATTTAAAAATAGGTATTAGTTAATAAGTTATTTGATGAAAAAATTGTTTTGAATAAGTTACTATTAATTAAATCATGTAGAGATAATTAAATAGATAAATTCAAACTACGTTTGTTAGAAGGTAAGACTTGTAATAATAATGATAAATTCTTCACTTACCTTCTATGCAGCAGTTTCAGCGCTTGTCTCACAACAAAGTAATATCCGAATATCCGTGGGGTTTCTGATCTTTAGATCCATTTATCTAAAATGTGTTATGCTGGAACCCTTGAAAAAAAAAACACTCTAAATATTAAAGAGGTGTAAGTATTGGAAATAAATCATTTGCGATTTAATTTAATTTTAGTATTTATTTTTAATATGGGATGCATCTTATCGTGCATCCTTTCACTATAGAATCAGAGAGAAAAGTGAAGGAGATTACAAAACGAAAAATATAATTGGATATAATAAAATAATAAAAAGTTAATTAATGTTTATAAAAAGCGTAGAACAGTCAATACGTATTTCTATTGCAAGTCCTTGAAGAACAGCGAACTCTCCTCATTAAGAGATAGTCATGAGATGATCAGAAATCACGAGCATAGAAGAAAATGCAGTCCAGATTTTTATTCAGGCTTAATTGACAGCTCGTGAGTAAGTGAAGACTTATTTCAGTTTTTGGAATAGGTCTTAATTAAATGAAGTGTTCATCGATGATAATATGTCATTTCCCCCTTCATCGGGATACATTTCTTAAACCTCTGTGGTTAAGTTCAATTTCCTTCGGTGAATTTCAAAAATGGGTCTTGCTAGAGGCTTGGTTAGCACGTCGGCGATCATTTTTTCACTTGGGCAATATTGCATATCAAGTATTTCTTTCTCTTTCAAGTCTTTTAAATAATTATACTTGATATCGATGTGTTTAAGCTTGGCAGAAAATTCACAATTAAGAAGCTTAATGCAACTGATATTATCTTCAAATAGTATGATTGGTGTATCTTGCTGTAAATGCAGATCACATAATAATTTGATTAACCAAGTGATTTCCTTAGCAGCATTAGTTGCAGAAATGAACTCCGCTTCTGCAGAAGACAATGCCACGGAAGTTTGTTTTTTAGTCGTCCATAGAATGGGATTATTTCCTAGCATGAAAATATTTCCCGAAGTTGACTTCCTATTTGTTTTATCGCCTGCCCAATCGGCATCAGCGAAAGCTGTTAGTTTGGTGTCTTGGTTTGCGCTAATTATGAAATTTAAGTCTTTTGTGGTGTTTAGGTAACGCACAACCCTTTTAGCTGCTTCCCAATCTTTTTTCCGTGGATTCGAATTTCTCCTGCTTAAAATATTTACAGCTGCCAAAATATCTGGCCGACTAACTGTACCCAAATATAATAAACTTCCAATTACTTGTTGATATTTAATGTTATTTTCTAACAGATTATCGTTATCGTCAAATTTGAGATAATTAGGCTCCATTGGAATGTTTGTAGGTTTGGAGCACTCAAGATTTAATTTTTTTACTAACTCTGCTATTTTTAATTTTTGGTTTATTACAAAATCACCTTTTTTATTTCTAGTTATTTACTTACCTAGATAAAAGCTTACTTCTCCTAAATCTTTTATTTCAAATTGTTTGTTTAATTCCTTTGTGATTTTGTTTATTTGGTTTTCGTCTCCGGCGACTAAAATGTCGTCGACATACACGATAATGAATGAAGTTATGTTTGGATCATTATGAATGTATAAACATGAGTCTGCTGAGCTTTCTTTATAATTTAAGGTTTTTAGAAAATCTCCTATTCTCATGTGCCAGGCTCTCGCGGCCTGTTTCAATCCATAGATGGACTTATTTAATTTACATACTTTGTTTTCATTGCCCTTATCTATGAACCCTTCAGGTTGTCGCATATAGATATCCTCATCTAAATTTCCATATAAGAACGCGGTCTTAATATCTATATGTTTTACATTCAGTTTGTGATGAGCTGCGGAATTTAGAAAAGCTCTGATTGTTGTGTACGAAACTACTGGTGCAAAAGTTGCATCGTAATCGTCTCCAAACTTTTGGAGAAAACCTTGGGCGACTAAACGTGCTTTGTATTTTTTTAGTTTACCCGTATCATCGTATTTAGTTTTGAAAGTCCATTTAGAACCGATAACTTTTTTTCCTACTGGAGGATCGACTAAGGTCCACGTATTATGCTCGTTTAAAGACCGTATTTCATCTTCAGCGGCTTTAATCCAGTTATTCTTTTCAACAGGATGTGTCATATTTTGTATCTCGGACCAACTTTTTGGTTCATGTACTAAATCATGTTTAGCTAAATAGATTAAACGGTCCGGAGGAACACCTAGGTTAGATCTCGATGATCTTCTGAGCTGAATTTCTGAATCATTTGTTTGCTCAGAATCGTTCTGTGTTTGCTCAGAGTTATCATTAAATTCAATATTTACAGTCTGCGTTTGATTATTATCATTAGTCGGTTCCTTTTGCGATGAATGTTCACAATTTTGATTTTCTAAAAACTTCACTGTTCGCGCGATAATGATATTTTTCCCCCCTGTATAAATTCGATATCCTTTGGATCGGTAATCATAGCCAACAAAGATTCCCTCTTGAGCCTTGTTATCAAGTTTTTTTCTATTATGTTTATCGATATAAGCGAAAGCTTTAGATCCGAATACTCTCAAATGCGAGAGGTTAGGTTTAAATTTGTTCCAAAGCTCATAGGGAGTCTTGTCATTAGATTTTGTGGGGAGCCTATTTAGTAAATAGTTCGCGGTATGGATTGCTTCCCCCCAAAATTTATGAGATAATTTCGCTTCCGATAGCATACTTTTGGCCATTTCTACAAGGGTTCTATTCTTTCTTTCGGCAACCCCGTTTTGAGGTGGACAATAAGGAACAGTGAGTTCATGTCTGATTCCGTTTTGTTCAAGAAAATTCTCTATGTCGTTGCCTACATATTCTCTACCATTATCTGATCTAATTCTTTTAGCTAGCCTGCCAAATTTATTCTTGACTAACGCTATGTAAGTTTTTAATTTTTGCAATACTTCACTTTTATGTGTTAAGAGGTAAATAATTGTAAACCTACTGTAATCGTCAATAAGGGTAAGGAAATAGGTTTTTCCCCCTATAGAGGGTGTCTGAAACGGTCCGCAGATATCAGTATGAATTAGTTCAAGTACCCTATTTGCACGGTACTTAGATTGCTTAGGATATGGCATATCTGTTAATTTAGTTTTTATGCACGTTTCACACGTTTTATCGTGTTTACAAAAATTTATGTCAATTCCTAAAGCTAGTTGCTTATCTATGATTTCTTTAATATCTGCGAAATTTCTATGACCTAGACGTTTGTGTCATAACGTAATACATTTCTTATTATTACAATTAGATATTAATCTAACTTGTTCATTTGCATCATATTTCGGTTGTATTACTTCATAAAGATTTCCTTTAATTTCCCCCTCAAGGAAAGTTTTCCCAGATTTTTGCAACTGACATTTATTTTTCTCGAAGATCAGTGTGCAACCACTTTTAGTGGCTTTACTAACAGAGAGTAAGTTTGTTTCAATATCTGGTACGAAGAGGACATCTAATAACTTTATTTCATTTACTTCCCCGTTTTCAGTTTCAGTTTGAATTATTATGTCACCCGAACCTTGCGAGGTTAAGACATTTCCATTAGCGATAACTACGTTTGAAACACCAGTGTCTTTAATTTTTTCAAATAGATTCTTATTATTCGTGATATGTGCTGAACAGCCACTGTCGACTATCCAACTAGATTTGTGTTCGTCACTGGCAATGAACGCTAAATTTTTTATTTTGTTTACAGTTGTCCCGACCTCTTCATCAGAATTATTTAACTCTCTGGTGGAGTGTTCCCCTTTTATACGTTGGGATTTGGTCTCAAAACATAATGAGGAATTAAATTTTCTATTTTTGAAACCCTTATCATAATTTCCTGACGCGTTGTTCGGTTTTTTATTTTTTTGATACCAACATTCACTGGTATTGTGACTTTTTGAATTACAATATGTACAAAATTTGCTAGGGCGTTTTTTGAAATTGTATTTATTTTTGTTAACCCTGTACGCCGTGGCATTATCTTCCGAATGGGAGTTTGATTTTTTATTGCAGGATCTTGGATTATACTCATCAATGATTTTATTTTGAATATAAGTCGCGTTTAGGTCTTGTTCATCCCTGCCTTCTAACGCAGTAATTAAAGGATCATAAGAGGGAGGCAGAGAACATAAAAGCAGTGCGGACAGGTGAGCATCATCAATAACTTCCCCGATTGCAGAAAGTTTTTGTTTGAGTTCCAATATTTTAGTGATGTGAAAGTTCACATTTTCCCCCTCGGACAATTTGCAACTGTACAATTTTTTTAATAAGTACAGTTTGTTTGAGAGATTTGGGCGTTCGTGAATACTCTTTAATTTCTGCCAAATCTCTCTAGCACTAGTTAAATCTTTGATGTGGGGAATTTGAGAGTCAGTAATCGATAAGTTTATTATGGCTTTCGCCTTATTATTCTTTTTCGACCAATCAGCAGTCAGTGGTTCTGGTGGATCTTCAGTGATGATTTCAAATAAATCTTCTTTGGTCAAAAGCATTTCAGCTTTAAATGACCAAGTAGTATAATTTGAATCGTCAAGTTTATCGATTGTTATATTTTCTTTTAATGCCATTTTGGCTATTTATTTATTACAATATAAAACTATGGATATTCGTTTTATTTTAGTTAGAGACTTTCGTCAGTCTCATAATCAATGATGAAAAAATTGTTTTGAATAAGTTACTATTAATTAAATCATGTAGAGATAATTAAATAGATAAATTCAAACTACGTTTGTTAGAAGGTAAGACTTATAATAATAATGATAAATTCTTCACTTACCTTCTATGCAGCAGTTTCAGCGCTTGTCTCACAACAAAGTAATATCCGAATATCCGTGGGGTTTCTGATCTTTAGATCCATTTATCTAAAATGTGTTATGCTGGAACCCTTGAAAAAAAACACTCTAAATATTAAAGAGGTGCAAGTATTGGAAATAAATCATTTGCGATTTAATTTAATTTTAGTATTTATTTTTAATATGGGATGCATCTTATCGTGCATCCTTTCACTATAGAATCAGAGAGAGAAGTGAAGGAGATTACAAAACGAAAAATATAATTGGATATAATAAAATAATAAAAAGTTAATTAATGTTTATAAAAAGCGTAGAACAGTCAATACGTATTTCTATTGCAAGTCCTTGAAGAACAGCGAACTCTCCTCATTAAGAGATAGTCATGAGATGATCAGAAATCACGAGCATAGAAGAAAATGCAGTCCAGATTTTTATTCAGGCTTAATTGACAGCTCGTGAGTAAGTGAAGACTTATTTCAGTTTTTGGAATAGGTCTTAATTAAATGAAGTGTTCATCGATGATAATATGTCATTATTTGTAAAGAAAATTTCCCCATAGAATAACATTGGTCGGGCTTCCGGGGACGGTAAGTGAAGAGGGCCGTTAAGTGAGTTTTGTTTTGAAATGCTATCACGATGTAGCTGTATGTAAAAGTGTTATAAGTTTTAAATTGTACATATGTAAATATTGTTTTATGTTTTGATGTTAATTAATAAAAATATGTTTGAAAACAAAGAACTGTGGATTATACGCTTTATTTTATTTTAATCAGTAACACTCTATTTTTAATCATTTAAACGTTTATTGCTCTTATAACTAATTATAAAAATAAAAGTATAAAAACAACAAGGTATTACCATCTTTATCTTAAAATAAGCTTTCTTTAATTTTTTGAAGTTCTTAAAAACAACAGTTATTTTTGTTTCCATTTTCACAAACAAATTTCATTCATTGAATAGCAATTTCGACATTCATATTCAGAGAGTATCTGTATAATTTACATCCTAATTTCCGATTTAGCGGAAAGAAATGAGGAATGGCGTATTTTGAAAAATTTCTCTAAGTATCATTTACATATTATTTATGTATATTTTCACGAGAAATGCTGTGTAATGTTTGAAATATTATAATTCACGTTTATAATCTCTTTCTCCTTTTGTGGTTTTTACACATAATAATAAAACACAATTCAAAGAATGATGTTGATTTGATATTTACATTCATGAAAAATACGAGTTTGGAATGTATAACAAATACTTTTAAAGCAACGTGGTATATAAATGTGTTTCAGATGTGAGTGAAATGTTTTATGCCATAATTTAAAAAAATATATATATTATTTTATTATTTCATATTAAAATACTATAACCCGTTTTCCATTAAAAAAAAAAAAAAAAAAAAAAAAAAGGAAATGCCTGCGTACTTTAAGGTGAAAGATGGAAGAACGCCTTAGCTCGAAAAACTAGCGAAAGATGGCAGCAGTAGCAACCATCAAGTATCTATTGATATCCTTGAGAGAATTGGGTTGTTGGGTTGTGGGGATTAAAGCTGATTGACTGCACTAGGGTCCTAGGCCTGAGAGGGAGTGCCCTTCATGGGGGTCTTTCTAAGGGGTTCTAGCCCGTATTTACGCAAGTTTCGGAGAAAACCATATAAAACTTCGAACAGCTAGGTCGACACATATGGAAATAAATATGTGTATATTTTTACTCTTAATACTTTATTTATTTTTTATCCTTTTCATTATTCCTATGCTTAGAAATAATATAAACTGTTAATGCTCATGCTTATATATGTTGTATATCTTTATCCTCAAAATTATTTATTTTCATATATTGTTTGGAAGATATTTGAAATATAAAACCTGAAAGTAAAATAGCTTTCTGAAAAGTAAGTAACTTTTTTGCCCCATACTCTATTTGCACTATTTTATTTTATTTTATTTTATTTTATTTTATACTAATAAGCTTAATCCACTTCATTGAATATTTTCATTTCATATTTAAACGAATAACTTTTATTTTCAGCTCCTAAACTGAAACAATTTATTAAAATATATATATATATATATATATATATATTTTTAACTTAAACAAGAAAAATTAAAAAAAAAAATTGTATGAGAATCTGGCAAAAACTTGGATTGCTATGCCACTGTTTTTGACAGGAACTTCTCCGCTCATACTATGCCAAGATTGGACCTTACATCTTTTGTTGGAAAATTTTGAAAAAAATTACATTAAAAAAAAACATAAATAAATAAATAATGCAAAATACGTGATTTGGGAAAAGCAATCAGCCCAAAAATGAACTCAAATAAATTTCTAATCGTCAAAAATTAATAATTTTTAACCTGTTCTGTATATTTTTGGACTAGTAACTGGCAATTGGCATTCATGATCAATATCTACTTTTTATGAAAATTAGTCTAATAGTCACGAATTTGCGAAAGATCAAATTTAAGCTAATTTAGTAGATATAATCATCTGGTTGTTAAAAAAGTAATTATTTCTTTTCGCTCATAGAATAGGCGATTGAAATGACGAAATTACTTCTAAATTAAATATTTAAATCGTTAAGTGTGAATTTTTTAATTTTAGGAAATAGATTTTTACTGCTTTTGTTAAGAGCATAAATAAAGCCGTATTTTAAAAAATAACTTGCGGTAAGTTGAGATTAAGTCGGTTTTACTTCCCATTACAGTTTTATAATGGGCAGGGCTATCGGTGACATAATGAGATGGATGATTCAGAGACATGCATAATTGCCAACCATCTCATTAATAACCGTACAATTGTTAACGCCTCTGAAAAAACACCCCTTTTCTCACACCACTATATTTTTAGAATTTTCCTCTCCAAATGTTGTTACGATTAAATAAGACTAAATTTACTCTAAAAAATTATTGGTGTGAAAAAAAAAGGCGGGTACTAAAAATTGTACGGTTCATAATGAGATGGTTGGCAAGTATGGACTTGCCATCAAAATTTTAATCATCCGTGGAGGGTGAGTGAGTGGTTAATGAGTGGAGTGTACGCCGCACTTTTGCGACGCTATGGGCAAATGGTGAAGGTCTTGGACAAGCCCCTTAGGATTGGTTGGTTACTTGGTTAAAATGTTTAAAAGTCGGAAGAAGGTCGCTCACCACTATTCAGTGGTTTGGAGAGATTTTCAGCCTCCTCCGTTATTTATTAGATAAACAAACAAACAAAGGAACAATACAAGATATGCCGAGTAAAAAGCCCACTCGACAAAAGGGCAGAAATAGCACAAATCGTCTGCAGAATGGCGTCAAAAGAACAACTGAATGCTGCCAAAATAATGGTAACTACCGCGAGAAGTAACGGAAGAAATTGGTGTTATGATGTTAGATTTGATATCTCTGAGCACAAAGATTTTGGAAATTTTGATTATGAAGATGTGAAAGGTCAGTAATATTAGTTAACCAATTAGTTGAGATGGTAATTGGGCGGAGAATGTGCCAAGAGGCTTTTTAATTCATTATTATAGTAAAAGTGCTGTGGCAAACCTTCTTTCCCACACGGACACAGAGAGGAGTTGAGCAATGAAATTTGCAGAGATAGGATGGGAAAGGACCGTGACCGGAGAGGAATGCTGTAATCGCTGGATTCAGATTGTATGAAGAAAGTAAGACTCTTGATTTGGTTTCGAATGAATAACGTCCTTTTGTTGATCTTTCCCAGTATGATTGCCATTCGTCTATTATTTTAGATTTTAAGAACTTTTTGACATGTGAGGGAGGAATTGGTAGGTATATGTGCACTGTTTTTTTTCCAGTAGCTTCCTCTGCTATTTCGCCCGCTAACTCATTGCCCACTACTCCCCTGTGTGCGAATGCGTGGTTATTTCGTTGATTGAGTTTAACGTCGCACTATTGCTGCTCTATAGGTAATTGTCAATGGTCTGGAAGTCATCCCTAAGAGTGGTCAGGAGAAATACCATCACAGTTTTGACCCTCAACGGAGAGGATGGCTTCCACGTTTCTGCGGCACCCAGAGGTATAATTTGGATAGGAACATGGAGATCATTGCGACCACGATGGATTTTTCGTGCACCGGTCACCATTAGTGTACATGACAATCTCCGGCAGTCTCAAGTACCGAACCTCTAATTTTCCAATTATGAGCTCGACTTCCGACCAATTGGTCTACCTAGAGAGCCTCCAAGGAGAGAGACGACAAATGATGAAATTACGCTACGGCGCATGCTCGTAGCAGACATTTTTTTCTACCAAACTGGGTTTTGGTAGAAAAATTCGAACACTTCTCAGTCGAATATCAACAACAAAAGATTTACAGATATCATTGTTTTTTGGTAATAATCCTTTATTTTAGCTATAGTTTCGAGCACAGTGCGTTAAAGCCATCAAAAACACTTTTAAAGGAGGATTTTTGTCAAAAACATTTCTAAACCAATGAGAAGCTTACTCGCTATTGTCGCCTCTCGAGGTCTATCGTGGCCCTCACACCCTTAAGCGAAGTTCGCAGATATGCCATCACGATTTTGATACACGACGATGGGGATGGCTTTCCTGCTTTGGTGACTCCCAGAGGTATAACTTGGGTATGAACATGGATAATATTGGTTACATGGAGGGTAGTTTTTTTTTTTTTTTTTTTTTTTTTTTTTTATTGTTTATGAAATAACTAGGATAAAGAATAACCTGAATAAAATTTACAAATTCTTAATGGTGAATTGTTATAAAACGAGTTCTAAATATTTATTTAGCTTCTTGTACAATAATTGTTCTTGTATACTAGCCAAATACTAGCAATGCAGAAATACATAATAAATAAAACACAAACTCGTTTTTTTTCCCTATATTTATTAGTAGTTATTTAAATTATGAGCTTACAGTTTTGCTCCCTCATATATGAAATATTTTTATGCAATGTATGAATTTACTTTTTTTTTTCGAATTCTATTTATAAAATTTCACAATCTGACTGTTTGTTATTAAACTTTCGCTGTGTTTCTCAAATATTTGAGTTCAAATACAACATTGTAAACATCTTATGCTTCAACAATTTCCTTTCCGTTTATTTCTTTTGCTTTTTCGTTCAGTGCTTACGGTTAGAGACCAGAAAACTCAAAAGGCTTTGTATGAAGACAAAATCATATTTTACAGTGCTCATCTCGGAAAATATTTGTTTTTATGTTACATATATCATTCAAAATTCTGAAATGTTTTTGAAAATGTAGGTGACTTATAGAAACTTTGAAACATTAACAGTTTCTACGTTTGATACTTATATGGAGATTATTAAAGAAAAGTAATTCTATAAAATTTAATATTTGCCTATGAATATATTGGTAATTCGATGAAATACTCATTAATAACATTTTTACTTAATTATTTGTAACTGGTTATTATATATATTTATTGTAATATTATTTATTAATTTAATCTGTTTTCTGAAATATCATTAGAAGCATTATCGTTAAGCAATATCGTATTATAAAACATTATTTGATTTTACTTTACAAATAACAAGTTTAAGTTAGTATTAATATATTTCTTATGAAGTGTTACACTTTACTTTAACAAAATAAATTAGTTAATATACATATTAATTGGTTAGTCTACATTAACCATTAAAATTCACAAAAGAACAATTTTATTTATAACAAACTGAAATCTGTTAACAAACAAACAAACAAACAAAAAAAAAAAGAAAGAAAAAGAAAAAAGAAAAAAGAAAACGAAAGAAAAAAACGAAAAGAAAAATTCTGTCATTCACAGAATTTAATTTAGTACGACAGGATTAATTTACATATCGCAATCTTCTAACAGTAAAATTACACTTTTAAAAAATTAAAGAACACGCTTTTATTGAAACGTGAACTAAAAAGCACAAAATATCTACCTTTATAGTATTAAAATGCAAGTTAGGAAAAAGTCGTGTGACTGACACACCATAATATTTACATACTTTTAAATCTTTAATAAATAAATAATTTAGAATTAAACAAAAACCATTTTAAAAAAAATCTCCCCTGACTGGGCTCGAACTGTTTAAGTTAGTATATGCTCCTCTTATGCCTCCTTAAGTTAGTATGTGCTTCCCTTTAGGTTCGTAGCCCGGAGCTTTACCTCACAGCCGTAGCGTTAACGTAGGGAAAGTCTTTTTTTTAGAATATAGATTTTTTGTTTGCTCCCAGAGCGGTTACAAATATACATACAAACATAGATACAGGTGAAGCTAATAAAAGAGTGTTAAAAAAAGAAAAGAAAAAAATGTTATTTGCCACCCTGGCTAATAGCAAGCTCGATATTTCTCACATAATAACCATTGGCATGGTCACCATACCTGCAAACGCAGATGTAACGGTTATTATGCGAGAAATGTAGAACTGGTTATCAGCCAGGGTGGCTGAGTGGAATAGCATCCGCACTTTAAACGGAGGGCCTGGGTTCAATTCCCGGTCTGGTATTTTTCATACAGTTGGTATAAAAAAATAAATCTTGTTCTCCAAACTACTTAAAATGAATTTTCACAGTTGATGAGTTTACCAATAACATTTTAAAATAGTTTAAGAAATTAAATGATAAAATTGGATATTGGCAAGTATCCTGGCATATTGGAAGTGTAACAACGCAAAATCGCTAACTGAAAGAAATAGTACTGTCGTACTAAAAAAAAAAAAAAAACTATAACATCATAAACAAACAAAAAACAATGCCACATAAATTAAAAAATTAATAATGAATGCAAAATGTAATATAATTTCTAAGTACTAAAAAGCAGGGCTTGACAGTATCCGTAACTGTACCCGTTCACAGAGAGCTTCGCGTTTGGCATTGTTTATCAAATATTTTTTGTACTTATTAACGTCCTTTTTATCTGAATTTCAGTTCTGAAAATGTACTAATTTATATTATTTTGTCACAAATAAAAAAATTAATTCTTAAAACTAAAAGTGTATATATTTAAAAAAATTTGTAAAATTTAATTCTTTAAAATATTTAGTTTTTACAATAGTCTTTAAAAACATTTCTAATGTTTCATAATCAAGTTTTATAAGAAAGCGTTTATAAAAATTTCCTTTGTTCCGTCTTTTATCATGTACAATGGACAGAGTAATTAGGAAGTCAATATTTAAAACTTAAGTAGCTGCAAGGAGTTGTTCCTTTCCAATCATTTTTAATGATGCGCACTTTTAAAATAAATAAATTTATAAAATTAAAAATAATGCTTTTATCTTTAACGCAACACAGGGTCATTAATATTTTATGCATGGAAGAATGTTTAAAAAAATTATTTTTCAACTGTGACTTTTTTTCTTTCTTTCTCTTTTTACTTTCCAAACACTACAGTGAGGAAAGTATTGTAATATTGTCAAAAATCCGAATTTGAGATTTTGATGCTGCTATACGTTTCGAGGTTCCCTGAGTCCGTTTTCAATATTTTTCCGATGATGTATGTATTTGTGTATGTGTGTATGTGTGTATGTATGTATGTGTTTATGTATGTCTGTGAGTGAACACACTAGCGTTTAAACGCTTTGTTCGAATAAGCTGAAAGTTGGTACGTATTTTGTAAGTCACAATAGTACGAACCCTATAGATTTTAGTGAATCTAGCACTTATAGTTTTTTTACAGGGACACCGCAAGAATCTTTATTATCTAAAATCTTTATATTTTAGATAGGATTTTTATCATTATGGCCTATGGGGCTAAATTTTTAAAAGTGCAATAGCGTCTAAACGCTTTATTAATCTGAGCAAAAAAATTGTACACATGTTATAGGTCACAGTTGCACCAACTGTATAGATTTTGGTGAATTTAGCAGTTACAGTTTTTTTTTCAGGGACACAAAGAAAAATTCTTTATCATATTGGCCTATGGGACCAAATTTTTAAAAGTAACTCCTTATTCAATTGAGCTGAAAATTTATATGAATATTATAAATCACTGTTGCATTAACTATAAGCATTTTGGTGAAACTAGCATTTATAGATTTTTACAGAGACACAACGAAAAATCGTTATCATTATGATCTATGGGCTCAAAGTTCAGTAGCGTTCAATAAAACATCGTGTAATATAGGGAGAAAAATACTCAAACACTCTATTATGGTTTTCTATCTTTTGTTTGTTTAACAACTCCTCTTTCTTTACTTTATATACAAAACTGTTAATGACTCAATGTTCGGAAAGTCGAGTTGAAGGCACTCGAGATTTTTTTAATTTCTCTTTCCCATACATATGTTAAAGAAAGTATTGTTTATGGGTCTAATTCTCGAAACTGAGTTTTTGTTATATTTACACGTTTTGAGCTCCCATGAATACAAAAGTCATCTTTTTAGCGGTTCGTCTCTCTCTTTCTCTCTTTCTCTCTCTCTCTCTCTCTCTGTGTGTGTGTGTGTGTGTATGTTATCAGCATATCTCAAGGACGAATAACAGCAGAAAATCCAAACTTGGTATTTTAATGTGCATCATATAGGGATGCTACACTAAACTTTTTGTCGAGATTAAGCGAACGGTTCGTGTACAAGGACACTCAAGAGAATTCAAATATATTACGTCTATGCGGGGAAATTGCAGATAAATAGAGTTTAAACGTCTATAGACTGTATTAAATAAAATGAAACAAATATATCTTTTTTATATACGTAAAAACATGTTTCCTGTAGAATATGGTAGGAAAATCATTCACTGTTCGTTTACAGGGCAACACAAAAGAACTAGATTATAGTTTGACAACACTGGAAAATTGATGGAAGCGTATTTCAGGTCATGCCGCGTGTTATTAACATAGAATTACGTTTATTTGCACCATGTGGTGTGTACATTACCATCAGAACCCCCATTGTTTTTGTATATTTACACGTTTTGAGGTTTATATAGGGATCATATAGGTCATATAGGGATGCTACACTAAACTTTTTGTCGAGATTAAGCGAACGGTTCGTGTACAAGGACACTCAAGAGAATTCAAATATATTACGTCTACGCGGGGAAATTGCAGATAAATAGAGTTTAAACGTCTATAGACTGTATTAAATAAAATGAAACAAATATATCTTTTTTATATACGTAAAAACATGTTTCCTGTAGAATATGGTAGGGAAATCATTCACTGTTCGTTTACAGGGCAACACAAAAGAACTAGATTATAGTTTGACAACACTGGAAAATTGATGGAAGCGTATTTCAGGTCATGCCGCGTGTTATTAACATAGAATTACGTTTATTTGCACCATGTGGTGTGTACATTACCATCAGAACCCCCATTGTTTTTGTATATTTACACGTTTTGAGGTTTAGTGAATACCGAAGTTAAGTTTTTAACATTTGATTTTTGTCTGTGTTTCTTAGAAAAAATAAAAACCAAATAATTTTAGGCGATCCAAATATGGTATTTTGAAGTTAATGGGTTTGTTATTAGAAAAGTTTGATCTAGTTTGATAAGTTCCAAGAAATGTTGCATGTGAAAGTCGTCTGAATGATTTTAAATAAACTTTTGAATTCTATTTAAATGTAGGTGCAATAATGAAACAGGAGTTGAGAGGGGTGGTAGCTCCCCTCACACAAAATTATTTGTCAAATAAAGCTGTTCTGAAGCCTAATTTGAATTGTTTTAACATAGTTTTACATAACAGAGCTCTTTATCTTAGCCCTTAATCTCCATTTTGTATTTATAGTATTAAATTTAAGGGTAAGAGAAAGTCGTGTGAGTGACACACCAGATTATTCTTATATTTTTTGAATGAATTGTTTACGGAATTATTTTATAATTCTACATTTTTGTCCCATTAAATAATTTCCACCTTTTTTTTCTAATATATTAAATAAATTATTCATTATATTGTCATATCGTGTTATAATAACATGCAACAACTTTATTCCTGTTTTGTATTTCTCGTCTAATTCTATGAGATGCCTAGTTTACTACACTTGCAGAGAAATACGTTATTATGAAATAATACATTGTAGATCGTTGCTCTGATTATTTAATTTAGATGTTAACAAAAAAAAAAAAAAGTTAAAATTAAATAAATAATATAAACAAAAATAATATGTTTCACTGTTGTATGTTTTTAATTCTTTATTTTTCATTTGTTTCGCAATGGGTTGGGGTGGGTGTGAAAATTAAAGCTGATTAACTGCACTAGGGTCCTAGGCCTGAGGGGTAATGTCTTCCTTGGGAGTCTTTCTAAGGGGTCTTAGTCCGTATTTACGGAAGTTTCGGAGAACACCACGGAAAACTCTGAACGGCTAGACCGACGAGCTTGATCTGGGAATGGAATCTTCGCAATGGAATAAAATATTTAAAAAAATTTATGCAACATTTTTTCAACATTAGTTTTTTCATTTTAATTGATTTTTAAACTTTTGTCTCTTTTCTCTTCACTAGATGGCAGTACTACTCTGACATGTAACAAGTTATGTTTCAGAGGAAACCATATTCAGAATTCATTTTAAATTTCTTATTTGAAGTGAGTTTATCTTGCTGCTTAATTATACTGCCGTACTCCGTTTTTTCACCTGGGGTGCCTCTTTTTAATCGCCTTGGTAACGTTTTAACAAGAAAAATTGTTTGGAACTTTTACAATTTTCTAATGTTTAACTACAAAGTTATTCATTTGTAAATTAATTATTATTTTAATTTAACTAACAAGGAAACATTCAAAAGGTGTCATCTTCAAAAAGTATCGAAAAAAATATATTTGATTCTACTCTTCATAAAACACCAGAAAATGAAAAAATTATCGGCTGAAATTAATTACAGCGACCACAAAAAATTATCAAAATTAAGCATATTTGGCAATTTCACACTGCTAGGCGATTGATTTTGAATACTTGGCGGAAAAGCAAAACACGGTTCTGTTCGTACATGGCAATCTCTGTGCTAGCAAACGTATCGCCTAACAGCGCTAAATCGCCAAATGTGCTTAATTTTGATAATTTTTTTGCGGTCGCTGCAATTAATTTCAGCCGATATTTTTTTCATTTTCTGGTGTTTTATGAAGAGTAGAATCACATATATTTTTCTCAAAAATTTTTGAAGATGACACCTTTTGAATGTTTCCTTGTAAGTTAACATGCATAAGTTTTCAACCAGTATTTTCTTGAAAAATAAAAAATGTTTCTTTTCTAAATATTTATGATTAGATATGTGTCTAATAACCATTCTTGAAATAAGTTAAGAAATTTTGAAAAGAAAATATGTAGTGAATATTATAGAATGAACGCATTTTGCTATTTACAAATTCTCTTTACCATATGTGGTATAAAAAATTTTGTTTTTGTGTAAAAATTTTCGAAACTACATTTTTTGATATATTGACTTATTTTAAATTCCCCTAAGTCCCAAAATCAGGTTACAGTGGTTGGTTCGGGTTTCTGTGTGGCTGAGTGCATGCAAATCTATTAGGGTAATTCAGAAATAAATTAAATACGGAAATTCATATCCATATCAGATGTGGATGTTACTTAAATCATTTTAATGATACTTAAATCATTTTATTAAGATTGAACGAAGTGCGCGCAGGCACATTAAAAAATATTTAAATGCATTATGTGTATGGAAGAAATTTCCTTTGACTACATAAAAATATTAAAACCCGAATAAACTACTACGTCAGAAACGCCAAAGAAAAATATTGAAAGTGCATACAGCTGCTTTGGTGGCCTTTAGCGTACCGTCTTCAGTGCAAAACGGACCTTCCTTTTTGCACTGAAGACGGTACGCTAAAGGCTACCGAAACAGCTGTATGCATTTTCAATATTTTTCTTTGGCGTTTCTGACGTAGTAGTTTATTCGGGTTTTAATATTCCAACGCCAAGTCTCCTGTTATTATTGCATAAAAATACATTACATTTTAAAATATGCAATACTTAATTTATTTTCTGTTGGTGTTTTTAATCTTACTCATCGTGAAATAAATTTCTCAAAACTACAGCATAATAGTTAGTTCAAATTTGTACTAAAGAAATGCCATTACAATACACAAAAATGTTTTGATGATGTGTTTTATTAAATATTCAAATTTGCTCCAACGCACGTAAATAATTCGCATTCAAAGCTTTTTTCTCTAAGGGACGAATACTTTACCTTCATAGTATAATAAATTCATTTCCTTATAAGCCCAACATTATTCAAAACAATTACAACTGTCTGTGTATCATACATACAAAAAGCATTTAACCTTAAGTATTCTTGCATGCATTTTATCACATATTTCATTAAATATGATGAGCAATTTTGTAAACATTTTCTTTTTACAGCGTAGTATGATTAAAACAATCTTCTTTTGCATTAAGTTTATGTAAAATATAAATCTCATTTCTGTCTCACTACGATATTTTTTTTTTCAAAAGAATTATTTATATTATGCTACATTCAAAATAATTATGCAGTCAGATTTATATAATATTTTTTACGATTAAATTTAAATCCATTTATAGAATCATGTTTTGTTTAAAATTAATTTGTTTGTGTTCTTCAGAATATTGTGAAACATTAATCACATTAAGAAATAAAAGTCTTCGAGGTTTAGGATGAAAATTATTTTTTAACACGCTTTTATTAGCTTCACCTGTATGTATGTATGTTTGTTTGTATGTTTGTAACCCCTATGGGAGCAAACAAAAAATCTATATTGTAAAAAAAGACTTTCCCTACGTGAACGCCGTGGGGTTGAGTTATAGCTCCGCGCTACGAACCTGAAGGTCTAGCGTTCGATCCCAGTCAGGGGAGATTTTTTAAAAATGGTTTTAGTTTAATTCTAAATTATTTTAATTAAAAATTTAAATGTGTCTAAATATTATGGTGTGTCACTCATACGATTTTCTCTTACCCTGCATTTTAACACTAAGATAGATATTTTGTGCTTTTTAGTTCACGTTTCTACAAAAGCGTGTTCTTTAATTTTTTTAAAACAATAATATTATTGTGCTCAAGTTTACACTTATTTTTATTTAAATTACTGCTTTGTATACCAGTTTTATAATTAATGCTTTACAAATTAATACAATCTAAAAAGTATAATCAGTATCATACTCTCTCTCTCTCTCTTTTATGATTCCACCGCCCGCAATTTAGAATGTAAAAAATGAAGGAAAAAAAGCTATAAATCCGTAGAAAAGCACAGGATAAAAACGAAAAAAAAAAAAAAAAAAAAAAAAAAAAGAGGCTCACACCGGAAGAAACAAAAGACCAAAATTGACTAAATTTTGGAAACTGATTAATGGGAGCGGATTTTGAATGGTTTCAGAGGTATGCAAATTGATTCTCTAGTTATGGTTTTAAAGCGAAAGATAAACTAAAATTGAGGTCAGTTGCAGACTGAATAGAATAAAAGGTGTCTGGACACTAACACTAAATAATTTAGTATAGTTTTTTAAATTAACTTTTTATTTTAAGTGATTTCAACTGATTTAAATACACGCCAGTGAAGTGAGAGTATAT
The DNA here is from genome assembly GCA_963930645.1 of Salticus scenicus. Lineage (NCBI taxonomy): Eukaryota > Metazoa > Arthropoda > Arachnida > Araneae > Salticidae > Salticus > Salticus scenicus. The sequence goes on from OZ005649.1 coordinate 390,349,387, forward strand.
TCTTCTCATCTTAGAGCCAATGAACTTCTGAATCGATCTTAAATAAAAGTTTACATTAACAATTTATTTGAAGCATCAGAATGGCAAGAAAGGAAGTTAGTGGAGAAGAATTTTCCTCACAGAGTTCTGTTTTTATTTATTTATTTATTTATTTATTCCATTTTTTGACCATGTCGACATATAGGGGTGCATACAAATGAAACACTTCCGGTTACAAAGCCATTTGCAAGCGTTCCAGATGTATGACTACAGTCGGCAGCAAAAGTATCCGAGCACTAGCGAAAACTCCTATGTAATTCCTATGTATTCCTATGTATTCCTATGTAAATACATACATTCCAATGTATGTATGTACTATGTATGCACTAGCGATTGTTCCTATGTAATTCCTATGTATTCCGATGTAACAGTATTAAGTAAAACAGTATTTTACTTAATACTGTTTTGTTAAATAAATCCTTGTCGAATCCTGTTCTTAGACTGGCTAAGAACTGGATTCGACAAAGATTTATTTAACAAAACGACATCTAGTGTACTTTTTTTACATAGGAGTTTTTGCTAGTGCTCGGATACTTTTGCTGCCGACTGTATTTGCAAAAAACTTGCAAAATTTACGTCATCGAAGTTGCAAGCGTTCCATTTGTATGTAACCCAAAACGTGCTCAGCAATTAAAATAAATAAATAAATAAATAAATAAATGTTTTATTAAACACGGTGATCTAATTTTCAATCTGCTAAAGATATGTTTTATAATATATATATATATATATATTCACTAAGATAAAACGTGACGATATACTCAAAGTTTGCAATTGAAAAAAAAAAAAAAAAAAAAAAAAAAAAATCGAATTTTTTTTATTTTTGAATAAGATTTCCTAATAATATGAAGCAACAAAAATCTCATATGCGTAACATGTAGATGAAAAAGAAAGGTTTCACTTTTGAGACATTGCCTGGTCACTATTCGCTCTTGCAAAAAACCTATACCTACAATTTTTGAAATGAATGTATTCTAATTTCCTTCTAAATGTAAAGAACAATTCGCATGAGGATATGAAACGTATTGGGAATATTTTTGTTTTTAATTGTTCGTAGTTAAAAAAATTTGATTTAATTTTAAATGCTTGTATATACATCTAATGATAAACGGGTAACTCTTTTGCGTTCTGCTAATACAAATGCAGAGCATTTACTGACACCTGAAGTTAAGGTAACAAATGTACGGATTATTGTTTAACAATAATAAATATATATGAAGTAAAATAATCAAACAATAAAGTAAAGAATTCATACTAAATAAACATAGTTACTTGAGAATATACTGAATTTGTTTCATAGATATTTACTGGTATTTTATTGCGTCTTAAGCAATTAAAAGGAAAAATCTTATTCAATTTCTATTTACTTAAAAAAAAATCTGATGTGGGCACCACATGACTTCCTTATACACTTTTAGAAATATACATAATGTTAAAAAACATTGACATTGGACCCGAAACAGTTGGCTAAAAATATTTAAAAAAAATGAATTATCACCGTGTTCTGAGTTTTCTGAAAGTTAGCTAAAAACCGATTGCAAGATTTGTACTGGTAACGCTGACGAAGGCAGCAGGGACCCGAAAAAATTGGCTAAAAGTATTAAAAAAAGGAATTTTACCATGTTCTGAACTATTCTGAAAGTTTCAAATGTCTACCTAGTCGGGAAGTTAGTTAAATAATTTTTTTGTTGGACCATATAAACGCTGCCGAAGGCAGCAGGGACCTGAAACAGTTGGCTAAAAGTATTAAAAAGATGCATATTCACCGTGTTCTGAACTATTCTGAATGTTTCAAATGTATAGCTAGTCGGGAAGTTAGTTAAATAAATTTTCTGTTGAACCATGTAAACGCTGCCGAAGGCAGCAGTGACCCGAAACAATTGGCCAAAAATATTTTAAAAATGCATTGTCACCGTATTTTGAGCTTTTCCGGAAGTTTTAAATGTCTAGCTAGTCGGGAAGTCAGTTACAAATCGATTCCAAGATTTGAACTGGTAACGCTGCCGAAGGGAGCAGGGACCCTATACAGTTGGCTAAAAGTATTTAAAAAATGCATTTTCACCGTGTTCTGATCTAATCTGAAAGTTTCAAATGTCTAGCTAGTCGGGAAGTTAGTTAAATAAATTTTCTGTTGAATCGCATAAACGCTGCTGAAGGCAGCAGGTATCGGAAACAGTTGGCTAAAAATATTAAAAAAATGCATTGTCAACGTGTTCTGAGCTTTTCTGAAAGTTCAAATGTCTAGCTAATCGGAAAGTCAGTTAAATTGCAAGATTTGTCTAAACCGTTTTTGAGTTATTACCGTTTTTTGATACATTATGGCCAAATTTTTGTCATTATGAACCTAATTTTCCTAAATATCTCCAAAACGGAAAATCATAGAAAGTCCAAGAAGGGAGGTGCACAACTAGATGCTATAACAAACCTATGTACCAATTCGCAACTTTCTACGTCCAACCGTTTTTGAGTTATGCGACATACCCACACACAGACACACACACACACATACAGACGTCACGAAAAATCGTGTAAAATCCCTTATATCTCTAAAACGAGAGCTCGTGTTAAGATGACACTTGCAGGTGTGCAACTAGACATCATGAAAGTCACACGTATAAATTAGCAACATTCAGCGATCATTCGTTTTCGAGCAATGTGAAATACAAAATCCATTTCGCAAATCGGGATTACTATACTTCCTTGTACTTTGTATAAGGAAGTAAAAAATCATTATTATTTACAATAAAGAAAAAGGATGGTTGGTTGGTTGGGTTTTTACGTCGCACTAGTGCTGCGCAGATGGACAATTGGCGACGGTCTGGGACACACCCCTAGCGGTGGTCCGGAGACATGCCATCGCAATTTTGATCATCCACGGAAGAGATGGCTCTCCCACTTCGGTGACCCCCAGAGGTATAATTTTTGATGGGAACATGGAGGGCTTTGCGGCCACGACAGATTTTACGTGCACCAGCCACCACGTGTACACGACGGTCTTTGGCCAGCTCGAGTACCGAAACCGCAATCTTCCAATTACGAGGCCAGCGCTCTACCGACTGGGCTACCGCGGCCCATATAAAGAAAAAGGAAAACTTCGAAAAGAGAGAGAATAACAATAGAATGAAAATATCTTAATATATTTCAATTTTCTTTAGTTCATTTAATAGCAATATTATTACCTTCTATCAAAGCACTTTTGAAGGAATAAAAGTTAATTTTTTTTTCCTTTTAAGTTGGGATGCTTAAAATATTGTTTATGCTGTAGCATATTATCATCAAAAGAATACTTTAAATATACTTATGGAAATTATCTATAAATCCTTTTTATTATTAAAAGCATTATTAATATTAATTTTATTGTGAACGTTCATTCATACTCAGAATATCTTACAGCATTACTACTAAAACTCGCAAAAGTGACAACATCTGAATACAATACGAGTTTAGTAATATGTAAATAGAAAACCTAAAACCATAAACACTTTTAAATGTCCCTATAAGGTATAATGAAGTACGTATTTTATGTTGAAGTAAATAGGAAATTATTCTATATATTATTTGAATCTTATAGGTAAAATACACACACACATACATACATATATATATATATATATATATATATATATATATATATATATATATATATATATATATACATACCTTCGGTATGCTTTTAAATAAAATGTTCTCAAAGACTTTATATATTTACAAAGAATATCTTATGTATTAAATATTTTACAAAGGATTACATTTATATTTACAAAACTGATATTAAAAATGTATGCTAATAAATAAAATTATACTTTAAAAAAATTAAAGAACACGCTTTTATAGAAATGTGAACTAAAAAGCACAAAATAGCAATATTTATAGTATTAAAATGCAGGGTAAGAAAAAATTGTGTGAATGACACACCATATTACAGGGTGATTATAAAATAATTCAGAATTAAACAAAAACCCTTTTTTAAAAATCTCCATTGACTGGGCTCGAACGTTAGACCTTTAGGTAAGTAGGCCGGAGCTTTACCTCACAGTCACAGTGTACACGTAGGGAAATATTTTTTTTTTTTTTTACAATATAGATTTTTTGATTGCTCCCAGAGCGATTACAAACATACATACAAACATACATTCAAGTGAAGCTAATATAAAAGCGTGTTAAAAAATACTACAAGTATCATATTTCAAATATAGTTTAAGTTTGATTTAACATACAAAAATACGATAAGACATTTACTAACAAAAATGTTTATGATTAACATCTGTATCATGTGAGTATTGTACGCAAATACTACAGTCGAACAAATAATAGATATTTTATCCTAGCCTATCGAGAGAACGGAGTTAATAGAGAGTAAAAGAAATACGTTGGAACAAGGACGATGAATGAAAGATCCGACGATTAACTAAGCGAGGTAGGAGTAAGTCTTTCAATATATTCTTCCGATGTAATTTAGGTGGGACAGACTAGACACTGATGAAATTCTGATTGAAGAAAAGAAGAATTAATTTAAAGAACTATGAATGAATCCAAGAAAAGTTCTGATAAAAAAATATAGATTTATTACAATAATTTTAAATTCATTTTTAATACAATTTTAAAAATGCAAAAGTTTTAAAATGTAACATAAAATGTAAAAACTTTTAAATATATAAAAATGTGATTGCTAAAACTCTCTTAATTTTATATGAATGATTTTTAAATTCACGAAATGAAATAACGAAAATTTTATATACTTCAGGTCGGGAGAAAAATTGAGTATTTCAAAAGAGCACATTTTATTTGTTAATGTTAATGCATATTTAACTAGTGAATCTGCCGATGAGGAACCTCAACGTATTATTAGCATCACACATTACTCAAACAGATCCCTTTTATTTATTCCTTTTTATATATAATCCTTTTTATGTAAAATATATCTCTTATTTTAAAAAGTATAACATTGCTTTTTTTTGTTTCGTAGCCTTTCATTATACAATTCTAAAACAAATATGAAATAAAAGTGTTTATGGCTTCAAAAATCAAATTTAGAAAATACTATAGAATGTACAATTTATTAAATAATGCATTACTTTTTAAAAATGAGAAAATATATAATTTTCTGAAAAATTTATGGTGATCGCGTTATTATTCACTACTTTCTCTTTAAAGATATGAAAAGAAATATTTCTTCATTTTACCTCATAAAATTTTATTTCCAACAAAGCACCTTATTTACAGGGAATCGCTCACGTGTAAAATGGAATGGATAGAATATTACTCTAAAATTTTTCGGAATTGTTAAAAGAATATAATACTGAAGAAAAGGTTTTCCCTTGTTTTTTAAAACACATGAAATGCATCACAAGTTTATGAAAATTTTTGTTATTAACTTTTATTTTTGATGGTTATAGAAAAGTGTGAAATATATCTGTACTGATAAGTATAAAGGGTTTAAGTCCAGAAATGTCGATTTCGAGTTAAGTACATAGTCAGACTCAGAAAAAAATTCTCAATCGATTGGTATAAAGGATTTAAGTCTATGTCATTTAGTCTTTGAGAAAATCCGTTGGTAAAAAAAGGTTTAAGTCAGAAATTTATCGTTCATGTATGGTATAAAATACTTAATTCAATTTTTTCCCATTATTAAATGAAGGTTGACAATCACTGAATGGTATAAAGGGTATAAGTCAACGAAATCCCTTTTTCCTAATCGATTCTTCTGATTTGTTTTTAATTAGTTTAACTTTATTTTTCGTCTCCTGAAAAATCAAGAATATGGACTTAAATCCTTTATACTTATCAGTACAGATATTATATAAATAAAAAATAAAATAAATAAATAAATAAATAAAAAAATCTTGATAGACACAAATCAACAGTAAGGAGACTTGTAAATGCAAGTATAAAAAATAAACATTCCTTTCTATTCATTTGCAAATATTTTATATCACAGATAGGCATATGAGAATCATTTCTGCGCAAAGTAGTATGAATATTTCTTCAAAAGATGTTGAGAATAGCTGCAAGAATATAATATCCGAGAAAGAGATTTTTCGGGTGCTTTAAATAGCGTGAAGTGCGTATAAAGTTTGAGAACATATTTGTTATTTAGATTTTGTTTTCTTTACTGGTGATTCATAACTATAAAATAGTTACCACCAAACTATGGATTAAATTAATCCTAATAACCAAAACCTATAATAAGAATAAACTTATATGAAAGGCACTGTAAAAAATATCTGTTAAAAGTACAGGAAGAATCTGGCAGCTGGGGTGCCAGTATTTCTCTGTCAAATATACAGGACAAAACTGTACTTTGCACAAAAAAACCTGTTTGATTTACAGGATTCCTGTGTAAAATGTATGTCAGTGATACAATTTTGCGGTTTTAAACTGTATATTTGACGGAGAAATACTGGCACCCCAGCTGCCAGATTTTTCCAGGTTTATTTTTTGCAGTGTATCTTTTTTCATTTTGTCTAAAACAGATTATCAGCTAGGCTCATTTATTTAGAATGACATCTTTAAATGAAAAAGACAGTGTTCACTGCAGGCTTGCCTCAGCCTGTATTTCTTTCCCCCAAACTCTTTCACCAGAATTTTCTTATTAGTAATCTTCATTAATATGTTTCTAAGATCGAATAAAGAGTTACATGGAATTTCAAAGGTTAAAAGAAAAGCCTATTTTCTGCATTTTTTTAAATATAATAAATGACATTTTTTTTATTACAAAATTTAAACAGAACATCATTTAAACAATATTTTATAAAAGTTTTACTAAAACATTTAGAAAATTCAACTTGTGGATCCTAGTTTTCGGAGGCTTTTCAAAAAAAAAGTACCTTCGCAGTGGTCAGAATAAATCATGACGCCTTTACCTGAAATTAAAAAAAAAAAAAAAACTTCCGTTAGTAGATGAGTATGACTCGTGCTTGAACGAAGAATTTTAAAACAATTGAAGTTTGAATCTTTGGCCAAGTTTTATGCAAAAATAGTACAATATTGGATACACTTCACGTACAGCCTCGTAAAATAAGTTGTAGTAGAAAAAAACTCTTCGCTCAAGCATTGGTCAATGCTATTTTAAAGAAATATGCAAAATTTCAATAAAATTGGGGCATTATTTTTTGAGAAATTCCCCCGAATTTAGTACGACAGGACTACTTATACTTGTATTTTAATACCCTTTCAAAAAAAAAAAAAAAAAAAAAAAAAAAACTGAAAACACTAATAAGGAAATATTCAGCCGAGATCCGTTAGCTCTGTGGTCAGAGTGCACAACTACTAACCCGAAGGTTGTGGGTTCGGTCCTTACTGATGGGAAGTGAAAACTAAAATGAAATATATGAAAACAATCGTCTGAATAATCAGGAAATATTCAGCCAAGATCCGTTGACTCTGTGGTCAAAGTACACAACTACGAACCTGAAGGTTGTGAGTTCGATTCTCACCAATAAGAAGTGAAAAAATAATATATATACATAAGTTTTTACGGATTTCACAAAATATTTTAAGATAGAGTAAGAAATTAAATGGTAAAATTGGATACTGGCAGGAATTTTCGAAGTGGAACACTGTAAATTGGTAACGCTGCAAAATGCCAGATTAAAAGAAAAATAGTCATGTCGTGCTAAAAAAAATAGTAACGTAGAAAACTTCCAAAAGGTCTAGATTTTTACTCCGGTTGACTTGAAAGTTTCGGAATGTTAAAAGGATGCTCAAAGGAATATTGAAGTAACGAGTTTTAAAATACGTATTTCAAATAATTTCAAATGCATCTAAAGTTCATGTGCACCTATTATTCACTTTCTTTTATGCTGATGTTTAGTAACTAAGAATTATTTATCTAAACTTTTATTTAAATAATAATTAAAAAAAAAATCTTTAGAGACAAAAGACTATACAATTAAAACATCTTACAACAAATTCAGAAATGTTCAGTCTTTAAATCCATATATTTAAAATCATTATGCAATTGGTAAATATTTATTCAAATTGTCACAACAGACGACACACTGAAAAGTAGTATGTTGTGTCCCACCATCACATGACTTTCTTCTATCTTTTCTTATGCAAATTCACCCAGTAAAAATAATTTATTAAAATTATCTTTCATGATGAATGTTCGTTCTAGAGACATCACATAACACTAAATATCCAATGAAAGTCAATTTTATTCTGTATAACACTACGCAAAATAAAATTGACTAATACAGTTGCTACAAAAATGCGATTTATTTATTTATTTATTTATTTTGTTAAAAATGAAAAAGATATTGATAATTTTTTTTTAAATTGTAGATACACCCCGCGACAAAAAGATAGGTACAAAGGGTATCTTTGATTTTTCATAAAATAACATTATCTAAATTGTGCTTATCATTTATTATTATCATAAAATAACACTATACTGGGACTAATTTTTGTTTTAAGACTAAAATTTTTCTAATTTAACACTACACTCCGCGACAAAAAGATGGGAACAATGGGTTTTTTAAAATTTTTCATAAAATAACATTATCTAAATTGTGCTGATCATTTATTATCATAACAAAATATTATCATATCAAAAACATATTAAATATTTGAATCATATTCAAAATAATCATATTAAAAAAAAAAAAAAACCTTTGTTCCTATCTTCTTGTCACGGTGTGTAGTCTTAAATAAGAAAAATTTTAGTCTTAAATTTTTCTAAATTAGTCTTAAAGCAAAAATGAGTCCGGGAATAGTGTTATTTTATGATAATAATAAATGATAAGCAAAATTTGGATAATGTTATTTTATGAAAAATCAAAGAAAAACCCCTCTTCACCTATCTTTTTGTAGCGGGATGTAGATGGTACAAGCATTTATTTTAAAGGTATTGAAGAGCTCTTTTGAAAGATAATCATAATGGTAATTCGCTCACCTTGGGGAGGAGCTATGGTCCTACATATACAACATTTTTTACCAATTTGACTACCACTATTATAAATAATTCTTTTTAATTTCATAATGACCATTAAAAAATAATTATCTTTATGCACATTTATACGAAATTTATTTTATAAAATTTTATTCAGTAGTTCCTGAGATACAGTTGGCACATATACACACGCAGGCATTTTCTAAAAATGGTCAAATCGTGTTCTACAAATGTCAAAACGTGTAAATCCTTTAAAAACTCGAGGTAGAAAAATTTTAAGAATCCAATACTTTCTGCTACTGAATACAGAAGAAAATAATAATTACTGAATTTTAGGAATTATAACATCGAATAAAAAACACGAGATTTATGTGGAAGTTTAAATTCGTAATTGAATTCTTAAATATTTTGTTTGAACTGGCAAATAAAAATAGAAAGCTTAAGTTAAAAAAAGAAAGGTACAACTACAGTATTTCCCCACAGCTGAATTTGGCGATTTTTCACTGGCGCCGATTTGAACGATAACGGTGTCGTTCTGGACTGTTTGCGATATAATATGGCAGCCTGCATGCTATTTATTTTGTATTTATGTTTTTATGATTTATGTTTTATAATTTAGCTTATGATTTTATAATTTCTGATATATGATTTTTGATTTTTAGATTTATGATTTAGCCATAATCGCCAAAAATAAATCGCCAAATTCCTCTGTGGGGAGATACTATAGTTGTTATAAAAGAAAATGTATATATATATATATATATATATATATATATATATATATATATATATATATATATATATATATATATATATATATATATGTATGTATATATATATATATATAAGTGATTCTTATATGAAATTTTACTACATTTATTGGTGATATTGGTTTCATAGTTCTTATATGTTTATCTGAATCATATGTTCTTTGTGGTGAGTTCATTTTGAAATTAGTTTTATTATGAAATTGGTTTTTTCTTGTTTTGGCTCAAAAGAAAGTTTCGGGCCCGGATCAAACATATTCTTAGCTATTGCTATCTTTGTGACAGAAAAACATTCTTTTTACATATTTGTGTTCTATCAGTACCTTGATAACGTTAGAATGCAAATATGTATTTATCCATTTCCAATTTATTCCATTTTTATTTGATTTGGTGGTCTTTGTTTTCGATCAAATTAATTGTTTGAATATTGTTAATATTTAATAATCCTTAAATTTCAATGACTGATTACCAATGTATATATATATTCAATTTCAAATTTTCGAAAACGTTATACGGAACTTTAAAATAACCTTCTATTACACGTTAAAAATAATTTTAAATGGTTACTTGGTATAATGTCATGTTTTACATGACGTTAAAGCAAGTAATTATTTAAAAATATTCATATTATTCAATTATTACACAATATAATCTTTTTTTCCCCTCCCAGAAACCTTTATACTGGTTTATGCTAATATGGGCTTTTCCTTCTAGGTTGTTGTTTATTTTTTTTTGTTTTTAATTTTCGTGATATTTTAATTAATCTTTTAATTTTTTTCGACTTATTGTGTTTTTTGTTGCTTTCTTTTTATATTTCGAACATACATTATCTAAGAAAACTAATCTAATAATAAAAAAAAAACTAGTGTGTTGTGGCCACCACAAGACTTTCTTCTATATTTTCCTATAGAAATTCACTCAGTAACAATATTAAAAAAAAAAAAAAAAAAAAAAAAAAAAATCCAAGTTTTTTTTCGTTAAAAGTAAAAAAAAAAAAAAAATCGATAACTTTGTTTCAAATTATTACATATTTATAGTTCAACCATTCGTTTTAAAGGTACTGACGAGACCTTTCGAAAGATACCCATCTTGAAAATGTACCCCCCCCCCCCCCGGAGATAATTCCCCAGGGGGGGAAGCGATGCCCTCACATGCACGAAAGTTTTTCCCTAATTAACTACTACTATTATCAATAATTCATATTAATTTTACAATCACAGGTTAAGAATAACTCTCATTATGTACATTTATACGAAATCTACATGTTTTGAGGTCGCCTGAGTACATTTCTGATATTTTCAGGTTGATGTATGTATGTGTGTGTGTATGTCTGTGTATTTGAGTGAACACAATAACGTCTAAACGCTTTGATTGATTGAGTTGAAAGATTCTAGGTATGCTGAAGGTCACCTTCGAACGAACTGTACAGATTTTTCTTAGTGTATCACATATAATGTATGCATAACAGGGACACAAAGAAATTTCTTTTATTATTATGTTCTATGGACCAATCAAAATATTTATTATTAAATTATCTCAACAATTTCCATCATAAATTATCTTAAAAATTTCCATCTTAGTAATATATCACAAAAATAACTAATTTTTTTTTTTTTAATTTGTAATAAAAATCTATAACTAAAAAATCGCAAAATTTTACTCTTTCCATCTATGTATATATATATATATATATATATATATATATATATATAAAACACCTCCCCATTTTAAAATTTGAAATAACAAATATCTCACTTTGGTATTAGGATTAAGGTAATCTTATTCTGGATATTTTTCTAATTATTCGTATTTTAATATACTGCGATCATTTAATAAGCTCAAATATTTTAGAAAAAATTTTACTAATTGAATAATTTTTACGTTTACTTATTCAAAAATCTATCCACTTATACACAGCAGTAGTTTTTTCTATGCTATTATGATTAAACGTGACTACCTTCTTCTCCTATATTGTGTCATCTATTATATTTTTATAGGGTCCTATAAAAAAATTTCCACGTCATTTATTTGGTAAAAACTATGAATATGAAATTATGTCTTCATACAGTCGGCTGCAAAATTATTCGAGCACTAGCAATAATCCTTGCCAAAAAAAAAGTACACTTAATACAGCTTTGTTAAATAAATCCTTGTCGAGTCATGTTCTTAATCAGTCTAAGAACATGATTCGACAAGGATTTACTTAGCAAACAGTCTTAAGTGTACTTTTTAAATATAGGAATGTTTGGCTAGTGCTCGAATAATTTTGCAGCCGACTGTATATTATTAATAGGCGTTGAAAAGTATATTTGAATAAATATATGTCAGAAAAAATTACATAATATTAGTCATAAAGAGAGAGAGAGACAGATAGAGAGAGTAGTAATGATAGTGGTAAACTAAAAATTAACAATTCTCAAAAAAAAATATATATATATACAGTCGGTAACAAAAGTTTCCGAACACTAGCAAAAATTCCTATGTAAAAAAAGTACACTTCATACGGTTTTGTTAAATAAATCCTTGTCGAATCCTGTTCTTAGTCAGTGTAAGAACATGATTTGATAAGGATTTATTTAACAAAACCGTATGAAGTAATTTTTTTCATATAGGAATTTTTGCTAGTGTTCGGGCACTTTTGTTATCGACTGTATACAGGGTGGTTACAATTAACTTCCCCTATACACAACATCCTACAGCGCAAACGGGCGAACGGAAGGCAACGAAATATGGTTTAATGAAGAAGCTGGGATGGAGATAAATAAAATAAGAAGCGGCCATATACGTATAGTAGTCCAGGTTCAATAAGCTCTATGAAGAATAGGAAAAGATCTCTTTTCTTAAGAAAATCCATTATTTGTTATTTCAAGCAACCGCATTAAGATATGCATAGTTCATTGTCTCATAAATACTTATTACGAAGGCAACAAAGAATAAACATCTTTTGGCAAAGTTTATTTTATTAAATGACTTGAGGATATCAAATTTGAAGGAAGCCATTTCGATTTATTAGTAACTTTTTGAATCTTTCTTAAAACCACATGTTGTTGACAGCATGAAGAACAAGTGCTAATTAATTTATTTCGCCAAATCTCCCTGGCATCAAAAATCAAGTTGGCTGAACACATTTTAAATTTTATATCTGGTAAACCTAAATAATAGTTAAAGGATTGGCTAAAAATTAAATTACGTCATAGGATGTGATTAAATTTTGTCAGGCATCCAGAATTTGGCTAAAAGTGCGAAATCAATTGATAAAAATATTAAAAATGGTTTTCAGCTATTATGATTCAACGGAATCTTTCAACGACTGCCTGGAGACAGGATACAACAAAAAAAATATCGTCTGCGATTTTAAAGCATAAAATAAATGGGTTCTTCTTTCTTTGATATTTTATTTAAGTAATACTTGATGAGATTTAGAGCAGGGAAAAGAATTGCGGTTTATAATACTGGGACAATAAATTATATGAAATTACAGATTAATGAAAAAGAAATAAAAATAAAATAGCTTAAACGAGTTAAAGAAAATTATATTAGATTCTTTTAGAATAAGAAATATTTTTGCTTGTATTATAAATAAATAAAATGTAATTTATATTATTATTTTATTTTAAAAAGGGATATGTGATGTTTTTCAACATCACATATTTCTCCCCGTCGACCGAAAAAAAAATGGGTTCAGCCATTACATCGTCTATGATATGACAGCTCAGCAAAAATTAAAAATTAAATCAAATTATCTCCAATCTTGTAAAATAGATTGATTACAAAACAAAAACAAAAAACGAATGGCTTCCAATACAAATAAAATACGTACATTGTCATATTATCAATAGAAAATCTAGTATGCATACTTAAAAAAAAATATATATATATTCTTATACAATATTAAAATACAAATACAAATACAGAAAATAAGGATATTATATGGTGATGAGATATAATGTGGTATGGCCATAAATCTGTGTACACAAGTCGTTAGAATATATATCCACAAACAAAATGAGCTCTAGTTCTTTGATTTAAAATCATAATAATTCAGTCATCATATATTTATCAGTTCGTGGTAAGATGCTGAAATCAGTAAATTTTTATGTAACCATGCATGGCGAGAAACTTTGACGAGTCCATTTCAGTTCAGAGAGGACAAGAATTCGTTGTAATAAATACATAGTTCAAATGTATATCAATCTTAATATGAAAGATTGACAAAATAAAAACCAAGTATATTTATATGTTATCACATATATATAGTGAGCCTTTTATATTCATTAAAAGGTTTAAACAAATAATACATGTTGAAAGAAAGTAATAATAACACGTTTTTATTTATTCATTTTTTTATAGGTAATTGTAATTGGAATATATGAGACATATGCATGTATGTATGATAAAAATATTACCTGCACCAAAAGTCTACGTAAACATTTTTTTTTTTTAATTCCATTAGCACTTTTTTTTTTTTTTTGAAATAAACAATATTATTCTAGTATGTTAACTATTGTTAAAATTCAATTATAAATAACACGTAAGTTAAAGAAATAGTGATAAAAGTGATATACACTGCTGTTGTAAGACAATGCAGCTTAGAATATAATTTCCTGGACCAGCCATTGATTATCCAAGCTGCGAAATTTCACAACAAATAAAAATCACAACAGGTTGATCAGGTCTGTTGCGATGAAAGTATACATCAAATTTATTTAATTTATCTTTAATCATTATAAATATTTAAAAATTTATACTGCGTAACTTTTAACCTAAGGAAAAAAATGATGAAAAATTACTTTCTATTTCGTAAATTATATTGATGTGTATCATTGGAAATAATGAGATTCTTATTAAAATTAGAATTATTATAAATGTCAAATAAGTGATTATTACGTGGTGGTGCCAATAAAACTCTATCTATATGCACACGAAATGCCTTATCATCACTATCATGTAACCGTTTAATTGAAAATGAAACAGGGCAATGTTTAACTGTGACAATGAAAGGACCTGTATATTTAGGTTTAAATTTATCCATAGACTTCAGATACACAATATCTTTTGTGCAGATGCTTCTTAGTTTAGCTTTTCTTTGAAAATATTTATTTCTTTTTGATTGGGAATCTTGAATGTTATTGTACGCTTTTTTATAAATTTCCTGAAGGTCTTGCATTAATTTATAGATGTTTACATTAGAGTCCAGGTAAGTGTAATTGTAATTTGAATTATAAGTGTCAAAAATTAGTGCCAGTTCTCTACCAAAATGTAGAAGATTAGGCGAGAATTGAGTGGAAGAATGCGTAGATCCATTGTAGAGAGATTTGTGTATATATAGTGCATTTTGAAATGAATGGCCTTCTTCTAATAATATATTAATTGAATATTTAATTGATGTGTTTACACGTTCGCTAATAGAGTTTGATTGAGGATGAAAAGCAGACGAATGTATTATTTTTATGCCTAGAGTGTCATTAAATGTATTGTAAACTTGAGATGTATATTGTCGACCTAAATCTGATAGAATACATGCAGGGCGACCAAAGGTTGTAATGTATGAAAACAAACATTGAACTATTTTTGGAGAAGTAATATTAGATAACGGGTAAAGTTCTAAGTGTCTACTGAAATGATCAATTATTGTCAAGACGTATTGACCATTACTAAAAGGACCCACCAAGTCTGTGGAGATTGTATGATTTGGATGAGTGGGTGTATATGTTTTTTGTAATGGAGCAGGGGGTGTTTCGCTTGTAAGCATTTAGTGCATGAAGAGACGAAATTGAGGGTATCAGTATAAATGCCCCTCCAAAAGTATCTTCTAGAAAGAAATTCATAGGTTTTAGCCAAACCGAAGTGAGATAAATGCGCAATGGACAATGCTTTCGCTTTTAAAGAATTTGGGACAATAATTAAATAACTGAATGAATTGTTATGAATATTCTCTTTCTTGAGCATTAATACTTTAGAATCAGGATTTATAAAGTAATTGGGAAATTTTTCTGACTTTCCGTTTTTTAAGATTTCTTCGTAAATTGTTTTTAATTCAGAATCTTTAATTTGTTCGGACACAAATGTTTGGTCTCAAATTTCTAGTAAGGGGTCTTTAGAGTTTGAATTTCCTGAAATCATATAATTAACATATTCTGAGTATTTGTTTTGATTTTCATTATTAACTTTATCATTACTGTTAATTTCGAGTCTGTTTTCATTTTCATCAACATCAACAATTGGTAGTGGTTGTATGTCATGAATTAAGTTTGGATTAGCTTTGAGATCCTCTTGATTGTTTTCAAAATTGCAACGTGATAAATAATCCGCTAAGATGTTCAAATTTCCAGGAATATGTTTGAAAACGTATGTATATTCAGATAAGTCCATTAACCATCGGGTGGTAACGTCAGCGGGATTGGTAGTTTTCTTATATTTTTCAAGGGGAGCACTATCTGATAGAATTACAAACTCACGATTATATAAATAGTATTTGAAGGCGGTGACAGTTTTATGAATTGCCATAAGTTCCAATTTTAACGCAGGATATTTCTTTTCAGAAGGTTTTGAAGATTTGGAAAAGTATGCTATAGGAAGTAATTTACCATTAAATTTTTGCATAAGTGCTCCTGAAATGGCTGTTTTTGATGCATCGGTGTTGACATAGAATGTTTTCTCCCAATCTGGAAGTCGAACCATTGGGGGAAGAAAGAATAATTTTTGAATTTTTTGAAAAATACTCTGATGTTTTTCTGTCCATTTGAATGTTGTTTTGGGTTTTGTGAGTTCCACAAGGGGTTGTGCAAGTTCTGAGAAAGATGGTAAAATCCATTTGTAAAAATTAGCAAGTCCAAGAATTTTTTTTAATTGTCGTTTTGTCGTTGGAGGTGGAAAAGAATTGATCTTCACGATGTTAGCGGTGATGGGTGAAATAGTATGGTTTTCAATATGGAAACCTAAATAATTAACTGCTGATTTATGGAATTCACACTTAGATGGGGATAATGTTAAATTATATTTGATAAGAATTTCTAAAACTTTATTTACTTTTCACAAGTCTCTTCAAATGAATTTGATCCAATTATCAGATCGTCTTGATAAGCATATATGCCATTAATGTTTATCTCGTCGAGTATTGTGTCCATTAGAGACTGAAATATAGAACTGGCGTTCTTTAAACCAAAACAAACACGTTTGTATCGATAACTGCCAAAAATAGATGTAAATGTTAACATATCTTGATATTTTTTAGGAAGGTCAATTTGGTGGTACGCTTGCATGAAATCTAACGAAGTAAAGTATTTGAATGACGAAAGATTTGAAATAATATTTTGAATCTTAGGAAGTGGATATGAGGAACCTTGTATGACTGTATTGACCATTCTAAGGTCTAAAGCAAGTCTGTAACGTTGTTTCTTTGAACCGTCAGATTTTTTCTTTACCAGCAATATGGGACAAGCCCACTCGGAGCAATTACGCTCAATTATGCCGGCGTTTACTAATTCATTGATCTGTTCTTGGGCTTCTTTTTGTAAAGCTTGTGGAATTGGGAATGGAAGCGTTTTAATAGGGAAATCATTAATTAACTTAAGATTAGGAATTATTTTATCAGTATGTCCTAGGGTACTAAGAGATTTGGAAAAAGCAGCAAATTTGCTTAAAAATAAATTTTCTAGCGTGTTACGTTGATCAAAGGTTAAATGATTCAAACAAAAATCTTTACTTGATAAATCATTTTTACGTTTTAGTAATATATCCTCAGAAGCTTGAATTAAGTGGATATGGTCCTCAATATTTTGTATATTATTATTACTAGAGCAAGAGTCTTCAATTTTATCTAAATGTGGTTCTTTAATTTCATCAATTAAAAATAATTTACCAATATGCATATTTTTATTGAGGTGAATTGAATTTTTACCCTTATTTGAGATAAGTAACGTAAAAAGAGAATTATTATTATCAGAATTAATTTCACTTTTGTAATTCGGTGATACAATAGAATCTAAAATTTCTATATCAGGATCCTTTAAGTCAGTACAAAATATGTAATTCGTTTCTTGTAACTTATTATTTGTTTTTGCAGTAATGTAGATATTTTCACCAGTTTGTATTATAACTTTCTTTAGAAGATAAACATTCATATTATTATCGTCAGAGTTAACATTATATACATCTAATTTTTCATTTTGCGAATCAAATAAGGAACAAGTAAAGTCTAATTTTCCAATTCTCATGGAATTTTTCGAAAAGTCAATAGTGACATGATTTTCCTTAATGAAATCCATGCCAAGTATTCCATGAAAATTAGAACTATGTGGTATGTCAATAATATAGAAATTGTGTTGGAAAAACTTTTTTTCAATTTTGAAAGTTGCACGTATACATGAAGAAAATTCAACATAAGAATTGACTGTTTTAAGAGTAATAGACGAACCTAGTCTTTTATATTTCAAATTGGCTTTTAAATTATCAAATGTTGATTGGGCTAAAAGTGAACAACTACTTCCGGTATCAATAAGAAACTTTATATCATTATTGGCTAATTTAGCTTTTATTATAGGAAGTGTATGAGAATTTTTGTTTACATTAAATAAAATATGATCTTCAATATTATCTGTGCAACTCTCATTGCTGTCACTTGGAATATACCCTGTATTAGAAATATGACTAAAGTTTTGAAATGTTTGGGTAGCTTTATTATCTGCTACAGTAATATTAGCAACAGTTTGAGATCCAACTGAATTTACAAGTCTAGTATGTGAAATTTTTGGAAGAGAATTTGAAGATGACACATTTGTGAATTTACGTTCATTCGCTGATGAGACCCTTAGTTTTCGAGATATGGCAGTATCAGCATCTCCATACCTCCTTTCTAGTTTAAATTACGGTTTTCATAGTTACGTGTTTTATAAGTTAAATTATCTCTATTTTTCCATTTGTAACAATTTAAAGCAACGTGGCCATGTTTGGAGCAAAGTTGACAAATCGGATTATTTCTAGAAAAGTTTCTTCTAGAGGGAGAACGAAAATTGGACTGTCTAGTTTTGTAATTATTTCTATAATTTCTTTGATCAAATTTGGGACTGCTTGACTGAACTACGTGCAAAGATTCATTATGGGAGGGTCGATTGTTGTTTGTAAGTGAAATGCTATTAATTTTCTCAGATAAATCTTTCAATGTGTTTAATATTGCAGAGTCATTTTTATTATCGCAAGAAAGAACAGTCTTAGTATTAGTAGTGTTGTTGAAAGAATCATATATTTCGGATAATGTCTGAGCACGTTCAACTGCCTTATTATAGTCTCTTATGTTTTCCTCCATTAATTTAATTTTAATATTTGGGGGTACACACTCTAAAAATTTTGGAAGTTTAATGTTATCAAGGGATTGTTTGTCTTTAAGGTCAGGGAAAGCCTTAGGTACAGCAACATTTACACGATGGGCAAAGTTTTTAATTGATTCTCCCGGCAAAATTTTTAAATTATGAAATTCTGATATTCCAGTGTTATATGACGATTCCCTAAAAAACTTACAGAAATTTTCCTCGATGAATTTAAGATCTGTCGAGTTATATAGTGTTTCGTTTTCAATAAAGTATGCCAACGCTGCATCACGAAGTTTTTCTTTCATTACATGTAATGTCGCGTCATTTGTTAGTTTATTTAACATGGCAAAGGATCTTAATTGATCGAAGAAAAATTTGACAAATCTCGCGTCCCCATCGAAATTAGGAACGGAGCAAAACGCGTTTCGATTCTGTGCCATGTTTTTTAAAAATAAAAATGTTAACTAAGTTAAACAAAAATAATATGCATAAGAATTCAATCCATTATCATATAATAAATAAAATTACCAAGACACTTAAAAATGAATAAAATTGTTAAATACTTTCTTTTTTTTAATTAAACCTGCAAAAGTTGGATGATAAAGTTTCAAGATTAATAAAAATATGTAGAAATTATTTGTAATATTTTCCTGTATAACATTATAGCTTGCAACCATGAAATTGGCTTATATACGTCTTGTTGTATATATATATATATATTATAGATATATTTAAAAATATATAATGAATAATACTAAAAATGGATATATATGCAAATGAAAATAATTGTCAAGATATATTAAATTGTAAACACAAAGATCAAAATACGAAAAAATTAAAAAAAATTTATGCAGTATGATGAAAAGAAAAAAAAATATCACTATGATCTGGTATTTAATTTCACAAATGAAATATATCTTTACTTGAATTATCCAAAAACCAGATATTCCAAAAATAATATAAGCAAATTTTGATCATTTATATAACTTTTTAACTGTTCTTAAAAATTGAAATGAAAAGTTAAAGTAGAATATAATACTCATATGAAGAATAAAAGACTTTACCCATAAGTAAAAATTTATATATAAAGTTTAAATAAATGTCAATATTTAAGAAAAATGTACGAAAAGTTTTTATTGTCAATATTTAAGAAAAAATATGTGAGAAATGTTTCTTTTTATTGGCACAATAAAATGATTCCAAAGGAAACTTACCCCTTTTCCGAATCTTCTTTTAGCTAAAACAAAAATATATATAGATATAAATTTATTTATTTACGGTATTTTATTTATTCTTTTATTTAAAACTGTAAGGCTCTTCTCCTGTATGAGTGCGCGAGAAAAAAAAATCAACGTAGAAATTTAACTGCACACATTCTAGAGAGACGACCCATATTTGGCAATTCTCCTTGCACCGATGAATCAACGATCATTTAATACCGTACGGTAAGTGCATAAGACGGTCACAAATTGCGAACATTGCAGACTGTAGAGAGGATGTTATTCAATGAAACCTTAGAAAGTCCACCGGCATGGCATCACACAATATCGGCGATAAGAATCGGTACCGTAGACACCAAGTAATCTCTTAAAAAAAAAAAATCACAGATGACATCCCGCAGCACACTAGCCTTTAGTAAAGATGAACAACAAATCGGTAAATTCGGTGCTGTTCACCGTAACGTAGTTAATCTCTTTTTGGATCATCACCGGGGCAGCTGTTTTAAAAACATAACAGTCTTCAACAACGCAAAACGTCACATTCATGAATTAATCAGGATGTGTAGAATGATTAACGTAGTCGATATCACGTCGATATTAGGTGACTAAGCTGAGATCCGTTAAACAGAAATTCGAGCTTATATTCGTTAATAATAGTAATGAATAATTTTTCAAGACGAAAAAAAATTTTGGATATCCGGATATATTATCCGGCCTGAGTCTGGCACCACATATATTTAATGAAGAAGCTGGGATGGAGATAAATAAAATAAGAAGCGGCCATATACGTATAGTAGTCCAGGTTCAATCATAGATATAGTAATAAGACATAGATTGATCAGCGAGGCCGAAAAAGTGATGCCTTTTTTTTTCGGGAAAAGACGGCCATTTTACTCTCTTGTGGATGTCTTTCCCCGACTGAATATACACGGGAATACACACAGATAATTTAGCAAATAAAATTTATGAATAATTTATGTACTAAAGATGAATGAAAAAACTCCAGATACTCATTTTTCTTTCTCTCTTTTCTTCTTCTTTTCTTTTTCTTTTCTTTTTCTTCCTTTTTTTTTTTTTTTTTTTTTTTTTGTATGGAATAACGACATTTAAAGAAATTTATCGTTTCTGTCTACTATTTCTGTCTGGTTAGAAGTTTTTATGGTCGAAAAAACTATTGGACTTATCCTCATCTTTTGAGATATTAGCGTTAACCCTTTAATTGCCAATCGCAATGCAGTCGGACACTTTTGTTACCAACTGTATAGAGTAGAAATTTATGTTTACTCGGAAATGGTTATAAAGATATTAATAAAAGTTTGGGATAAGTGCTTTTTAGAGACCTAAAACAATTGGAACATCCTTAGCATCAAGAAAATTAGTGTTAACCCTTTAACTGCCAATCGCAACATGTAGTAGAAATTGAGTTTAATCAGAAATGGATATAACGATTTTGTTTAAAGTTTGGAGTTAAGTGTCTTTTTTTTTAAATTATTATTATTTTTTTTTTAAGAACTAAAACGTTTGGACATATCCTCATCTTCAGAAAAATTTGTGTTAACCCTTTAACGGCTTGTCGCAACATATAATAGAAATTAGGTTTACTCGGAAATGGATATAACGATTTTTATAAAAGTTTGGGATTAAGTGTTCTTTTGAGAGATAAAGCGAATGGACATATACTCATCTTCAGGAAAATTTGCGTTAACCCTTTAACGGCCAGTCACAACATATAATAGAAAGTAGGTTTACTCGGAAATGGATATAACGATTTTTATAAAAGTTTGAGATTAAGTGTTCTTTAGAGAGATAAAGCGATTGGACATATCCTCATCTTCAGGAAAATTCGCGTTAACCCTTTAACGTCCAGTCGCAACATATAATAGAAATTAGGTTTACTCGGAAATGGATATAACGATTTTTATAAAAGTTTGGGATTAAGTGTTCTTTAGAGAGATAAAACAAATGGACATATCCTCATCTTCAGGAAAATTCGCGTTAACCCTTTAACGGCCAGTCGCAACATATAATAGAAATTAGTTTTACTCGGAAATGAATGTAATGGTTTTTATAAAAGTTTGGGGTTAAGTGTTCTTTAGAGAGCTAAAACGAATGGACATATCCTCATCTTCAGAAAAAATCGCGATAACCCTTTGACGGCCAGTCGAAATTTATAGCATTAAATGGGTTTACTCGGAAGAGAATGTGACGATTTTGATTAAATTTTAGGGTTAAGTGTTTTTTTTTTTTTTTTTTTTTTTTGTTTCTGGGCACAAATCCTCTCAAGTATCCTCCTTACTACAAATGTTCGTGTTTCAGAACTTTCTACCACTGTAGCTTCTCAGATCAGAAGACATTTAACGGTTAAAATAATCATCGTTGCTCTCCAAATCAAACTGATGAGTATAAAATTATCAAACAATGATAAAAATGGGGGATGGGGCGTATCAAGAAAACGGTGTGTGATTGGGCAAAATGGTGATCATATTCGGATTCAGGAGGTCATTTTACATAAGAGTGGGCTGAAATGGTGTCAGATACAATTTTCATGCCGAGCAGTGTTATTACAAAGGAATACGTAAAAAAATTCTGGTATTAAGATTACGGAAATCCGTAATAACTTGGCATCTCTCTTTCTATATATATGTATATATATATATATAGGTAGATAGATAGATAAACAGATAGATATTTGGTGCAAATTAGATTTTTTCTTTGATTCAGAAAAGTTCCTGCTCACTGTTAACCCTTTATCAACCGGTTAAGAAATACGGCCGAATTTGGGTTAACTCGGAAAGGGATGTAATGATTGTGAAGAAAGTCTTTGATTAAGTGTTTCTAGAGGTATAAAATCAATTAGGCATATCCTCATCCCCAGGGCAATTCGCGTCTACTGTTTACCCTTTAATTACCGTTTGGGAAATATGGCAGAAATTGGGTTTTCTTGAAAATGGGTTTAACGATTTTGATGGAAGCTTGGAGTTAAGTGTTTTTTGGGGTAAAAAAAACGATTAGTCTGATCCCCATTTTCATAAAAATCATGGTTTGCTGTTAGACCTTTATTTGTTGGTTACTTGGAATAATATGACAAAAATTGCATATTAATGAAGAAAAATATGGCAAAAATCGGGTTTACTTGGAAATAAATATAATAATTTTGATGAATGTTTGGAGTTAAGAAGTGTCAAAATATTGCAGAAATTGGGTTTACTCGGAAACACACATAATGAATTTCAAGAGTTAAATGATTTACGGATGAAGAATTGGTTTAACTTTTTCAGGAAAATTTGCATGCGCTGTTAACGTATCATCCGCCGGTTGAAAAACAAGACTAAGTACTAAAGTCTAAGTGCTTAACATGACAGTATAGGACAAATTTTCATATAAATGTATATAATGTGAGTTATTTTTAACGCATGAATGTAAAATTCATATGAATTATTGATAATAGTAGTAATAAACTTGAAAAAAAAAAAAAAAAAAAAATGTGTTCATGTAGGAGCATTGCTTTCCTCCTGGGAAGGAAGTGCTCTTCCCCCGGGGCCTGTGTAAATTTTCAATGTGGATATTTTAGAAAGAACTCGTCAATATTTCTAAAACGAATGGTTGAACCATACATCTGTATTAATTTAAAACGAAGCTACCGATTTCTTTTATTTTTAATGTTATATATAATGTATATATAGTATAGACATATATATATATATATATATATATATACAGTCGAACCTCGTTAACGTGAATTACTTTTAACATGAACTGTTACCACAATCCCCGTCAAAATGAAGATTACTTTAGTTATATGACGATCAGTTACTGATAGCATGAACTACTGATAAGATGAACAGATTTTTGATCCCCCTTGAGATTCACGTTAACAAGATTCGACTGTATATCTTTTCATGTCTGCACAAAAATGATTTTTTTCAGCATTTATTATTATACTACTTTAAGAAAAAAATCGTCTGCATTCATCATGGAAAATATCTTTAATAAATTATAACTTAATAAATAATTTGTATTGAATAAATTTGTATAGGATTAAATAGAGAAGAAAGTCTTGTGGTAATACTAGTTATAATATATTAAAACAAGCGGGTTTTACCTCTGCCACTGCTAACTACATTTAAAAGAATTTTGAAAATTCGATATTACTTACTAATATAAAAACTTAAAAAATATAAAAATTTTAAAAAAAGTATTCCATTAAAAATCAAAACAGTATTTAAACCATAATAATAACAAAGCAACTGATTATAAAGAATAATATTTTTCATAAATTAGTTAAATTTAACTTACTTATGAAAACTTATTCCACTTCCTTTCATAAATTTATTTCTACAATTAAAAGCCGCGCAGTACTTCGGCATTTTCAATATATATCAACCATGTCTTATTACTATATCTATGATATCAACATTCTATTCCATTGTTGTTTTCGAGTTTAATACTCTCTCATCATGGCTGATGCCAAAAACTTTTTCGGCATCAAAAATCTTTGCACGTTAACATGGGGATGATAGATCTATGTATATTACTATATCTATGGGTTCAATAAGCTCTATGAAGAATAGGAAAAGATCTCTTTTCTTAAGAAAATCCATTATTTGTTATTTCAAGCAACCGCATTAAGATATGCATAGTTCATTGTCTCATAAATACTTATTACGAAGGCAACAAAGAATAAACATCTTTTGGCAAAGTTTATTTTATTAAATGACTTGAGGATATCAAATTTGAAGGAAGCCATTTCGATTTATTAGTAACTTTTTGAATCTTTCTTAAAACCACATGTTGTTGACAGCATGAAGAACAAGTGCTAATTAATTTATTTCGCCAAATCTCCCTGGCATCAAAAATCAAGTTGGCTGAACACATTTTAAATTTTATATCTGGTAAACCTAAATAATAGTTAAAGGATTGGCTAAAAATTAAATTACGTCATAGGATGTGATTAAATTTTGTCAGGCATCCAAAATTTGGCTAAAAGTGCGAAATCAATTGATAAAAATATTAAAAATGGTTTTCAGCTATTATGATTCAACGGAATCTTTCAACGACTGCCTGGAGACAGGATACAACAAAAAAAAATATCGTCTGCGATTTTAAAGCATAAAATAAATGGGTTCTTCTTTCTTTGATATTTTATTTAAGTAATACTTGATGAGATTTAGAGCAGGGAAAAGAATTGCGGTTTATAATGCTGGGACAATAAATTATATGAAATTACAGATTAATGAAAAAGAAATAAAAATAAAATAGCTTAAACGAGTTAAAGAAAATTATATTAGATTCTTTTAGAATAAGAAATATTTTTGCTTGTATTATAAATAAATAAAATGTAATTTATATTATTATTTTATTTTAAAAAGGGATATGTGATGTTTTTCAACATCACATATGGTATATAGGCTATAAAAAATTTTAGATCCAAAATGTCCACCAGATGGCGCCTTTTCCGCAAAAAACATTAAATTTAACACAATAAACGACCAAAACGGAATACATAAACAATATTAACAATCTAGAACAAGAATTATCAGTAATAATATGTAAAACCGGGAAAAGCTGTCAGTTCTAGAAAAAAAATGTCGAGATTTGATTGCTTGCAAAGAAGAGGGAGCTTTATGCAAAACGGGTATTACTTAATGTGGTTGGATGACAAGGTGATCAGAAACTAGTCAACAAATGTTAATATTGTTTCTGTATTCCGTTTTGGTCGTTTATTGTGTTAAATTTAGTGTTTTTTCGGAAAAATCACCCTCGGTTGGACATTTTGGAACTTTTTTTTTTTCAAAATTCCGTGAGCGCATCTTGTGCATAGTCTCTATACCTGATTTCGTTGCATTCCGTTCACCCGTTTGCTCTGTAGAATGCTGTTTATAGGGGAAGTTTAATTATAACCACTCTGCACATATATATATATATATATATATATATATATCTTTTTTTTTTTTTTTCAAAATTTTTAAAGTAAATAATTAAAATATATGTATAAAAAAACAACTATGACATGCTTAAGTGACAGTTAAAAAGGGATGATTAATTGGTCACAATGTTATTTAATTAAACACCAAACAATATATTTTATATTTCGTAATTAATTTATTAATTTTCTGCGAATTTCCAAATGCATAGTCATTAAGGAGTTATGTTTTGTAAACTTACATTAAATAGACAGACGTACGGAAATTATTCTAATAAACTGACCTGTTAAATTCATCTTAAAAAACACTATTACGAAATTTTAAATATATAAAAAGAATAATTTTTATCCATTAGCGATAAAGTCGTAAGAATGAATTTTTAAGCACTCTCTCTCTATGGGTGTGTGTGTGTGTGTGCGTGAGATAGAGGAAAATATAAATAGAGAATTTTCGTATATAATTATGTATATATATATATGTGTGTGTGTGTATATGTTAGTGTACTTAGGTGATACATTAGAAAGTTATCTGATACTAAGTTAAGTTTATAAATACTAATATTATCTAATACTAAGATAAGTTAATAAACATTATCTAATAAAAAGTTGTCTAATACATTTCCATCTAAATTACTTTACGTCTCATTTTGTAATAAACATAATTTTAAATAAAAATTTAAATAAAATTAATAGAAAATTCTGTTCCTTGTTTATGTTTTCAGGAAGGGTATTTCCTCTATGTCATTTAAATTTTTAATATCTTGATCAGATATTTCAAAGACATTTCTTAGACATTTATAGAGATTGTTGTGATACTTTTTTTTTTTTTCCTTTCGAGTATTTTTAATTCTGTTGTGCTATGTAACATTAATTAAAATATTCGGTAATATACTCGGTAAAATACTCGGTAAAATACTCGGTAAAATATTTTGGTAAATTCTTATGTAAAATGTCTTCCTGATTACGAATAGGACACCCATTTTCTCTATCACCCACCGTTTTTTAGAGACAGCCTCCTATTTTTATCCCTTTTCGGCGATTTTGTGGCTATAAATTTGACTTTTAGGGGTGGGGGTGAAGGAGAGGACTATTTTAACTGTTAAATATCTTCTGAGGAGCTACAGAGTTGGAAAATTCTAAAACATGGACATTTGCGGGAAGGGAAAAATTTAAGAGGGATTTGCCACTGAAATTGTGTATGACATTTTTTATATATTTTTTCAATCTATTATTAATGTTATTAAATAAACATTATATTTTTTTGTTTTTAGGTGTTCAATTAATTCTTTTTCATTCTCCAAATCAAATTCGTGGTCATAAAATGACCGAACAGTGATAAAAATTGAGGGAGGGAGGGAGTGGTGTTTCTAGGAAGGGGGGGGGGGGGACTGAGCAAAATGGAAGTCATATTCGGATTTAGTAGGTCATTTTACGTAAGAATCAGCAAGAATGGTATCAGAGCTCGATTTTTTTTTTTTTTTTTTTTTTTTTTTTTTTTTTTTTTGCAGCGCAGTGCTGTTACATACTTTTAAATATATATCCAATAATTCCACTCTTTTTTTCTCCTGTATATATGAACATATATAAAAGCATCTGAGTGCATATGTATGCTAAAAAAATATATGTATGCAATCATAAATAAATCATGGTATGTATTAATTGTGGCTTATTTAAAGAATATACATTAGACTTATTAATAAATTTTTATTATTCCTAGAATAAAATATAAAAGGAGATACGGTAAGCATCGTATTGAAAATATCTTAATTCTAATTCATCTCTTCAGAAACAGATTACTTAATTGATTAAGAGTATGCGCACAAGAATTTCATCTAAATTGTATGCAATCTATCACGCAAATAT
The DNA here is from genome assembly GCA_963930645.1 of Salticus scenicus. NCBI lineage: Eukaryota > Metazoa > Arthropoda > Arachnida > Araneae > Salticidae > Salticus > Salticus scenicus. The sequence continues at coordinate 390,377,400 of OZ005649.1, forward strand.
GATTTATTATGTAGAATGTCGATAACTAGAAGAGAAAAGCCCTCTGAGGGCAGCTAATGTTGTTTTTATTTCTCTATTGATTGTCTACGCTTTGGGGAAATCATTTTACGTAGAAAAGTATAATCCTTAATTAATCTATGCTTTAATTTTTTTTTCAAATCAATAACTTATTAAGATTTTTAAAAAGAAGTATCAAACTATTTTTTAAGAAAGTAATTTCCAATTATTAAAAATAAGCGTTTATTTTTCATAATTAATAATAATAATAATATACAAGACCACGCGGCTTTTTATATACTACATTAAAAATACCCAAAAATATTTTAAAATAACATTTATATAATATACATTGTTTAATTGAAAAGGAATACATATTTATAAATATTGTAATGACGGACATAAAATAATTCAAAAATAAAAATTTAATCAGAAAGAGCAATGTTTGTCTTTATATACCGCTTGTTTATGCCGAAGATTATTATAAACAAAAAAGTAAATATTTTAGCTTAAAAAAATTATACCATTTAAACAATTACATATTTAAATAATGGTATTTATAAATAAACGTACTAATAATAATACATTTAATAATGATTTATATTTATATATACATATATTTCAGAACATTTATGTTGATACAGTTTTCTATCAGTTTTATTAATATTTAGACAAATGATGAGTTGATATATTTTGTTTTCTATTTAAATAACATTTAATTGTTTATTTGTTCTTCAAAAATATTTACACGTGCTACTAGCCATTTTGTGTTCAAGATAATAATAATAAAAACACAACAGGATTACGTCACTGATTTTTTCTAGCGTAGCTGGCTGCATATACATTTTTATTCCAATGGTAATAAAACTTTACATTACCCATTTCCCGTGCTTTCATTGTAATTATTTTACTTTTTCATTTTCAACAGCTCAAAAATAGCGTAATGCATTAGAAACTTCACATAATATTAGTCAAATATGCACATTTCACAGAATGTGCGTAACAGCAGCGAAAAAATATTCCGTATTGGCTTCATTTGACACCATTTATTTATTTATTTATTTATTATTTATTAGTAATTTTTTAAACCATCTTCTCATATCTTCAACAATCTGAATATCAAATTTGAGTTCTTCTAGCTCACTGGTTTTAGCAGCAGATGTCCACAAATAGTGAAAATTGTTTTGTGGAGATCCTGTGTATAATACTGTAATGTTGTAATGTAATTATCATTATTATTATTTTATACACACACACACACACACACACACATATATATATATATATATATATATATATATATATATATATATAATTCAAAAATAGTTGAAAAATATTTAGGCATTTTTAACCACCATATACGGTAAACCTCCACTAACAAAACGTACTTAATATTTTAAAAATATGGTATTCATTAGATTATACTTTATTTATAATTATTATAATGATTGTGAAAAGTAAAATTTCGAACACTACTTGCCGATTTTCCTTTCTACAGCTAATGACAAATAAAATATTAGTACTACAGAGCTATTGCTTTCCGTCAGCATTATCAACATTTGGATTCTCTCAGATTTAACTAGCTACGCAAAGCTACAACATTCAACCGATCCCTACGAAAACTGATACACGTATTACCCCGGACAAAGTCTATCTAAGGCCTCATTTTTTAGTTCAATTGGTTAATTGGTTCAAAGTGTAATAAATAAAACCCTATTTTAACTTTAAAATTAAAATAAGATAAAAAAAAAAAAAAAAAAAAAAAAAAAAAAGGTTCACACACACACACACATATATATGCGTTCTTTTTTTTCTGATACAAAAGGAAATTTATATCCACACGAATAAGAAACATATCTGTTTTTATGTCGTAAAAACAATGAAAGTGTAACAATTTTCTGATGTTTAAATTGAGGAACGAGATAATGATGATGATTATGATAATAATAACAATAATTTATTATTTACGCTTTTTGTAAATTTAGTATTTATTATTTGTATTTCAGTTACTAAATGTTTTTCCTTTCTTCTCTCTCGCATCAAGTTAAAAATTATTTAAAATAAAATTAACTAAAATCGCACTAAAGGCTTCCCGTATTAAGCTGTAACAAAGAGATTTTCCTTTTGAGAGGGACTCTTATGAAATCCTATGGTGAAGCGTGACAGATGCTGTCACAGCCCCTTTCAAAAGGTTAGAAATAAATATAGTAGTAACTGTTGTTAAGGTGTGCAACACAGTTAAAGCATGCGTTTGTTTGGAAGAATAGTCCTGTCGTACTAAATTTAATTCTGTTTTGTGCAGCATATTATATATCTATTACTTAGAAGACAAAAATAGACTTTGTTTTTTTTTTATTTTACTATTCCATCCGGCAGATTTCGGTTCACCATATGTCAATTTTTGTATCTCTACGTTCCGCTGCGATTGAACGTATAGTTAATCCTTTGTTGCATCGTGTCCACTGTAGTGGACAAAAGTTTAATTTTTTTTCCTTTCACAGAAATGGTTTTACAGATTTGGTTTCAGCGCTTATTCTTCCTGTATTATTTAAGCTTTCAACTGTTGCTCATAGATAGCAGCATAATATAAAATTACAGATTGAATTGCTAGTTTGAAAATACCGCCAACCTCTACTTCCAAGTTAGTAGGATTTCTCATTGTAAACATTGTATATAAGTGCTAAACCTTTTTTATTTTGACATTTTGCATTTTGAAATAGTAATTTCAGGCATTTTAGAATATGTTTGAATAGAACACTTATTTTCAGATGCTATTTTTCATGAAAATTGATGTATTTTTCTTTTTGTCAACTACAATGGACATTATGAACATAGGCGAATGTAGGACTGTTTTCGTTTGTCCATTGTAGTGGTACAAAAGGGTATTATTCCATTTTATAGATTTTACCGTGATAAATTCTTGGATTTTTTGCAAAGCTGTCATACCACAATGTTCTCTGCAACTAGGATTTTTCAAGATTTCCATTGCCAGAGGACTAATACAAGCAGTATCCAGAGTAATTGATGAACAAGATACAGAAAGACTTACGTAAACAAGGACCAATGTCAGTGTAAAAACCTACAAAAAAATGTCAGTCAAAGCAAGCTTTGTCCTCTATGATGGAGTGGATCATTTTGCTAGAGAAATATCAAATAGTGCTCAAAGATGTAAGATGGAGTTATGCTCAAGAAAATCTACATATTCATGCGTAAAATGCAAAGTTCATTTGAGTATCGATGAAAAAAGTGATTGCTTTTATTATTTTCATCACCACTTCTATTTTAGATATCCAGTTTCTATATGCATAATGTCCACTATAGTGGACAAACTGTAACTTTTAAAATAAACAAAATTTTGATGAAACAATTTTTTTCCCTGATTTTTAGGGCAATTTTAGATAGGAAAAACACAATAATTTCCTTTAAAGTTTCCCAGGTGATTAATGTGCAACAAAGGGTTAAATAGACAGACAATTTCTTTTATCATCATAAACAGATATTTTTTTCTCTTTACATTGTTTGGAAAATTATTTTCATTTTACATTTCTATTATTTATTTATTTATTAACTCTTAATTTTTATTATTTGATTTGCGCGAATTTTCAAAAAATAATGTTTTCATTAATTTCCCTCTCTAATACTTATTTTTGTAATGCAATAAGATAATTTCTCTATAATACTTGGGAAGATAATTTCTCTATAATACTTGGGAAGATAATTTCTCTATAATACTTGTAAACTTCATATTGTGTTTATTGCACTATATACTTACTATGTTTACTCCAGATGGTTAAAATTATAAGTTAGGCTTTGGAGATAAAAAGTCTGGATGTTAATCAAGTGGAAAACTGTTTACGTGAGTGGTTTACTTATTCATGAAAACTATCCTCCGTCTATGCTTCATAAATATAAAACAAATATCTCATCCTTTAAATTTAAATCTAAGTAAAGTGAAAGCAATTTATATTACCATAATAATATCAACGAAATTGATATGAAGTCATGATATCTTTTAAAAAATCACCTTATGCATCCATAAAAAGACATAAAATATCATCAAGAATGTTTTAAACCTACATGAAATCTGCTTATTTATGAACTTGTCTAGTTTTATTTTCTGAAATCAATTTGTTATCCTAAAATATTTTGTTTTGATAAATTTAACACGAAACGTTGTAGCAAATAATTACGTAAATGGAATTCGGAATTTATAGAGCTTATAAAAGTTTTCATATGTAACTAATAACTATTTATTGTATATTAAATATATTCATTTCAAAACATAAAGTGATAATTCCCAACTTTATGGTATAAAATGCTTTAATTGGTAAATTATTTTCTGATATGTAAAATATATTTTATTTTTTCTTACTTAATATTTATTCTACATTGCATATTTAGGAAGATTTTTAAAAACTTTGAGGAAGATTTATAAAAAAACACGCACACACATATATGTATATATATATATATGTGTTCTCTTTCTTTCTTTCTTCTTTTCTTTTTTTTCACAATAATTTATCAGAAATAATCTTTGTTTAAATAGATCACTTTAGTAATTTTTATAAGAAGATAGAAATCATATCTGTAAAAACGATTTGTCTTTCTTTTGTATTAGCACAGAAGAAAAAGTTATAATTTTACCTGAAAATGTTTTATAAAAAGTAATTTTTGCGATTTATTTTATTTCTTATCATTTCTGTTAATATTAAAATCTCAACATATTTTATAATTCAATCAAAGTTTTTTTCCTTTTAAAATTCACATTAGAATGTGATAGTTTTAAATCTTACCATTCAGCTAACTATTTTACGTAGATATAATTAATAAACTCTGTAATATATACATTAAATATGGAGAAAAAAAATAGGTCTTGGATGTTTATACTTTTAAAATTAAAAAAAATCTACACTGCACAAAACTGAAAAAAAATTTCCGCTTTAAATCTATGCGGATCGATGCTAGAAACATTACATAATTTTTATTTTACTTCCAACTCTCCTAAATAAATCTAAATCTTTAATGCAGATATCTTATCCAGAAGATAACATTAAGAATATGTGTAAAGAATATAAAAGAAAACTATCCTGTTTAATATTGATACTACTTCATTATACGTTTCTTCGAATTTACTCACAAAAGTTTTGATTATACTGACAAAAGGAGAATTCTACTTATTTATTATGCATGAATAGTTCTTCTGTCCGTTGCTGTTTATTTTGAAATGCATGTATTTTATCTTATTACAGTCTTTTTTTTAAATAATATGTAGTATTTCTTTTTATTTATTTCTTTTTTTTTTAAAAGCGTTTTGAAAAAGAAAGTTTTAATAAATGTAATTGATATTATGAAATTTTTATTCTTGTGTGTATTTCTTTTAATGTTAAAAAAAAAAAAAAAAATCTTTTTGAAGAAACCGAAATACAGTCGGCTGCAAAAGTATCCGACAACTAGCAAAACTTCCTATGTAAAAAAAAGTACACTTAATACTGTTTTGTTAAATAAATCCTTGTCGAATCTTGTTCTTAGTCAGTCTAAGAACGACTAGGATTTATTTAAAAAATTTAATTACAAACATTTGTTTTTTTATTATCAAATTGATCTCATATCAGTTTTAGAAAGATAAATGTAGCATATAAGCGTTTTAGATATTTGGTAACTTGTTTATCAGTAATTCATTACCTAAAATGTCTTTTGTAACAGAATAAAAAATAATATGAAATTTATCGGTCATAACATTTTTGTAAATGAAACATTATTCTTATTGTAAATTGAAATACATTTATGCTCATAAAATTTCTCTTACATTTGTTTCAATGGAAATTAATTTTAATGATATGAGTTCTTTTTCATTTAAAGCATATATTATTATTTTTATTATTATTATTATTATTATTTATATATTATTATTATTATTATTATTATTATTATTAATATTAAGAAATGAAAGCTGAAAAATTGCCAAACTAAACTAATTGGCATAGGTGGACTCTGTTCAGTTCCCATCATATTTATGTTCTCATAAATTTCTAGTGCGAGACATATTATAATCGTGTTAAAGAAATGAATTTCACCAAAGCTTGATACAGTGACAGAATGAGATTCCCACCTAATAGGCTATCCACCGTTCACTTCGATATATTTATCTTATTCTAATCTATTAATTTATTTTATCAGGGTCAATTCCGTTGTTTAGTTTTCATGTGACTATTTCCAATACAATAATCCTGAAAATTCATATTTATATGAAAAATTTGCAATTTCGCTATGTTGATAAAATCTTAAATTGCGAATAATTTACGAAATTTTCCTATTATAATATTTTTATTTAATCATGTTTAAAAAAATGTCATAATTGCAATTTTGAAGTTGTCTAATGTATTTATGGCCCTCAAAATGGAAGTTTATGCTCAATTTTCCCTTATTCTGACATGTTAAGCAAATCGTAAATTCCAAATAACTTACGAATTTTTTAAATTGGAAAAATCATAGTCTATGATATTCATGCCAGTATCCAAAATAATATTTCGAAAGTGGTCTGACATCTTTACGATGAAAATATCCCTCAAGATTGACGTTTATGTGAAATTTTGCTCTATTCTGTCATGTTAAGAAATTCGTAAATTTCCAATAACTTGCGAAATTTTTATATTTGAAAATTCATAGTCATTAATATTCAAGCCAGTGTCTTAAATAATATTTCAAAAGTAGTCTGACATCTTTACGATGAAAATATTTCTCAAAATTGACGATTATGTGAAATTTTGTCCTATACTGCCATGTTAAAAAATTCGTAAATTTCCAATAACTTGCGAAATTTTCAAAGTAGCATATTCATAATTACTGATGTTCATTTCGGCCACCAAACTCATATTTCAAAACTGATCTGACATTTTTACAGTAAAAGGTTTCCTTTTAATGCACGTTTAAGTGAATTTTTGTCCTATTCTCCCATGTTAAGAAAATCTTAAATTTCGAATAACTGCTGAAGTTTTCTAATTCGAATGTTGCAGATGAATAGGGTTCTTGCCAGTGTCGAAAGTAATATTTTAAATCTAATCTGATCTCTCTGCGATCATTTGTTCATGAGATAGCGTGTAAACAGTCTAACAAACTAACGGACTAACACACTAACACACTAAAGGTCTAACACACTAACAGACACCATACAAATTTTGTCATTTTCGGATTCCTCACACCTGAAAACGTGTAAAAAAGTCAAAAAACCGAGGTCGAAATTTTTCATGATTACCTAAGTTCCCCATACATATAGTATGATGGAGAACTAATTTAATATATAAAAATTCAATATTAATAATGTGCTTTATCTTAAATATTAATGCATCGGCAAGCGAATCTTGCAAAAAATATGAGATTTGCACGCCTTTCCAGAGTATTAAACAGAAACTTGTTTTCTTCTTTTAATTGTGTCGTATACGAGTCTGTGGAACTGCTGATAACATTGTTCGAGTGAGTGTTCTCTCCCGATGGACTCGTTCATTGAAGATCTTACGCAGAAGAGTCGAAGATTTTCTTATTCTGACACAATAAACTTGATGCAATAAAAAAAATTCGATTATTTTCATGGGGAATTTCACAGAGAGTATCGAAACTTATTCCTGATAACTTTGTTAAAGTGAAGTGTGTATTACTGGTACGCGTAAAAACATATATCAAGGATTAAAAGATATTAAACATTAGTAATAAATATACTACACAAGCCTACAAAAATGAAGTTGACAAAATTTGATTTGATAATTTTAGCTGATCTTTATGTTTTTTAATGCGCTGAAACCGAAAATCTCTCTCATTTTTCTCTATCACGTATAGATTTTTGTCAATGCATGGTGTTTACCGATACAATTTCTTACATATACCATCATAACAATCGGTTGGCTGGTTGGCTGGTATGGCTTTACGTTGCATTACTGCTTCGTAATTACAACAATAGGCATCCATGATTAATTAATCATGGAAACATTCTATAAAACTTACCACGTAATTATATTGGTGGAAGAGTAATGGAAGAAATTGTATAGGTAGGCACCCTGTATTGACTAAAATCTATACGTGGTAGAGAAAAACTGGCTTCATTTTCGGTTTCAGTACACCAAAAAACATAAAGATTAGTCGAAATTATAAAATGAAAATTTTACATATCGACCTGTGCTATTATGAAATCCTTTCTTCAAAATATATACAGGATAGTTGGAAAGTAATTACCAATTACGTCTAAAATAAAGTAGTTTTTAAATTTAAGCAGTTTTCGGTTTAGCGCTTCAATTCACTTTTCAGGTAATTTGAGTTCAATAATTTATTCATCTTTCTACATTCCGTTCTTTTTTTTTTTTTTTTTTAATGATAAGCACTTATGGTAAATAATCTTTCTTATAAACTATTACCGTAATTTCTGGTAGATAACCCGTAGGTAAGATGTGTCATTTCTCCACCAGAAATTTTATTTAATAGAGAAATCTATACTTTTTCGAAGGAAGAGCTCGTAGAAATAAAAATTTATTTATCAATTGAAATTCTGGTGCAAAACTGGATTATAAAAACCTGCGGGGTATCAACCAGAAATTACGGTAGTTTTTATTGTAAAAATGCTTTTTGCTACGCGTCCTCAAATCCCAAGGACAGTCTTTGAAAATTATCCATAATTCCCCCAAAAGTCCCCCAGAAAACCCATTTGAAGACGCCAGTTTTAATGTTATTAATGTTTTACTAAAATAATTTACTATTTATTTATAGTAAAAAAGTTAAAATAAGCACATTCAGGTATTTCACACATAAAAATTACTAAAATTTTACAATTTAAGATGATTTATTTATTTTGTCCTCGAAATTTGGGGATAAATTACAGAAAAATCATTTCAGTGTTTCTTATAAATAAATTCATTTACAACATTTTTCGCAGGGTATCCCCGCATTTTATTTAAGAGCGAGGTAATTTTACAAAAACTGCTATCTTTTTTCATTTAAAATTTATACACAAAAATGTGTTTAGCTTGTACAGTAAATTTATCACTAAAGAAGTGGGGGAGTATTCAGATATTTTACATTCATCAATTAAAAAATAAAATAAAATAAAATCGCATACGATTCTATATTATTTAGAGGTTTAGCCAATATTAGATACGTATTTTTTTAAACAGAATTTTTAAATCTATGTTGTACTGATAGAATATATATGTATATATATATATTTATTTTCTTTTTAAGTCGAAATTAAAACCGGGCTTCACTAAAACAAATTATTAAATTTCAAAAAAATTCATTTTACGGTAACTGAAGATCTGAATTTAAAGAATATTCGAATGAAAAAGAATTACTTTCTTTTACTGAAATAAAAAAACGCCTCTCTTTCAGTTTATCTTAAAATGGAAATACAAAATGAAGTCTTAAGAGAAAAATCACAAGAAAAGTTGGAATTTATTTCATTTATAAAATATTATTAAAGCAAATGTTATAAATAAAAATAAAATTTACTTATATTTATATTTCCTTTAAAAATTTATTTAAAAAATGTTTTTTCCCTTTTAACGTATTAGACAGATTATTATTACTTCCTTCTATATTCAGTTGAAGAAGTGAATAAATTCATAAAGAATTTTCGATTTTCTCTTTGAGATAGATTTACACATTTTGGACGATCAATCACATGTTTCGACCTATATTTATATAGTATCTATTTGTTTGTACGATCAAAATTTTCTAGTAGTCTTAGCTCAAAAACTAATGCACGAAGTTAAAAAAAAAAAAAAATTAGTTGCATATTTGCCAACCATCTCATTAATAACCGTACAATTGTTAACGCCCCCTGAAAAGACGCCCCTTTTCTCACACCACTGCATTTTTAGAGTACTTCTCTCCAAATGTTGTTACGATTAAGTAAGACTAAAATTACTCTAAAAAATTATTGGTGTGAGAAAAAAAAAGGTACTAAAAATTGTACGGTTCATAATGAGATGGTTGGCAAGTATGTAGTTGTAAGTCGAGATAAAATAGTAACCATTAACTTTTGATGCAAATTGCCTCACAGGTGGTGCTGCAATTCTGCACTCAAAACCGCTGCATAGTGGTGAGCGGCCACCTTCCGTCTTAGAATCTTAGAATCTTAGAATCTTCCCCATTAAGGAAAGTTTTTTTATTATTATTATGTAAGCTTTTGTTGTGTAAAATTGCATAAACTTTAATATATGGGTCGTTCGTTGCAAAAATGAATTATCTTCTTGTAAAAGAATTTTTAAATAACGAACCTTTTGCAAATTTATGTGTAGGAAAAAAAGGTCACGATTCATTAAGAGTTACCGATTTTTAGTGTTTAATACAAATCGGAGTTATAAGAATTTATAAATCATAAGAAAAATGATTTAAAGTAACTTAGAAACTTCATTATTTGAATGATTAGTTTAGTTTTTAGTTTTCTGAAAAAAGAAAGTTATGCTATTTATGGTATTTTATGCTATTACTGGACTTTCTTCAATTTTATAATGAAAGATGTGACTAAATGTGATTCAATTAAGAGCCCGCTTCACTCACCGCCGCTGAAAGCCGAAGCTAATGTTATTCTATGGGAAATTTTTCTTTACAAATAACTTATTAACTAATAAATATTTTTAAATTCTGTTTTCACATTTTGAAAATTCCCAGCTGCTAAATGAACGGACCTTTTTTAAAAAAATATTTTTTTATATTTTATTTTGAAGCTGCAAAATATGAATTTTCAATATGTGAATTTTTTCCTTCTGCAATTTCAAAATAAAATATTAAAAATTAAAAAAAAAATACATTTTTAAAAAAGTTCCGTCCATTTAACAATTGGGAATTTTCTGAATGTGAAAACAGAATTTAAAAATATGTATTAGTTAAAAAGTTATTTGTAAAGAAAATTTCCCCATAGAATAACATTGGCTCGGGCTTTCGGCAACGGTAAGTGAAGAGGGCCGTTAAGCAAAAATATACATATTTAAATGATATGGAGTTACATCACTTTTACAATGAACCGCCCATATAAAAGAACCATTATGAAAAAAAAAATGCTTATATTAATTGAGATGCATATTGAACAAAAGGTGGCGCTGCAATGCTGCAATATTCTCTGTATTAAAAATCTGGAGTGATTCCACTCGACTTTCCGAACATTGAGTAATTAACAGTTTTGTAGATAAAGTAAAGAAAGAGGAGTTGTTAAACAAACAAAAGAGAGAAAACCATAATAGAGTGTTTGAGTATTTTTCTTCCTATATTACACGATGTTTTATTCAACGCTACTGAACTTAGATTTCATAGATCGTAATGATAAAGTATTTTTCGTTGTGTCCCTGTAAAAACCTATCAATGCTACATTCACCAAAATGTTTATAGTTAGTGCAACAGTGATTTATAATATTCATATCAATTTTCAGCTCAATTGAATAAGGCGTTTAGACACTATCGCACTTTTAAAAATTTGGCCCTATAGGCCATAATGATAAAGAATTTTTGCTGGTGTCCCTGTAAAAAAACTGTAAGTGCTAGGTTCACCAAAATCAATAGGCTTCGTACTATATACGTACCAACTTTCAGCTTATTCGAACAAAGCGTTTAGACGCTAGCGTGTTTACTCACACACATACACACACACATACATACATCATCGTAAAAATAGTGAAAACGGACTCAGGGGCCTGGAAACGTATAGAAACATGAAAATCTAAAATTCGGATTTTTGACATGATTACAATACTTTCCTCACTATAGTGTTTGGAAAGTAAAAATCTATATCCCAACTTCTATGGTATATAAGTATACCAAACTTAACGTGTAAGACGCCCATTATGGAAACAAATACTCACTTAATTTTGGCTGTGTGTCGGCCATCGTTACTGCTCATTATCTGTTATTTTACACATGACTATATTTCAGCATCTGATAGTTTAATATCACTAAACTCCAATTTGTAAAATAATTATTGTGTGAAGCTGTGAATGTATGTTAAATACCCTAACAACACACTTGTTTACAATACATCCTGAATATAACCATGTCTATAGACGTCCTTTTCATCCACAGGACATCCTGGGGATGTCATTCGGAGAAGATATGCTGGTAGGGGAAGGTGCCATGTTATAAAGAATAAATTAGAAGGACGTTTTGTGATGATTTTTTTCCGTTTTAGCATTTTTTTTAGTAAAAAAATTTTAGAACAAATGATAAATTTGTTTGATGATGATCTGAAAATTTATTTCGTAATTTTAACATTTTAAAATGCATTATAAATCTTAAACTGAATTCAACACTTTCATTTACATTTTATTAAAATTTGATTTATTCTTAGAAATATAAAATGTTCTTTTTACAAAAAATATATTCACTGTTTCTTTTCAATTTTTATAAAACTCTTATGTTAACTAAGCTCTGTAAATAAAGACAAAGCTATTTAACAAGAACATTTTCACTTATAATTATTCTGCAAAAAGAACATAAAGCATGTAATTAATACTTTATTTATTACGCGTATATTTGTGTAAGCGTATATCATCGCTACATTATTGAAGTTTAGTTAGAAATTTCTAAAAATGTATATGTTAAAAAAAAAAAAAAAAAAGGCAAAAGATCAGTATGGAAACAATCTTCCATTTGCCTGATGAAGGATCGTATTTATTTTTTTCCATTGGAAAACCATATTGGTGTGTTTTTCAATTTATAATGTTTGTTTAGCAAGGTTTTATTCAAAATTTGTATATTTACAACAGAGAAATATCACACAGGCCTGAGAAATCGTATTTTTCAATTTTGTATTGTACTGCCTTGGGTGTTTCTAATGTGTTTTGGTGCACTGAATTTAGAAACGATTGTCTTTTTTTTTCTATCACATAAGGAATATTCGCAAAGTAAGGATGAATATCGGAAGCATTCACCTAGAGACTATAACAAATTCGAACCAATTTATGTATAAAATGCATTAAAATCGGATATTGTTCACATATTATCTTTAAAATGTGTTTCTTTCCATAGAAGCTACTTTTAGAGAATTTTACCTTGTCCATGGCTCGAAAGCTTCATGTGTGTGTGTGAGGGGGGGGGGGATGATTCTCTATGCAGCATCCAACAATAATCTGCTAACATTTTAACACGCCATCGATACTTTCTCTACATTCTTTGGTGTCTTGATGAAATAGTTCTCCTTGTTCTTCACACACATCACCCAGACTTTCTGGGAAATAACATAGATGGGAGTTGTAAAAGTGGAACTTTAGGCTCATAAAATCTCATTTTTTGTCCAAACTGTACTTGATGGAAATTTTTGAATATTTTTTCCTTAACCAGCATCCAAAAATACATCAGAAAAGCATATCACCTTGAAAAAAAATATATCGTGGACCTTTGAATTAGTGCAGTTTACTTCAAATTAATATCCGTGCCAAACCAACCCATCCTATATTAATGCCTCCGAACTGAGCTTTACGTCACGGAAGATTGGCCGATTACATCCGATCCACATTATCCTATAGATAGTGACAATTGAAAATAATCGGCCTATCAAAGCATCGTCCTATTTGCTAAATATATCATCGCAATATCTACAACTTTTTTGTAATAATAAAGATAATCATTAATTTTATCAAGCTAAGGGAGACAATTTATAATCTTAAAATGAGCAAATGAGGGGACATCCTCATTTTAAGTAATAGAAAAAGTTTTATTGTGTTTTATTATCTGCAAAGATTTAAGATATTAATTCTAAATCATTCTATAAATACATCAGCGTTGCTTCGCTCTTATTTATCTATTTATTTATTTAATTTAAACTTTTTCCTTAATTTCTTAATTAAGAAAAGTTCAATTTCATTTCATAAACGTTTATATTAGCAATTTTTCAGCAGAAATTTCCATCTATCTTTAAAACCTCACAAAAATATTCCGAATATCAATTCAATGTGATATTATTCTGTTAGAAAATTTAAACATAATCAGATAAGGTTCAACCATTAAATTTAATGTCAACAAAATAAATAACTGATAGCCGATATAGCTTTGCTCATTTTGATACTAGTGTATAAATAGCTGCGCGTCTATTTAGTTGGATTCTTAAAAAATATAGGCAATATTCAAAGGACGACCGAAGTAATTATAGTAGTGTGTGGGTTATTACTGTCTGCTCAAAAATGAATTCGCTATAAAATTTAAAAGAAGAAATTCTTCAAACGTTTATATGAAAATAACCACGGTAAAATACCTTCATAATATTTTATTGTTAAATTATTCTTCATCTCTGATTTCATGAGTATCAGATTTACAAAGAAAATATTGAAATACATATCAAGTTTTAAATATTATTGCATGAAGCTTTTCTGCTTTTCTTGAGAATAAAATGCGTAAATTTAAAAGAAAAGTTTTTTATTTTTATTTTTTTGCTTTAGCAATATATTTGGATAATTCATAAAAATAGTAAATGATTTAAGTTGAAGATTTAAAATCACGTAAAAACACATAATCCCAAATGAGAGGGAGAAAAACCCCAGGAAGAAAATAAAATAAAATTAGCATGAAAAGAAACTGAACCTCGGAATAGGTGGGCATTGGGACGCTGAGGCTATCGATGAGGATTAGCTAGGTATTGCCTAATATAATATATATATATATATATATATATATATATAAACATTAAAAAAAAATGTTTTTTAAAGAAATTAAATAAAAATATAAATATTTTAAGAAAGTTTTGTTTAATTTTAGCGAACCATTAGATCAAACTAATACAAAAATATGAAGATACAAAATATTTTTTAAATATGAAGTCAATATTTACTAAGTATATTTTATCTTACATGTAACAATTTAAAAGGGAACAATGTCTCCAAAAAGAATTTGATCATAATGTATATATTATACATTCTTAATAGATGTTGGCAAGGTGCCATATTAGTCTGCTGTACCAGAAACTTCTTACATAAGAAAGAAGTTATATTTTATCTTTTTCTTCTTCTTTATCTCACGCAGTTGTACATGTATTTAAATGATTCATTTTCTTATAAAACACATTCTAAAACATTCTTTCATATTTAAAGAAAATATGTATTAGCATTGAAAATGTGATTCTTTTCTTTTAATATAAGAACATATTTTTTTTTTCTCTCGGTCACAAAGAAAAGTATGTCAGAGAAAATGTCAATTCAGAAAAAAAAAAAAAAAGCGTCAGGCATATTTTAATAATTTAAACACATTTTCAGAGTGACATTCTATGACAGAAATAAATATTTCATATTTATATTTATGTAAGCACACTTTAGAATCGTTTAAGATTTTTTAAATGGGAAACTTTTCAGCTACCTTTAATTAAAGTTGTTTAAAGGAATAATAATACCCCCTCTAAATCTAAATCTAAATATCCAAAGAGATAATGTGTCAAAATTTAAAAAAATTAATTTTAATGGAAGAAAGCTTATTATTTATAATTTACGTTTTTGAGTTTTTAATATACAATAAAATTTATTAAATGTTAAACTTTGAAGAATTTGAATAAATAGAATTAGTAACTTTTATGCGCATATTATACAATCATAATAAATAATCTATGATGCTGTATTGGTTTTGTGTACAGAAAATGTCTTTAATAGAAACTAGTTATAATTTATGTTATATTTTTACCTTATGCAGATGATTCGGTTTAATGAAATTATATCTTATGAAATGCATTCTAAAACATAATTTTATTTCAAAGAAGATGCATTTTTTTCCTTTTTTACATCATGTCCATTTTTTTTTCATAATTATAAAACAACTTATAGCAAAAAATACTTTATTTTATTATAAAGTATTCTAAAGTTAATAAATTTAAGGGTTAATAAAGTTTCATGTAGTTTTTGATTGTTTTCAAGAAGGAATTTATTTTAGAAAAAAAAAAAAATACTGTGAAAATATTTAACTATGTTGACATATTAAAATTCACAAATGCTTTGAATACTTTTATTAAAATATTCATTCATTTACATATATTTTTTTTAAATTATATTTAAAAATTAAACATAATTTTACAGAAAAATTCTAAAAAGAAGATAAATTTTTCCTGTTAATTTTTGATTTAGATGTCAATTTTAGGTTTTAAAAATTAATTAATTTTGATGCAAAATGAAAAAAATATCATTAAAAGGTTACTATCAAGTTAAATGATGTTACTTTTAATTCACAATTTTAGACAGATGATGTATCAAAATTAAAACTTATTGTTTGAAAGATAAGAATAATACTTCTTATTTTAATTTTTTGTCTCCAGTGTACGTTACTATGAGAATTAGGAAGTTAATTCTATTTCAAGAATCTAGATGCATCGAAATATTTTCATATTTTAATAAAAGAAGGGGGGGGGGGGGAAGTTACATTGGAAACTTTAAAGAAAATCTCTCTCTCTCTCTTGTTTTTTTTTTTTTTTTTTTTTTTTTGAAGGGAAACTTTTAAGTACTCTTTTATTTGGGGAGGGAGGGTTAAGGAAATATATATATATAATACAGTTTCTTATCTAGAGAAATAGCATGTAAAATTTTATAAGATTCTAGTACGTAAATTAATTGAGGGATAATTTTATTTTATTTATTTATTGTAATGGTGTATTGCAGTGATGACTGTGAAATTGAGTCATTTAATCAATTAAAAATTTTTTGGATCAGTTTTTATCAAAAATTCAAACATTTTAAAATGAAATCAAACACATGAATGAAAAGAAACAGTTTTACTAATAAGCTGGAGCTCGAACGTGCCAAGATAATTGCTACTTGTATTAATGATCACTTCTGTACCGTGATTATACCGTATAACAGTATTATACAGTAAATGACAGAATTTATCGCTGCTTGTTTAGGAAAAGAGAAACGAAGATATTCAGGTAGTAATTTCATCTACATACCAAATGTCAAACTACCATAAGTAGTATCTCAGTATATTTTGGTATGCACTATGTAAGTTAAGGCTGACTACGTTTTGAGATTCCTCTTGTGAAGAAAGATATTATTAATTAGTCATAGTACGTATTCAAAGAGAGGTGCAGTCTAAATAAAACCCATCTAGTACAACTACGAGTATTACGGAACAAAGATTAATCTTATTTCTGTAGAAGAATGTTCACAAAGTGAATATATGTTTGTGGGTTTAATGAAACAGAATCAGTTTACTATTATTACTCTGAATATTTGAGAACTAGCATACCAGTTTCGTCACCTATTGAAAAATCTTCATGGTAGGGGAACAGAAAACGTTTGGCAATAAAATTCTAAACTACTATTTTTACTTTCCGAACACTATAGTGAGGAAAGTATTGTAATCATGTCAAAAATCCGAATTCGAGATTTTGAAGTTTCTATACGTTTCGAGGTCTCCAGAGTCCGTTTTCACTATTTTTACGATGATGTATGTATGTGTGTGTGTATGTGTGTATGTATGTGTGTATGTCTGTGAGTGAACATGCTAGCGTCTAAACGCTTTGTTTGAATAAGCTGAAAGTGGGTGCGTATATTGTAAGTCACCATAGTACGAACCCTATAGATTTTGGTGAATCTAGCACTTACAGTTTTTTTTACTGGGACACAAAGAAATATTCTTTATCATTATGGTCTATGGGACCAAAATCTTAAAAGTACGATATCATCTAAACGCCTTCTTCAATTGAGCAAAAAAATTATACACATATTATAGGTCACAGTTACTCAATCTGTATAGAGTTTGGAGAATTTGGCACTTACAGTTATTTTTACAGGGGCACAAAGAAAAATTCTTTATCATTATGGCCTATGGGGCCAAATTTTTAAAAGTGCGATAGCGTCTAAACACTTATTTAATCTGAACAAAAAATTTGTACACATGTTATAGGTCACAGTTGCAGGAACTGTATAGATTTTGGTGAATTTAGCACTTACAGTTTTTTTACAGGACACAAAGAAAAATTCTTTATAATTATGGTCTGTGGGACCAAATTTTTACTTTATTCTATATTCAATAGAAGAAAGTATTGGATTCGTAAAAGTTTTCGACCTCGGGTTTTTAATGGATTTAGACGTTTTTAGAGCTGTAGAACACGATTTGACCATTTTTAGAAAATGTTTGTCTGTTTGTTTGATAGTCTCTGTGTGTGTGTGACAAACTTTTGTGGCAACTGTATCTCAGGAACTACTTCACAGAATTTCCTACAAATTGGTATGTAGTTGCACCTTGATATAAATGAGTGCATATCTATTTTTGGTAAAAATTGTCTTACAGGTTGCGTTGCCATCCCGCTTTTTCTAAATTTTTAACATGGTGGTATAGTACAAAATTTTGTATAAATGTGCATAAAGAGAATTATTTTTTAATAATCATTATGAAATTTACCAGAATTATTTATAATAGAGATAGTCAACTGGTAAAAATTTTTTGTATGTGTAGGAGCCTCGTCTCCCCCCCTCCTCTGGGGGGGGGATTCCCCCCTCGAGGGGAGTAAATTTTCATGATGGGTATCTTTCAAAAGAGCTCGCCAGTACCTTTAAAACGAATGGATGAACCATAGATCTGCGATAATTTAAAATGAAGTTATCGATTTTGTTTTTATGTAATATTGACAGTAAAATTGACCTTTTTTGGATATTTAGTGTTATACTACTTCACTAATATGGAAATCATCTGCATTATCATGGAAGATAATTTTTTTAAATAATAATTTTAATAAATTATTTTTAATGAGTGAATTTGTATAGGGAAATATAGAAGAAAGTCATGTGGTGGCCACAACATACTATTTAAAAGTGCGATAGCATCTAAACGCCTTATTCATAGAGCTGATATTTTATATGAATATTACAAATCACTGTTGCACTAACTATAAGCATTTTGGTGAATATAGCATTTACAGGTTTTTTACAGGGACACAACGAAAATTCTTTATCATTATGATCTATGGGCTCAAAGTTCAGTAGCGTTAAATAAAACATCGTGTAATATATGGAGAAAAATACTCAAACATTTTATTATGGTTTTATCTATTTTGTTTGTTTAACAACTCCTCTTTCTTTACTTTATCTACAAAACTGTTAATTACTCAATGTTCTTAAAGTCGAGTGGAGTCACTCCAGATTTTTGTACATAACTGGACAATTTATTTTCGTTAATTATTGAAATATATATTACTGAATATATTATATATATTATTATATTATATTATTGAATATATATTATATATTATCGAATATATATTATTGAAATTATATTTTCTTTAAATAACTAAACAATGTTTTTCTTGTTTGTGATGGGTAAAATTTGCAAAGTTTAACAAAATAGAAAATAAATTCGAACCATTGAGCGCTTATCAACAAATTTAAAGCCCATTTTATTATAGATAATATTAACGTATATTAAAAAGTAAATTATAATTATATGAAATATCATGTGTATGATTATTAATGCACTTAAAACTTTCACGCATAAAAATTATTATACTACTACTAATAATAATAGTTAAGCTAACACTTATTAATAATTAAGTATGCTTATAATTAAACTATATAGATATTATTAAATTTTAATTACATTAAAAATTTAGACAATATACATTAAAATATACAATTTAAATTATTAAAATACACATAACATAAATTTAAACGTTTCAAGCCTTATTCCAGGCTCCTCATCAATAAAAGAAACATCAAAAGTAAACGCTGAGAAGAACAACAAATTTCCTTTACTAAAGTACAGCGTATTCAGCAGGGACTGCGCATGCCTCATTAAGCGGTGAAAAATGCTGTTTCGTATAACAGCCTTCAAGGAAAATTCTTGAATGATAATTCGAACAGTTAGATATGATTATTTTAGTATTGTTAAATATTTTTGTAGCTTACTGATGAGGAGTCTGGAATAAGGCTCGAAACGTTTAAATTTATGTTATGTGTATTTTAATATTTTAATATTTTAAATTGTATATTTTAATGTATATTGTCCCGAGTTTTAAAGTAATTAAAATTTAATATAATTGTACGAGGCGTAATGATTTTTAAATATATAGATATTATTTAAAATATAATACCTCTTTATATATATAATATCTATATTATATTTTTTATTTTTTCTTTCAAAATTTCCACAAATTAAAAAACTATAAATAAAATAAAATAAAATAAAATCTGTAATTTAACAGATAATTAAATATGCATTTGATATTCTTAAATTATTTAGTTTCTTTTTTACTCTTTTAAATTTAAATTTTAATAAATTTTTTGTTGCTTGTATGTTATGTACTTTAAATTTATTCTTTCTGATTTATTGTTTTTGAAGAAATAATTCTTTATTTAATGTGTTTCTACACTGCATAAAGCGCAAGAGTTAGAATGTGTGTGGCGTTTTTGTAGCTTATTTTAAGTGATTTACTCCAGAATAAAACTGAAAATGCTTAGCCGAATTATTTCACTAGTATCAGCATTTTCCCCAAAAATTTTATCCAATAATTTGTAGATCATAAGTTTTAAAAGGGTCTTTTCTTTCTTTTCTTTCTCTGAATGTCAATGTTGAAATTTATTTTCAAAATAAAAGAAATAGCGTCTCTGATAAATAAAACGTATAAGTGAACAAATTTAAAACGAAACATATTATCCGGTGTTTGTTATTAAATTATTAAAAAAAAAAAAAAAAAAAAAAAAAAAAAAACTTCCAAATATTTCTAATTTTGTATTTACTCAATATTATATAACTTTTTACTTTCTCTTATCCTTACGGTAGAGAAGGTATTGGTTTAGGGTCAAAATTTCGAAAGTGAGTTTTTGTTATATTTACATGTTCTAAGGTCCCCTGAATACGAAAATCTTGTTTTTAGCGAATGGTCTGTGTGTCTGTCTATGTGTCTGTTATCAGTATATCTCAAGAACAAATAGTAGCAGAAATTCGAAACTCGGTATTCTAAATGTGTATCCTATAGGGATGCTACACTAAGCTTTTCGTTGAGATGAAGCAAATGGTTCGTGTACAGGGACACTCAAAATTATTTAAATACATTATTACGTCTATGGGGAAAATTGCAGGTAAGTAGAGTTTAACATCTATAGACTGCACTAAGCCTAATGACACGAATATATATTTTTTGTTATAGAGATAGTCAACTGGGGAAAAAAATTGTGTACGTAGGGGCCTCGCCTCCCCCCCCCCACCCCCTGGGGGGGGAAGTCCCCCGTCCAGGGGAGTAAATTTTCATGATGGGTATCTTTCAAAAGAGCTCGCCAATACCTTTAAAACGAATGGTTGAACCATCGATCTGTGGTAAGTTAAAATAATGTTATAATTTTTTTTCATTTTTAACAAAAAAAAAAAAAAAAAAAAATGTAATATTGAGAACAAATTCAACTTTTTTTTTTTTTACTATTTAGTGTTATACTACTCTTAGAATAACTTAAAAACGAATAATTTTAGGAGATCCAAGTGTTGTATTTTGAAGCTAATATAAGTTTGTTGCTGGAAATGTTTGATCAAGATGATAAGTTTTAATGAATGTTGCGTGTGAAAATTGTCTGTATAATTTTAAGTAAACTTTTAACTTTAATTACAGAATTAAATTCTATATAAATGTAGGTGCATTAATGCAACGGGGGTTACCCCCATCGCACATAACTAATTATCACATAAAACTCTTCCGACTTTAAAAATGAATAATTCGAAAACAAATCAAGATACAAAGATACGGTTTGCACCAAACGGATGAAAAAGAAGCCGGGTTTTATGTGGCTACGAAAAAAAAAATGTATATATATATCTATATGTAGTTCTGTTGGCGACCAATAGATGGCGCTGTCGGATTTCTGATGTAGGATTATGCAAAGCAACAAACGATATGAAAAGGAACAACTACAGCAGGTAATGGTAGTCGAAGCTTATATGCATCGAAATATCGCATTCTCAGTCGCTACTTTAATCATGCATGGCCTCCAAGATCTCCCGATCTGACACCCTGTGACTTTTGGCTGTGGGGATTCTTGGCAGTCAAAAGTGTACCGCGACCAACCGGCATCACTAGCAGCACTGAAAGATGCCATCCGCCAAAATGTATCTGCCATAACACAAGAAATGCTACTAAATGCTATGAACGATGCGGTGAATCGCCTCACAGCTGCACTTCTGAATGATGGACATTCGACAGTTACTATAGTAGTACTAATTAACTGTAATTAAGCTGACTTGTAAGTTGTCAACATTTTTTTTCATTTGTAAACCATCTTTTGGTGAAATAAAACACCATAGCGCCATCTGTTGGTCGTCAACAGAACTATTACTTTTTCCATGCCACACAAAACCCGGCTTCTTTTTCATCCGTTTGGTGCAAACCGTATCTTTGTATCTTGATTCGTTTTCGAATTATTCATTTTTAAAGTTTGTCCTGACTTTTGGATCACCCGGTATTTCAAAATTCACATCTGATAATTGTTTTAATATGGTATACGGTCCTGAGTATGGGGAGGTTAATTTACGCGTATTAGGATAATGGAATTCTTCATATAATACTTCACCACCAACTTTAAATTTAGCAGGGAGAAATCGAGCATCATATCTTACTTTATTTCTATTATGGTATTCAATTGTGTTTTCTTTTGCTAACTTTCTAGCTTCATCTACCTTGGGATTTAAAAGCTACTCTATACTTACATGCACATTTTCTTTTAGTTCAAACAAAAACTCGTGCATTATATGCTATACATCCATATTCAATAAATATTTTTATCTATCATAGCCTTTTTCACTCTATGTACATTACATTTTTGAGCGTACCTCTGTGAAGAAGCGAGATTAAAATAAGGAACAATGTAACAATATTTTATCTTTATTACCCATCACGCGCGTTCTATATGTTTCTTGGGATTTATTTGAATAATTTGATAGTTGAAAGAAATGGAAAGTACAAAAGTTAGGTGTTCTGTGTTTCATAAAACGTTTCTTCACTTTTTTCTTTTTATCAGGATGCGTATTTCACTCTATGTTATAATGCTATTGAAAAAAAAATATTATTCTCATTATTCATATATCAAAGTAATAAAAATTTATTTAAGGATGTATATAATATAATATATATAATTAAATATATATATTAATTATACATATTATATATATTTGACAAATGTTAGCATGCATCCTGAATAGATTGTTTTCATAGTATTTTAGATTTTCCCTTTTTTATAATATATTTTCTCTTCTGTAATTGAGTAATCTGTAATAAATAAATAAATAAATAAATAAATAAATCAAATCAATAATCAATATGTTAGGAGGGAACTTGAAAAATTTTTAATAATTATTTTTACAAATTTATGATATTTTAAATTTCATTAAGGTCCTTTTTTAAATTATTTCTTAACTTTTGTTAAAAAATTATCTTTTAATCCAAATAATTTAATAATTTACTTACTTTTAGTTTAATTAGTTTAATTTATTAAATATTCCAAACCAATGAAAACCAAACCAATTTATTTAACTTTATTTAAAATTAAACTGATTTTTCTTTAAATATATTAAGTAAAACAAATGATTAAAGGATATTTTATATGATAATTATATATATATATATATATATATATATATATATATATAGAGAGAGAGAGAGAGAGAGTAAATAATTAAATTGAAACACTAAATAATTGCTTAACACATTTTATTAATTGTACATAATTCATAATTTTTCTACATAAATACTGCCAATAGGAAGTTCGATTAAATTCTTTTTAAATAAGTTAAATATTTATGTATTATATACTGTATTGCATGTTAAAATGTTTCTTTTATAAATAATATGCATTTGATACGTATTAATAGTTAAAAACAAACTTATATCATTACATATCATATAAATAAGTTACAACATATATGTCATTTATTTAGTCAATATATATTTCAGATTTATCATTGATTTATATCTATCGTGCCTTCCAAAATATTTTTCACACTATTTGTGTAATATTAAAAACTTTTAGCAAATATTCTCGAATCATCAAAAATTTCGCTTTGCCATACAATAAAATCTGCCAATCTAAAGTTTGAATCTACGCTTTCGTTACCTGAAGCAGTATCTACATGTTTTGAAAACATTTTTAACTTTCCAGACGAATTATTTTGGAAAATATATACAAAAGTTTTTTTACTCATAATTCAAAAAGCTATTACCTCAAAATTTGCAAAAATATATTTCGCTTTTACTAGTTTGCTTATTAATATTTTCTATAAAAAACATTTTCAATGTGTATAGTTGTACCTAACAGAAAAATAACTTTATTCTCTAGAATAGAATAAATTTGAGGTCAATGGTTATTTTCTACTCGAAAAAATATTGTTAATATACAGTATTTTATAAAAGACATACTAATTAAAAATATGTATGTGTCTTTTTTAAATTTTTTCAGATTTATTTTTATGCATTTAACCATTCAAATAATGCTTGCTGTCATAAGAAATAAATATTCATATACATAATTTTATATCCATAAGAAAAATTATTTTATTATCATGATTATTAATATTCAGAATGTATTTTGTCTAATCAAAAGTACAGATATGAATATTCCGTAGGAACAGTTTTTAAAATCTCCACATGGAATTTACACATTTTTTATTCTTTGAATTGACATAAATACTTAGGCTTATGAAGCTTAGGAAAGTTATATAAGAGTTTTAGCAAATTACTTAAAAAATTTCATCACTTAAAATGAATCCTGTCATAGATTATAGTAACTGAATTCTTGAAAATTTCCTCTTTTTTATATTTAGACAAATATAATAATGAATAAAAAAATTCAAGAAAATATTGTAGTTCGCAAAAATATGCAGTAATTGTTTGTAATTGTTTCGAATCAAAATAAGAAAGTGAGACACTTCATTAGATTAGACAAAAAAAAAAAAAAAAAATGTAAGCACAAGAGACGCGTAAAAGCAGCAACATTTTTAAGCAACAAAGTGCGTGTATTTCAATATATATTGATTTCGAACAAAATGAAACAAATACTGCTTGTTTCTAGAATTATTGATAATTGATTTATGCTACTCTTGTGCTAAAAAGTTTCTTCTTAATAAAATATTACTTTTTATATTTTTACCTTACGAATATGTTATTTAAACTGATGCAGTTTATGCGGTCTATTAAGGGTATTTATTTACCTTCATTCATTATTAGTAAAATTATGCATTAAAAAATAAAAGTTTATATATATATATATATATGTAGAAAACTATTGACATGAATTTATAAATTTATATTATTGACATGAATTTATTTTGTTACCCGTCCCAATTTTTAACTTTGAGTTTCCAGAGTTTTCCTATCTCGGTTTGTTCTACTTCCACATTCAAGGGCGATATTGAAGTACCAACGAGTAGCCCCGTCGGCCGAAGTTAATTTGTTTTCCAGATGAAGGGTTGTATTCTTATTTCATTTTATACTTTGTTGTGTACATTCAGTAATTCTTTATTGTATTGTATATATATATATATATATATATATATATATATATATATATATATATATATATATATATATATATATATATATATATATATATATATATATATTTAAATGAATTGATGTAATTTTGTAACTTTTACAATTTGATAATTTTATGAAATTTTTTAATAGTTTTTTTAGTAGTTTTATATGTTATGTGTATGTTTGATTTCTCTTCAGTTTTTGGTGGTTTTCTGTTTGGTGAGAAGTTGGGGGGCTAAGGATAGTTATTAGCTTATGGCTACTGTCCTTTCAGAAACTTCTCGTTCACCCCTACACTGAAGGGCCTCCCTGATGAAGATCTCAGTGTTTTTTGGGGTTTAATTTCATTCATTTGTTTATATATTTCTACATTTATATATTCCTATATATATATGTATATTGATATATAAAGAAATTTCTAGTTATTCATATTTAAATATTTTAGACAATATGTGTACTAAACATTGTCTATTTTTTATATATTAATATTTTATTTCCTATTTTTTTTTTTTTTTTTTTTCTAATCTAAGCGGATAATTTAAGCTAAATACAATGTATTTCTGGCGAACGATAATAATACATAACATCAGAAATAATAATAATAAACTGCTCATATCCTTCAGTCCTGAATTTCGGAAACACTTACTCAATCGCAAATTTTTAATATATAATAATTCTAATATTTAAAAAATTGTTATTTATACATATTAATTAAAATAATATTCGTGAGAAGAAATTTACCCAAATCTTACTTGACTTACATTACTAGTAAAGCAAAAGAAAAATGACAATATGACATAAATAAGTAAATAATAATGTGATATTCAAAATTATTGTCTCTTCTATATAGCATATTAACAAAACTCATTTATTTATTTAATTTTAATAATTCGTGCTATGTTAAAAAAGTCCCTATGATCAACAATAAATTTTCGAATACTTCGAATTATAGGAGATTTTTTTCGTATATTCAGTAAAATAAC
This sequence comes from Salticus scenicus, assembly GCA_963930645.1. NCBI lineage: Eukaryota > Metazoa > Arthropoda > Arachnida > Araneae > Salticidae > Salticus > Salticus scenicus. Next base: position 390,403,827 of record OZ005649.1, read on the forward strand.
AAAGAAAATATCCGATATATTTCAATACCTACAGTCTTATTAAAATAAGTCAGAAGAAACCTGCAATATACGTATTGATTATTACACATTCCTTACTCGTTTTATTCTTTAACCTTCGATATTTTTAGCCTACGGTATCACACAATAGACAGATAGAAGGATACAAAGGCAGAGAGATAGACTAATTGAATTCATAACACTGCGTTTCAAAAAAAAAAAAAAAATATATATATATATATATATATATATATATATATATTCGAGCCCTGATGCCATTTTTACTGATTCTTATGTAAAATGACTTCCTGAATCCGAATATGACTACCATTTTGCCCAGTCATCCACCGTTTTCTCGGGACATCACCCCTCCCCCAATTTTTATCACTCTCCGGTTATTTTATGGCCATGAATTTGATTTGGAGATTGAAAAATAATTAATTTAACATTTAAAAACGAAAATATATAATGTTTAATAAATAACATTAATAATAGATTAAAAAAATATAATAAATGTAATACATAATTTCAGTGGCAAATCCCCCCCCTCCCTAAATTTCCCCCCCTGACGCAAATGTTCATGTTTTAGAATTTTCCAACTCTGTAGCCCCTCGGAAGATATTTAACAGTTAAAATAATCCCCCCCCCCATAAAATCAAATTTATAGCCATAAAATTACCAAAAAACGATAAAAATAAGGTGCCGTCCCAAAAAACAGTGGGTGATAGGGCAAAATGGGCGTCCTATTTGAATTCAGGCGGTCATTTTACATAAGAATTTGCAAAAATGGTGTTAGGGACAATTTTAATGCAGAACAGTGTAATCACTACTAAACATTGTTGGTAAGAGTTAAAAATACTTAACACAAACCGAAATGCTATTTGTACAATTTTCAGTTATAGCCTTTAATGCATTTGAATATTTTAGTGTAGCCCTATAAATGTGAATACTAAGCATATCATATTCTATACAAAACATTATTTCAGGACATTAACAATAAATGTCAATTTCATTGTATTTTTAAAGTAGAAAATTATGTAAATGTGATTTATAAAATGTCTCTCCTGATACGCAATGCACTAGCATTCTTTGGTTGTCCCTCTACACAACACCGTTGTATAAATCCTATTAATGCCATTTAAATTTGGGAACTTTCCACAGTAAAATTGAATAATATACATTATTTTTAAGAAATTCTAAAAAAATATTTACAGACGCTGAATTGGGCAGACTGACAGTTAAAATAATTCAAATAATATTCACTCTCTAAAATTGTTGAAAGAGTTAAAAACACGTAATGTAAATGAAAATGCGCTTCCAGCAAATTTCAAATAAAAGTCCTTAATGTAACGCAATATTTTTGTGTGGTCTTATAAATATTAATGCTAATCAGACTATATTCTATAGAAAGCATTCTTTTGTGTATATGAATAAAATAGTTTAATTTCATTAAGATTTGTGCAAACTTACCAAAATACTGTTTATAGAAATACCTCTCAGAGAACGCAATGATTTAGAATACTTTCCGTTGTCCCTGTATATAAATCAGTAATGGTATTTACTCCAATTTCAATACATTGGAACATTCGATAGTAACATTCGATAGTAAACTTCGATAGTATTCGAGGAACATTCGATAGTAAACTTGAAGACACGTTTTAATTTCATTAAGATTTGTGCAAAGTGAAGATATTACAATATTGTGTTTATAAACTCATAGAACACAATAGTTTGCAATACTTTCGGGTGTCCTTGTATAAAAAACAAAAGTAGTATTTATTCCATTTTCAATAAAGAACATTCAAAAGAATTTAAATTAAAGAATTTAAAGAACATGTATGAGTATCTTTTAATTGGTTTGAGTACAGAAAATTTTGCCTTATTTACTACTTATTAGGACGCCGATAAAAAAAGCATTTTTTTTTTGTATTTGTATTTGTATTTTATTTTATTCTTTTTAATAGTATTATTACATTATCTTACCCATAGGGTCGAGAAAGTATTGTTTTAGGGTTAAATTTTCGAACGTGAGTTTTTGTTATATTTACATGTTCTGAGGTCCCCTGAATACGAAAATCATGAATTTAGCGAATGGTCTGTGTGTCTGTTATCAGCATATTTCAAGAAAAAATAGTAGCAGAAACTTGGTATTCTAAATGTGTATCATATAGGGGTGCTACAGTAAGCTTTTCGTTGAGATGACGCTAATGGTTCGTGTACAGGGACACTTAAAAGTATTCAAATACATTTCGTCTATGGGGGAAATTGCAGGCAAGTAGAGTTTACTATCTATAGACTACACTAAACCAAATGAAACGACTATATATTTTTTGTAATAGAGATAGACAACTGGGAAATTTTTTTGTGTATGTGGGGGGGGGGGGGAGGTCCCCCCCTCGAGGGGAGTAAATATTCATGATGGGTATTTTTCAAAAGAGCTCGCCAATACCTTTAAAACGAATGGTTGAACAATCGATCTGCGATAATTTAAAATAAAGTTATCGATTTTTTTTCATTTTTAACAAAAAAAAAAAAAAAAAATGTAATATTGAGAATAAATTCAACTTTTTTTTTATATATTTAGTGTTATACTACTTCTCTAATATGGAAATCGTCAGCTTATCATAAAAGATAATTTTTTAAATAATAATTTTAATAAATTATTTTTTAGAAACTGAATTTTTTTTAATAACCGAATTAAATTCTATATAAATGTAGGTGCATTAGGTGCATTAATGAAACGGGGGGTTGAGGGGGCGGTAGCCCCTCTCACTCATAACTAATTATCATATAAAACTCTTCCGAAGCCTAATTTGAATTGTTTAACTTAGGTTTACATAACAGTACTCGTTATCTTACCTCTTAATCTGCAACCTGTATTTATAGCATTAAATTTCAGGGTAAGAGAAAGTCGTGTGAGGGATAGACCAGATTAATTTTTACTTATTTTGCAAAAATATGGAAAAATTTTTTCCTGAAATGAAAATTTTTATAAATGTTGTTGTCGTTAACCTTGAAAAAAGAAAGCTTTAAAATTGTAAATTTTAATGATAATAGAAATATTATGGAGCTATAACAGAGAGAAACTATTAAAAAGAAAATGTGGAACTTAACTGAATGAACTCACATACATATTTTAAATAGACTGTTATTTGACAATAAATAGTTAACCTCATACAGTTTTCATTTTCTTATTTAAGTATTGTTAGAAAATTTTAGAAAATTTTAAATTTGACTTAGAATGTTTTCTATTATTTCTACATATAATTTAATTATCTGATTAAGGCATGTTTAATTTGTTAACATTTACAATTCAGAAAAATCAAATTACAGCGTATTGTTGTTACATATAGATGTCCAGAAATATATTTTAATCCGACTGTTATTTAAATACGCGAAATCAAATTTAAATATTTGTAGTCTAATAATAACTTTATTTCAACGAATTTTAAAGCTAAATCTTTGAATTACCCTTACACCATTTCTAATTCCCAGATAGAATAACGCTGTTCTCAATCAGAATTTCAATTACCTTTGTATGAAATACCTTTATTTTCAATTAATTTGGATATGTTTAAGTGGTATATTTAAAATTTACTGGAACCACATAGGAAACTAATTAATTATTAAGCTCTTCGATAAAATGGAACAAGTTTTTAAGAATAAATAAGCGTTAAGTATTGTTTCTCATGAACTATGTTGCCTAGTTGCAGGAAATAGAATTAAGTTCACATTAGATTATTATAATTAACTTGGTTAATGGTTTTTACACAGAAATAATTCCATACAGAAACATTCCATTATATTAAACACTCCTCTCTACAAGATAATTGAGCGTTTTCTACCAAACAGAGTATGAAGAGCCCAATTAAATGTGCATGTTCATTATCTGAACAGACTAAGAGTATACGTGGTTATCTTGCCTCATTTAAAAAAATTTTTGCTTACATATTCAAAACCCTTTCTAAGAATTTTTATAGAATGGTAGTATAACAAAATATTTTTAAATTAAACGATTTCCCGTGGACTCATTTATAAATTTTACTTGTGGTAGGTGGTTGCAAGAAAGTTACATCATTTGTAACAACGAGTGCAACGATTAGAGACAACGACAGATTAGGTCAACAAAGAAGAAACCATTCAAACAGAAAAGGGACTAAATGTTACTTTTTATCATCTAGTCTTTTTTTTTTTTTATCTACTTCTTTAATTTATTTTTTAAAATAAAAATTTTTAATCCTTTTTATGTTTCTTTTTTTTTAATTTCTTTTTTTTTTTTTTTGTGTGTGTGTGTGTGTAAATTGATATACTCAAGAGTTGTCTAATAAATGAATACAAACAATTTTACTTGCTTTGTAACCTAAAAAAAATATATGTATGCATGTACTTGATATTCTAGTATTATTTTACAAAACTTCATATAGTAATAATATATAAAAATAAGACATCTCTGAAAAAAAAATAATAATTGAGATTTGATACTATTCTTGCTGATTTTTATGAAAAATGACCTCCTGAACCAGAATATGACTCCCATTTTGCCCAGTCACCCACCGTTTTCTAGATACACCACCCCCTCTCTCAATTTCTTTCTCTGTTCGATAATTTTATGACCATGAATTTGATTTGAAGAATGAAAAATAATTAATTTAACACCTAAAAACAAAAAAAATATATAAAGTTTAAAAAATAACATTAATAACAGATAAAAAAAAATATAAGATATGTAATGCATATTTTCTGTGTAAAATCCCCCCCCCCCCCCAAAAAAAAAAAAAAAAAAAAAAAAAAAAAAAAAAAAAATCCCTTGTTACAAATACCTATGGTTTAGAATTTCCCAACTCAGTAGCCCCTCAGAAGATATTTAACGGTTAAAATAATCCTACCCCCTCCTAAATATCAAATTTATAGCCATGAAATCACCGAAAAATTATAAAAATAGGGGCCATTCCTAATAAACGGTGGGTAGGGCAAAATGGGCGTCGTATTCGGATTCAGGAAGCCATTTTACATAAGAATATGCTGCAATGGTGTTAGAGACAAAATTTTCATGACGAACAGTGTAATTTTAATTACGATATAGACTTTTTGTTTCTTTAGAGTTTCTCTAAACAATTATGTATTAAGCCATTCCTAATTTTTTGTAATGTTGCGAAAATTTAAATTTTATTGTCAATAAATGTAAAAGGAAAATACAAATATGTATTAATATTAAACAAAAAATAAATTTATATAATGCACAATAATTAAATAAATACGTTAAATTTTTATTAAGTAAAATTTAATTTAATTTAATTTAATTCATTTTTTTCATCAATCCTTTTATTAGTAAAATTATTTCTTCCAATAAAATGCCGTATGTAACACATGAAACAAATGTTGTAAAATGTAAGAAGTCTTAAAACTGTAATTTAATATATTTTAGAAGAAATTTAAACCATAAATAAAAAAACAAAATAATTCATATTTCCCTTTGTAGTATCATATAAATTAATATATATATATAACTTTGTATACGTTTTTAAGATATAAAAATGTAACACCTCTTATCAACAAAGATTTATTTATTAAATACAAAGTAAGAATATACTTCTTTATTTACTTTTCCTTAGTGTTGTTAATGCTTGAAATTTTTATTCAACACATGGGCCCTGTTTTAGAAATATTAATCTTTCGTAGTTATTAAAATTTTTATCCAAAGGAATATTTCGATATTAATATACTTTTAATTCTTTCTTTAATAGGAACCTTTGACAAAAAGTTTAGAATCTATAATAAATAATATTTACTTCAAGAAATGTTTTAAACAGGAATTGTATCTATTAGTTTTCTTCTTCCACTTAACAATAAATAAAATAAAAATAAAAACATGCGATAACACAATGTATAGAACTTGTTTTGAAATTTAAATCTTTATGAATCTTTAAATATATTGTGATTGTTTCTATTCATATGAAAATTAGAATTCTAAGGTATATTCAAATTGTTTTTATGTAAATTAATTGCAACCAAAAAAAAAGATAAATAAATAAATAAATCAAAAATATCTCATTGTCTTACCATAAGTATAAGCACTGTATTGTGATAATATATTAAATTCACATTTTCTTAAATTTTACCTATCATTTCCCGAGCTCTATATTTCGTACTTTTCGATTGGCCAATTTTTTCTTAATCTCTACAATTCTATTGGCTGTTATTTCGACGCTAGAATCCACTTACCCTTCATATTTAGGAGCAATAGTCCTTTTTACCATTCTTCACTGATGATGATACGCTTAATGCTATTTTTTTTTTTTTTTTTTTGTCGTTTATAACGTTAACTTAAAATTTCTTTTTTGTAAGTATTTAGTGTGAAGTGAAAATTGTAATATGCTAATTTATTTTCTCTATTTTAAAATTTCAAAATTAGTTGTGGATAGAAAATGCGTGAAAGAAGAGATATATATTTCAGAACATTTTGTACACATAAATGCTTTCTTATAAGAAAACTTGACAGAAATAATAAATTACTCTGGCGATATACAAAATATATCATATGATTAATTGTGAAGGATGAATCGCACAATTCATTTTTATCTCATGTGATCACTGATTCAGTTGTCCTTTATCCCTGAAGGATTATGACACAATGAATATGTATGTAGACGATTACTTTGTAAGATTTTTCTTTTTCTCCCATCATTCAAAATGGATCATGTAAGAGGCATTATTGAATGAACTCAAACATACGCACATGGCAGAATCATGTAATTCTAAACATTTTCTGTAGTAAAATGCGGCATAACAAATGAAAGAAAGTATAAATTTATCTTAGCTTTTATTACATAACTGTTACGACACGTTTGTCGCGTAAACTTTCCTTCTTCATTTGCATTATATTTCTAAAAGGTTTAAAATTCTAATAATCTCTAGTGATACCTAAATGACTTATTCAATATTACGCTTAAGATAATTTGTAGCAATAATTTTCTTAAATAGCACAGGTCGACATGTAAAATTTTGATTTTATAATTTTGACTGATCTTTATGTTTTTTGGTGTGCTGAAACCGTAAATGAAATCAGTTTTTCTCTATCACGTATAGATTTTTGTCAATACAGGGTGCCTACCTACGTAATTTCTTCCATTACTTTTTCAACAATATAATTATATGGTAAGTTTTATAGTATGTTTTCATGATTAATTAATCATGAATACCTATTGTTGTAATAACGCGGCACTAATGCGACGTAAAACCATACCAACCAACCTATTGTTATGATGGTATATGTAAGAAATTGAGTCGGTAAGTACTCTGTATTGGTAAAAATCCGCACATGATAGAGAAAAATCGGTTGCATTTTTGGTTTCAGCACATCAAAAAACATAAAGTCATCAAATCAAACTTTGTCAACTTCAATTTTGTAGGCTTGTGCAATTTGTAACAACTTCATTTACACTGATAGGTTGGTTCCAATTTTGTTAAAGGATAAGATTATTAAAATCGTGCAGAAATTTTTGAGTAGTTTTAATTTTTAAATATTATTTATAGTTTTTACCAAATGCAAAATTTGTAATAATTTTAATTTTATCCATAAAAATTAAATTTTTGAAATGTTCAAAGGAAAATTTTTAAGACACTATTTATTTACTGTCAAAATAAAATGAAAACATTTTTTGGTATTTGCATTATAAAGCTGTATTTTTATTTTTAAATATATATATTATGCATATAATGATATAGAATTTGCGTTAAGTGCACACACTTAAAGCAAATTCTATATTCTTCTTCGCGAAAAGGTTCTTAAGGCTTAATTAATTTATATCAAACTTATCAGGATTATATTGCATAAAATATACGCAGGAAATTACTAGAAATTATATAACAACCCGAAAATAGAGCGTTTCTTATCTTTCTATAAAATTTTGAAACATGCAAGGTTTTTTTCCATTGAAACCTGTGTTTGTAATATAGTGAAACTCTAACATTACACAATACCATATGAAAATAGAATTAAAAAAAAAAAAATCTTTAATAAATACAACATTAAATGTAAATTACCAAATCATCTATGCATGAATACATAAAATAGAATGAATTTACTGTATCAACTATTAATAAATTTTGTTCAAAAAGCTATTTATGTATGAAAATATCTTAATGTATAGATAAAAATTAAGAAAGCTGTCCATAAACATTGCAATATTTTCTAAAATTAATAAGTTTCGAATATTTTTTTAATGAAATCTTCAATTTTTTGGAGATATATTTTGCAATTCATTAAGTTTTAACTAATATTTGATCAAAGTTTTAAAGACAATGAATTTTTACAGATTAAAAAAAATAATAATAATAATTGATGATAGAGAATTTTAAAGAAAATAATTATATGGAATAATATTTTAGAATAAATATGCATGTATTTTTTCATTTCCTTCATTAAATTTTTACTTTCATAATTCTCAATTTTGCTTAAAAATTAACAACTATTTTGTTTATGGTTTAAATAAATATAGGGGAAAATTGGATAAAACGGGATACTTCGCCTAGGGACCTGTCTGGTACTGCTATCGAGAGGACGACGACAGAAACATGTTCTCGACCGTCATTACACCATTCTCAGTTCGTCCCGTCGCGAGACCACTAGTCGATGGAAAGTTGTAGCTCTTAGAACTTTTTTACTCTGATTTCTTGGCACTTTCTACATTTACATGCGTTGTTTTCTAGATTATACTGCCTACATATATGGGAATACAATTCAGGTGAGTATTACATTTGATTAAGCATTTATTAACGAACGTTCTCATGTGTAGTTTATCTAATTTTCCTTTCACGTTTAGGCATCAGCCATGTTTGTTTTGAAAAGTGTCGGAGTTGGACAAAGCGGGATACTTATGCGTTGGATAAAATGGGATACAGTTTTTTTATGCCGCATATTCGTCCCTCCTATGTTTGTATTTTCTCGAGTGAAGGAAAACCCACTACTCATGGATGATGCTTTCCCAGTATCATTTGCAATATATCACAAGACCGGCTGGATCACGAAGGAGACCTTCATCGTTTTGTTTAAAAAATTCATAGAATTTTCCAACCCTACCCATTAGAAGCCAGTGCTGTTGCTACTTGATGGACATAACAGTCACACCAAATGTTTGGAACTTGTAAATTTGGCAAGAGAAAATAATGCAACCATCCTAACCTTCTCCCCTCATACAACCCATCGCCTTCAGCCCCTAGATGTCAGTTTCATGGCTCCACTGAGCACTTATTATGAACAAGAAGTTCAAAAGTGCTGTTCAACCATCCAGGTAGGTGCATCATAATTAATGAAGTTGCAAAACTGTTCAACGCAGCCTATTAACGGGCAGATGTTGCAGAAACTGCCGTTAAGGGGTTTAGAAAAACTGGCATAAGTCCTTACAATCCAGACGTCTTCGCAGATCACTTGTTTGCACCCTCTGTCACCACAGACCACCCTACATCAGGCCTGCAGCAAGAACCTCCAGGCGTTGGGCACCAGACTGATATGAGCAAAGACCAAGAGCAACCTTCAACTTCTTCAAGGGACATCGTAGGAGTAGACCAACCAACAAGCTTGTCAGGAGACTGCCTATGTCCAGACCAACCTGCAACATCCTCAGAGAAGAAAGAATTAGAACTCTCTTGTTATCGACCTAAGCTGCCATATTCCATCTCTCCAAAGTTTGTTCTGCCTGTACCTCGAGTAAAAGGGCCTCACCCAGAAAAAATTGCTGATAAGTGAAAGAAGAAAACTGTAGTAACAACATCATCTCCGTATAGGAGTGAGATAGAAATGGAAGAAAATGAAAGGACGATTAAACTACAAAAAAGAACCAAGAAAATTTAAGAAAAGGCTGCTAAGAAATCCCTCTTAAAAATTCCAAAAAAGAAGTTTGTAAGAAAATGAAATGGAAAAGAGGATGAAAAGAGTTACCAGGTCCAGCCAAACCTAAAAGTAGGCCTAGAATCCCAAGGAAAGCCTAATCCTATTGTTAAAAGTCAAAACATAGAAAAGTTTAATAAACCTTCAGCAAGCAGCCAAGAATGCATGTCGTCATCGTCTGAAAATGAAACAGAGGAGAAGAAACCTGCATATTTTGTATTGCACTGTACGTCGACTCTAAGGCTGGTGAAGGTTGGATCCAATGTTCTGGATGCCAAGAATGGGCTCACGAAGCGTATTCTAATGCCGACGAATAGGGCGACACGTTTATATGCGATTTTTGTTCTGCTATAGGCCTAAATAAAAGGTCTTCTCTCCCATTTTGTAAATAATAACATACAAAACTCTTATTTTAAGTCTCTAATTACTGAAGACATTGTTCTTTCAAGCAGATATTTTGCTTTACAGGTTTTTGCCAGTTAATTATGCTTTTCAGTTAATTTTACACAAAAAATTAAACATTGTAATCCCTATCCCGTTTTGTCCAACCCAGGTATGCTAAAACGGGATGTGTAAAAGTTTGGTAAATAATTTTTTTTACTGTTTCAAAGTCATTAAAATTAGTTAAAACTATGTTTTTTGTGTGCTTCAATAAATGTTATAATTACAAAAAAAAAAAATAATGTGTGGTTTTCTTCAACACATTTTACGTAGTAAAAAAAAACAAGAATGGTATTCCGTTTTGTCCAACTTTCCCCTATATATATATATAATAAATATTTAAGATAATGGCTTTTTATTAAATAAAACACGTTAACAAAAGCTTTACCAAAACCATTGCATTTGAATATTTATAAATATTTGCTGATTTTTACAATTTGCTTACAGAGTACACATTTAATTTTCAAACACTAAAATCCTCCTTTTTGAGATCATATAAAAAAGAATAAGGATTTTGTTTATTTAGCAAACGCTTCTAAAATTAAGTATGAATATTATTATTATTATTATCATTGTCATCTTCATATAATTCATATTTTGAAAGAGAGTTGGGGGTAATAAAACTACGATCTATAAGTTTGTATTAATACTTCCTATATATATATATATATTTTTAAACCACTATTAAAAATAGTTATCTCTGTCGTATTTAATTGCAGTTTTTAAATAAAGAAACAAAATTGAAAAATAGCTAATATTTGAAATATTTAGCACATATAATCGGTATGAGAGCACGAAAATCGGTATGACAGCTTTGCGTAGTTCCCGGTGTTCCTCGTTTCAAATTTAAGGGGCACACCTAGTGTGACAGCCTAAAAAAAAAGGCGATTCTGGGGAATTTTTTTTAAAAAAACTACTGTATCAATTGTTTTAAAATTTTAAGAATATATTTATACATATTTTAAAAATACACAGTAAAATATTTGAAGAAGAAAATTAAATATTTTTTGAGATACACACGATCTCCGACGGCGCTAAAAAAAAGAAGGTCCTCCACTGCTGCAGTGATTCTGGCCTTCTCCGTGGATGAAACCTAAAAAAAAAAATTCTCGTTAAACTAGAAGATATTGTCCATACAATGACCTACGTTCGAAAAAAAAAATCAAAAATTGACAAAATGGCGGCGTTTTTTTTTAAAAAGTTGAATTTTACCCAAAATTTTGGTCGTTTTTGGCCTACCAAAATTCGATTTTTGATCAGATCAAAAAACTGGTAGGTCATTGTATGGACAATATCTTCTAGTTTAACGAGAATTTTTTTTTTTTTTTTAGGTTTCATCCACGGAGAAGGCCGGAATCACTGCAGTAGTGGAGGACATATTTTTTTTTTAGCGCCGTCGGAGATCGCGTGTATCTCGAAATATATTTAATTTTTTTCTTCAAAAATTTTACTGTGTATTCTTAAAATATGTATAAATATACTTAAAATTTTAAAACAATTGATACAGTAGTTAAAAAAAAAATCCCCAAAATCGCCTTTTTTTTAGGCTATCACACTAGGTGTGCCCCTTAAGCTGCTAATATTAATTATGGACGTTATTATTATTAGCATATAATTTATATTTTCAACCAGAATAAAAAGTAATGAAACTGCAATCCATACATAGACTCCAATCCTTCCACTTTTTTAATACAACTACAGTAGAATCTCGTACAATGCGCTCCCACAAAACACGATTTCGGATAACGGGACGAAAAATCTGCGACTATTACACATATAACGCGATAAAGGGTCTCGTACAACGCGTGAAATGAAGGAAGCACGTGACAACACCTTTTCTACTTTCAACCTGTTCAAGAAAGGATTGCTCCGTTACTATGCCAACACCCGACGGTTTTGGTCTCGTGGAGGAATGAAATCGTCTGCTCAATGTATGTCTCCTATAACGCCAATTTTCTATTACGCCAAACCTATTCCACGCGTTATACGAGAGTCTACTGTACTATAAATACTTTTTTTTTTAATTGCGGTACTTAAGTATTTAAATGCAGCAAATAAATAAATAAATAAATAAATAAAAAATGGAATGATGAAATTTGAAATATTTGGAAATTGTGAGTATGACAATAACAGCATTCCGCTTTTCTTATTTTAAAATTTTGATTATGGATTTGTAGAACAACAAGAACACTAACAAGTGAAAAAATAAAATGCATTTTATGGTCAAGATTTCATAATTTATCCAAAACTTTGATAATAATATTTTCACTGAATTTCGTTTTAAATAAATAATAATAATAATAATAATAATAATAATAAATAAATAAATAAATAAAATCGATAAAAATAAAAAATAAATAAAGTATTCATTAAAGAAGATTGAAAATTAGCTAAGACTTACACTAAAAATTTTTACATTAGTAATTCTTCTATAACCTTATTTAAAGTCTTTCATTAAATTTTTATCTAGATAATTTTTATGCGACTGGAGTTTTTAAATTACTTTAAATTAATATATTATAATTTTGACAAATATAAAGACGTTGCAGAAAGTATTCAAAGTAATATTTTGTACATAGGAATAACAATAAATAAATAAATAATCGACTTACTTCCCCACTAAGTTATTAAAAATATTATTTTTTACGTTTCTATTTTCTGCTTAGTAGTTTTATTAAGAGGATTCAATGTATTGTAATGATATGCTATCTAGATTCTTTAAGAATTTTTTCTTTAAAAAAAAAAAAAAAAAAAAAAATCTGAGTGACTCATAAAGTAAAGTAAGAGGAGTTGTTAAATAAACAAAAGAGAGAAAGTTATAATAGGGTGTTTGAGTATTTTTCTCCATACAGTACACGATGTTTAATTTAACGCTATTGAACTTTGAGCCGATAGATGATAATTATAAAGAATTTTTCGTGGTGTCCCTGTAAAAATTTATAAATGCTAGATTCACCAAAATTCTTATAGTTAGTGCGACAGTGGCTTATATTCATATACATTTTCAGCTCAATTGAATCAGGCGTTTAGACGATATCGCACTTTTAAAAATTTGGTCCCATAGACCATAATGATAAAAAAATTTTCTTTGTGTCCCTGTATAAAAATTGCAAGTGCTAAATTCACCAAAATCTATACCGTTTGTGAAACTGTGACTTACAACATGTGTATAGTTTTTTTGCTCAGTTTAATGAGGCATTTAGACGCTATCACACTTTTAATAATTTGGCCCCATAGACCATAATGATAAAGAATTTTTATTGGTGTCCCTGTAAAAAAAACCTGTAAGTGCTGAATTCACCAAAATAAATAGGGTTCATGCTACGGCGAGTTACAACATATGTACCAACTTTCAGTTTATTCGAGCAAAGCGTTTAGACGCTAGCGTGTTCACTCACACACACACACACACACACACACACACACACACACACACACACACACACACACAAAGACACAGACATACACACAGATACATACATCATCGTAAAAATAGTGAAAATGGACTCAGGGGACCTCAAAACATACAGAAACATCAAAATCTCAAATTCAGATTTTTGTCATGATTACAATTCTTTCCTTACATATGTATGTTTGGAAAGTAAAAATAAAAAAAGTTATGCAGATATATACTGTTACAAAAGATCGAGTTTTTGTAAACTAACGACCTTTTAAAAAGTATTGACTATAAAGTATCATGTTCTTCCGACGTTTGTCGAACAGAGTGAAACGTTACTGTTCATTATAACGTATTGAAGTAGTGCTTGAAAATTCATAAGCCATATTTTTAACATAATGCAAATATTTCACAGCTAATTAAACATTTTCAATCTTGACAATTGTAAGTGCTTTAAGAAAAAATATATTTTTCTTTTTCTTCTTCTTAGAAAAGGAAATAAAAAAAAAACGAAAAAAGAAAAAAGAAAAGAAAAAGAAAAACTTCATTTTTTTTTCATTCATTATATTATACTAAACGTCTTAATTATATTCAAGTATATATTTTCTCAACTATTTAGGAATAAAGAATAATGCATAGAAATTTCATATTAAAAGAAAACTATAGAATTATACATATATATATTTACAAAAGCAGTTAGTCCTTTACTTATAATATCAGTAAGTGGTTTTCTTATGTACGTCAAAAACAGCTTTACTAGTACTTCATTTTGAAGAGGGAAAAATTAATTGTACTTACTATATACATCATCTAGAAAAAATAAATTTAACTCACTCAGTAAGGTTTTCTCTCTCTCTCTCTCTCTCTCTCTCTTCAATTTAAAGAAGAAAAAATTAATTTAAAAGTCAGTTGTACTTATTATATACTTCATCTAGAAAAATAAATAAATAAATAACTCATTCAGTAAGATTTTTTTTCAAACTTCTGATTATCGTAGGACTTTCATTTAAAAACTTAAAATATAATAACACAGCTAGAAAGTTGTTAATCACTAAACATGTTCTTAATTTTCTAAACGTCACTTAATAATAACTCTCAATATTTTTAACCTGATACATTCTTTTCTCCTAGGAAAACAATTTTATAACTGTAATTTTGTTTAATTATTTTAACTGATTATGGTATATTTTATGCTTATGAAAATTTTTAACTGTCGTAAATGGTTTAATCTGTTTCTATATATATATATATATATATATATATTATTATTTAAATTATATTCTGAAGATTTTTAGATTTGCAGTATTTTAAATATATGTTGTTTTATAATGATACAAAATAGTATAAATGTAATTAAGTACATTAACATAAGTAATGATGTTTATGTGAAGATTTTTACATTAGCAGTATTTTAAATATATGTTGTTTTATAAAGATACAAAATAGTATAAATGTAATTAAGCACATTAAAATAAGTAATGATGTTTGTGTGTTAAAGTTCTAAATCATGATCATATTTTTTAATATTTAACTTTCACGAGCAAAAATGTAAGAACTTAAAATAAATAATAACATAAATATGATAAAGGTTCTTTCTATTAATATATATATATAGCTCATATATATTAGAGGTAATTTCATAATTAAGTTCTTATGACTTTTGTGAGAACATATATTTTTCTGATTATACTGTTGACTATTTTATGCTAAATGCTAAATATTCATTTATTCTAGCACACAAAATAAGATGGAATGGATTCAAGAATTGATTTTTATGTACTCTTCAGTGAGTTATTTGAAGTTGTTTTATAATAAAACCATAAACTCGTTTTTAATCATCTAGGGCACTTTGTTATAAAACATGTAATATATTTTAAATTTTGAATTAAATACTTTTTTCTTTATTTTGTATTGTATTCTATCAATATGGAAATAAGACACTTTTCAAAACAAAATATAAAACAAATATTATTGTTTGACTAAACTGAAAAAAGAAGCTTTTCTTTCAATAAGCAAGTATTTTTTTTCTTTATTATTGTTATTATTTTTTTTTTCCTGCCTCATTTCTTTTAAAAGTATATTTTAAAAATTTTTGTTCAAAAAATATTAAAAAAATAAATAAAGTCATCTCAAATGTTTGTTTATATTTTCAGTCTGTTTAACAAAAGGAAAAAAAACTTACATTTAAAAAGATAACAAATATATATATATATTATAAAAAAAAACCCCAATTAGGTCTTTTAATAATTAATTATAGCTTAATTACCATATTCTCTAATAATATTTGCAATCTGCCCTTTCAAATCGGGAATACTATTTCCGCTTTCTTAAAAACTAAACTGTTAGCAAAATTAATCTTTTATTATTATTATTATTTTAACGTATTTCTTTCAAATTGCGTTTTTTCCTTCAGACAGAAATAATCCGAACAGACTAAAATCGCCCTCAGTCTCAAGGTGAAAAACCAATTAAATAATTAAACAAATGCTTCCGGCTTATTCGGAACGGTAGGTTGATTTCTTCTTTCTTATCAAGTAACCGCCATTTTGAAACGAAATAGAGGCTACAAATTCTTAATGGACATCGTAGAAACATTGATGTAGGCTATGTACATATGGAGTTTTAAGCAAATCAGTTCATAAACATTTTTTAATGTGAATTTGAAATTTTCAAGTGTCCGGCGCTTGGAAACAAGATGAAGGGCCAAGTTGGTAAACAAATATATCAAATGCATTTGTGAGGTAAGTCTATTGTACAAATTTAATTGGAATTAATTCAGAATTTCAAAAGTTATCGTGTTGAAAAACTAAGTGGCCGAAACTTGGAACAAAATGGTGGAGCAAGTTGCTCGGTGAATGACTCCAAGATATTTGTAAGATAATTCCACTATCTAATTTTGGTTCGAATAAATTCAATATTTAAAAAGTTACCGATAACAAATTCTGAAGGGACAGCGTTCAAGTGGCCTCAACATGGAAACAAAATTGGGGAGAAACTTACCCACTGAAATCATAGATATTTGAGTGATAAATCCATTTTTTAACTTTCGTTTGAATTGATTAAGTATTTCAAAAGTTATTCGTAATGACAAATTTTCAAGTGCCGCCACTTGGAAACAATATGATGAAGTTGACCAGACTCATCCAAAATATTTGAAGCTTAAGTTCACCGCCCAACTTTGGTTAGAATAAGTACAGTATTTCAAAAGTTACTGTTATGACAAAATTACAAGTAGCAGTCTAAGTGGCTGCAACTTCAAATCAAAATAATTTATTAAAATTATTATTTAAACAAATTATCTTTCATGATAATGCAGACAATTTCCATGTTAGAGAAGTAGTATAACACTAAATATCCAAAAAAAAGTTAAATTTATTATCAACATTACCTATCTTTTTTTTTTGTTGTTGTTGTTAAAAATGACAAAAATCGATAACTTTATTTTTAAATTATCGCAGATCGATGGTTCAACCATTCGTTTCAAAGGTATTGGCGAGCTCTTTTGAAAGATACCAATCATGAAATTCATTTCCCTCGGGGGGAACTTCCCCCCCCCCAGGGGGGGGGGAGGCGAGGCTCCTACATACACAAAAAAATTTCCCCAGTTGACTATCTCTATCACACAAATGTATATTCGTTTCATTTGGTTTAGTGCAGTCTATAGATGTTAAACTCTACTTTCCTGCAATTTCCCCCATAGGCGTAATGTATTTGAATACTTTTGAGTGTCCCTGTACACGAACCCTTTGCTTCATCTCAACGAAAATATTACTGTAGCATTCATATATAATAAACATTTAGAACACCGAGTATGGAATTTCTGCTACTTTTTGTTCTGGAGATATGATGATAACAGGCACACAGACCGACAGACCATTCACTAAAAACATGATTTTCGTATTCAGGGGACCTCAGAACATGTAAATATAACAAAAACTCACGCTCGAAAATTTGACCTTAAAACAATACTTTCTCGACCCTATGGGTAAGAGAAAGTAAAAATAGCATAAAAGACGATTTATTTCATTTCCAGTAGTTCATATTAATTTAACATAATCACCAAAATATATTTTTGCAAAATGCTGTAACGTACTACTAATAATTATTATATCACATTTTTAAACTATATTCTGAATGATAAGTACATAGAGTGTGACCACGTTTAACGAGTCTAGCGTAAATGACAATTCTAAAGGCTTGAATGGGTGACCAAATTGACCGACAATTTGCGAATTGGTAACACTTTGCGTATCTTTATCGCTTATTTTATTGTGACCAAAAAAGTTATCACCCATGTTTTAACACTTTACTCGTTGAGCCAGCACATTCGCCGAGGTTCCCATGGTCACATGAAATGTAGTTAAGCTGTATATTTTCATCAGACACTATAAATTAAGTATAAAATAAGCTTAAAATTATTTTTGTTTAAGATTGCCTTATTGATGTCAACCAAAAATTATTGTTAGAGTGAATCTTTTCTCTCATTATGTGTTATCAAAATTAATAAAACTATTTGCTTTCTAGAAATTTTATTGTCATTGAAATAACTATAATCTTTATGAAATTATAATTTTTGTTTTGTAAAATTTTTGGACTACTTTTGATGAAAGAGAGAGAGAGAGAAAAAAAATGCAATTTAACCCTCGCTTTCCCAAGATCAAGGCGTTACTGCAGAAGAAAAATTGCTTTCAGGTGCCGCTTTGCACGTTTGGCGAAAATCACTAGCACCGCGCCTTTTTGTATCGTTTAGACGTTGCAACATTTCACTGACTACGCTTGCTATCTCTGGCGAATTAACGCACTTTTTAATGCGGCGGGCTTAACTAAATTTCAACTTCAAAATGGGGTCAAAAGGACCCCATCTTGGGAAAGCGAGGGTTAAAAATACATATATATCATGCATAAGGTGCATTTTTAAATGGCATGTTTCTGAGCTTTCAGTGCAACTGTAAAACATTTCTAAAATCTTAAAATAACAGAAAAATAAAATACTAAATATCGATAAATAAATACTTTACGTGTTATGATATGCCTATAATATGCAGTAAATTAATTTCTGGAAGAAAATATGACTAGCTTTCATGTAGCCCCTCCCCCCACTCAAAAAAAAAAAGAAAAAAAAAAAGTGGGACTCAAATGATGTATTTGAGCCTACTGTACAATTGTAAAGCAACGCATATTTGAACGTAAAACCAAAAAAGGTCGAAATAAATCAGTGTGTAATGAACAACCTAATGGGAAAAAAAGACACTCATTTTCACAGATAAATAAAAGCTCGCATGTTTATCACAGAAAATTTAATATTAATTGCTAGTTTCACATTCTTTTTAGTGAGGATTTCGTTGTAAAAACTGTTACGAGATTTTATCTAAATGTAAAATGATAAATATTTATGTAGATTGTTTCATTTTCTGTCTGTACAATAATGTAAGTTGAGAATGTTTTAAAAGGTTTTATTATAAAATGATATATCTGTGATTTTTATTTAGTACCGTGTGCTAATCGAACAATACAAAAATTATAAATTTCTTTTACGTTTACACTGCTATTTTTTTTTTTGTGTAATTGATAAACATCTTCTGTAATATTTTTAATAAAAAAATAAATAAATCATAAATAAAGATATCATTTTATGTACACATAAAAAAGAATTACTTCCCTTCCGTAGTCTAAAGTAGGTCTACGAATTGTTAATCAAACATGTATTGCACTATGTAATTTAATCTTTCTTGCCATTACATTTTTCTTCTGGAAATGCTGCTACTCGAAAGTAATAATTCATTTAAAGCATCTGCGTTATGACAGTGTGATAGCCTCATAGATATTGTGTGTCAGAATCTTCGGATAAATCGTTAAATCAAGTCAAAAGTGTAAAAAAATATTTTATGAAAAATATGACAGTTGTGTTAAAGAATTTATTTCAATGGAAATATGTAGTTTGTGTTTTCAATATTTTAAACTTTTTCATTTTTATTAAAAAAAAAAAAAAAAAAAAAAAAGAATTCTTCAAACTTTTTTTCTTTTTTTCTTTTTTCTTAAATGAAAAAAGGGATTTTTTTACTTTCACTATTTTATGTATATGACTGAGTGGAATGTAACAACTTTATTTTATGAAAATATATTATATGAGGTATATTATATGAGGATTTCATGTTTGGCTAATAGAATTTCTCAATTAATATTGGTTTAAAAATCTTATATCTGTAATGAAATATATTTTCATGTAGGTATTTCTTAAATTATTTTGCTAAAATGTGTAGAAATATGATGAATAAATGCTCGATTAACCATTTACAACATTTATAGTTTAAAAAATTTTCTTTCTGCATATGCGCGCACACACACACATATATATATATATATATATACAGTCGGTAACAAAAGTCTCCGAACACTAGCAAAAATTCCTATATAAAAAAAGTACACTTAATGCAGTTTTGTTAAATAAATCCTTGTCGAATCCTGTTTTTAGACTGACAAAGAACAGGATTCGACAAGGATTTATTTAACAAAACTGTATTAAGTGTACTTTTTTTTCATACGAATTTTTGCTAGTGTTCGAAGACTTTTGTTACCGACTGTACATAGAACATAGATTTGTATATAAACACACACACACACATATATATATATATACATATATACATACATATACATACATATTAGGTCGTCAAGAAAGTTCGCTTCGATTTTCGTTAGGTTGCATAAGAATAGGTCTGAATGCATCAGAATGATTGAAACAAATGACATGCGTATGTATTTTAAAAGTCAGTACTTCAGGCATATTTAGAAATGTTTACGATACGTTAACGGGCTCTTCCCACCTGACGTCAGAGGTCACATGATAGAGGAAAAACAAATAGCAGACAAAGTCTTGTTTATCTAGAGCGATTGCTGAAATAACATATTTTCTATTCTTATTTTTGATCAATCGTATTTAATCTGTGTTATTTTTTTTATACATCATCATTTTTAATCCATTTTATATCATTATGCATCACCTTTTGTTTGCTGTATACATTTGCAATCATCATTTAGTTTATATTTGTTATTGATGTTCATGAAGAACATGTTTAATTCTCTGATTTTTGGTACTTAAATCAGTGACAGTGCAATATCGTACTGCGTAAATCCATTTAGACCAGTCACTAAGTTAATTAACTTGTTGTAACACCTTTATGCAATTAAATTAAATGAAAACATTTTAAAATTTCAAATTTTAATCCATAAACATTCCACAAGAAGCTATTATTTATTGCTAGATCAGTTAATGTTACAGTTACACTAGAAAATACAAAAATCGATTCTTACAGTTGAAAATAGATAAACACATAAGGTGTTTTTAAAAAAAATATTAAATTTACAAATACAACTATTCTACTGTTTACAAATGCACAATATTACTTTTAGTTTATTTTATATTAAATATTAACATTTTTGTTCTTAAGAACAATATTTAATTGAATTCGATTATTCGTTTTCCTCTATCACGTGATTGAGTAGACGACGGTGGGAAGAGCCCATTGTTGTCAGCTTTATACGCCTTTGAATATGGAAGCAAACGAAGTGCACTCAACTGTGAGGAAGTGGTTTGCAAGGGTAAAGCTGGTGATTTCAGCCTTAGACCAAAAAAGCCTGGGTAGGCCCTCCACCACAGATGAAGATCAGATTAAATCACTAATCGAAAATAACGAGCATTTAAATATGTTGCGTTTCAATTTTTTCTTCAAAATAGGCACGAACATTCCAGACAACCCATTGTGTATATGGACTCAGAGGTTCCGCTTTTGCGCAGAGGCTCCTATGGTCGAGAGAAATGTAGCTAAAGAATATAAAAGGTGTTTCATTTATGTAGGGGAGAGTGGGATTGAATGGGATGCAGGATGAATGGGACAATAGCTAGATTTTTATGTTTTGAAAGCACCAGAAACTTGATATTTCTTCTGATATATGGCAGCACTGAGATCATTGATCAAGCGTAGTTTCAGAATTGTGCTAGCCATAGAAGGGCAGAAAAAAAATTAAAGTGCCTTTTTCAGCTGCCAAAGTAAGATTTTGCTGATTCAATTAGGTACTATTTAAGACATTAACTACTTGCTTAAAGTTAATGTAACTGTTATATGGTGAAAAGGCATAATTTTTTATTTTTTTATGATATTCAAGAAGAATATTGACAATTGCTCATTAAGTCTATTTCCTGTTTTATATGATCATGTGATGGTTGGGAGGAATGGAACAGTTTAAATGGGGATGAATGGGACATTCCCTATTTTGTTCTTATTTAAAATTTTACACAAGAATTATATTAAAACGTAAATTAGCCATATTGATTAGCAGGATACTTAATTTTGTGGACTTAGAAAAAGAAAATGAAATTAATTGTTCTTATGTTTGTTTATAATAATTATGATTAAAAAAATTGTAAGTTAGAATGCAACTGCAAATGTAAGCAAAATGCAACTGCAAATGAATGCAAATGTAAGTTAGAATGTAAGTTATTCAATGCAACTTAAATCAATAATAAAAATAATAATAATAATAATAATAATAATAATAATAATAATAATTTTTAAATCAGAATTCCAATCAAGCTAATTAAATAAATTCTCGTGTTTATTAATGTAATACAGAATAGAATGCTGATTTCCCCGATTCAGTCGGAAACAAAAATTTATCTGGATAATTTGTACTCTATTATAATGATTTATCTCTTTCTAGTATCTTATTTATTTATTTATTTTTAGATTAGCTCTTATTAGATTAAATTATCAAGGCTTAGAGCACTAGGAACTGTGCGAACCAAAGGACTTTTGCCTTTTGACCTTAATTTGAGTCAATACATCAGTTTATGTTAATTCTGAGTGTGTAAAAAAATAACTAAAACCAATTTAACTTTAAAAATTTATTTACTTTCCATTTTGTTTTCTTTTATTCGTTAATTCCAGTTCTGTCTCATTCATCCCCAATCATGTCCCATTCTTCCCCATAGGTGAGGAGGAATGGGACAATGCACATGCATGTAAAAAAAGATTATTATCAATTAAAAATGATAACTTTTTATTAAAATTAGTATGTTTATATGTAATTGATTACAGAAGTGTACTTATGAGCCATGTTCCAAAATTCTGAAGTACATATGGCCAACGTTATCAATAGAAACATGAAAAATGTCCCATTCATCCCCACTTTCCCCTACTTTAAACTAGAATTGAGAGTGGTATAAGAAACATGTAAATATCTTTTCCAATGTAATAATATTTTTTCTATTGGACTATTTATATTTTAAAGTAACAATTCATTTAAAGCACATGCTTTATGATAGCGTAATAAATTAACAATTATTGTCAGAATCTAGAGACAAACCATTAAATCAATTTAAAGCAATGTAAAAGTTTTATAAAAGTATAACATTGGCAGAACATAAGCACTAATTTCAACGAAAGCATATAGTTGAAGTTACCAATATATTAAAGAAATTCATTTTTATTGGAATTGTTATTGTACTGTGAAACATAAATATGTTTCCGATTTCTGGTTTTTGCTGCTATAATTTTTTCTGTACAAATAAATTGAAAAAGAACAACTTTGTTTCTTTTTTTTTTCTGGTTGGTTAGTTGGTAGTTGGGTTTTACTTCGCACTAGTTCTGCGCAATGGACAATTGGCGACGGTCTGTGACTCATCCCTAGAGGTGGTCTGGAGACATGTCATCACAATTTTGATCTTCCGCGAAAGCATTTTTTATTCTGGAATAATTCCAATTTAGAAAACGAATTTTTGCAGTGCAATAGGTTTTCATTTAAAATATGTTTGATATTTTGGCGTTTAATTTACATATACTCTTACCTATTAGTATTCACTTTATCATAAATTATCAGGAATAAAGTATTTATTCCATTGGACATTGAAAATAACCTAATCTGCAAAGTTTTGTCAGTGCTTATACATTTTAGCTTCAGTATTAACCTATAGTGTCCTTTTATATGCTCTATGTATTTGACAAAATAATCGAAATATTAGTTACAACTTACATTATTAAAAAAAAAAAAAAAAAAAAAAAAAGAAAAAAGCCATCCTGAATATTTTGACTCTTTCGTGTATAAAAACATCTCTAACAGAAAGTCTTCATAACACATTTTTTCTTTTATTTCCTGAAAACAACTATAACACAGCACAACAAAAAGCTATATTTTGTATGTATTGTAAGGAAAAATTCTATTCAAAAAAATCCTTTTTGCTACA
Organism: Salticus scenicus; assembly: GCA_963930645.1. NCBI lineage: Eukaryota > Metazoa > Arthropoda > Arachnida > Araneae > Salticidae > Salticus > Salticus scenicus. The sequence goes on from OZ005649.1 coordinate 390,427,788, forward strand.
GTAAAGGTAAATTTATAGGTTAAAGTCACTGTTTTCAAAATATTTTTCACAGCAAACCGAAGCTAGGGATAATATAACATTGAAAGAAATATTTTTTATTTATTTTTTTTAAAGCTACTTCAAAGCATATGCTCTTATTATCAACATTTTCTGAAAAAATAAAGTATATCTGTATATATATATATATATATAGGGAAACGGCTACAGACCAGTATAACATTACGACATTTATTAAATAAAGAAAAGGGACATTACAGAAACACTAACATATACATATTTTACGAGCGGAGAAGACCGTCTGTCTTTCACACACCGCTCCACGTCAACTCAATAACTAAACTAACTAGCGCGCGTTAGGTGCGCACGCATACATTGAAAGGATGATACAAAACAGTGACGTAGTAATATCGTCATAACTACATAGCAGTGACGTCACACAATGGAAGTAAAGGTAATAGCCGGGAAATACAAATTCCCATATCATCATGACCAAGCAGGCGGCCTCGCCTGAAGGTTATTAAACAACAAGAAAAAAAAATTAAATTATACAAAAACAAAAGAAAAAAAATATATATACAATATACAACACTACATAATAGAATTATAGATACAGTAATAATATAGCTGCATTAATAAAAAAAAAAAAAAAAATGTATACATTACCAAATGGAAATAGTGTAAATATTACACTCAAAACCTGAATCATATCATCAAATACTAAAATAAAATAAGATAAGATGTTAATATACATACAGACAAGTAGAAAAAAAAATAGGTAGATAATTTTCACCAAAAAAAAATCAGGTATTGAAGAATGTTCATGGGAGAAAAAAAAAAATTGTTCATTAAAAATAGAGTTTCTCTTATTTTGGTGAGTTCAAGTTCAACATATAATTAAAAAAAAAAAAGTTTAATGTTGCACACAAAAATGTCCAAGGAAGAGTTCTTTAAAAAAAAAATAAAAAGTCTTGAAGAACTATGTCAATTAAGTTTTAAAGCAGCTGGTCGTCTTCGAAGGTTATACTGCCTGCGATTTTCTTCTTGCACTATTCGAATCTGCTTTTTCGCGTCGATACGCTGCTCCTCACGTTGCCTCTGGAATGTGTTTGTAGATTCGTCGTTGAGAAGCTCCAGGATCTTGATGTTATCTTTATTTTTCATCTTGGTACCGAATAGTAATTCAAATGGTGTCGCCTTTATGCTTCTTTGAAATGTCGAGTTGAGGATTTGTTAGAGAGCAGGCACATGGGAAAACCAATTTTCAGGGTTGTCGGATGATAGTTTGGATAGTACAGCGATGATAGTAGAATTTTTATTTTCAACTTGACCATTCGATCTTGGTAAACCTGCTGTAATTGGTATGTGGGTTATATTTTGGTCGTGGCAATAGTCTTTAAATGCAGTGGAAGTGAATGCTGGACCTCGATCTGTAATGATTCTGGCGGGGTTACCGAAGATGGATCGTTGGCTTTCTAGTCGGCTAATAACTTCTGCGGCGTCTGTAGATTTTGTAGGGTACAGCCAGGTAAACTTGGAGAACGCATCAACAACGACCAATATATGCTTGTATTTTTTTGATGTAGTAGCTAGGGGACCAAGGTGATCAACATGGTATGTGTGCAGGGGTGCATCGTCTTTATCAATTGGGTGGAGGAAACCATCTTGTTTACCTCGTTTTCTATTATAGAGTATACACTTTATGCAATTTTTAATGCAACTTTCGATTTTGTCTTTGAGGTGAGGAATATAAAAATCTTTGTTTATTAGCTCTTGGGTACGGAGTGCTGCAAAATGTCCACGCTCATGCGCTTCTTTAATTATGCTATTCTGCAAGTCGTTAGGGACGACGAGTAAATCAACACCGTTCACTGTTTTATATAGAAGATTATTTTTTATAGTGTAATTATCATGAGGTGTGGACTGCAAAAGCATTTTTAATGCTTGAACTTCTTCATCCGATTGTTGAGATTTCAAAAGTTTGACCTGAAGGCTATCTTGGATGATGAAACACTGTGGAGCTCGACTTAGAGCGTCCACATGTGCCATGCGGGAACCTGTTCGATGCTCAATGTTGTAATGGAATTCTTGAAGGTACAGAGCCCATCGTGCAATGCGGGAATTTATTTCTTTTTTATTAAGTGCCTTGACGAACGCGTCACAGTCTGTGATAATTTTGAAATTAGTTCCTAGGAGGTAGATTCTAAACTTTTTGAGGGCTTCTACCACAGCCAGAACTTCAAGTTCAAAACTAGTATATTTTCTTTCGTTATCAGATGTTTTCTTCGAAAAATAAAAGACTGGATGGAATTGATTATCATGCATGTTTTTCTGCAACAGGACTGCCCCTAAGCCATCTATAGACGCGTCTGTGTGTACCTCAATAGGGGAATTTTGATTAAAAATATTGAGGACTGGTTCTTGGGAAAGTAAATATTTTAATTTTTGAAATGCGGCTCTTTGTTCATTTTGAAATTGAAAAGGGGTATCCTTACGCAGAAGATCACTTAAGGGTTTTGCAATGGTAGAAAAATGAGGGATAAATTTCCTAAAATATCCTGTAAGGCCAAGGAATCTATGTACGTCTTTAACATTTTTCAGATCTGGGTAATTTAAAACAGCTTTCGTTTTGGAAGGGGATGGCAAAAGTTTACCATTTTCTATTATGTGACCGAGGAAATCTATTTTGGTATGTAAAAATTGGCATTTGTTAAAATTTATGTCGAGTCCGTACTCGCTTGCTGTTTGAAGAACAGTTTTTAGACGTTCTACGGCCTCATGTTCGTTACTCGCGGGAATTACAAGATCATCCATATAAGGGAGTACTATGCCGGCAGCAATCAAGTCTCTAAAAACGGCATTTATATATCTCATGAACACTGAAGGGCAGGAGCTAAGTCCGAAAGGCATGTAGCGAAATTGAAATTGACCGTTATGGGTTACAAAACTAGTGAAAGGGCGGCTCTGTTTGTTTACGGGTACATGAAAAAATCCATTACGTAGGTCTATCGTACTAAAAATTTTGGCATGTTGAAGTCGATCTAAAATATCATCAATTAGGGGGAGGGGGTAGTGATCTTTAACTAACTTACGATTGAGCTTCCTGTAATCGATGCAAACTCTGTGTTTACCATCTTTTTTTCGAACAACTACAACTTGGCTGGCATATGGGGAGGACACTGGTTCGATAATACCATCTTTAAGCCATTCAGAGACTTGTGCGTCTACAATGTCTCGTTCGGTAAAGGGTAGACGTCGGAGTGAGTGAAAAATAGGTGTATCGTCAGTTAAAGTGATGTTAAGCTCAATGTTCGCAGTTTTGATTTTATTAGGTTTATAGGTCGACAACAGTTTGCTAATGTCGTTACGAATATGTCGTGAAACATTAGGACCAATATCAAATTTGGGATTATCGTCAGTGATCGTCATGATAAAATTTGGATCTGCGGTACACTCATTTTGTTGTGAAAAACTAGAAAAAGTAACACCGGTGGGTGAAATGCTAATGTTCGCTTGTTGGATGACGTCACATCCAATTATAAGGTCATAAAATGTGGACACGTCGGGTACAACTGAAATAGTTGCTGAAAACTCTTGATCGTCTATAGTAATAAAAGAATTAAAAGTACCGATGTCATGTATACGCGCAAAGCCAAAACCAGTTAAGGATATATTAATTTTTGACAACGGTGGGGAACCTATTTTTAACCATACAGAATGTTTCAAAAGGGTTAACTGACTACTAGTATCAACCAAACCAGTTAATTCATTACCACTAATTTTAACTTGTTTACACATATGAGAAGCATGCGATTCATGTACAGTGTTAACTCTATCTCTAGAAGGAGGTCCGTCATTTGCAGCGGTTCGGCGGCAATCGGTAGACTTGTGTCCAAAAAGACCACATGCAAGGCACCTAGGGCCACGAGAACGGTTAGGACAAAATTTAGATAAGTGACCGATATCGTTACAATTGAAACAACGTAATTTATTTTGAGATGCCGGACCAATATTAAATTTGGATTCGCGAGTGAAAGCTGGTTGTGTGTGACCAGTACTGCGTTTTCGACTGTCATATGTTTGTTTATAATTAACTGAATTTCGTTGATTTAAGTTTATTGTATTAAGAGCAGTTTCATAAATACGCAATTTTTCTTTAAATTCTGAAAAAGATTTTGCTCCACAGAGAAGATTTTTCTCAGAGGGGTTACCCTGTATACCTTGAATGGTGTATTGAATTACCGAAGAATCGTCAATAATAGCATTACCGCGGTTAGCAATTTCGCGCATCGCTAAAAAATATTGCGTAGCAGTTTCATTAGGACGCATTTTTCTGTTTTCTAACTGTTTATGTATTTCGATGGATGGTATGGTATCCAAAAATTCAGAAATTAACGCGGCTTTAAATGACTCGTAAGTATTAAGATTTCGTTGCGAAAAAAAAATGTTTTAGCAGAACCATTAATTAAACGTTTAGCAAAGATAAGTTTTTGTTGATCGGTAAGACTAGGAAATAAACAGAATTGTTCCTCAATGTCATTAAAGAAATTACGAATAGAATATGAATCATTTCCAGAAAAAGTTCTACATGTACTAGCTAAATCTCGAAGGAGGAACCAGAAATGATTACTCAAATCAGACATTGTGTCTGCAGCGTCATTCGGAGAAATATTTTGAACACTCGAAGGGAAAGTTTCGGTTTCTGTTTGGGTTTGAGATTCAAAAACAGAAGTAATAGTGGGAACATTCGAAGAGGGGGTTTGAACAGAATGATTATTTACACTCAGATCGTCTTCGTCTGACAAAAAACTAGTATCTAATGTTTTCTGAAACTCAGATAAATTAGTAAGTGCTTTAAAAATTTCTTTGCATAAATTTTCCTTACTACCGACTGGTTCTAAATGTAGCGAATTAGCGATTGATATAAAATCAGACAAAGAAAATGATTTTAAAATTTGTTCTTGATGTTTATTAATGTCGAAATCGGCAGTAAAACCGCTAAAATTTCGCATACGTTTACGCGATTGATGATCAAATGTTGGGTATCCTAATAGCGTGTTTAGTAATTTTATGGTATTTGTTTTAGAATATTTCAAAGAATTTGCAACTAGCGGAAGGTCGCCTAATTTAAGGGCCATTTTTAGGATGCAAGAAACATAAAATAAGAAAACCGAAGTAAATAAAAAAAAACTGTTCCTTTCTTTTCTTTTTTTTTTTTAAGTAAATATTGGGGGAATAAAAAATGGATTAAAACCAGAACATATATATTTTTAGGAACAATAAATAAATGTTGGGGAACAGAATATCTCTTTATTCATGGAAAGTAATTTAATATGGGGGGAAAAATTATTTATACAAAAATGAACAAATAAATAATTGTGAAACGGGCATAAAACGGAAAGAAATTAGTTTGAATCGAAATTTAAACTACAAAGAAAAAAAAAAATCTTTTTATTATTTTTTTTTATTATTATTATATTATTATACTACTATCATGCAAAGAAAAAAAAATGCATGCGCCTACCTCTGACATTAAAGGCAGTCCTGTGTATCGCTGTTCAAATCATTTTATGAAGCAGGATGAAATAGATGATGATGAATCCATGACTTACATGTAGAATGCTCTTATTATTTGAAAAACGTCGAAATGATTCACTTTTGAAATGAAGCACTTTAAGAACAAGAATACGTCAAGCATGAAGAAGGAAGCACTAATACTGATATACTCCACATCGGCAGAAAGTTGGCATATCTAATAATATTACTTGCAACTCTGGTATTGAACAACGTCCAGTGTTCAGTATGTATTTCAATGAAATAATTAAAAAAAAAATATCGTCTGCAGAAAAAAAATGAATTTCGTCTAATGCAAAAGAAACATCCAGGAGATACGAAGAACAGGACGAAACAATAGATAAACGTCAACGATCAGAACTTTTAGTAGAATTTTCTTGAGAACGAATAGCATTTTCGCGCTACTGTTTTAAAACAAAAGTAGCGGCTTTCGTTATGCTAGGGGTAGAATTTAACGGGATAGGTCGAGCCCCCAAAATATAGGGAAACGGCTACAGACCAGTATAACATTACGACATTTATTAAATAAAGAAAAGGGACATTACAGAAACACTAACATATACATATTTTACGAGCGGAGAAGACCGTCTGTCTTTCACACACCGCTCCACGTCAACTCAATAACTAAACTAACTAGCGCGCGTTAGGTGCGCACGCATACATTGAAAGGATGATACAAAACAGTGACGTAGTAATATCGTCATAACTACATAGCAGTGACGTCACACAATGGAAGTAAAGGTAATAGCCGGGAAATACAAATTCCCATATATATATATATATATTTATTTATTTATTTATATGCCATATTATATATATATATATATATATATATAGATGCCGTTTTGTACTTTATATTTATTTATTTATTTTGTTACTAGAGAGTTTTAGTAATTCTTTGTAGTATTTTCCATGAATAAATAAAATGAAAATTATTTTGTCTATCTCTCTATGTATGCATATACAGAGTAATAGAAATTTTCTTGTTTTGAACACAATATTCAATCAAAGCCCCTGTTAAAGTATTGATATTGTATAGTTTCTTCATCGATTATTGTTTTATTTTATTCAATTTTTTTGTATTTTTTCCACTTCTTAATGTAATATTTATCATTTCATTCTGTGCAATATCTGAAAAGCTTTTCATAATATTTTTATTCTTAAATATATCCCTTCAATTGCTCAAAATACTTTTTTTTTCCCGAATCATTAACCATAGTTCATATAATATTATATTTTGGATGCCCTTATTTGGATCTCTATTAATTTATTAAAATTTAATTTGCAAATTTATGACTCGACTTACTGCTATTGCCCAACAGCCGTGTTTAGTTGCTTGTGAAAATCAATTTCTTGTTTCCATGAATTGCCTTTTCTTTCATTGTTTTCCTAAAATATCTCTCATATAAATCATTAATTACCATATGGGTTTACTTTATCATTTTAAATTTTTTTTATTTACTCGTGAATCAGCTTTTTCACAATTTTACGCCCACACATATATTTCAATGACAAACTAGCCTACTTTGGTCATAAAATTTCAAGCGAATTTTAAATTATTATTTATTTATTTATTTATTCGAAAATCTTAATAAAAGATATTTCGAAGAAAGAATGTTTTTTATGTCGAATTTTTTTTTATTGTTTTGTAGATTTTTTTTTTTTAAATTGATAGATTGAAAGTTTACATTTTAAACTGCAAAATCAACAAGCTGAATTACTGAATATGATTCAATGAAACAAATCTGAAGCGAAAGTATATGAAAAATATATTACGTTTCAGCAAAATATGTATAAAAAAGAAGATAAAATTAATCGGTATTTCCTTCCTTTCCTTGATGATTTGAGCTATGCCTGATTTTCATTGTTGAGTTAAAAATAAGTTTGGCATAAGTTTTATGTATCTTGCAACATTGTCTTTTAAGTTCGAAAAAAATGGTATAGAGAGACAGAAGTAAATAAATAAATATATATATATATATATATATATATATATATATATATATATATATATTTCAGTTTCGTTTAACAAATTTAATCATCATAATTTGAGAACAGATTTATTCGTATTTCCGCAGTATCTTGTTATTTGTGTGCTTGTGGTATTTGTTCCATATATATTCATTTCATTTCTGCTTGACTCTTGGGAAATGAGAACTAAAACGTCTACCATCTGCAAAATTTCTAATTATAAGAAGCTTCACTTCTCTTAAATAAAGAGGAAAAGATCTTTTTTGCATGAAAATTACGTTATACATGCATGACTGCTATTAAAATGCTAGGAATTCCATGTTCAATAAATAAATAAATTAATTAAAATAAAAATAAAAATAAAGTACATTATTCGTGTATTGCGCAAATAATATCACAGGTAATATTCATTTCCTGAAAAAAAGGAATGGTCAGCAATAAAATCTGAGCCATAATCCATTAATTCTACCCTCGTAATCAGCAGACCATCTGAATACCGTAAAAAATAAAGGAAAACTATCAAAAGCATTGAAGCGGAAAATCTTTAATGTAATTTAGAGTAGTATCTCCTCTGATTATTTAAATAGCCAAACTTCAATATTTATTTATATACAGATACAAATTCATGCATACTAATGAAAATGTATTTTACCTGATACTATATTACAATATTTATTACTATAATAAAAGTACGTTCTCCTAGAAAACTACGTTAGACATTAAAATACAATAAATGTCATTATGAGCAATGCAAGGAAAGGAGAATAAGAACATGGATCGTACAGCCATCCCTTTATTCAAGGACTCGCCAACCAGTATTTTTATGCAATATATTTCCTTTTAAGTTTTAAGGCTTCTTTAATATCAAAATTCAATAATTAATAATACTGGTGCAGAAAATTAAGAAAATCCAAGGACTGTACGAACTATGAAGAAATGCGTAATATGTAAGTAGAAAGAAAAATTAAACCTTTCATTTTAAGAACTAAAGAATATTTGACACATTATAAAGCAAAGATACAATTAATTCATATTAAAGATATAATATGGAATGAGTCAGACAATTATGGAAAAGAATCACATGAATAAGAAAATGAATCAAATAATTATTGTGAAATTATCTATGTCAGATAATCTAAGAGTAAAAGGCTCTATTTTTGTGTGCAAAGCTGAGATGAAAATATTCCGACAAAAGAATAATCCAGAAAAGAAATGGGTATGACCCGAAATATACAAAAATTCATTTATTCAAAGTACATCGGTAGGCTGAGCTTATATTTGTTTTTTCTTGTGAAGTTTTCGTTATGGACTACAGTTTTGGAAATTGCTTTATTTATTATTTCCAATGCCCGGCAACCGTTGCTAATCCACATCGTACCAAGCCTTTAAAAATATTTTTTTTCTTTATAAAATCTTAAATATATGTTTCTTTAAGCCTATGTATACACACAAAATCAAAAAAATTATCAACCTTTCATTAGCTTAATCGGTACAGGCTGTCCTATAAATAGGACAATGGTTTAGGACAGTCGGAAATATAAGGAAAACAGACCATCTATCTATCTATCTATCTATCTATCTATCTATCTATCTATATATATATTTATATAATTGTTTTACCAGTACAAAAGTGTAGAATACTACATCAATAAATTTATATGTCCGTTATTCTTGAACGCAAAACCTTTTTAAGTAATAATGTGTTGAAAATGTAATGAATAAATCTTCAAAAGTCAAATCGTTAATTTAAACTAACGATAAAGACAGATATGTATTTATTGAACTTTTAAATAATATATCACCTTTAATTTGAATTAAAATATTCAACAGAATTTATATAAATACCACTTATGCATGGTGTCCTATTTTTAGCACTATGGTTAAATATGGGTTAATAGGAATATTATAATCGGTCAAAATTTTCAATATCGAGTTCACAGCTGATTGACATGTTTTAAGGTCTTCTGAGTTCAAAAATCTGGTTTTTGTCAATTCGTAAGTGTGCATGTATGTGAGGAATCTTCTAACTATAATACTTTCTAAACCAATAAAGATAGAAAAATGAAACTTCAAAATTAAGAAATGTTTGGTGTATAGATGATTTTCCAACTTCTAACGAAAATTGGAAAACCGGAAGTGGGACTGTAAGTCCGTATTTCGAAAACGGTTCTAACGATTTTCTTCAAAGTTCTTATATAAAAACATATAAGATGTTCTTTTTTAAGTCACACTTGGTTAGTTTAAGAAAATTCATAGGTGTTCTATAGAAGTAGGTGAATAACAGGTTTCGTAAGAGCATCCCTCTAAAAACGAGTATATATATATATTAACTTGTTATATAAACGTTTTTTTATATATATTTCCACGTGTATCACTTTTCTATTCCAGGAAATTTGTTATACGCCGATTTGTTAGGTCACCTTTATATCCTCAGACCCCATTACCCCTAAAAAGCATATATAGTGTAATAGCAGGCAATGGAAAATTGTGATTAAAAAAAAATAAAATTATAAACATGTACTGCATAACCCAATTTAAAAGTTCTTTAACAAAAGTAACTAGAAACAATAAATATAATTAAAATTGTTTAAAGATAACTTATGAAATATATTATTATATATGTTAGAATTTTAATGTCAAAGAGAAAACCACATTAAAGCTTAGGAACTTAAAACAGAAAAAAGATAAAACAACCATTAAAATATGCAAAGAAAGATTTTAAAAATATATGCTTTTATTAAATAACAGATTCCGATCATCAGTGAAATATGCTAATGCATTAGTAACTATCAAATAGTTTAGTTCGTTTGTTGGAGGGTTAACATTTTAAGCAGGACCAAGGATCGAACGGAATCCTAGTTACATTTCGCTTCTATTAAGTTAATTGGATCCTATATTGTAACAATCTTACCTTTGACTATATATATTTTTCCTTTATATTGAAAACAATAAAAATAAACTCTAAAATAACATTTTGTTAAAAACATCTATTATGTTCTAGAACACATCTTCGTTTATCTAGATTAATACGCACTGTTAATTATTGTACTTACACGGTTGAAATAATTTCGCGAATTTCTTAAAAATCTTTATACTTGAAAGAGGAAGTTAAAAAGCAAAAGATGAGCTCTGAAAAACACAGTTGAAAATTAATGTTACATTCTTCTTATCTCCTTTCTAGCAAAACTGTTTTAATGGAATCATTTGTTTTAATGCCTTTCAGAGATTAAGAAATGTAATTGAAAAAACAAAAACTGACTTTAAAGATAAAAATAAGCGAAGCTTATCACAATTAAAGAACTGTAAAAATATAGAATTATTTTAAAAAAGGAAGGATATAGAATAAAATTTAAACTACTTTTTCTTTCATGGTATAAACAGATGTTATAATTTAGAAGTGATAAACGTTATAAAGTAAATTTAATTAGATGATAAATAGATATTACGCAAATTTGGTTTAAAATATTGATTTTTTTTTTTTCATAATTTGGTAGCAATTCTTACTTGCGTCTACGCTAAATGTTATGATGTTACGCATTTTATGTTAGGATGAAAGATATTAATAGGCAAAGTAATGTGTAATATGTATGAAATATGTATGTAATATGTATGTATTTAATATGTGTAATATGCATGTAATATTTAACCTTGTGTAATATGTATGAAAACATATTACAGAATTTATTTAACTTGATTAATTATAAATTCATTTTAATTTAAATTCATTTTCCAAATTAAAAATCGCGATTAATTTTATATGTTTAAAAACGTAATGCGTATGCATTTATTACATTTACACAATTTACTACATTGTAAAAAATTTCCATAAATGTACTGAAAAATTTTATTCTGTATTTTTATATATATTTACTATTTAATTTCCCATTAAAATTTAGAAACGAATTTATCTACTTTAGAAAATTATTCTAAGTCACAAATATATTCGCGTCGATAACTAATTATGTTAATATTAGTCCTTAATATGCATATATAAAATAGATCTTTTAACAACTTCTTTATTTTTACGTAAAATTTTACGTAAGACTAGAGATAAATGTTTACCAGTAATATCTGTTGAAATTCTTAACAGTGGATTTCATTAATACACTTATTATAAATTAAAAATATATTTCCTTATAAAATCAAAATTTACTCTGAGAAAAAAGTGTACAGTTTATAAAAATCCAACATTAGAGTTTATTTATATAACTTTCCGGCTAAAATTATATACTACACCTAAACACGTATGAAAATAAATTAGAAACTGTAAATATAGTTCTGTGTATACATCATCGAATAAACATCATTAATATCCTTCCTATGTAATGTAACTGAAAAATACGTCATTGCAATTTTCTAGTTAAATATAATTAAAATAATATTATACTTTAAAAAATTAAAGAACACGCTTTTATAGAAATGTGAACTAAAAAGCACAAAATATCTATCTTAGTATTAAAATGCAGGGTAAGAGAAAATCGTGTAAGTGACACACCATAATATTTACATACATTTAAATCTTTAATTAAAATAATTTAGAATTAAACAAAAACCATTTTTAAAAAATCTCCTCTGTCTGTGCTCGAATGCTAGACCTTTAGGTTCGTAGCGCTCACAGCTACAGCGTTCACGTAGGGAAAGTCTATTTTTACAATACTAGTTACAATATAGATTTTTGTTTGCTCCCAGAGCGGTTACAAACATACATTATACATACAAACATACATACAGGTGAAGCTAATAAAAGCGTGTTAAAAAGAAACTTGACAATCTTGATCACATTTTTCAAGTGTCAATCTCATATGAGCCTCCAAATTCCAAATTTAAATTTCCTGCAGTTATTTGTTTTTAACTTATACTAACATAATAGATATACATGCAGGTTAACCATTAAAAATTTGACTTTCGTATTTATGAAACCTCAAAAAGTGATATTATAAAAAAAAAAAAAAAAAAAAAAAAAATCAGAGTTGAAAATTTAAATTCGAAAAATATTTTGCTTACATTATGGGAATTTGAAATTGATTATTCTTCCTGAACAGTGTTCGTCGACACAGTAATGTGTAGTAACGCACTTCTGTGAAATACATTCAATATAAAAGAACGTTTAGCTTTTGGGTAGCCCTGTATATTGTATATAAACTATGTACACATCACGTTGTGTACTTAAATTTAGTTTTATATGAAAAACACCTAACACTAAATGATATACTCTTCAAGCAATTTTTAAGTATATCCAAATGAATGACATGAAATTAATACTATATGTAAATGCATGGTGAATGATTTATATACCACAATCGGCATAAAACATGCTTTTATCCATATTAAAAAAAAAATAGAACATAAAATGAACCTATTTATATAAAAATAATATATGTTCATACAATTTTGTTTAGGGCAGTTTAGAGATGTTACACTTAATTACCAGAAATTTCTCCCACAGACATAATGTCTTTGACTACGTAATGCTAATTATTCTACATATCTTTTATTCTCAATTTTTATAGTTCGGTAATTTCCGTTTATTCATATTTCTTTGTATCGCCATGTACGTAGCATTTATACCTATTTATACCTTTAGCTACGCATTTTTTATTCACATTTCATTTGGAGAATAAACTGGATCTGAATTTAATGTACAGACTACTTAACATTTTTTTAATTATACATCCCAAAAAGTTATTTGAATTTTCTTTTAACAATGTAATGACCTTATTATTTATCCAAAGTAAGTTTAATTTTGAAAATGTGAAACACCATATTTCAAATATTATGACTGACTTAGTTATGAAGGAAATTACTTAACTTTGTCAAGAAAAAAAAATTGATTTATCTGTGCATACATATAATTAATCCACTTAATTTATTTAATACGTCTTAGATATTTGGAATATAGAACTGAAACCTGTGCCAAAAACTTAAAATAATTTATAAAATAAAATTAGTATTGTAACAGTTTTATGTAAAAATTTCCCCTCAATTATTCATTAATTAAAAATTTGCACAATGCTATATATTATTTTTATTCATATTTTAAATATTTCTAATTCATAGCTAATTATTTTAAAATGTTATGAAAATTGTAACAAAAAAAAAAAAAATAAATAAATAAAATACTGTAACATTTTTTAATTAATTAAAACTGACACGTTTACTACAAGGGTTTTTCATATACTTTAAATAAAAACATATTCAATTAGATTTTAATATTTTGAACGTTAAACATTCATTTTATTTTCCTATATCAAATGTCTGAAAAAGAATGAAAACAAGTCTTCCACCTTAAATTACATCTTTCACTTTGCGCATTTGCTTGTCTTAAAACTACTTTAATCACGCTTCATAGCTTATAAAATAAATATAAGTGCCTGCATATTACGACTGCATAGAAGTAGAGGACATAAGTAATTTGCATAAAATGTTCTAGTTGTATTTTTTTTCTTTTCATGGAAAACAATGTCAGTTACTATTTATTTCCAAAATATAAGATAAAATACTTACATAAGGTGCATGAAAAATCTCAATTTTAAAACAAATGAAACTTAATTCCAAAAATATAATAAAGGCATTGAATTAAATGCTTTTTGTGTTGTTTAGCGAGAGAAAAGAAATTGTTGCATGAGACAATTTACAATGGCTTATAGTAACCAAAAACTTTTTAAAGTGTCAATTTATAAGATTATCTACTGCATTATGAAGCAGGCAAAAAGTGTATTTGTAAGATACTTTCTAATTATTTAAAAGTATTTTTTAAAGACATATGCAGTAAAAATTATGCATACGATCTCATCATACTAATTACTGAAGATTCAGTGTGGGGGTGTTTCAGTGTACCATTGGTATATAGAGGTCGAAAAACGCATTAAGACCTTAAAAAATGGGTTAATTTTTTTTTTCACTTTTACAAAGCAAAAATTATTCTAAAATTCTAAGACGGAAGGAGGCCGCTCACCACTATGCAGCGGTTTTGAGAGTTTTTAACCATTAGAGAGGGGCTCCAAACCCACTGTGGAGATTCAAAAGAGCCCGTCTCCAAAGGTTAAGCCTCCCCCCGTTGTTTATTGCATAAGCAAACAACAACAACAACAAAAAATTACAATGGTCGCCAGAGCAGAGCTCTCCCGCGACAAAAGGCAACAAATTTGCATGAAAGTGAAGAGGACCGGAGCCGAGTGGTAGTCTATTTACAAAGTTCATACAGGTAATGTACAAAGTTCACACAGTCTTTATACAAAGTTCACACAGTCTTTATACAAAGTTTACACAGTCTTTATACCAAGCCCAAACACCCTATGAACAATGTTGGTTAATTAATAGCAACATCATGTGCTGGATAATTGCTTTCCGAGAGCACTTCCGTGGAATGCTGTAGCTGTCAGATATTGTCCATGCGTTATTTTATTCTCTCATTTTTATATTTTTAACTCTCGTGATGTATTTTTGTTATTGTAAAAAAAAAAAAAAAAGATTATTCAGATGATGCTCGTGTACGTTAATCTAGTTTTGTTTTTTCTGAATATTCAAATTTTTAAGTGGTATAAAAGCAGCAAATAGATTTTGTTGTTATTAGAAATTATTTAGTTTTTCAGAGAGCTTAGGAGTTTAAAATAACTTCTTTTGTATGCTTTAAGTTTATTTGGCGTCCGCAAATTATATCTAGTAAGCTAGAGAGTTAAAATAACTCTTTTTGTACGCTTAAATAACAGTAGCATCAGACATGACCAGTATTTGCCATGTAGGAGAGGAGGAAAAATTAAGGAAAGTCCGATAGCCTGGTGCGAATTTAAACTGACTCACAAAAGCAAAAATTATTATTGTTAAGTTAAATGGTCAAAGTTTGGTGCGAATAACGAGAAAAAAAAATAATAATAAAATAAATAAATAAATAATATTGCTAGCCTAAATTGTTTTTTCAAATGTTGGAGAGATAATACAGTTGAACTCACTTGCATCAAACCCTAATTTTGCAGAACGCCGGATATAATATTTAAAAAATGACTGGTATAACATTAAATGTCCACGTAGAAATCTTTTTCAAGAGCCTTACTCGGGTGTAGTGAGGATTTGTTTCTGATGCACCACTTTTTTTTTCTCCTCTAAGAAGTGTTTTATTTATTTATTTATTTATTATAGTGCTTGGATATTTCAAAAGATGAGGTTTTAAAGAACTAGTATTGTTTTTAGACTTCATGGAAGTTTCTAGATTCATGGAGAAGGTCTAGGATCATCATTAACAACAACAACATTTATTATTATTATTATTATTATTCTGCCCAAATGAAATTTTGGAAAAATTTTTATATTCCAAAAGATTTAAAGAACAATATTGCTTTGCTTTGTCCTAAATTAGAGTAAAATAAGTGAAAAGGACAATAAAATGAATATATTTATAATTTAATTTTGCTAACGTTCTTTCTTTTCATGAGATACTACGAAATACCCTACTTACCATTAAGTTTTCGACCACTTTCGAATTTAGACTTTTTGTTAAATATCTTGAAAATTTCTTTAAGAATCATCTTGAAACTCTGGTAGTGTAAAGAACATGCTATACCTCATCTATTTGAGCAAAAGTTATGACCTGAAGAGAAAAAGGGGACCAGTAAATATTAAACGAAAATCCAAATGTTTTAGATCACCTTGTAAAAAGTAATGCTTTAAATGCATTTTGGCTGTACCACGTGATTATGAGGGTTCTTCTCATTATATGTATATATTTTTATGAGTTTACCACATATATTCATGGAGATAAAATGTATTTTTTTTAATTAAAAAAAAGAAAGAAATTCCACTCTTTTAATTATAACACGTAGGGTATTACACCCAGTGCAAAGCCATATTTAGCGTACTACATTGGACACAACTTACTGCAATCAGAATGCAAAAATTTTAAATATCATACAAAATATGAGCATTTTTACCAACTAATTTTTAATCACGCATGCGCTAGCTTTCAAAAAAATTTATTTGCCTAATTTAATAAACAGAAGTATTGCGCAACTTATATGAAAACTCCCCAAAAATATATCGTGTAATTTCAAAAAGTTATCAGAGATAGAATGAAGATAGAATTTCGTGGTTCGCCGAACGCATGCGTAGTTCAAAATTGTAAAAATGTTCATATTTCGTACAATATTGGACATTTTTGCGTTTTAGCTGCAATATGCTGTGTCTAATCTAGCGTTCCAAATTTTCTAAAAATGTCTTTGCAATGGGTTAATACCCTACGTGTTATATATTAAAAAGGTAGATTTTTTTTCCAATAAAAAAGAAATAAAAAATAAATAAAAGAAAAGAAAGAAAGAAAAAAGAAACATTATATCTGCATGAATATATGTGCTAGCCTCATATATTCATGGAAATAAAATGTATTTTTTTTAATTAAAAAAAAGAAAGAAATTCCACTCTTTTAATTATAACACGTAGGGTATTACACCCAGTGCAAAGCCATATTTAGCGTACTACATTGGACACAACTTACTGCAATCAGAATGCAAAAATTTTAAATATCATACAAAATATGAGCATTTTTACCAACTAATTTTTAATCACGCATGCGCTAGCTTTCAAAAAAATTTATTTGCCTAATTTAATAAACAGAAGTATTGCGCAACTTATATGAAAACTCCCCAAAAATATATCGTGTAATTTCAAAAAGTTATCAGAGATAGAATGAAGATAGAATTTCGTGGTTCGCCGAACGCATGCGTAGTTCAAAATTGTAAAAATGTTCATATTTCGTACAATATTGGACATTTTTGCGTTTTAGCTGCAATATGCTGTGTCTAATCTAGCGTTCCAAATTTTCTAAAAATGTCTTTGCAATGGGTTAATACCCTACGTGTTATATATTAAAAAGGTAGATTTTTTTTCCAATAAAAAAGAAATAAAAAAGAAATAAAAGAAAAGAAAGAAAGAAAAAAGAAACATTATATCTGCATGAATATATGTGCTAGCCTCATACAAATTTATACAGATAATGTGACTAATTTTCATAATCTTTTTACAGGGTGATCCAAAATATTTTTTTTTTTGTTTAATTTTTTTTACTGGTCCCTTTTTCTTTTTCAGAACACAACATTTGCTGAAATAGAAAGTAATTCAAAATAATTTTCATATTTCATTGTTTTTCATTCGATATCTTATTTCTGTTTCTTATGTTTGCTCTTGTTACACATTATTTTCAGTTCTTATATTATTTTTCTGCACATCTGCTGGTGCACTGTATTCGATATAACCCATGCTTAAGAACATTTTTTTTTAAATTTGTGTTTGTGAATTTCATTTTACATATATTGTACAAGTAATATAAAGTTTATCTTTAATGAAATATCAAACAAAACTACTGTAATGTATAAACCTTTGAATATAAAGAATTCATTTTAAAGCACACATGTCACATTTTATCATTTTTAAATCGACATGTGCTAGAATAGAAGGAGATTCCTATCAAAATTTCTTTCACGCTAGCCCATCCGGATGTTTAGTTGAAAATGTTTAGAATTTTTTATTAGTCTGAAAACAATTGTTTTGTTTCGATTAAATATACACTCTACATAAATATATTTATTAAAAAAAATCAATCGATCAATAAAATAGATAAAAATAAATAAAAAAATCACTTCTTGAAAAGAAAAAAGTTTTAAAATTTATTAAATTATTTATTGCTTTATTCTATACTAGGCACCGTAAATGAAAACAAAATATTAGAATAAACTAGAATTCAGTTTCTTTCAATAAAAAAGGAAAATCATAGGAAATTTTACCAATATTTATTTTTCAATCAACGAACACTTTATTAAAATTTGTTCAATTAAATAAAAAATTGTGTAGATTCCTGTATAGTTTTCTCTTTTTCAAAAGAAACTGAATTTCAGTTTAATTTACCAAAGACAACTTTTTGAATTTTCACGATATTTGCTTGGAGTTTTCAGTAGCTCAATATATTTGGCTAATAAATTATGCTAATGAAATTTTATTAGCTCTTGTACTTTTCTAGTTTGAAATTATTTAATAAAAATCCACGTATTTCCTTAGATGTTTCATATTTTTATATTGTGATTGTAGTATGCTGTGCCTAATATAGTATTTCAAGTTTTAAATAATTATAAGATAAAGAACTTTTTATAAACCATGTTTTTTAAATTTTCTGTTGAATCATAGCTATAGAACTAACTACATTAGCACTTTATCAATGCGTATGAAATCTTTAAACCGATAGTGACGTCCATTTTTGTGAGATACATAATTTAACTTTTTACAATTTTTTAACGCTCACGTTTAATTAAATTATTTATTTAATCACGTTTGTTTTTATGTCGAAAGAAAATGAACGCGGTTTTTTTTTTCTTTTTTGGCAACAATTAAACTATATCTGATATTTTAATTATAAGGTATTAGGAGGTTATTATTTTCGTATTTTAATTAATTATAAGAAAACTATTCGAAAGTTCAAAAATCGGACTTCGAAGTATTGTGTTGTCATCGGGTTGTGAGCTATTGTGAAAGTTTCAAATGTCTAGCTTGTAGGGAAGTTAGTTAAAATTTGATTGCAACATTTGTACCGGACAAACAAACAAGAATAGAAGTTAATAAAAACATGGTAAAAAGGGTTTTGCAATTGCGCTGAAAACCCTTCATGATAAAGAAAAAAAAAAGTCCTTCTCCCTCCTCTCCCTCCCCCCCCCCTTTTTTTTTTTCAAATTTTTTTTTTTAAAAATTATATCTCCAATAATTTTAAATGATAATTAATTTAATATTGTTAATTTGTTTAATTATAATTATCTATGTTTTTTCTTTAATCTATGTTTAATTGAAAGAAAATCTTCCGTATGTTTCCATATTGGTAATTAAATTAAAGAGAAATTATATTTAATAGTAATGAATTTTGTTTTCTTATACAGTTAAATAAAGCAAAAAGAATATTAATTGGTTTTATTTTTCATTTTAATAATTTTTTTTTAAATCTATTTTGACTTAAACACTAGGAAAATATGCTTTATAACTTTCTCATACATTTTTTATTCAGTATCTAAGCAATTTAAATTTTATTTTATACGAAATAGCAGTGGAAATGCTATCTAACATTTCTTTGAAAAGATGTATATATAATATTCTTAGAGATATAAAAATTTTACTTGATAGCAAATATGTCATTTTTATTTTTCTAAAAAAGATTTATGGTAAAATAAAATGGAAGATTCGTATCCAAGATTTCGTCCACATAAGCTACATTAACTGCTATCTTATCGGATGTTCTGCAGTAAAACCTTTTAAAGTAAAATATTTTTAGGCCATTTAAACCTAAAGAACATTTTTATATATGAAATTTTACACCAATAAAAACTAGTATGTTGTGGCCACCACAAGACTTTCTTCTATATTTTCCTATACATATTCAATCAGTAACAATATTAAAAAAAAAAAAAAAAAAAAAGATTTTTTTTTTTTCTTTTTCTTTTTCTTTTTTCTTTTTTTTTTTTTTTTTTTTTTTGTGAAAATTAATACATATTCAATCACTAACAATAATTAAAAAAAAAAAAAAAAGTTTTTTTTTTTTTTTTTTTTTTTTTTTTTGTTAAAAGTAAAAAAAAATCGATAACTTTGTTTTAAATTATCACAGATTTATGGTTCAACCATTCGTTTTAAAGGTATTGACGAGATCTTTCGAATGATACCCATCTTCAAAATTTAACCCCCCCGGGGGGGTACTTCCCCCCCAGGGGGGGAACCGATGCCTCCCCATGCACAATTTTTTTTTCCTAGTTAACTACTACTATCATCAATAATTCAAATTAATTTTACAATCACAAGTTTAAAATAACTCTCATTATGCCCACTTATACGGAATTTTGTCCTATGCTGCCATGTTAAAAATTTGCATAAAATGCGATTACAGCGCCACCTGTTGAGCTATTGATCCCCAAATCTAATGGGCACCAGTTCATGTCAGGGTGCAACTAAATACCAAGTTTGGTTAAATTTCATTCATATGTTCGTGAGATACAGCGTCCACAAAAAAATGATACAGACACACAGACAGACAGACAGACAGACACACAGACAGACAGACAGACACACAGACAGACAGACAGACAGACACACAGACAGACATTTTCTAAAAACTATCAATTCGTGTTCAGGACATCCCAAAACGTGTAGATCCGTCAATAAACGGAGGTCGAAAATTTTCGCGAATCCAATACTTTCTCTATATTACATATAGAAGAAAGTAATAAAATGATTGAAAGAATAAATATTTGACTGTCTAGAGAAAAACTGATCTTATTATTATTTATTTTTTCTGGATGTTTATATGAAAACATATGTATGTATATATGTGTGTATGTATAATATGTTATAAGGTTGTAAAATGCAAGAAAATAGATGATCAAGTACCAATATTATCTACAAAAACCAAAAGATAGCGATATTTAGGAATAGTTTTTTTTAAATATCTATCGGGGTTATTACTCGAAAAAACCAAATAATACACTATATATACTATATATATATATATATATACACACATGCATATACGTGTGTGGGGGCAGGAGTTTTTTTGGCCAAATATTTTTTGGCCATTTAAACCTAAAGAACATATATGAAATTTTACACAAAGAAAAATAAAATGATTGAAAGAATAAATGTTTGACTGTCTAAAGAAAAACTGATCTTATTATTATTTATTTTTTCTGGATGTTTGTATAAAAATATATGTATGTATATATGTGTGCATGTATAATATGTTATAAGGTTGTAGAATGCAAGAAAATAGATGATCAAGTACCAATATTATCTACAAAAACCAAAAGATAGCGATATTTAGGAATAGTTTTTTTTAAATATCTATCGGGGTTATTACTCGAAAAAACCAAATAATACACTATATATACTATATATATACTGTATATATATATATATATATATATATATATATATATATATATATACACACACATGCATATACGTGTGTGGGGGTAGGAGTTTTTTTGGCTAAATATTTTTTGGCCATTTAAACCTAAAGAACATATATGAAATTTTACACAAAGAAAAATAAAATGATTGAAAGAATAAATGTTTGACTGTCTAAAGAAAAACTGATCTTATTATTATTTATTTTTTCTGGATGTTTGTATAAAAATATATGTATGTATATATGTGTGCATGTATAATATGTTATAAGGTTGTAGAATGCAAGAGAATAGATTATCAAGTACCAATATTATCTACAAAAACCAAAAGATAGCGATATTTAGGAATAGTTTCTTAAATATCTATCGGCTTTATTACTCGGAATAAGCAAATAATATACTGTATGTATTATATATATAGGAAGAGTGTTGTCGGCGTAAAACTAGTTTAACCCCACAGGCAAGTTACAAGTCTTGCCACTTGCCTCCTTCCTTCCTTTCTTGGGTTGTTTTTTCCCCCGGATTTCGATTTAGTTTGAGTTTTTCTGTTTGGATTTGGTTGAGTTGGTTTGTTGTATCGTTTGTTTTGCGGGCTGTTAAAAATTAAATTTGGTTTCTTTAAACGTATGTATGTTACACCCTGATGATTTTTTTTCACCTTTCTGAGCTTCTCCTACATAGAGAAATTGTTTATTCTTATTGGTCTTTGTGGTTTTGGTGATCTTGTGTCTGTTGCTTGGCTTCTACTGCGCTTAATGGGTCATTATTGATCATTACAGGGTTCTCTTTCTTCACCTTGAAATATTGTCCTAGTGTCAACCTTCTTTTCATCAGAGTCTAATTACACAGTCCTATTTCAATTTTCAACAGGTATTGTTGTACAGTGGATTGGCGTCAGTGCTATTGTTGAACTTGTTAATTGAATCAATTTGGGAAATCTTGTTGCTTTGTTTGGCGTGTGTATGTCTCTTTGGTGAATTGTTTGACTAACTATTCTTCGTTCTCATTCTTTGCTTCTACTATCAGAATGATTATATATATATAAACACACATGCATATACGGGTGTGTGGGCAGGAGTTTTTTTCTATCCGATGTTTTATAAACTAATGATGTATTATTTCTAACCGATGTACTAAATATTAGAAGCTTATATTTACAATATATAAATTATTTTTATTATTATTATTATTAATTAAAAAAAATATTCAAAATAGAGAAGTAAAACGTAAAAAAAAAATACTTAGCCGATGCCAGAACTAATGATTTACCATTGACGAAAATGGATTAATATTATGGATCCAGATGTCTTAAGTTACGCGATTTAATGTAAAAGACATGAGATAAAATTTTATAATTATGACTATGATAACGAAAGTTTTAATTTTTCAAATACAAACATCTTCTTTTGATTTGTATTGTAATGTTCATATTGTGTAACCTAAAAATGCATTACACCGTAGGAAGTGCATGGATACGTCCCATGAAGTTTAAAATAAGGGGGAAGGGGGGAATTAACAGTAAGGATGTAAAATGGTATTGAAAATAAAAACAAACATAAATAAGTAGCTGCAGTAAGCTTTTCGTTGAGATGAAGCGAATGGTTCGTGTACAGGGATTCTCAAAAGTATTCAAATACATTACGTATATGGGGGAAATTGCAAGTAAGTAGAGTTTAATATCTATAGACTGCACCAAACCAAATGAAACGAATATATATTTTTTGAAATAGAGATAATCAACTGGGGAAAAAATTGTGTATGTAGGAGCCTCGTCTCCCCCCCCCGGGGGGGAGTCCCCCCTCGAGGGGAGTAAATTTCTATGATGGGTATCTTTCAAAAAAGCTCGCCAATGCCTTTAAAACGAATGGTTAAACCATCGATCTGCGATAATTTAAAACAAAGTTATCGATTTTTTTTTTCATTTTTAACAATTTTTTTTTTTAAATGTAATATTGAGAATAAATAAAGCTTTTATTTTTGGATATTTAGTGTTATACTACATCTTTAATATGAAAATCGGCTGCATTATCATAAAAGATAATTTTTTTAAATAATAAATTTAATAAATTACTTTTTTAAAACATAATTATTTTTTAATAACCGAATTAAATTCTATATAAATGTAGGTGAATTAATGAATCGGGGGGGGGGGGGGGGGGGTTGTTGGGGGGGGGGGTAGCCCCCCTCATACAAAACTAATTATCTTATAAGACTCTTCCGAAGCCTAATTTGAATTGTTTAACACAGGTTTACATAACAGTACTCGTTATCTTACCTCTTAATCTGCAACCTGAATTTATAGTACTAAATTTCAGGGTAAGAGAAAGTCATGTGAGTGATACACCAGATTATTGTTTTTTACATTTTGCGTAACATTTAATTTGGCACCCGATAATTATTGAATATTACAGAAAAAATTAATATGCAAGAAGGATGCCAGAATTTCAATCAAAGAATATCAACAGAGAGATCGAAGAAAATTAAGCACCAGGCCCGCATCATATTTTTTTAATTCATTAAATTAAAAAATATTTGTCACTACCATTTTTGTTTGTTTAGTGTAAAGAAAAAAGTAATGTTCGTATTTTAAGGAAATGATGGTAATCGTTTAATTTTATATGTAGATACAATCTTTTTTTCGTTGTTTTGCGAATATCTAATGTAGCTATGATTCTTGACAATTCAGTTGAGCAATAGAAAATTGTTCTTTTTCGTTACGGTCACTAAAATATACACCTGCCTCATATAGTGTTACTACAAATTTCTATATTTTATCCGCTGGTGATTTTCATATAATTTTCTGTAATTTGTTTTAGTTCCCTATATACTATAGGTATGGGGAACTTAGGTTAATCGTGAAAAATTTCGATCTCGGTTTTTTGACTTTTTTGTACGTTTTCATGTGTGAGGAATCCGAAAATGACAAAATTTGTATGGCGTCTGTCTGTAGGGTGTCTGTTAGTGTGTTAGTGTGTTATTCCGTTAGTTTGTTAGTCTGTGTACACGATATCTCACGAACAAATTGTCGCAGACAGGTCAGATCAGTTTTAAAATATTACTTTCGACACTGGCAAGAACCTTATTCATTTGCAACATTCGAATTAAAAAACTTCGTAAGTTATTAGAAACTTACGATTTTCTTAACATGGGCGAATAGGACAAAAATTCACTTAAACGTGCATTAAGTGGAAACTTTTTACTGTAAAAATGTCAGATCAGTTTTAAAATATCAGTTTTGATGCCGGAATGAACATAGGTAACTATAAATATGCTACTTTGAAATTTTCGCAAGTTACTGGAAATTTACGAATTTCTTAACGTGGCAGTATAGGGCGAAATTTCACATAAACGTCAATTTTGAGAGATATTTTCCTCGTAAGGATGTCAGACTACTTTTGAAATATTATTTAGGATACTGGCATGAATATCATAGACTATACTTTTTTCCAATTTAAAAAATTCGTAAGTTATTTGGAATTTACGATTTACTTAACATGTCAGAATAAGGCAAAATTGAGCATAAACTTCCATTTTGAGGATCCTAAATACATTAGACAACTTCAAAGTTACATTTATGATATTTGTTTGAACATGATTGAATACAAATATTCTAATAAGAAAATTTCGTAAATTATTCGTAATTTACGATTTTATCAACATAGCGAAATTGTAAATTTTTCATATAAATATGAATTTTGAGGATTATTGCATTGGAAATAATAGTAGCATGAAAACTAAACAACGGAATTGACCCTGATAAAATAAATTAATAGTTTAGAATAAGATAAATATATCGAAGTGAACGGTGGATAGCCTATTAGGCGGGGATTTCATTCTGTCACTGTATCAAGCTTTGGTCAAATTCATTTCTTTTAACATGATTATAATATGTCTCGCACTAGAAATTTAAGAGAACATGAAATGATATGGAACTGAGCAGAGTCCACCTATGCCAACTAGTTTTCTTTTAAGAAGGTGTCTTAGCAAAACCAAATTAATTTTAGGTTTTAACATCTTTCTTTTTAACTTCATGTATTTGTGAATGATTGTAACTACATTGTCAAAAGACATTCTGGGTTTCGATTGAACTGGTAGAACTTTAAATTAGTGGATTTTCTTTTCGGATTAACACTTTATTGGTACCACTGCTCGGCATGAAAATTGCCCCCAACACAATTTTGCAAATTATATAAAATGGCCACTTGAATCGGAATATGACGCCCATTTTGCCCTATCACTCACCATGTTTTGGGGATGCTCACCCCTTATTTTTACCCCTTTCTAGTAATTTTATGGCTATAATTTGATTTATAGTGCAGAAGAGGATTATTTTAATTTTTAAATATTTTTTGTGGGCCTACAGAGGTGAAAAATTCTAAAATATGAACATTTGCAGCAAGGGGAAAATTTAGGGTAGGGGGTGGGGGTTCGCCGCTGAAGTTAGAAATTACATTTATTTATTTAATTAATCTATTATTATTATTATTTATTATATCTTTTTTCCTGTTTTTAAGTGTTAAAATTATCCTTTTCCACACTCGAAATCAATTCAGGGACATAAAACTACCGAGCAGTGATGAAAATTTGGCGTCATGCAAAAACGGAGGGTGTTTGGTTAAAATAGTGGTTGTTTTCGGATTCAGGAGGTCATTTTACATAAGAATCAGCAAGAATCGTAACAGGGCTCGATTTTTTTTTTTTTTTTTTTTTCTCAGCGAAAAAAAAATTATTTAGATGAGTTTAAACATTTTTAGGATGAGATTTTAAGATCTTTTTTTTTTTTTTTTTTTACTTTTTACTAGATTTTTTTTTATTTAATAAATTTTTTCTTGAAATGCAAAAAATGCAATCTTTACACCTCTTTATAACATGTTAATAATCATAATCAGGTAATAGAAAAGCTGCTTTGTTTGCTTTACTAATGCGGAAAAGTGAACTCATACATCGACATAAACAAGAATTTAATTTGTGGAATTCAACAAGGAAAATTATAACCCGTTCGGAATGTCTTCGCACGACACATCCAATATGGAAGCCTATTTGAGACATAAAATTGTATGGGTCATAAATTCAGAAAAGTATTTATTGTATGTACTTGATTAAATACGTTACTGTTATTTTCAATTGCATTTTTGCAGAAAACATCTTCCAATCTGGAGACTATTTAAGTAATTCATTATATGTACAACTAAATATTTTTTTGTTTTTAATATTGCACAGAATGTGCATAAAACTCTATTATTGCCGATGGTTTCTGCAATAGACATGATTTCAAAGTAATATGACAATTTTCTGCAGTATTTTAACTTGAATCATGATGTTTGCAAAACCAGGATTCGGTCGCAAAATCCGACGTGCTGCCAATCTTGTGCCTGGTGTCGTCGTTGAAAGAAATAGTATGAGTATGCAACTCTCTCCTCGACAATGTTATAAAAAAGCCGAAAAAAAGCTTACAAGGCTGGCAGCATGTGATGTTATCGTTCATTTCCAGTCGAACTGAAGAATTCTGAACGATTAACGATTGAGCGAAAATCGCCAGAGCGATAGCATTCTGGTGCTAATGTTCTAATGCAATGTTACATGCGGTTAACTAGATATCTCTTTATCCCATCAATTTTATATTTTTATCGAAATGATTGATTTCCAATGACATTTCGGACTGACTTTAAAATTGTCGTAGTCGAAATTATTCGCATCTAGTATATTTTTTACATATTTACGCTTGGTCTTTCACGAATACCACGCAAACTATTTAGGTTTAAATGCAATATATGGATGGAAAACCCAGTGGTAAATTTTTCTCTTTATACAGAATGATACTTATACCTGTATCGCACGCATGTGTTTGAATGCTAAATACTACTATGCAGCATTTTTCATGCAAATCCAACATCGTTGGATGCCATTTATATAATGTCATTTTAAAAGAATTTCTGTTTTAAACTAAAAGTTTTAACTGTTTAATAATGCACAGATATTTAATTTTAAAGCCGTTAAATATTATTTACGGCTTATATTTTATATAACGAGTATATTTTAGCGGCTTATATTTTATAAAACAGTTTATATTTTATATAACGAAATATGCGCATATAATTTCACTTATGCTTCAAAAGATATTTGCACAATTAAAAACTTTTTCTAGATAATCTTGCATAATATAGCTAAATAACAAATATATTAGACTTTAAGGGAATTTAAATGTTTTAACAGCCACTTTAGTTAGCGTTCTTAAAACATCAGAAAAACTTCTAAACAAATAAGAATTACTTACTTTGAATTAGATTTTTCACTTAACGCACTTTTCCTTGTCTTGAAATAACTGCTATTATATTTCAGAGACATTAGCATCTTCTTGTACTCAGTAATATTAATTTAATTCACTCGAAAGTTAATTTAAATATATTTTCTATATTATAAGCATAAGAAAATATTATCATTGTTATTTTCCAAATGTATAAATTTATATTATAATTTTAAATGGTGTATGTAAAAGTACAGCAGTATAATTTTTAAAATTAATGAACTTATATAGTCTTTAAAATCTAGAAAGGTATATTTTTTTTTGTAATGAAAGTTTTCTTTCCGAAAAAAATACGATAATACTTTCATAACATTACTCATTACTTGATTCTTAAACGTTATTAGTTTTTTTTTTTTTTTTTTTTTTCAATTTGGATCGCAAAAGCTGATTTTCAGACATTAGTTTACGATATCTAAATCTGACCTGTTTTATAAGAACGCATCATGTTTTAACCAAGTAAAGTAAGTGAAAGTACATCTAAAATGAGGTTTATACAACAAATTTAAAGGACTTTCACTCCCGCTTTCGATTTTCACTTAACTTTGGAAAACTGAACAATTATATACACGCAATATGTATATATATATATATATACACTGTTAAAAAAAAAAAAAAAAAAAAAAAAAAAAACGTTAAAAGTACAGGAAAAATCTGGCAGCTACGGTGTCAGTATTTCTCCTTCAAATATACAGGACAAAACTGTACTTTTAACAAAAAATCCTGTTTGATTTACAGGACTCCTGTGTAAAATATGTGTCAGTGATACAATTTTTTTTTTTTTACAGTGCATATATATATATATATATATATATATATATATATATATATATATATATATATATATGAAAAGACATTTGGACGGGAGTAATTACGAAAGTTTGAAAAATACTTATAAGACTTAACTAACTTGCGAGGATTGCAATTAAGAGATATAAAATTGACTTATTTATCTTAACTCTTTACTAATTTTATTATTATTTCTAACAAAATGTAATTGAGAACCCAAATTTTATTCATACAATCTACAGATATTTATTTTTGCTTTAAAATTAAATTTTGAGTCATACATAAATTTTAAAGATTTACGACATGGAATGTTGCGTTTTCATCTAGATAATGTCTGTACTGATAAGTATGAAGGATTTAAGTCCAAAAATGTCAATTTTGAGTTAAGTACATTGTCAGACTCAGATAAAAATTCTCTATCGATTGGTATAAAGGATTTAAATCTATGTCATTTAGTCTCTGAGAAAATCCATTAGTAAAACAAGATTCAAGTCAGAAATTTACCATTCATATATGGTATAAAATATTTAATTCATTTTTTTACCGTTATTAAATGAAGGTTGACAATCATTGAATGGTATAAAGGGTATAAGTCAAGGAAATCCCTTTTTCCTAATCGATTCTTCTGATTAGATTTTAATTAGTATAACTTTATTTTTCGTCTCCTGAAAAATCAAGAATATGAACTTAAATCCTTTATACTTATCAGTACAGATATAAAGGTTTTATTACAGTTTTTTAAAGCAAATGCACTTTCATAAATGCTACGTTTTGTTATCCTTATATTTATTTGCTGAGTAAGAAAAACCGATTTTATCTGACATCAAAACAGTTTTTTTAATATATATGTATATATTTCTTTTATGTTTATTCTTTCTTTTAGTAAATATATCTTACTGTTTAATTCTGAACTAGTAATAAATTTTTAGATTTGCTTTAAATGAACATTTTGTCTTTTAGATGCACTTCATATTATTTTGAACTGAATAGTATAAAAATACACTCTAACTTTAAATTGAATTAAATATATCGATATATATATTCCAAAAGACACAGGAAATTAAAAAATATATATATTATTCAAAAACTAAACCGCCGTAGCACTATCCGGATTTTTTTTTAGGTAACAAAGCTTTAATAAAAAATCAGTTTAATTACCCTTTCCCAGGTTTTAATTGTAAAATTGCTTTTTTACAGTGGTTCAGTACCTTCAACAACGTAACTAGGACTATAAAGGTTCAATGTGGCGGACATAATTCATTAAATTGACCGTCAAACATTGCGCAGTCGGGAATTCTGCTAAAAGAGCTTTAGAATTCGCGATATGACGTCATTTATTCAGGCGTGTCTGCTTAGAATGTGATAGGATAATATGAATACAGTGTGATATGTTAGTTTAAAAATGTAACTAATAATGTTTCTCATATATATATACATATATAGCCCATGTTTTTCTGTACATTTTAGTGAAAACCGCATAGAGCTAAAGTCAGTACTTTTAAAATAATATATATTTTTAAATTTTTTCTTTGACTTTTTGATCACCCATTATATATACAGAATGCATAGAAATATTCTACATTAATCAGATTTTTCGTACGTTTTTAAGCACAGACATCTATTTATTCTCATACAAAGAAAAAGGAAATTTTTCCTTTATTCATCTTTCCAACATTAATAATAATTTTATTTAATCTGTTTTCAAAAATTTTTGGTTCAATAAAGTAAAGTTTATTTTATTATTTTTAAATAATGATTTTTTTTTTTTTTTCATTAGTTATTTTTCGGAACTTAAAGGCTGCAAGTATTTTTTTTTTCTTTTCTGGGAAATAAAAAATTAAATTTCACAAACGAATTCTAACTAGTTTAATTTGGTGTGTTTTATTTTAGTGTTTATAATCATTTAAATTATAAAAAAATAACTAAAAGTTTTGAACTAATCTGCACAAAAATAATGCATCAAAAATTTTAATATGTGTGTAACTTTTACGCATATGATAACAAATATAGTTGCAGGATCTGTTAATTAGGGTACATTACATTAGCTATAGTACAATCGGAATAGTGTATATATATATATATACATATATATTATACTTTCTTTGAAACCATGGTACAATGTAAGGGGGGAAAAAGAAATCCTGTTACATGCAGAAAATATATGGCGGCAAAGTTGCCAAAATATATTCTTATGCAGTGTAAAAGTGCATTGACAGAAATTTTCTGTAACTCAAGAATGTATAAAACATTCATAAAAATACGTTTTTTCCGTAGGACACACTGTAAAAAGAAAAAACAAACTCTCATTAAATACCATTATCAATTTCAACTGGCTATGATAAAGTGAGTGTCCACTACACAGTATGCCACAACGTCATATCTTAGCCATGACATCACATTTTATACTGTTAATAAACTCTTCCCAGTCTTGCTTTGATACCATGATTTTCGTCTGAAAAACAGAAAAGAAAATTTACTCACCAAATAAAACTTGTGTTAATTGTTACAGATTTATCTAGTTACTGAAAAAGCTCTAACTTTTGATAAACTGAGATGTAATTTTGCAAGAAATTTCTGTATGATCAGAAAACAGATACCTTTTGGAGGAAAATTACAGATTTTTTTTTCTTTGTCTTTTACTATTTTATAGTTTAGATGAATAAAGGATTTTTTTGTGTCATTGTTAAAAGATTTTCGTTGTTTTTGGCAACGATCTGACATTCTTGCTGCTGGACGTGTGAAAAATGGAAAGAGAAATACGAAGATTTCAGATACACCAGTTTGTTAAATACATCAGTAAGGGGGGACTGCAACCTGTTAATTAAAGTGTTTCAATGTAATAAGTGAAATATTAAACGAATGGAAGAATTTATTTGCCCAGTTTACTAGCAGCATTTGATTATAATTAACTAACGCTGTGAACTTTTCTAGACTCTAAAATCTCCTAGCTTAATAATTCTCACTAATATTAAAAAAAAATAATAATAATATTTTCATTGAATGTCCCGCTACTTAAATAAATCATACTGGAAATTCACTTTGCATAACCAACCTAACTGATCGTCATTTAAATACTTCCGGATACATTTATAGTACCAACACTGCAAACGTAAATGTCTTAAATTCATTTTAAAAAGTGTATAATACGGATGGTCATTTTTTAAGCGAAGAAAAATGTCTTACTTTTTAAGACACATTTTTGCATCTGAAATTAAGACATTGCAAGTGTTTTAAAACGCCGCCATGTTTTGGACTTAAAAACACCGCCATGTTAGGCTTAAAAACACTATAGATTTTAAGGCCTTTTAATAAATAAATAAATAAATATGGCGTGTGATTACGTTTTTCTGTTAAAAGTATATTTTAGAATTGTTTAGAGCATTAATGAAATATTTATATTAAAAAGAAAAAAATCCCATTATCCGGCGGTGGGGTCGAACTCACACTGTCGACAGAAACCGAAACCTCGAGCCAATCATTGCCGGTGTCAAGCATTTACCAATCACGCCACCGTAGAATGTAACAATGTGTGTTTTTATGATAAAATATACTCCAATAATCGCGAAATAAATATCAGTATGATTTATTTTTAAGTTTTTGTTATAAAACTATTGACAGTTTGGTATCTTAAAGTTAATAAATATTATTATCTTAAATTTCATATCTAGAGGTCTAGAATTTTTTAAAAATGCATAGCAAGTATGTGAAGGTTGCAGCCCTTGATGACAACGATTTTTTCCTTAAAGTGATATTTAAATAAAAACAAGCTATAATCATGAGTGCAAGAAAATTTGTTGTTTTACATTTAAATGTAAGTAAATATGTAATTTTTTTTTTTTTTTTTTTTTTTTTTATGAATACTAAGAAGAAAGAAAGAAAAAAGTTATGCAAAAATCATTCATGATTCTTTACTTATAAATTTGCTTTCTTCTCTACAAATTACGTGCTATGTCGGTTTTCACACTTTTTCTTTTACTATAAGAAAGCTTTAAACATAAAGTTTTTTCTTTCTTTTTTTTTTATGAAAGCTTTGTGTCTAAATCTGTTGTTTATGAATTATATTAAGGATAATAACATGAATATATCATTCACATCACTAGAGTATTATTCCATAAAAATTTAATTTCATAAAGCTACCATAGTTCAAGTAGCTTAACTTCTTATTATATAAAATAATAATATATTTATGTGGAAAGAAGTAGGATAAACATATTTTCTTAAAGTAGATTTCATACGAAAATTTTTTCTAAGTAATGTAAGTATCTGAATTTCTAAAGTGTCTGAAAATTCAAACGTGTTTGCTGCCTGAAAATTGGCGTATTTATGTGTTTCAGACATCTTTGTCTCTAAACAGGTATTTCAGACATATTTTTGTCTTAAATTAAGATATCTATAACGTCTAATGTATATTTTAAGACATTTACGTGTCTTAAATGCCGTTTCAGTTGTTTTTATGTCTTAGTTTAAGACCCCTTTATTTTCAGTGAAAATTTCACCAAAATATCCCTAAAACTCGTCACTCCATTCACAAATTTCCCGCACCAAACAATTTTTTGTTTCTACAAAGTATTTAGGCAAAGTGTACTAATGTTAAAGTTCTATTGGATACTTTGGGCATTTATAATAAATAGTCGGCATACTAGGTCACGTTATTTTAAGAAGTATAAAAGAAAATACAACAGAGAATCAAATTTATAAAAATTATATAACCTAAAATATATCGTGATGTGTATATATATAACTATATATATATATATATTTCAGCTTTGTTATTTATTACTAAAATCACAGAATTTCATTATTAAAAATTTGTAATTATAAAGCAGAAATATCTTTATCTATAAATGTATTTATTTGTTCATTTTTTCATTAAGAAACAATCAATAAATATATTTGTAAAACCTAAAAAGAGCGAAATAATAAGAATATAAAGAATAATAAGAAAAAGATTAGTAATAATAATAAAAATTCGTTGTTTTAGTACAAAACAGAGTATGCAAAAGCAGTTGTTGAATTACATATAAATGTTACGAAATGGAGGTTGTTATTATTTATTCAAACCCTCGCCGTTAACACCAAATTCCGTGAAAATCTACTTCACGTATCAATAGCAGGATATTGTTAATGGAATGTGTTATAACAAACACTGTAATTTCAACACTGTAATTTAAAAATACGTAATATAATATAATAGTAGTATTAGTTCAAAATATTATAATATTATTACGGTCATTATTATTATATTTTTATAGTTAAAAACAATAATTTATAATTAATCAAAAATTTTAAACTAGTCCATAATATTTGAATAATTAAATGCGTATTAATTATTTCACAGTTAAGTATTTCTGCCAGTAGTATCTTTAAGTTTCAGTTTAAAATTTCTAGCTAAATAATTACATTCTTTAACTAATTATGGCATAATTCAGGAACTTTAAAGTATGCCGTAATTCTTGCGTTACTAGAATGCTGTATTTAAAAAGATAACTTTAATTAAAATTCGCGTGAGGGACATGTGTTTTATTTTAGTTAATAATGCTTTAGCGTCATATCATCAGGTAAAGGAATGTTATATTTAAATAGTGAGTTATCTAAACAATTTTGCTGTTATAGTTGAATTGAAAATGTTTTATCATTAAAAGCAATAACTGAAAATTCAATATTTTCAAAGAATGTACCTCTGTGCAATTTAAAATTGAAACGAGACGCATTTTAAAAATTTCAATATTAACTTAATTATGTGAATATTTAAAAAAAAAATTAGCTTAGTTTTTGCAATAGATATTTTTTTTTTCTATTGACATAAGTATTCCACTGTGAAAGAAATTGCATGGTTTAATTAATGCATGTAAAAAATGTTCTTTATTTATCAATAATAATACTGGACTTAAGATATTTTAAGTTGTTAAAAAAACTAAATTTATTTATTTAGTTTTGCAGAATTCTTTTTTTCGGACAGCGATTTTCGCGTTTTGGAAATTAGCAGTAGCTCTTTTTGAATATATATAAAGAAATATATCTGACATGAAAGGGATTTATTTATTTTTATGTCGAATAAAAAATTAACGTGAAACAATTTTCTTTCATTTATGTAGAGGCGATCATTGTTAAACTTTCTGAAAAAAGATCTTGAGTGCAAGGCTTATAGAAAGCGTAAAATTCACGGAGTTTCGGTGTCTGCTAAGATGAAAAGGAAGGAAAGGATGGAAGAAATTCTTGATTGGCACGCTGGGCATGAATTTGTCTGTTCAGACGAGAAACTATTCATTTTACAGAAAAGTCTCAATCCCCCAAATGACAGAGTATGGTTAGTTTCTGTTGATAACATCCCTGAGAGCCAGCATTACGTTCCGCGTTATCAAAATGCATCGTCTCTGATGGTTTGGGCCGTTATTTCCAAAAGAGGATAACTGATGTTAGTCTTTCATTGATAAGGGGGTAAAAATCAATACCCAATATTATAAAACTGAGGTTCTGGAAAACGTTTTACTCCCAAATGTCCAGAGTATGTATGGGGCGGAATATTTTTGCTTCCAACAAGATGGTACCCCTTCTCATACAGCACGTGTAGTTCAGGAGTGGTGCAGTCAAAACTTAGCTGACTTTTTGCCAAAGAACGAATGGCCCCCAACTTCACCGATCTGAATCCACTTAATTATTTTGTGTGGTCCTATATGCTCTCCCAACTGAATAACTGTAAAATCACCGATTTGAGCAAATTCAAAAATGTCATTCGAAAGATATGGCAGGAAATGTCAATGGAAGCCGTGCGTGCCGCATGTGATGGATTTGAAAAGAGACTTAAGCTCGTTAAGAAACTAAAATGTGGAATTATTCCAAAGCATTTATTGTAAAGATACTCAATGATTGCTACTTTTACTTGATGCAAAAAGTTTTTGTATGATTTATTTTGTGCTATTGTAATAAAAATTTGAAAGTGTATGAGAACTTATTGGTCACACACACACATATATATATATATATATATATATATACAGATAGATAGATAGATAGATAGATAGTAATTATTTCCTGTATTGTTAAGTTGCTGGTTAAGCGTATTTTTTACGTATCATTCTAAAAGCAAGAGCGGGATATTGAATATGGAAAAATCATTTTTGAACATTTGATAGTTTGACACGTAGGAACAATATGTGTGCTCACATTTGTGTAAATGCATATTTTAAAAGCAAATTTATGAAATTTAATGAATGACCATTGGCTTTTATGTGTGTATATATATATATATATATATATATATATATATATATATATATATATATAAAGCACTTTCCGGGCCCATACGTACACTCACTCTTATGCTTATGCCTATTCTAAAATTATAAGAAGAAATATCGCGAATTATCATTGATTTTTCTTATTATGGAGAGTAACTACATTGAAGATGAAAATGGAAAACATACATGTTTAGTCATTATTATTACCAACACCTCAAATCATTATTTTACTTTGACTCGACTGAAATTTCAATTTTAATTGCTATTTAATTCACCAAGCATAATGGAGGAACCCCATATTGTTTGTAAGTTACTACAGACTTAAATTTAAACTGCAGTTAATAACATTAATAATATTCATTTCATTAAAAAAAAAAAGAATTCTTGATTCCTTGTAGAGTGCCGTTTTCTTAAATAGAGGTATATGATACACCATCTAACGATACTGTAAAAAAAAAAAAAAAGTCAGAGAGTGAATTTTCTTTGAACAGGCAACATGTTCTTTCGTGCATCACATCACTGAGATTATTATTATTATTGTTGTTGTAATTATTATTATTGTTATTATTATTATTATCATTATAGATTTTTCGTCTAAAAATATTCTGTGTTCTCATACTTTTACTGTTATCGCATTTCATATTAAAATTACTATGACATCAATAGCTAGAATGTATTATACTAAAAGGATATTTAATACTGCAAAAACGTACTTTTAAATCTCCTTCGATTTTTATTTTTTATTTTATTTTATTTTTATTTATTTTTATTTATTTTTGTTGTTGTTGTTGTTTCTTACTGAATCTTTTGCATACGTTTGTGCAATTTTAATGAAATAACTCAGGAAATTCGGATGTTTTTTAAACAGTTAAAAATTTACTTAACAGTTTATAATAATAGTAATACACAATATTCATTTCTAAAAGAAAAAAAAAAAAAAAAAAAAAAAAAAAAAAGAAAGAAAGAAAGAAAGAAAAGAAGAAAAATAAAGAAAAAAAAGAAATTCAGAAAAACCTTCTAGTGAAATTTCTTTAAACAAATATAACTTAGAGGTATTTTGATTTCTCAATATGTTACATTACCACTTTTACATGTTGAAAACTCTTTCAAATACATACCAGCAAATACTTGATTGCAATGAATATAAAATTTGTTATACGAAATTTTCAAGGAAAGGTACATGTAATATTATTTAATGTAAATTATTATAAAAATGCTTCTTTATTTCAGGGTTCTTTTTTTTTCATTAAATTCTGGTTGAATAAAAAAAAAAAAAACTACATTTCTACTTTCTTCTGTTTTTTCTACCAAAAAAAAAAAAAAAAAGAAAAAAAAAAAAAAAAAGACTTCCAGTTTACGATGGTCTAGAATATACCATTTTACCATTTTCATACAAAAATTGGATTCATACAGGATTTTTTCATACAGAATTTGAGGTTTTAAACATTTATAATCTTTTGTAAGTCACCAATCATAATAAATATTTCGGAAAATATTTTCATTAAAAAATTATCCACTTTTTTAAGAAACTCTTTTACAAATTAAATATAGGAAACCAAATGTAAAATATCATGTACAATGTAAAATATCATGTACAATGAAAAATATCATGTACTCAAGGTAAAAATAAATTACAAATCTTTAAGATTAAAAATAATATGTATCATAAAAAATTTATTGTTATTATAGATATTTACAATTACGACATTTTTTTCTGACAATTTAAAGAAAATAACAAGAGCAAAAATAATCCCATCAAAGAAATTGCAGTTTTTCTTTTCTATTTTTTATGAAAATTGTACTAATTTAAATCTCTTTGCTAATTTACGTTATTTAATTTTTAAAGAAAAAGTTGTTTACATTCGAAGCAATTGCTTGTATCAATTAAATAAAAAAAATAAAATTTCATACCATATATGAATACAAAATAATTTAAATTTAAATGGGATAAAAATATTTATAATTCAAATTGTAAATAATGAAAAGAATAATAATTACTTAAACAAATGTATATTATTACAATATTTTCTATCTTTCAAATTTAAATCAAATGTAGGTATCACATGCATTTTCTTTGTATTTTGTAAAAATAAACAGTATTTTATTTTAAACAAATAAAATTGTACTCTTTTCAAAACTCCTTACGTTTCAAGATCTATAAATTTTAATGAAAAGTCTCTTTCTGATAAACAAAGAAATTCTGTTTCAAATGTTGCACGCATATTGTCTAAATTTTTACGTGTTTCGTTATAACTGCCAATAATTACTCAGCTATTGAATCATATTGAGCAATTTCGGCTGTCGATGCTGCACTTTCCCTCTAAGAGGAAAGGTAATTTCTGCTCCAATATTTGTCTTATTTGATTAAGATCAAGACTCATAAATAATAAAATATTTGTTTTAAATCAAGATAGTCGTTTACAGTGATTATA
Source organism: Salticus scenicus (assembly GCA_963930645.1). Lineage (NCBI taxonomy): Eukaryota > Metazoa > Arthropoda > Arachnida > Araneae > Salticidae > Salticus > Salticus scenicus. The sequence continues at coordinate 390,466,006 of OZ005649.1, forward strand.
AGAAGAAGAAGAAGAAGAAAAAAAAAGTATTTAAGAGTTTTAAATGAGATAGTATTCAATAAAGAAACAAGCATTACTAAATTTCTTAATTTAACATTAAAAACGTTTTTGTTACCAAATAATTTACGCGATAAAATAACTGTTTGAAATTTATTGTTTTAAAAGTATTATTTTCTTGCTAAAAAATAATTACTAAAAGTTGAAATTTATAGCAATATTTTTATCTTACATTTAAAATCACTTTAAATTTAAAAGTTTATAAAGAATTAATTTTGAAACTATTTTTTAAGATATTGAAATATTTGTTTTTATCTCACAATCATATTAAACAGTCTAAGAAATTTTTATAACATTTTCATAATTTGTTCATTCACTGGCCCTTGATAAATTAACATTTTTATAAACGTTGTCTATAATAAGTAGCATTACTAAATCATATATATATGCGTGTATGTCTATTTGTGTGTATAATATGTACATTTATTTATTTATTTATAATTAAATACTAATTTTAATATAAAGAAAAACAGTTACGTGAATAAATATTCATTATTCTGATAGTTTACTTTCGTCAAATGTCTCATAAATGAGTACCGTACATTTTGTTTTCATTTTATAAAGAACAAAGGACTTTTATTCTAAATAAATAAAAATATATTAATTTTAAATTTCTCCATTATTTTAAAATCGATAAAATTTGATAGAAGAAAGCTGTTTCTTTCCGATAACTTAAAGCAATTACGTTTAAAACGTTTCAGGTATAGTGCCTAAATGTAAGGAGTGTTGTTATAGCTGCACATAAATACTGAACCATTGCATCGCTATAAGCAGTTTAAACAGGCTATTCTGCATATTATGCCTAGCAGAGAAGATAATATTTGCTTCAATGATTGCTTTATCTGACTAAATTCAAAGTCTGCGAAATAGCAATGTGTCAATTCCAGAGCGATAGTTGTTTTCGGAGAACATCGAAAGAACAAATAATATGAAAAAAAAAAAAAAAAAAGTCAAATCTTATTTAGGTCAACAAAGAAAAATTTTATTTTAGTTAATAAATGGAAATAAAAAGTGTGCGTGCAAAATCAAATAAGAAGTAAAATAAGATTTATAAATGGACAATATTTAAGCTCGTGGACTCAGTTCAGTGATATAATAAGAATAATTACAAGATAAAAAGAACTTTTTATAGACCATGTTTTTAAATTTTCTGTTGAATCATATAAACGCTACAGAAGGCAGCGGTAACCCGGAACAATTGGCTAAAAGTATTTAAAAAATTCATTGTTATCGTGTTTTGAGCTATTATAAAAGTTTCAAATGGGGAAAGTTATGACCGGGAAGTTAGTTAAAAATCGGTAACGCTGCCGAAGGCAGCAGGGATCCGAAACAGTTGGTTAAAAGTATTTTAAAAATGCATTTTCACCGTATTCTGAACTATTCTGAAAGTTTCAAATGTCTAGCTAGTCCGGAAGTTAGTTAAATAAATTTTCTGTTGAATCATATAAACGCTGCCGAAGGCAGTAGGGACCTGAAACAGTTGACTAAAAGTATTAAAAAAATGTATTGTCACCGTGTCCTGAGCTATTTTGAAAGTTTCAAATGCCTAGCTAGTCAGGAAGTTAGTTAAATAAATTTTCAGTTCCAGAGCGATAGTTGTTTTCGGAGAACATCGAAGGAAAAATAAAGGAGGGGTGGGGTATAAGCATTTAGAAAATACAAATGGAATTATTATTTAAATATATATATATATATATTGCAAGAGCGATTACATGTAAAATTTGTAACAACGTGCTTTATTTTTAAAATTTTTTACTTTAGAAACAATCCTTCCAGAAACTAAAATTACCCCGAATGTTAAAAATTTGTATAATAGTACTTTAAGTCTAATTTATATAACTGCTTTAAATCGAGGATTTATAAAACAATCAATTTTTAAATAATATTATTAAATAAGTCAAAAAATGTATTTTAACACTTGCATTTGAAAAAAATTCCTCGTTTTTTTTTTAATTACAATTACATTTTTCATGCAGAAGACTTAATAATATGGACAATATACATAAAACAGGCGAAGGAACATAAAGATTAACTTAACTTTAAAAAAAATGTTTTTACTTTTCTTATACAAACAATGAGTAAGTTAAATCCTTTTTTTATATTACATTATATATATATATATATATATATATATATATATATACAGTCGGTAACAAAAGTGTCCGAACACTAGCAAAGATTCCTATGTAGAAAAATTACACTTCCTACGGTTTTGTTAAATAAACCCTTATCGAATCGTGTTCTTACACTGACTAAGAACAGGATTCGACAAGGATTTATTTAACAAAACCGTATGAAGTGTACTTTTTTTACACAGCAATTTTTGCTAGTGTTCGGACACTTTTGTTACCGACTGTATATATATATATATATATATCACTACAAATTTTAAAACTTACAAAAAGCACTAAAAAACAAAATTATTTTCTTTTTCAGTTCTTTTTAAGTTTTTAGTTCCCCATCATACTATAGGTATGGGGAACTTAGGTAATCGTGAAAATTTTCGACCTCGGTTTTTTGACTTTTCTACACGTTTTCAGGTTTGAGGAATCCGAAAATGACAAAATTTCTATGGTGTCTGTCTGTAGGGTGTCTGTTAGTGTGTTAGTGGGTCAGTCCGTTAGTTTGTTAGTCCGTTAGTTTGTTAGTCTGTTAACACGATATCTCACGAACAAATAATCGCAGAGCGGTCAGATCAGTTTTAAAATATTACTTTCGATACTGGCAAGAACCCTATTTATTTTTAACATTCGAATTAAAAAACTTCGCAAGTTATTTTTATGTCCAGAGCTTAAAATAAAATTAATTTTGAATTTTTTGCAAACTATTTAATCTTTTATAAATCTCATTTAATTTTATTTTCTAAATTTTCTTTTCCTATTCCAGCATACGAACAATATTTAGACCAACAAAAATTATTTTGCAATAAAATAACTTAAATATAAAGGTTCTTGACTACTTACATAGTATGTTCAATTTCTTATAAATAATATATAAATTATCGTAAAGCATAATTTTTCCATTAGAATGAACCCATAATTAAAAATGCATGACTAGTATTATATTTTAATTCGATTATTTCAAGCTAATTTTTTTAGGGAATTAAATTAGATGAACTCTGAATAACGTAACTACAAAATTATTAAATATATTTCAATTACCTTTTATTAATTCCAAGCAAAATGTATTTTAAAAAATGGAGAATTTGTGTTTCATAGAAAATAAAAGCTATTAATTTTCATAAGAAGGAAATATTGAATCGCTTTAATATCTGTACTTTTACTTTTCATCCATTTAATTTCTTTTATTATTCTATGCATTGAAGTATTTTATTTTCGTTTAATAACCAATGTAACAGGATGAAATGATTCATAATAAAGACTATTTAGCAAAAAAAAAAAAAAAAAAAAAGGAAAAGGAAAAAGGTAAAATACAAAATATATGAAACTCTTAATTTTTTACTTTCATTACCCTACTACCGTAGGTATAAGAAGTATTGTATTTGGTCCAAAAATTCGATATCGAGATTTCACCTGATTTACACTTTATACGGTCCACTGAGTCCAAAAAAGAGGTTTTTGGCGCTTGGTCAGTGTGTGTGTGTGTGTGTGTGTGTGTATGTATGTAAGGAATCTTTTGGCTATCGTATCTCCGAAATTACTAAAAATAGAACTACAAAAATTCAGAATTGAGACAGGTCTGGTGTACAGATGAATTATCCATATTTTCGAGAAAAATGAAAAACCGGAAGTAGGACATCGGAGACGGGATGTTAGACCGTAAGTCTGTATCTCAAAAACAGCTCTAACGATTTTCTTCAAATTTGCTATATAAACACTTTATTAGATGTCCTTTCGAATGATATAGTTGGTTAGTTCAGAAAAATTGATAGGCATCCTGTATAAATAGCTCAATTTCAGGTCTCGCAAGCACGTTCCTTTAAAAACAGCTGTACGGATTTTTTTCAAACTCGCCCTATTAACTCACTTATAAATATCCTTTTGTATGTAATTATTGTTTTCCGGTCAATAATTGATTTTTGGTAAAAGCTGGTATCTCAAAAACGGCTCTAATGATTTTCTGGAAAATTGTTATATAAATCCATTTCTTTCTCATGTATTACGTGGTTATTAGAGAAAAAAACAGTCATCTCAGAAAATTAGGTTTCAAAAAATAACTCTAGCATTTTTAAGTATTGTAATCATGTCAAAAATCCGAATTTGAGATTTTGTTGTTTCTATACGTTTCGAGGTCCCCTGAGTTCATCCTCACTATTTTTACGATGATGTATGTATGTGTGTGTGCATGTATGTATGTGTGTATGTATGTATGTGTGTATGTATGTGTGTATGTGTGTGTGAATGTATGTGTGTATGTATATGCGTATGTATGTGTGTGTATGTGTGTGAGTGAACACGCTAGCGTCTAAACGCTTTGCTCGAATGAGCTATAAGTTGGTACGCATGTTGCAAGTCACCGTAGCACGAACCCTATTGATTTTGATGAATCTAGCACTTATAATTTTTTTACAGGGACACAAAGAAAATTTTTTATCATTATGGCCTATGGGGCCAAATTTTTAAAAGTGTGATAGCGTCTAAACGCCTTATTAATCTGAGCAAAAAATGTGTACACATGTTATAGGTCACAGTTGCACCAACTATATAGATTTTGGTGAATTTAGCTCTTACAGTTTTTTTTACAGGGACGCAAAGAACAATTCTTTATCATTATGGCTTATGGGACCCAATTTTTAAAAGTGCGATAGCATCTAAACACCTTTATAAATTGAGCTGAAAATTTATATGAATATTATAAATCACTGTTGCACTAACTATAAGCATTTTGGTGAATCTAGCATTTATAGGTTTTTACGGGGACACAACGAAAAATTCTTTATCATTATGATCTATGGGCTCAAAGTTCAGTAGCGTTCAATAAAACATCGTGTAATATGTGGAGAAAAATACTCAAACACTCTATTATGGTTTTCTCTCTTTTGTTTGTTTAACTACTCCTCTTTCTTTACTTTATCTACAAAACTGTTAATTACTTAATGTTCGGGAAGTCGAGTGGAGTCACTCCAGATTCTTTTTCTCTTCTCTTATTTTTTACCTCGCTATATGTAAGCTCCGTTTTATGTGCCTTATATGTGTATAAAATTTCTCTTACTGTGAAAATTTAATGCTTCTACTTCTTTAGGTCACTTTTATGCTTTCTGATCACATTATCTCCCAAAAATGCGTGTAATAGGGGCTAATGGAAGTCGTGTGGTTGTTCACATCATTTTTTTTTTTTTTTTTTTTTTTTTAACAAAGTAATACTTTAAAAAAAAAAAAAAAAAAAAAAAAAAAAAAAAAAAAATCAGAATTCATTTCTGCACACTGTTATCTAAATATCTAAAATAAATGAATAAAAAATAAGAAATAAGAAAAAATATTTAAAAAATATTTTTTTTTTTTTTTAATTCAGTTTTAACTTGACAACAATCAAACAATAATTTAATATTTTAAAATTTTAAAACTTCAGAATAAACAGCATTAAAATTTGTGTAATCTCAAGCCTGAAAAAATAATTTTATCTCCCTTTGTTGGGCAGGTTTAAAAAGATTGATAACGTTGTTTCTGTAATAGAGGGCAAACATATTTTCAGTAATTGATAGTTTTAAATTTAGTAATTCACAAGACTGCATTAACAGCTATAAATATTTAGAGTGAGCATTTTAAAAAATATCGATCTATATATCGATATACAGTATATATCGATCTCGACACCCTCACTGATAGACTATACCATAGTGCTTATGAATTGTTTGAAGAGCATATAAATGAACACAGTTAGCAGTGGAAAAATATCAGCTTGCGTTGAATACGATCAATAAGAATAACAGTATTTTTAATGAGGTATTTATCTTAATTAAGATAATCATTAGAATGATTCTCTTAAGTTTCGAACAGAGGCCTGAATTAAGCATGAACTTAACATGGAAATTATAATGCGATTTGTTGAGCAGAATTTTTAGTCACCTTTAGTGACAATTAAATTCGGAGTGGAATTTAATTGTATTGATTTATTGATTTTCATTTTTCATTTTATAATTCCTGTCACACCAGTATTATTTACAACCCACTTTATTTGTCTTTGCTCTTCACTTAAAACGGTTTTGTGCGTTGTCACTTTGTTTGCAGCATTCATGTCCACTTTGTTCGCCTGACGAAGATCATGTTTTCTTTTGACCCGAAACAATTTTTGCGAATTCTTGCATTTTATGATGTTTATTCAAAGTGTTCTACTTATTACTTTTAAACGCCGGTTCTGTGGTTCTTTTTTATATGTATTTTTCATAATTGGTACTAATTATTTATTATTTATTATTTTTTATTATTTATAAATTTATTTATCATCTTGAAATAATGCTGCCTAATCTTCAAATAATATTACATGTTCTGTTGCAGCTTTATGTTCTAGTAAAGAAATAATCTGGTGTGTCACTCACACGACTTTCTCTTACCCTGAAATTTAATGCTATAAAACCAGGATACGGATTAAAAGGTAAGATAACGAGTACTATTATGTAAACCTGTGTTAAACAATTCAAATTAGGCTTCGGAAGAGTTTTATATGATAATTAGTTCTGTGTGAGGGGGCTACCTCCCCCTCCCCCCTCAACCCTCCGTTTCATTAATGCACCTACATTTATATACAATTTAATTCGGTTATTAAAAAATGATTCTGTTTTGAAAATATAAATTATTAAAACTATTATTTAAAAAATTTATCTTTTATGATAATGCAGACGATTTCCATATTAGAGAAGTAGTATAACACTAAATATAAAAAAGAAAATGAATTTATTCTCAATATTAGATTAAAAACAAATTAAATCTAATATTGAGAATAAATTCATTTTAAATTATCGCAGATCTATGGTTCAACCATTCTTTTTAAAGGTATTGGCGAGCTCTTTTGAAAGACACCCGGCATGAAAATTTACTCCCGTCTAGGGAGGAGGCGAGGCTCCTGCATACACAATTTTTTTTCCCAGTTCACCATCTCTATTACAAAAAATATATGTTCATTTCATTTGGTTTAGTGCAGTCTATAGATGTTAAACTCTACTTACCAACAATTTCACCCATAGACGTAATGTATTTGAATACTTTTGAATGTCCCTGTACACGAACCATTTGCTTCATCTCAACGAAAAGCTTATTGTAGCATCCCTATATGATATACATTTAGAATACCGAGTTTGGAATTACTGCTACTATTTGTTCTTGAGATATGCGGATAACAGACACACAGACCATTCGCTAGAAACACGATTTTCGTATTCAGGGGACCTCAGAACATGTAAATATAACAAAAATTCACGTTCAAAAACATGACCCTAAAACAATACTTTCTCGATCCAATGGGTAAGAGAAAGTAAAAATTCGTTCTCTATTTAAATAACATTTTGTTATACATAAATATATAAAAGATACAAAAAGAAGATAGATAAAATGTAACACTATATGATACCCAATTTAAACTTCCTCTAAAATACACTTTGTAACAGATCCTTGAAAAATTATTTCAATTAGATACTTTTCCTTAAAACCCTAAATCCCATCAGCGTTCACTTATCGGCTTCGCTAATACTTTAAAAACCGAAAAGAGAAATAAATCGATATAAAAAGCACGATACGATAGAATGTATTACGAAAGTAATTTGGAAGCAAAATTCTTAAGAATTTTCTTTTCAAAGATTATATTTTTTTAACACAAATTTTACGTGATAAATGTTTACATGTCGGAACTAAATTACAAGGAAAAAAAATGGTATAATTTTTTAAGATATTGTAGTTAAAATCTGTTTAAAATCTTTAAATATGAATGTTTTTATACCGTTATTAAATATAATAAGATATTCTTGATGTCATTAGAATCACTTTTAATATAAATTTCGAAAAAATAATGTCCATTTTGAATGAATATAAATAATTTTGTTTCTTTAGCTTTCCCATAATACATACTTTTGCCTATAATGAATTTTTAGGCCAAATTAGTCTAAATAAATAAATAGATAAATAGAAAAGGTTGGATTGTATAGAATTTAATTGTAGAACACTCATATAATTAGAAAATAATCATTATAAAGCTTTAAAAAGTTCTCTCAAAATAATAATAATAATAATAAATAAATAAATAAAAATTAATAAATAAATAAAAATTAAATAAATAAATAAAAGTAATAGAGTATTCGCTGATTGTAAATAAATATTGATAAAACCCCTACCATCTCTCCCTTTTTTTTTTTTTTAAGAGATCTGAAATTATGTTCATTCTATGTCTCATAACTTTTTTTAATTTACACGATATTTTTTGGGGGTTTTCATATAACTTGCTCAATACTTTTGGCTGTTAAGTTATGCAAACGAATTATTTTAAACTAGCGCATGCGTAATAAAAAATTATTTAGTAAAAATTCTCAGATTTCGCAAAATATTTAAGACTTTTGCATTCTGATTGCAGTATGCTGTGCCTAATGTCTTAAAAATCGTGTTGCACTGGGTTTCATACCCTACGTATTATAATTTAAAAAGCGGATTTTTTTTTCTATTAAAAAAAAAAAAAAAAAGATATATCTGCGCAAGAGGTAATTATATCTAAAACAGTGGAAATTATCACAGATAATGTTTGCAGTTACTTACATGAATGGATTATTCTATTAACACAATATAGTAATAATTACACGAATGCGTGTTAATGTTGGAATTACGATTGTAGTAATTACCCAAATTCAGTTAAATTTAATCATATGGTTTAAGTTGTGAAAATTTTTTCATCATTTAAAATTTTATATATCTATACATTAGAGCTTTGAGAGAAAAATGTATTTCAAAGTCATCCATTTTTTTTTTCTTTTAGTACGGAGGACTATTAGTCTCAATCTACGCATAAAACGTTGTCGCCAGTTTTACGATGGTTGGACATTTATCGAAATCGAAAATTTATGGAAAATATAATTGTATAATTTGAAAGCGATGTTATAATTTGAAGAAAAAAAAAAGGAAAAATTAAGAGTTCTCCGTACTAAACTAAATTCTGCTTTTTCCAGAATTTCATTAAAATCGTTATTATTATTATTTTTTTTTTTTTTTTTTTAGGAAAAGAAAAGAAAATTAATAATAATCAGTATCGAAAAAGTTGAAGAAGCCTTTTTTTTAGACAAAAATACGCAGTTTATTTTAATTTTTAATTGTTGTCAAAAAGGTATGCGAGTAAATTTTATTATTATTATTATTATTATTATTATTATTATTATATTTATTTATTCATTTTTATATGAAAAGAAATGCACGCATAAATACTAAAATTGATATAAAACTTCGTGAAAAATTAAACTTGCAGGGTAAAATTGACGTCGTTATAGCACTAAAGATTTTTTTTTCTGTTAGAGTGAATTTTTTTGTTGATGTGTGATCTTGCGCACTGTATATCTCTGTGATGATTATCCAGACAGAATTTAATGAAAGTTTAACAGCTTTTATATGGCTTATATAATGGGAAATTATGAACGATAAACTTTTTAACTCTTTTTTTTTATGATAATGCTTTAATATGTGACCCTGTAATTTATATGTTTAAGCTTATTTTGAACATTCGTTTCGGGTTGTGCCCCAGGTTGCGCTCGTCGGCCTAGCCGTTAAATGCTTTCCGTCGTTTTCTCCAAATCGTTCATGAATACGAGCAAGGATCCATTTGAAATACCCCCATCCAGGGCTTGCACGCGGGCTTAGGTCCCTTGTGCAGTCAATTGACCTTAATCTCTTCACCTACACTTACATATATTCTGAATTTTCTTTTTGATTTAAGTATTAAGAAACATCTCATATCTTGAATATTGTATTATTTACAAAATTTAAGGTGTGTTAACATATGATTTTATTACAGCAGTTGAAAGAATAATTTTTGAAATTTAGCATGATCAATGTTATAACGAATGAATCAATTGTATGTTATAGAGAATATACTAAAATTTAAAAATTAGATTAGCAATAATTTTTGTATTACTTTGTTAGAGATGAATCATTTTGAGCAACCTACGAAATGTTATAAAGAAGTTGACTGTCCAGAAGTTGTGACAATCTACAATAAGTATATGGGTGCAGTGGACATGTTAGACAGTCATTTGTGCCTCCATAGGAATAACTCTAAAAGATAAAAAGTGATACTTCAGGCTTTTTTACCATATGGTTGATCTGGCGGTAATAAATGCCTGTATCTTACATAAAGAAGTATCATTGAAAAAAAGATCCAAAGCTAAAGTGTTGAATCGGAAACATTTAAGAATTGAAGTTCCTAAACTCTTTTGCAAAATGAGTGAAAGGTCCGCACTAAAAAATGGGACCAAGCAACAAAATTCTATGGCAACTAGAAACGAAACAGAAAAAAAAGTCCCTGATCAGTGGTACTACCAACACATTTGCGACAAAACTCAGTTGATCACTGGCCAAGTTGGATTGCAAAACGAAACAGGTGCAAAATGCCTAGTTGCAATGGATTCATCTATGTGCCATGCACAAAATACCTCGTATATCTATGCTTCAACACAGATAAAAATGCTACAAAAATTTCTACAAATGAGGCCACATAGTTTGGCAACTGTCATTTATTAAAGAATATATAATTATTGTAGTATATTATAAATACTTATTATTTTGTAATTTCTAATAAGTATATAAAACTTTGTAATGTATTTTTTTAAACTTCATAGAATGCAAAATTTGTAATTTTGCACACATTGTAGCAAATATGCAACATAAGAAAAAGTTAAAAAAATAAACTAATAAAAGACCTCTGACTTTTATTTTTCATTATTTTTCCTGTTGTTATACAATTTTGTTAGAATCAAATATGATTTATTTATTATTATTTCTTTTTTTTTTTTTTTTTTTTTTTAACAAAAATAATAATAATAATAATAATAATAATCATGCATTTAAGGATTAAGAATAATTAGAATAATTAAAATGCAATTCCAAACTCTAAAGAGAGAAATTAATTATTATCTTGCTGTACAGTTTAAGATTTGATGCCAACTTATTCTTTACATAAAAATACAATTAAATTCTAGGTTATAAGTTTCATAGTTATTTTTAATATTTGCAAGTTTGGTAGTTGTTTATAAATAAATATTTCGGATATCTGAAATGTTTATTAATTTTTCAAAGAAACAAATATTTCATCGATAAGGCAAATAAAAATATAAGGCAGGCATATTCTGCGCTTAAAATAAAAGACATTTTTGAAACTTTGAATAAAAAGGAGAGACATGAAAATTTTTTAATACTGATTTTCTTTTTTAATCCGGTTTAATTTTAGCATATTTCAAATTAAATGTGTACTATTTGAATTAAGTTTGTCATTATCTTTCCTTTCAAAAATATTTCTCGAATTTAGACAAAGGATGTTGTATTCTATTTGTTATATCTTTAATAACATTAATTCTATTTAACTACAGAACGCATGGATAATAAATATAAATTAAAAATTGTATAGTAATGGGATATAATTATTAACTAGAAGAAGTTTCGTCATTTTGTGTGTCAATATTGACTGACTGGAAAGCGGTTTCAGTTAAAATAAAAATTAAAAATTAAAAACTAAAAAAGAACTATGGCTGAAGTTCTGTCTGTGACAGAATTTAGTTTAGTACGACGGGACTGCTTATATTTGTATTTTATCACTCTTTCAAAATAAAAATAAAAATAAATAATAATAATAATAATAATAATAGAGGGTGCCCAGTAAAATTTTTAAACACATATTTAAATAATGTATTGATTTTAATTCCGAATAAATTAGTAAAATTTGAATGCATTAATTGTATAGTATCTTCCCGTAATTGCTTAATGCTCATTTACTAAATATTTTAATTAGTAAAATAATCTTAATAACAATTTCGTATTTTTTATTAAAAATTAACAGTTTTAATTTCTACAGAACAAAACATAATATTAAAAAAACTATAAACCCATTATTCGATATTTAAATTATACTCAAAATTCATACCAGATAAATTAATATTAATCCATTAATTTCTCAAAAACATAATGAATATCAATATACTCATCTTATAAATCGGAAAATAACACACGTTTTAATTAAATTTCACAGTTTTAGTCTAAAAATATCTGAAAACAGTAGTCTAAACAATCAGTAAATATTCAGTCAAGACCCGTTCTCTCTGTAGTCAGAATAAACAACTACGAACCCGAAGGTTGTGAGTTCGATCCTCGCCCATGAAAAGTCAAATATATATATATATATATAAATAATAGATATCGTAATAAGATTTAATCATAAAATTCAGCTATTAATAGAACTAAGACAATAACAGCACACTAAAATATAGAACTGAATTTAACATAGAGGAAATAATTACACAAAAAGTTGCAATGTAGATTAAGAACCAATGAGTTAGGATAGCAACTTAAAATACTTACGCCGACCTGAATGATAATAAAAATGACCATTAAGCTTATGAGAGTGAAAACGAATAATAAATAATAAATCACAGAAATAATTGGATGTAAATGCTTAAACATAGAAACATACTTATCAAGGGGTGCATGCTTCATAAAGCTTAAAGAGCTGCAACGATTTCGTAAAACGATATTGCTAATCATAGCAATTAATATCGTTTCACACCCCGATCGATGCAGCAAAACCATAAAGAATTAGAAATAATTGAAATATTAAATTAAAACAAAGATTAAAAAAAGATTAAATATAATCTTAATGGAAACCAAAGTGAACACATGTATGAAGAAAAGCAACCACATGTATAACAATTAACTCTAACAGGAGAAAAGGATGATGCCAAAACTTATATATATATATATATATATATATATATATATATATATATAAAGTTTTCACGGATTTCACAAAATATTTTAAGATAGAGTAAGAAATTAAATGGTAAAATTGGATATTGGCAGGTATTTTCGAAGTGAAACACTATAAATTGATAACGAAGCAAAAGGTCAGAGTGAAAGAAATAGCCCTGTCGTACTAATAAAGTGACCTAAAAAAAAAAGTTTATTGGTGTCATTTGGCAATGTATAATTCTTATTTAAAAATCATCAATAGATGAACCACTATAGTATGAACCTAGTCTATAGTAGCATTTTGTGTATCTTGCCCACTTTCAATCATTAAGAAATAATATTGGATAATAATATGAAAGTAATGATAATAATATTGTCCATTATATTATTATGCAAGAAACTATTTATTTTAAAACATGTATCTTAATGTTTGAAAGAATAAAATTAAATAAATTAGTTGAAATTATAGGTGTGAATATACCAAAATACTCTCATGATACTACATTAGAAAAAAAAAAAAAAAAAAAACAGTTTTAGCATTTGAAAAAAACTTGCATTATATTTAGGGGTTTGAGATTCCAATGGTCCAAGAATTTGGAACAGTTTATCAGAAAAATTACAAAAAATAAACTGTAAAACACTTATTCAAAAATATTTAATTAATTATATTAAAAAAAGATGATTTATGTATATATACATTCTTATGATTTTTTTTTCAGATGGCTCATTATTTGTTTATTTATTTATTTATTTATTTTTCAAAAGTCTCATTACTTGTTTATTTTTTTAATTTTTTCCCTTGTGTGTTAAGTCAAGTATGCGGCATATATAGTAAACTTAAGGAGCCATGTCAGATGTACATAATATCTTTACTTATAGCTTTTTTATTAAACTATGTCTATGCTATTATGATTTGTTAGTGTATTAAATCTGATGAATAAAAATTTATTCTGATTCTGATTTTGTTATATTATACAATAACAGAGCCCGTAATAAATCGCTGTACGTTAAAACCACCGACATTAACGGCCCTCTTCACTTACCGTCGCCGGAAGCCCGAGCCAATGTTATTCTACGGGGAAATTTTCTTTACAAATAACTTATTAACTAATACATATTTTTAAATTCTGTTTTCACATTCAGAAAATTCCCAACTGTTAAATGGACGCACCTTTTCTAAAAATGTATTTTTTAAATTTTTAATATTTTACTTTGAAATTGCAAAATGAAAAAAATTCACACATTGAAAATTCGTATTTTGCAGCTTCAAAATAAAATATAAAAATAATAATAATAATAATTTTTTAAAAAAGGTCTGGCAATTTAACAGCTGGCAATTTTCAGAATGTGAAAACAGAATTTAAAAATATGTTTTAGTTAATAAGTTATTTGTAAAGAAAAATTTCCCATAGAATAACATTGGCTTCGGCTTCCGGCGGCGGTGAGTGAAGAGGGCCCTTAACAAACGACATTTTCTGTATTTTCCAAGCATTTGTAATTACGTTAGAGAAATCTTATATAAATAAGTTTTTGTTATTTAAGTAATCTCAAATTGCGGGAAAAATGAACAGTATAACAACTATAAGGATGCCTTACAAACGATAAATACTGAAACTCCAGTTACATAGACTCCGTAACTACGAAAACGTACGTACTTTAGACTCCATACGCCATTTAAAAAACAAATAATATATGCTCTTTTTTCAAACGTCGCGATATTTTTTATTCTAAACTGTTATTGTATTCAGCATGTTTAACTGTTATGATATACGTTAAATAAATTACAGTTATATGTTATTAGCAAGGGTTTTTAGTTATTTGGAGACAAAATTACTTTATTTTTATTCTTATTAGTTTTACAGTGTGAATCTGGGAAATAATCATAGTTATAGTAAAATGTGGCTGCAGACAGGATGCGCAACGATTGCACGCATATACAAATAAAAATAATCTGGTGTGTCACTCACACGACCTTCTCTTACCCTGAAATTCAATACCATAAAGGTAGATTGAACATTAAGAGATAAAATAACAAACACTATTCTATAAACCTTCGTTAAAAACTATTTAAAATAGGCTTAGAAAAAGCTTCATTTAAAACATTATTCTATATGACGGGGGTCACCGATTCCTACACCTCCTGTTTCAATACTGTAGTTAGATTTAAAGAGATTTTAAAAGCTGTTATTAAACATGAAAGTTCATATAAAATTATTCAGAAAACTTTTACCCGCACTATTCTTGAAACTTATCAATTTTGAAAAAAAAAAAAAAAAAATCAAATAATCAACTTATATTAACATTAAAATACAACATTTGGATTACCTGAACTTATTTTTTTTTTTTAAATCTATTCGGATAAAAGACATAGACAAAGATTAAACATTAAAAACATGACTTATTCAGAGAACCTCAATATTCAGGGGAAATATTCAGGGAACCCCAAAACGTATAAATATGTAAAAAAACAAACGCTAAATATTTAGTTTTAAAATTACCTTATTTAACATATGGGTATAAGAAATTAATTTTAATTTTGCAGTAATTTTCCTGAATATGCACTGTAAAAAAGGGTTTCTTAAAAATGAGCTAAATTTTCTCAAAACAGCTCCTAAACAATATATACTTAAATTTGAGAAACCATGTACTCATTTTTGAGTATATTGACATACTCGAAAATAGGGTTGACCAATAAGGATCCAAATATCCCATGTTTTTCACACGTCAGTGTACTCAAAATGAGTACATAGATTTTCAAATTTAAGTGTATATAGTTTAGGAGCTATTTCGAGACAATTTAGCTCATTTTTAAGAAACCATTTTTAACAGTGTGGTAAAATATTACAGTAAAGCATTTCCACTAATTATATTCATTAAAAAAAAGACTATTTTCGCTTAATTATAGGCCTCGCTGTACATTTTCTAAAAATTATGTGTACACCATATTGTGTCCTTAAATATAATCCTATATTAATAACATACAGTACAGCCTGAAATGCAATTCCATGAATTTCCAAGTATTATATCCCACTATATTTCATTTCTTTTGTGTAGCCCTGTAAACGAACGATGAAGGATTTGCATACCATATTCTACATGAGATACGTTTTTATGCCTACAAAATATATATATTCATTTCATTTGTTTTAATGCAGTCTATAGATGTTAAACTCAATTTACTTGCAATTTCCCACCTAAACGTAATGTATTTGAATTCTCTTGGGTGCCTCTGTATATATTTAATTTTTATGATTTCATAACATCTGAAGCATTTCAAAATTACTTGAGAATTAAATTACTTATTAAATCTAAATTAAGGTAGAGAAATACAAATTTAAATTATTCTAAACAATATTTTCATGTTGAAACCAAACTATTTTTTTTCCCCTCTCTTTAAAACTTTTTTCTGTTCTTTATCTAACTCGTCGAAATTCAAAAAGAAGTAAAGTTTTTTCACAGTTGAAAAGGTTGATGTGTTTTACAAGTACTTGGAAAAGAAAACTATATATTTCTTTTGACAATTGTTTACAATGCGTTGACATTTTGGAATTCTTGCTCCTTTTATTTGTCGAGAAAAATGTATCACAAAAAGCATATTTTACATTGATATACTTGTATATGCATAATATTGCAGTGTTTGATTTTCTTAGGACGGAAATAAAGTTGCAACTTTTATGAATTGTATACATAATTATGTATTCATTTATTATACAAAACAAAATTAATGAGCCATTACAATTTGAAATAATAATTTGAAATTGTTGGTTCTGAACCTACGAACTGAGATATACACTAGAATGTTTTTAATATATTTATTTAAAGGAATATTCATTAAGTATATGATTATTTTAAAAGATATTTTATAGGATGATAAACAGCTTTAAAGGTATTGATATTCATATTGTGGTGGAATATAATTTACCCAAAAATATAGCCTGTAAAATTATATATTGTAGAGAAAACAGAGAAAATATTATATTGAACTAAGTATTCATGCAGTACCATAAAACTTTTTTCAGAAATATATAGAAAGAAATATATCTAACTAACTGTCAAATTAAAATAAATAATTCTTTAATTTAACTTGACAGCACAGGTAAATTGAAAGTTGTAGTCACCATGTGATATTCTTCTGTATTTTTCTGTACAAATTCACTCTATATAACCATTTTATAATAATTATTATTTGTTAAAACTATCTTCCATGTTGGAGGCAGACGACTTCCATTCTAGAGAAATATAACACTAACTATTCAAATAAAATCAATTCCATTCTCGATATGACACTTTATTATTATTATTATTATTATTATTATTATTTTAAATAATTTCGAGCCCTGATACCATTTTTGCTGAATCTTATGTAAAATGACCTCCTGAATCCGAATATGACTCCCATTTTGCCCAGCCACCTACCGTTTTCTCGGACACCACCTCCCTCCAATTTTTATCACAGTTCGGTAATTTCATGACCATTAATTTGATTTCGAGAATGAAAAATAGTTATAAGTAAGATTGAAGTGATAATGTGATAATAGTGATAAGTAAGATTGAATTTGATAATGTGATAACTCTTAGAAATAATAAATAGCAAAATCTGATAGCGAAAGAAAAATATATTAAACTTTTTTTTTTTTTTTTTTCTAGAAACTACTTTTAACTGATACTAAACACATCCGAAAACTTTAATTTTAGCTGAGTTAAAACTATTCAAAAGTTTCGAAGAAAAAAAAAAAAAAATGGTGGTGTGTTAAATATACTTATTCAGCATTTTATTAAAGTAATCAAAAGAGAAAAGTCTGCAGTTAAACTTTTGTGATGCACGAACTTAATAAAAGTTATTTAGAATTTAAAAGTTAGATACCGACTTGAAATTTCACATTTTGCAACCAGATTCATTCTCCAGTTTTTTGAAAAGAGAATTCAATATTTTAAGAAATTCAAGTTGTTTGATTAGTTCAAGGAATTTTTAATATTCATTTAGCGATCTCTTACAAAAAAATATTTTTATACACTATCATTATTTCTATACAGAAATTTAAGCATTGTAATTCATATTAGCATAAATAATAATCTATATAATATTTCTCTAACGTGGACCAATTACAATTATTTCTTGTCGAAACGATACGATAGTGGTGAAATTGGGTGAAATTAATAAAATAAGTGAGGATAAAAAATAATATTTAAAAATAAACAATATTTAAGCACGCGGGCTCGGCTCAATGAAAAAATAAGAAAAAATGACGATATTTGTATGATGACGTTATTTTATGGGAAAATACATTTTTAAAAGTTGCTTCTTTCGAATATTTGAAAGCGTCATTTTAAACCTAGCAATATTTTAAAGATATATACAGAATTTGAATTATTATCATGAATAGACTAAAAAACGCAATCATAAAAAATATAATCGAAATGGGATTTTTTTTTTTTTTTTTTTAACAAAAAAATTATGCCAAAATAAATAAAATGTCATCGCACTCTTAGCAATAAAAATTTTAAAGACATGTGGGGGTCTTTCACTAAAACTGTACTGCCTGCGGAAGTATGAAAACCGGGTCGTCAACCATGAATTTCATTCTGAAACTTTTCTTTGTATTTTTCTGGTTTCACTATTGCACAATATTTATTTGGTTACAATAATAATTTGGGTACAACTTGCCGGTTTGTCCACAACCCTATTTGGCGATTTTCTTTTTACGCCATTTTGAATGATAACAATGTCGTTCTGGATTCTTTGCAACATTTGTTTACGTTTGGAACCCATGGTAACGATATTTCCAAAAAAAAAAAAAAAAAAAATCGCATTTCGCCCTAATCACCGAAAGAAAAAATCTCAATTGTGTTGTGGACCAACTTGCAAGTTGTTCCATAATTTGTCTTCTGGTAACTTAAAATTTTAATTAGGTGGTGAAATTGGTATAATATTCATGAATTTCAAATTTTAAAGGTAAATAAGAAAAGAAATAATGTGCGGAAGTTTCGCACGGGTTTGCTAGTAATAAGAATAATAATCTGTATAAAACTTTTACATTTAAAAATTGTTATTAATGTTATATATGTTAATGTAAATTCTATAGGAAAACAATTTGTAAGGCAAATCTAAAAACGGTAAATACAATTTAATAAGAAAAAATCAATCTCATTAAAACGTTTTCTGTAGATTTTGTATTAGGTCATAATCCGCGTTTGTAATGATCGATAGATGGCGCTCTTTGAACTGCAGTTGTTAGTAAATATAACAGCCACGTGTATTTATTATTCTTCTTTCTCCGCCATTTCATCATGGAAAGTCGATTGCATAATATGATGATATGCAGTGGTGTGATAATTTCACCTTAGCCCACCAGAGGGCGAGCATTTCATTACAATCGCGGATAACCATATACAAGCAAAATAGTTTAGCTTTATATAAGAAACAATTATTATTATTCGTAGTAGTATTAGTAGTATCTAAAAATTGTTACCTAATTTTTTTTTATATATATATAAGATATAAACACCTAACTGTTTCTCAAAATATTGTTTCTGAAGCAACGGTTTTTGCTCGTCTATTCCTATGCCATTCATTTTCGTCAAACTGACATATGAATATATAACTCTGCATTATATGCTACCAGTATTGTCGATATTAGCATAGTAGTGTTCAGGGGCATGTACTTGTATTACCATAGAAAATTAAATTATGGAATCTTTCTTATAAATAACATACACTCGTGAGTTATCCTTATTATTAAACGAGCAATCTTTGTTTATTTTCTGGATATCGATATTCACAAATAAGAAACCAACTAAATTTGTCGCAAAGTTTCATTAGAAATAGAAAAAAATAAAAAATAATTTGCACATTTGCCATCGAAAAATCACTAAAAAGATGAATTTAATAATTTTATTTATTTATTTTTAATATGTCATTTAGCAGTGAAAGTTTTAATACACAGTTTCGTTCTTAAAGCCTAAATTTATTTCTGAAAAATCTATCGAAAGAATTTCTCCGTTTAATCTAAATTTATAATAGTTCAAATCCATAATATATAGACAGGGTGGTATGCAGACAAACTTATCGTTATCGATTTTAAAACTTCTTTACACACCATAATTTTTTTTTTTTTAAGTAAGCAAAACCGGTTTCGAAAGGACGTAGTCCTTCTTCATCAGGTGCAAAAAAACACGTGCTACAGCCTTGAGCGCAAAAGCAAGACTAACTTGGTTTTGTCTATCACGTGTTTTTTTTTTTTTTTTTTTTTTTTTTTTTTGCTCCTGATGAAGAAAGGCTACGTCCTTTCGAAACGGGTTGTTCTGACATAAAATTCATGGTGTGTAAAGAAGTTTTAAAATCTATATATTGATTGTACACCAGTTTTGAATTTAGTTTTGGTTATCGTTATCGGTTTCTAATAACCTTCATAATCAGATGAACTGTGGTGTGTTTGTGAGAGAGAGAAAGTGTGTGACTGTATGTGAGTCCTAGACTTGAGTGGTACGGTCTTTTAAGGATCTTTTAGGGGGTCTTTTTTGTTGTATGCTCTTTTAAGGGGGTATTTTTTAAGAGCTTTACTCTCTTTTTGTGCAAGTTTGAAAGAAAACAACGAAAAACTCTGGACGACTGGGTCAACGAGCGCCACATGGGATTGAAGCCAGGAATTCCCATGTATCTAACTTCGAGAGCAGAACCTTTCGGAAACTGGTGGGACGCAGATTTGGCCTTTTAAATGCATACAATTTTACGAAAAAAAAAATATTCGTGTTAATTATTAGTTAATTAAAAATTAATTATAAAACAAATATTTGTTTCATTTTCGAAACATTCCACAAGTAGCAATACATGAAACATATTTGTTGTTAAACTCTATTATGTACTGCCGATTAAGTATGTAAAAAATTACTAAATTGTTTAATTTCGTTTTGAAAACCGTGAAACAAATGATTTCATAATTTAAGAAAATGTTTATTTAAGGTATTAATCGAATAAAATCTCGACGAAAGACAAATGTTTGTGTATACTTGCCGAGGCTTTAATAATTATCGCTTATGTTTCACATGTTTATTTCTTTGTATCAACGATGGCATTCCACAAGGTCAGCCGAGGAGTGAAAAGTTGTTTGTTTGCAATCAACAACTTTGCTAATTAGTAGTTATTTTCATTAAACACTCCTTCACGGAATCTCAAACTCTAATTAAAATTCTTTTTAGATGGTGACAAGAACCCGGAAAGTTTTTTCCTCTGTTGGAATAGTTAGAAAAGGAAGTAAGTATTAAACCTACGTAAAGAAAAAAAAAAAAAGTCTGATGTGAAACAACCTCACAACTTCCATTACCCAGTATTACACGTATTATATGCCTTTTTTGGAACTTCCCAGTAAGAGAAACTTGATACACGTATAAAGACATATAAAACAGAGTTTATTTAGCGAGTTATGAGAAAGGGTATCTAAAATGTATTAATGAAACAATTTTTAAGAAAATCGTTAGAGCCGTTTTTAAGACAACATCTTTTACCAAAACTTGGTATTCTCAATTATTGACTGGAAAACAATAATTACATGCAAAAGGATATTTAAAAGAGAGTTAATATGGCGAGTTTGAAAAAAATCCGTAAAGCTGTTTTTACAGGAACGCACTTGTGAGACCTGAAATTGAGCTATTTATACAGGATGCCTGTCAATTTTCCTGAACTAACCAACTATATCATGAGAAAGGGCATCTAATAGAGTGTTTATATAGCAACTTTGAAGAAAATCGTTGGAGCCGTTTTTGAGATACGGACTTACGGGTCCCATTTCTGGTTTCCGTTGACCCACTTCCGGTTTTCCAATTTTCACCAAAATTTAGAAAATCTATCTGTACACCACACCTGTATCAGCTGTGAAGTTTCGTAGTTCAATCTTTTTTAGCTTCGGAGATATGATAGCCAGAAGGTTCCACACACACACACACACACTGACCAATTGTCAAAAGCTGCTTTTTTGGACGCAGGAAGCTTTAAAACGTGTAAATCAGGCGAAAACTCGGTATCGAACTTTTGAATCGAATACAATACTTCCATTACTTACGGTAGTAGGGTAATGGAAGTAAAAAATTGGAATCAACTTCCATGATTTTGTAATTACCTTTTGATTTCCCGACTTTGAAGGAGTTTATTAGTATTATTATTATTTTCTTACGAGTTTGCCTTTATATATATAATGCAAACAGTTATATAAGAAGATTATTTTATAATTTGAAATGGTTTAATTTTAATTTTTGAATTAAATTCCAGTTATAAAATTTATTTTATTTTTGTTTGACGCATATACATTTTTAATGCAATACAACATTTTATTTACAGGTTCAACGTTCCAGAGCAATCAGCATTAAAAAAAATAAAATAAAAACCCACTATGATGCTTTCACCAACGCAGAAAATTTTCTATATCAGTCTTTATAACAGCGCCATCTATCGGTAGGCATGCATATAATTTTAATCAACCTCAGCACTCATTATAAAGATTTTACGCAGTTTCTTGTAATTTTAACCAATAGACACTGAGATATAGTTATCTGAAAAATCGTAAAAATTTAGTAACAGCAAAGCCACTTGCCGTTTGATACATGCTCGAATTAAATCAGCATACTTTTTAACGATATATATGCCATATATATCTCATATATATATATATATATTTCTGATAGTAGCTGAAAAACCTATCATAGAAGTATTTTCGTAAAGGGAAAATATTGCAGCACTGCAGCGTTACCTCTTTTCCAATATGCATTCAGAATGAACGGGTATTGTTTTTCATAATATCCCTCTCATCTGTAACGTTTGGTGCATTTATATATTATAGATGCTGAGATATTGCCTTTTCGTGAACGAGGTTAAGTTACAGAAAAGCATCTCTGTCTTTCGATCGATATGAATCCAATTAAATCAATATACTTTGACATCACACTTCTTACATATTCTTCAAACTAACCAGAAATAAGAAAGATCATTTATATCGACACCTAAAATTATTTTTTTTTTTCTTTATTTTTTCCATGCATTCATAAACTAATGCCACAAAAATTTTAATTCAGAGTTACTCTAATAATTTTCACACATTGTACTTATGTTTATGAACGCTAATAGAATTAATTACTTGTCATTTACTTTTTTCAACACTGTGAAAGGTTCATAAAAATTATATTATTCAGTTTACAAAAACAACATTTAAAGGACTCCATAGCTTTAAGCAAGAAAACGCAGGAAAAGTAATTTGCAGCAATTTGTTTCTGAAAGACAGCCTACAGACTTTTTTAATATTTTCCTTTTGCATGTCTTTACAATTTATCAATGAAAAGAAAATTACTACATTAAATTAGCAATTATTTTTATGTAAGTCAAATAAAAAAGTAAATTTTGTATAGCAAACTGTCACATTAATTGCATTCAAATCTTTCATTGCTTTAAAAATATATTTATTTTTTTAAATGAAATCCGTTTAAAGAAATGCTGTTTATTTCAATTTTTAAATGAAAACTTGTAATAAAAAAAATGTAACGACTATAAAGTATTTTCATCTTATAAATAATTTATTTTTATAATATCATGTGAAATATGTATACCTTTATTCCTTACAATTTAAAAACGTTGGCTTTCTACTTAATTTCTAGGGTCTTGATTTAACTCGAATATTGTATATTATTAAAGTGTCGAGGAGTCGAGGATTTTTAATATCATATTTGTAAAATAGCATTATTAAAAGCATTATGGAATATACTAACATCATAATGCACGAATTTTACTAAAATTCACTTTATTAAAATATTCATTTGTTTTTGCTCTTAGATGCTTTTTTTTTATTATTATTATTTATAATAGAAATAATTAGTGGAAAATTTTGTCTCTTTAAGCAGAAAGTCAAGCAAAAATTTTCCAATTAAAGCACAGTTACTTTTTTTATTTCCTCTTCTTACCTATTTCACAGCTAGGGAAAATTTTATTTTAACGCCTTGAAAATGTAATTAACTATTTAAAGAAAAAAAAAAGTTAAGAAAATTGAGTTGTTTTACCCATCTAAGATTTTTTCTTTTTTCAAAGATATTATGTTTCCATAAAAATTTTATTTGCATTTTTCCTATTAAAATTACGTAAAAATAATTAGCTGGGCTGCATTGTAGATGTCTTTAAGAATCAATAATTTAATTGATTCCTAACCTATAATAAAATATAAACTTAAATTGTGGTTTAAAAAAAAAAAAAAAAAAAAAAAAATCACATTTTATGTGTTTATCATTTCTACGTCTTTTACATTTTTAGTAAATATAGTGAAGCCTTAGTTCATTTAGTAAATATTCATTAGTAAATGTTCATTTAATAAAATTTTTTGTTCATATAATATACACTGTAAAAAAAATTCTGTAAAAATAAAGCACTTTTTTAACATAAATACAGCATAGGTTGCTGCATATTTCTGCTAGTTCTGTAAAAATAATTGAAGACTGGTTACTTCACATTGTGCTGTAAATCGGTATAAAAAAATTTCCAGAAATCTTTTGGTGCGTATGACATGATTTATCAACCAATCAGTTCTGATGTTGACCTTATCTGTTTTTGTAAAGAAGAATCGTTATGATCCCAACGGCGCGTTTGGCAAAGTGCTGGCCTGTAGAACAGGAGATTGTGAGTTCGAATCTCGGGCTATCGAAGACCGTTTGCTCCGCATGAAAAAATAAAATAAGTTATATGTGTAAAACTAGTTGGCATAGGTGGACTCTGCTCAGTTCCCCATCATATTTATGTTCTCATAAATTTCTAGTGCGAGACATATCATAATCATGTTAAACGAAATGAATTTGACCAAAGCTTGATATTATGACAGAATGAAATCCCCGCCTAATAGGCTATCCACCGTTCACTTCGATATATATATCTTATTCTAATCTATTAATTTATTTTATCAGGGTCAATTCCGTTGTTTAGTTTTCATCCTACTATTTCCAATGCAATAATCCTCAAAATTCCTATTTATATGAAAAATTTACAATTTCGCTATGTTGATAAAATCGTAAATTACGAATGATTTACGAAATTTTCCTATTAGAATATTTGTATTCAATCATGTTCAAACAAATATCATAAATGTAATTTTGAAGTTGTCAAATGTATTTACGATCCTCAAAATGGAAATTTATGCTCAATTTTGCCTTATTCTGACATGTTAAGTAAATCGTAAATTCCAAATAACTTACGAATTTTTTAAATTGGAAAAATCGTAGTCTATGATATTCATGCCAGTATCCTAAATAATATTTCGAAAGTGGTTTGACATCTTTACGATGAAAATATCCCTCAAGATTGACGTTTATGTGAAATTTTGCTCTATTCAGCCATGTTAAGAAATTCGTAAATTTCCAATAACTTACGAAATCATTATATTGGAAAATTCATAGTCATTAATAATCATGCCAGTGTCCTAAATAATATTTCAAAAGTAGTCAGACATCTTTACGATGAAAATATCTCTAAAAATTGACGTTTATGTGAAATTTTGCTCTATACTCCTCTATACTGCCATGTTAAAAAATTCGTAAATTTCCAATAACTTGCGAAATTTCCAAAGTAGCATATTTATAGTTACTGATGTTCATTCCGGCATCAAAACTGATATTTTAAAACTAGTCTGACATTTTTACAGTAAAAAGTTTCCATTAAATGCACGTTTAAGTGAATTTTTGTCCTATTCTCCCATGTTAAGAAAATCGTAAATTTCTAATAACTTACGAAGTTTTTAAATTTGAATGTTGCAAATGAATAGGGTTCTTGCCAGTGTCGAAAGTAATATTATAAAACTGATCTGACCTCACTGCGATCATTTGTTCGTGAGATATCGTGTTAACAGACTAACAAACTAACGGACTGACACACTGACACACTGACACACTAACAGACACCCTACAGACAGACACCATAGAAATTTTGTCATTTTCGGATTCCTCACACCTGAAAACGTGTAGAAAAGTCAAAAAACCGAGGTCGAAAATTTTCACGATTACCTAAGTTCCCCATACCTATAGTATGATGGGGAACTAAAAATAAATAAGTAACTTATTGTTGTGGATTACTCACTGCATGGATGTGTAATAATTGCAAGAAATATTTTTAAAGCATACTGTGAAAATTACAGCCCACGTAAGTAAAAATCGCAGCAAATTTATTTTACTTCACTTTGTAAAAATACAGCACAGTGAGTAAGCAATACTTTTACCAGCACACTGTGCTGGTAAAGGTACTATCTACAACAGAAAATTTTTACAGTGTAAGTATTGATGAGGAGTTGTTTTTCCATGTTTCTAAAATTTATAAAATCTTTACTTTTCTTCTTATTTCTCAGTTCACATATTCAGTTCCTTAAAAACGTATTTTTGTTAACATTAAGGAACTGAATTTTGTTTCTAAATGAAAACCTACCTGCTTGAGCATAAATCGTTTAATATTAAACATATTATTACACCCCGCGACAAAAAGATAGGTACAAAGGATTTTTTTCTTTGATTTTTCATAAAATAACATTATCCAAATTGTGCTTATCATTTATTATTATCATGAAATAACACTATTCCCGGACTAATTTTTGTTTGAAGACTAAAATTTTTCTAATTTAAGACTACACACCGCGACAAAAAGATAGAAACAAAGGTTTTTTTTTTTTTTTTTTTTTTCTTAAATTTTTTAATATAATTATTTTGAATATGAATATTTTGAATACGATTCAAATATTTAATATGTTTTTAATATTTGTTATAATAATAAATTATCAGCACAATTTAGATGTTATTTTATGAAAAAATTAAAAAAAAAAAAAAACCTTTGTGCCTATCTTTTTGTCGCGGGGTGTATAGCAGGTGATTCTTAATTTTGTATATAATTTATAAACTCATTAAAATAAGTTCTATTTTGACGAAGATTACGAAAAGTTCCTTCTCCAGTAGGGGGACTTTTCAACAATCATTTTGTAAATAGCCGTCACTGTTTGCGCGAAAATTCCAATCCCTTTCGGAAAATTACGATTCTTTTCATGTAGACAAATAAATGCTTATAAGCATAAAAAAAAAAAAAAAACTCAAGAAAATGTCTTCTAGGTATTTGTTATCACAAAGTATTTTTTATTCGTACATCCTTTACTTTATAAGACTCAAATTTGAATATTTTCTATAATTCTTTGGGCTCCTTAACCTCGATTGGAAAATTTTCCCTGAAAAAACTACTTTTATTTACATTATATATCTATATACAGTCGGTAACAAAAGTGTCCGAACACTAGCAAAAATTCCTATGTAAAAAAAGTACACTTCATGCCGTTTTGTTAAATAAATCCTTATCGAATCCTATTCTTAGTCAGTCTAAAAACATGATTCGATAAGGATTTATTTAACTAAACCGTATGAAGTGTACTTTTTTTACATAGGAATTTTTGCTAGTGTTCGGACACTTTTGTTACCGACTGTATATATATATATATAGAGAGAGAGAGAAAGAGAGAGATAGATAGATAGATATCTGTTAATGTTCATATGAAATTTGTATTTCCTCTAAGTTTAAGAACACGGCTGCAGAATGCAGTACAACAGAAAATTAAAATATAACTGGGGACTAAATGTTTATACTCACAATAAGGATTCTCGGATAATTCTAGCTAATTTTGTGTTGTTAGAACCTAATGGGAAATTTTCAGATATCGACATCTATTGAAAATAGAACCTCCGAACTTACGCAGTCTTAAACATTCATTTCTTAAAGACTTTATTTGCCAATTCTCAAGTTTATCTCAAAACGTGACACTTTGGAAATGAAAAGACATGCTCTTTATTCTACAAAATTAACTGTAAATCTACTTCAATAACACTTTTCATGTCGGAAAGGTATTTAATCCCTTGCAACAAAACTTCTGTTTAAAGATTTACTACCTTGAATATAATATTCAAACAAAGGTATTTTTGATATTTAATAGTTTTACTTTCTTCTATATTCAAAAGAAGAAAGCATTGGATTCGGAAAAATTTTCGACCTCGGATTTTTGATGGACTTACACGTTTTGAGAGCTGTAGAACACGATATGACCATTTTTAGAAAATGTCTGTCTGTCTGTCTGTGTGTGAGAGACAAAATTTTGCGGCAACTGTATCTCAGGAACTACTGCACAGAATTTCATACACATTGGTATGCAGTTGCACCTTGACATAAATTAGTGCCTATCAACTTTTGGTAAAAATTGTCTTACAGGTTGCGTTGCCATCTCGCTTTTTCTAAAGTTTTGACATGGTGGTATAGGACAAAATTTTGTATAAATGTGCATAAAGAGAATTATTTTTTAATAATCATTATGAAATTTACCAGGATTATTTATAATAGAGATAGTCAACTGGGAAAATTTTTTTGTATGTGTAGGAGCTTCGCCATCCCCCCTGGAGGTGTAGTTCCCCCTCGAGGAGAGTAAATTTTCATTATAGGTATTTTTCAAAAGAGCTCGCCGGTACCTTTAAAACGAATAGTTGAACCATAGATCTGCGATAATTTAAAATGAGAGATTATAGATTTTTTTCATTAAAAAAAAAAAAAAAATGTAATATTGACAATAAAATTAACTTATTTTCTGATATTTAGTGTTGTACTACTTCTCTAATATGGAAATCGTCTGCATTATTATGGAAGATAATTTTTTTAAATAATAATTTTAATAAATTATTTTTGCTGAGTGAATTTGTATAGGAAAATATAGAAGAAAATCATATGGTGGCCACAACATACTAGTTTATTTATGTAATATTACACAAAAATCAGTATTATATTATATCGATCATTTAATTTTTTCCACCCTTGCTAATTTTTCAATTAACATACACCGATTTATATTATTTTTCTACTATTAGAATACAGTAATTACGATTAATATTAAAATAGTAAAATATTTTTTGTAATTGTTAAATGAAGAAAAACTTTTTGAAACATAAGAAGAATGAATCTCGGAATGAGGAGATTTGACTTCTATTTATCAGTAAAAGTTACGCTCTCTGTCTAAAATCTGTTTCATATATACAATACTTTTAGCAGCAGGATGTCAAAAATCTTACAAAAAGTTAAACGAAGGTAATTATTTACCATCCCATTTTAGATACTGTGACATTTTCGACAGAAGCACGTAGAAAAATCTTAAATTGCGTTTTGTTTAAAAATGGTAAAAATGCATTTTCTTCTATTGGAAGAAAATACAATTGCACAGCACCTAATTATCATCTATTAGTAAAAATTTTATAACCATCTTTAGTATTATTACTTTCTTCTATATACAATAGAATAAAGTATTGGATTCGTAAAAAATTTCGACCTCGGGTTTTTGATGGATTAGAGCTGTAGAGGTGTTTTGAGAGCTGTAGAACACGATTTGACCATTTTTAGAAAATGTCTGTCTGTATGTGTGTGCGTGTGTGATAAAATTTTGTGGCAACTGTATCTCAGGAACTACCGCATAGAATTTCATACAAATTGGTAAGTAGTTGCATCTTGACATAAATTAGTGCCTACCATCTTTTGGTAAAAATTGTCTCACAAGTTGCGTTGCCATCCCGCTTTTCCTAAATTATTAACATGGTGATACAGGACAAAATTTTGTATAAATGTGCATAAAGAGAATTATTTTTTAGTGATCATTATGAAATTTACAAGAATTATTTATAATAGAGATAGTCAACTGGGAAAATTTTTTTGTATGTGCAGTAGCCTCGCCACCCCCCCCCCGGGGGGAAGACCCCCTCGTCGGGAGTATATTTTCATGATGGGTATCTTTCAAAAGAGCTCACCAATACCTTTAAAACGAATAGTTGAACCATCGATCTGCGATAATTTAAAATAAAGTTATCGATTTCTTTCATTTTTAACAAAAAAGAAAAAAAATAATAATATAATATTGACAATAAAATTTACTTTTTTTGGATATTTAGTGTTATCCGCGATTGTAATGAAATGCTCGCCCTCTGGTGGGCTAAGGTGAAATTATCACACCACTGCATATTATCATATTATGCAATCGATTTTCCATGATGAAATAGCGGAGAAAGAAGAAGAAGAAATACACGTGGGTATTATATTTACTAACAACTGCAGTTCAGAGAGCGCCATCTATCGATCATTACAATCGCGGATACTACTTCTCTATTATATGGAAATCGTCTGCATTATCATGGAAGATAATTTTTTTAAATAATAATTTTAATAAATTATTTTTACTGAGTGAATTTGTATAGGAAAATATAGAAAAATGTCATGTGGTGGCAACAATATACTAGTTTGTTATTGAATTGCATTTTCTCCTGACATTTTAAAAGTCCAACAAAAAATAAATTACGTAAAAGTTTTTCATACTTTTTCTCAAAATCATTTCAAATTAAGTGACGTGTGGAAAATTGCAAAATTGATTTTGGATAAATTCTTGTTTATTACGTAATTTATTTTCCAATAACTGAAGAAAAAAATGCATAATAAAATGCGTAATAATAACTTTATTACGAAGAATATTTCGTAAGTCATATTTTCATAATCGAAGCGTCTCATAGAAATTAAAATAAAATTATATTCGAAACACGTTTATTATACAGTAACAGTGAAAAAAAGAATATCAAGATTTTAAATAAGAATAGAAAGTAATGTTTCTTAGTAGTTTGGATACGTTAGTAATTTTGATGTTAAAATGATTAACTTCCTATGCGTTGGTGGGATGGGAAGCGTGAATAAATTTAAGCAGGTTTCGATACATATATTTAAATTTATTTAAGAACTTATCCATGCATTATTAATGAGAGATTTTTTTTATCATTATTTCTTTCAGTATTATGTATTAAATAAATATGAATTTATAGAGTATAATTCGTAATGGCTAAATAAATAAATAAATATTGATTATTTTAATGTTAACACAAAAGAACACTTCTATACTATTAGTGTTTTCTTCGATTTCCTTTTTTAAGCTAAGCCTCCTTTAACCAGTTAAAAAAAAAAAAAAAAAAAAAAATTGTCAAAAACTGGTAAAATTCCATGAAATTTTTTTAAGATGAGAAAAGGAAAATGACTAGAATAATTGCTTGATTTTTATATGCTGTAGTTAACACTAATTCTGAAAGTAAAATACATTAATTTGTATGTTTCTGATGTGCTTTTTCTTATTTAGAGAGCTTTTAATTTATTGATTTCCATTTTTTTTTCCTCTCTTGCTTACAAAATAATTTTTCAAATTTACTGAAATTCACATTACACATGAACTTTTTTAACAGCGATTTCCATCAAAACCATTTGTGTTTATTACAGATTGTTTCAAAAAAGATTGAAATAAGGTTTTATACTTCAATTATTGGAAATGTGATTTGTAGATATTGCAATTAACAATGTAAATTGCATTGTAATCAGTAATGCATTGTAAATTTTTAGTGTAATTATAATGTATTTTGAAAAAAAAATTGATTTTGATGAAATTCTGGAAAAAGCAAAATTTAGTTTAGGACGAAGGACTATTAGTTTTTTTTTTTTTTTTTTTTTTTTTTTTTTTCATCAAATTATAACATCGCTTTCAAATTATTCAATTATATTTCCGATAAATTTTAGATTTCGATAAATGCCCAACTATCGAAAAATGACGCTGCAAAAGTCCCAGATTGAGACTAATAGTCCTTAGTCCTAAAAAATAAAAAAAAAATGATTTTTTTTTTTTTTTCAAAAAACTCTCTATTCTTTCATTTCACATTAAACCTAAACCTCTTATAAATATTTTTTTTTCAAAACAAGCTTTGTGAAAGATATTGTTTTGAATATTTCAATTTTCTATCACTAATATTTAATTCACGTTATATAAACAAGAAATTCGGTTTTATAGGATGCAAAAAATTTTTTACTGAACACTTTAAGAAACGCAGAAAGAAAGACATCACAGAAAGATATAACATAAATATAATTTATTGTCAATCTAGTCATACATATGCGGTCCGAAGTGACACGCACACTATAGTACAAATAAAATATTACATTTATAAATTCATTTCAACAGTTTTCAAAAAACAATCAAAATAGTCAACTAGTATTTATCTAATGAAATCTTGGTTCTCGAATCGGCCCAATTTAGTTCATTCCAGCTCCAAAAACAAACATTGCTAGGGATATCCAAATAGGCGGATAAGCTCTAATAAGGCATCCTCTGGCAATCCGTTGGAAGAAGTTGGTAGACTGACATCAATAATTCTATTCTCTAACAGATGTGTTTCCTTGTAGGAGTCGCTATCTGGTGATTCTAGATGATCTAACTAGCAGACTACGTACATAAGATTATCGTGAACTTTTTTAATGATTACTAAAAAATAACCGAGATATCTGAATGAAATTTATTCTGCGTGATAAGTGATAATTAATATTTTAAATTAAACTTTTTAATGTCGCTTTTTCGGGTTTCAGGTTTATAGGTTTTCAGGATGTGTTAGATCCAATTAATCCATATCCGCTCTGTTTTAGAACGATGACCAACAAAAGTTTCTGACAGAAATGTCCAATGAGAGTGAATATGTCCAGATGTCTCACAAATAAGAAATTAAAAACGAGTTTCTTTCTCTTTTTTTTTTAATGGCGAAGGACTTGAAAATTGAGCATTGGTCGGGAACGCGTCGAAATGATGGCCATTGGTGAAGGGGCACCCAATGGAGGGTCGTCGCTATCCCTAAAAGAGACAACGCAGGGTGAAACATCGATAAATTATCAGGGATTTGAAATCGGGCTCTAGTGTGTTGGAGTCAAAGACGCTAAACACAATACTGTATGGGAGGGAAATCGAGAAATAAATTGCTGTCTCGATTATTTTTTGTAATAGCATTTTACGATAAACCCTTGCATCTTACGCTTTGCTTTGGACATTTTCAGCTAAACAGAAAAAAAAAAAAAACAGATAGATAGATAGATAGGTAGATAGATATTACTTACTATATTGCATTCCTAAAGATTTTGGACCTCCAGTTTCCGACGGATTTAGACGCTTTGAGGTTTCTTTAAAAGGATTTTACTATTTTGGGAAAATTTTCCTCTGTTTGTCGCAATCTGTGTGCGTTACCAAAATTTTCCGGACGATGTTTGTATCTGACAAAGCAATGGACGGAACTCACCATAAACTTAAATTTGGTTTAACCTTGATTTAAATTGTGGTGATTAATTTTGAAGTATTAAGCTAAACAGGAGGCTCTGTCGTTTCTTACTTTTTAATTTTTAATATGACAACATAGGGTAAAATATACGTAGATATATATAGATAGATAGATATAGATAGATAGATATAAGACTATAAGTCAGACATTATAAAACCGTTGTACATGTAGAAACATTAGAAATATAAGTATTTACATAACGTTAAAGACGTCAATGTAAAAATGTTAAGCGCAGACTGCAGTTTCGGTAGCGTAAAGCGCACTGTCATCAGTGCAGAATGACGAAACGGCTTATTGTTCATGCATATAGGATGAGAAGCCGATTTTAAAGTTAAATTAGTAAACAGTAAAAATTTAAGTAATTGGAACTTCAAACCAATAAAAAATAGAAAGTTGTGTAAAACGTTAAGAATATGCAGATTTTATGTAATATTTGCAGCTGAATTAAAATTGAAAGTATGGTTATTCTCCCAACAATGCTCAGCAATGGCCGAATTGTTAATTTCTTGTTTCTCAATCTAACAAGTGCGTTCTTTAAGATGAAACATGAGTTTATATTTTGTTTGACCAATATATGTTTAGCCTTATTGACAAAGAATACAATATATACCCCAAGAGTTGTGTGTATGAATGGGACCTTTTAATCAAGAAAGGGCTAATTTGTTTGTAGATGAGAAAATTATTTTAAATTCAAAAAACAGTGTTTCATATCCCAGGGATAAATTACAGTGTTGCGCTTAAATTTTTCAAAAACCAGGATTTTTAAACAGTGCTATCAATACTAAAAAAGTTATTATTTTATAAGTTTATCATTTATAAGGCACTAAATTGAACAGTTTCAACATTTGGTGTTATACTTAGCTGAGATGTAAAATTTATGCATTCAACATCAGAAATAATTTTGATACTGAGTAATTTTAATAAATAATTTACGCTGCGAAAAAATGCATAGGAAAATATTAAAAGGTTGGGAAAGTTACAACGTATTAGTAAATTTATATTATTGAATTGCCAGTCTCCTCCATCCCCTTCAACAACTGGCCCGTTTCCTCTCCAGCAGCAGAGAGAACTCATCCTGCTCACTTCGGTAGAGGACACAAAGGATTTCTCTCTGAAAGGCGATCCGTCATCGCTCCGAGAGATAAAATAGATGCCACACCATCGGCGAACTATTTCGCTTCCGAAAAAAAAAAGAGAACAAAGAGCAAAAATTCCATAAACTTCCTTTTAAAGAGATACGAAAAATGCCTTCAACTTTTTTCTCTCTCCATGTGCATGTTTGTGAGTGTAAGTGTGTTTCTATGTTTGTGTGTGTGGGTGTGTGTGTCAGAGAGAGAAAGAGCACGTGACAGAAAGAAATGAAACCTCAACGATCAAACAGTAGGAATTAGACCAGTATAGGAAAAAGGAAGTTTCTAATGCAGATCTCTCTGAAGAAGAGATAACGACCTGGCTTACTACAGAAAAGAGCGATGACGGAGGAACCAAGCAATAGAAGAAGATCGAAAAAGAATAAAAGACTCGAAAATTAGGATTAGGAAAAGCTATTCTTATGGAATAGACAGCCAGAATACCGCCACACGGAGGAAAAGACAGAAAGAAGAGGAGAGACAAAAAAGCCACGCATTTTTCTGAGCCAGCACTCTCATCCTGGGACACCGGAAAATATCTAAACATTTATAAATGACTATTTCAAAAAAATCTATTTTAAAATATTTATTGAAATCAAACTATTAAACCAAACTATTAAACTATTTCAACTATTGATAAAAGAAAAATAAAATAAACTATTTTACTATTTTTACTATTGTGATTAGGATATTAATATTTCTATTTCTATTGTTATTGAATGAAAATTTAGAAATAATGGCCGAAATAATTGCATTACATTTTTTATAATACCAAATATACATATATTTATAATAATTTTGATACATTGGCCGAAATGGTATACGTACATTTTAAAAAGTAATAAATACATATCTAAAAGAATTTAGAATCCATGGCCAAAAATGTTTTAAACATTTCTTAAAAATGCTAAATCTTATTTATGAAAATTTTGAACTATATACATATAAAGGCCGAAAATACATTTTTATTTTTATCAAAATGTGACGAAATTTCGTAACCTAAATTGAGCCAAAATTTACAAAGCCATGTGATTGATATTCTCTCTAAAATTAAGCTCGATGCTGATGGAAGTAACTTTAATGTAAATAATGCAAATTTAAGTTTCTAAGTTCAAATTTTTATTATCTAAAGCCGAAATACAAACGTTTTCTGGCACCCCCTTCTCCTAAATAAAAAAAGAAAGAATGAAAAAGAAAAGAAGTTTCAGCTGAAATGAAATTTTAGAGATTGTACATAAATCAAATTTTAGTTTGAAATTCGCATTCATAATGAACATAGAGTTTAAATTTTGAAAACAGACGTGTCAATTTAGACGTCAAAGTTTCGTCGCATTAAGATATTAAACTTAATTATTACAAAAACTACGCTTAAAAAAATACATTTAAAACTAATTTACATAAGAATAAAGTAATAAAGATGCCACACACTATCAGCTTCCTAACTTCCAACCTACCAAACATTTTTTCTTTCGGCCGCCTCACGATAACCTTTCAAATTTCCTCAACAAGATTTAGCAATTTCCCACAAAAAATTGAATTTTATATCTTAATTATCAAAAACATAACTTACATTTTTTTCGTTCTCGTTTTTACCGATTAAACTGCCGCCTTCTGCCATAACTCTCATATATTAAACCCTTTTACGTTAACATTTTCTATCTCAATTTGTTTTGTAAATTTTAATGAAACGACCCTACAATTACATTAAAACCAAACTTGCCACATAATTTATTACTATCAGAACTTACCGTATTTTTAGATTTTTGTTTTCAGTAACACTCTTTTTATCTACTTTTATCTTCAGAGAAACGATTTTTACAATCAGTAGTAAATAAAACCTCTGAAACTGTGTTATTCCAGTCCCGACCATTCCTTTCCCCTATTTCTAATATTTCTTCCCATTTCCCTACACTGCCCACTAAATTTTTCCTACACTGCCCACTAAGCAAGCGCCTCCCCGAAAGCGAGCTGCATGGACTCTAAAGTCCCAAAATACTGCTCGCCTTCAAACCTAACCATCGCGAAATCCCCACAAACTGCGAGATCGCCCTTGCATTTTTGCAAAATGGCGATCTGAAACGGGAAACCGACCTCACTGCCCACCTGGGAACCCGACTCATGACTTACGGGGGACCCCACCTGGCACCTCCCATTCCCTGGGATCCTAGGGCGTACACTGGGACCGTCCCAGTGCAAAACGCGATCCCCTGAGGGAACCCATTCCCCGGCCAATACTCTACGGACCATTCGGAAATGGTCCCGAATCTGCTCCCTCACGTCCAACTGTCGCGACCCAGAACCCCCCTCTCCCTCCTGCCCTGAAGGGCCTCGACTTCCCACCTGACCTGGACCCACCCACCACATCATTCCCGTCTCACGCGGAACGCAACCCCCCTCTCCCTCCTCAACAAAAACACCCATTTTTCCATCCCCCCTCTCAGCAACCCTCTTACGCGAGCCCAACTGACGCCTACGCCTACAACACCCGAACCCAAAACATCCCCAGCCCAAATCCACACTCCCAGAGCCCTCCCGAACCGCGTCCCCAGCTTCGGTGTGTGGCTCTTTTTTACCTGAGGCGCGCATCCTGAACAACGATGACCTGTGTAAGAAGAAGAAAAAAAATTTTTAAAAATTACACTTGCAATTATAAGAAGTTTAAATTTACATATATAGAAAAAAAAACGTTTATAGATCATGAGAGATAAAAAAAGAACGTATGTTTAAGTCATACATCTATTTCATTCCGTACGGTCATACTAGCAACACTTCTAATTATATGAAGTTCAAATATGCATATACAGAATAAAACTTAAAACTATTTATAGAACGCAATAAATAATAATAATAAAAAGAGGACGGTATATTTGCACAATTATACATTTATTTCATTCTACATAGCCAAAGAAAAACAAAAACTTCAAATAAGAATCTCTGACAAAATGTAGCTAATTATTAGTTCATTCTTACTAATTGATATGGGAATATTTTGGAGATTGTCATAAAAATTATCTAATAATTTTAGTATAGATGACAAACTTGAATTAACTAAAAACACATATCCATCTAAAATAAGTAAGTATTTGACAAAAATATAGGTACAACGAGATGACGATTTAAGATAAAAATCCTTTAAAAAAAATCTGATGTGGACACCGCATGTCTTCCTTATACACCCATTGGAATATGCATATTGCTAAGAAAACACTGACAGTTTTGTTTGAGGTAACGGATTCGTAAATAAACAGGCAGGCTCCAACAGCAACAACAAAAATAAATAAATAAATAAAAACTGCTATTCTAACAACAAAAGTCACGTTAATGGGATTATATATACCGCCAAACAAATATAATAGCTTTTTCAGGAGTGGCTTATTACAGAATCTCTCATTGGCATATTCATAGCTCAGAGTTTACTGAAAATCACCAAAACTAAATTCAAAACTAAATTCAGTCTTGCTTTTGCCTCCAAGGCTGTAGCACGTGTTTTTTTTTTTTTTTTTTTTTTGCACCTGATGAAGAAAGGCTACGTCCTTTCGAAACCGGTTGTGCTGGTTAAAAGTTTATGGTATGTAAAGAAGTTTTAAAATCTATATTTACTGAAAATCATTCGAGTATAGATGGCCTAATTTCGTTGTCTTTGTCGAAAATTAGAGGTGAAAATCGATACATTTTGTCAAAACCATCAAATCATTTAAAATTGAGAAAGGATTTAATACTGGCTGTTGTAAAAAAATATTTGGTGCCAAATTTTATCGCTAATCTCGCGAAGTCGCCAAGTTTGTCGCCAACGCTGATTTTGGTCTTGTGTTCTATTTTAATGATCTTGTATCGAATTTGGCGAGATGTCGATCGAAATTCGCGAAAATTTGTAGTTTATGGCTGCCAATGTTTGGAAGTTCTAAATTCCGTAAGAACGGAATTCTTTTATTTTCCAGACAGATTCATTTGTTTATAGCGCTGAACAAAGATCTTCGAATATATTTTAATTGTCAAACAAGAATAAAACCTAATTAAGTGTTTCGTCGACTAGAACCTGCTTATATGTTAAGAATTACTTTCTACACTCAAAAATGTCGGAATCTTTCATAAGAATATCATTACGTGCTCTATCTACGTGCTGAATGTTCATAAAAATGCATTCGTCGACAAGAACCTTTCTATGTCTGCAAAAATTACTTTCTGCACGCAAAAATGTCGGCAACATTCCATTTCGAAGGCACAGGCGCTAAAGTCACCAAATATGATACAACCGACATCAATCTTTACGCACCTAAGAAAGAGTAATTGTGTCAAAACACGACCGTTTATTTAATTTTGTTTTTTACTTTTAAGAAGTAAATTTTCTGAAATTTTGCTTAAAACTAGCTATTAAAAGTGTTGTTTAATAAGAAATATAACATTTATTTTTTCAAATCCATAATAAAAAATATAAATTAACTATAAATTTCGAAAAAAAAAAAAATCTGAGTTCCAAATGAAATTTAAATCCATTGGTGTCTCCAATAAAATTTACCTGGCGAGATTTGCGCCGGCGAAATGGAAAAGTACCATATTTTCAAAGAAAAAAAAAAACATCACTGGATACTGTTCCTTCAGTAAGCATGAATCTGAAAATTCTCGACAGTCTGTATCACAATAATCATCATTACACACGTCAATCGTGAAAGAAAAGAGCGCGCTAAGTTAAAAACAAGAAACATTAAGGGTCTAGTTTAGACGGCCTTAGCGCTATTTCAAAATTCAACTTTCTCTCCCCATGTGCGAATTGGTGAGAAAAAGGCTGGCAACTGGCGCGATTACCTACTATTTGACGACCGTCGCTCATTCTTAACTAAACCTCTCCCCCCCCCCCACACCAAAAAAAAAAATAGTCTTACATTATTTATAAACAGAATTTAATTTAGTGCGACAGGACTTATTTTTTCCCTTCTTCAATATGAAAGCATGAAATAACTCTATTCCATTCCCCAGCATCGGTTACTGTATTCAATTCTTGAAATTACTTTTGTATAGTTTTAGCTTAGGAGTCCCTTTGTGGTTTTATATTTTTGTTGTTATTTAGGCATAGGTCAATTGCGTAAGCAAACATCTTTGCGGGAAACGACGGGGCTACGACGGTAGCAAATTTCAAATTTCGAATACTTGTTGGTTATGTCCAAAAATTATAGCCAACAGATATTCAAAATTTGTCATGGAACAACTATAGTATCTCCCCACAGCTGAATTTGGAGATTTATTTTTGGCGATTATGGCTAAATCATTAATCTAAAAACCATAAATCATAAATGATAAAATCATAAGCTAAATTAAGAATCATAAAATCATAAATCCAAAATAAACAGCATGCAGGCTGCCATATTATATCGAAAACAGTCCAGAACGACATCGTTATCGTTCAAATCGGCGCCAAAGAAAAATCGCCAAATTCAGCTGTGGGGAGATACCTTCATCATCTATACATATCTAGAAAAAATAACCAACGAGTATACAGAAGACATTATCCAAACATATTCAGAAGAAATCGCCACCAATTATTCAGAAGCCAACATCAATACCTATTCAGAAGATATCGCCAACAAATATTCAGTAGCGATCCAGTTTATGAATAGTGGAAGTTTCAGATACCGAAATCAGTAATTGGTTTTTGCATACACAACCAAGGATGGATTTCTCACTTATCAGAAGGCTTTGAAAATGAAAAAGTTTTTACAGATTTCATATAATATTTTAAGAAATTAAATGGTAAAATTGGATAATGGCGATCATTTTAACAAATTCAGGGTGTAATACAGTAAATGGCGACAACGCAAAATCGCTAATTGAAAGAAATAGTCCTGACATACTAAGAAATATTTTTGATAACACATCATTTAAATTGTATGTTAAGGTATGAGCAAAGAGAGGAAAAAAAAAAAAACCATGGTTGTTTTAGTTTGGGAAATTAGTGTATTTTTCCTAAAAAATATGTACATAAGATTCAAAAATAACCTAAAATACAATTTTATTACGGGATAATAATGAAGAAAGAAAAAAAAATCATTAATAAAATGCATTATACTGTGTTATGTATACGACTGAAAATGGTCCTCTATATGGAAAATTAGGCTTAACAATTTTTATTGCACAGAGGATAATTTATGCAAATTTCTCAATTCGTATTTATAAATTTGGAAAATAATTAAAATAAATAGTTCATGTACTTTTCATTTGTTCAAAAATAAATTTCTAGTGTAAAAATTACTAATAAAAATAACACATAAATAAGGTATATGCTATGTCACAATATGCTGTGAAATATTGAAGCCTAATTTTATTTATTCTTACTTTGAAATTTATAAAATAATTGAAAAGAAATTATATAAAATCCCCAGTAGCACAGATTCACCGGGCAACATCGGAAATTGAGAATTTGCAATACTGGGCAATATTGCCTGCCGATCACCGGCCTATATTATTTGGAAGCCTTTTTTTCCAATATTCCGATATTGGATTATCTATATTGACCAATATAGGTCGATATCACTTGGACCGACTCAAATTGGCGAACATCGGAAGGCCAATATCGGCAAGCGTTTTTCTCCGATATTAAGAGGAACTGGCACATTTGACTAGCACCACTGAAGTAGGCTTCATTTAAAGGTTAATATTTTCATTTATAATTATAAATTGAGCTGTATTAGGTTTGTTTAATAAAATATATAACTAGGTAACAATAATTATGGTTTTTGATATATTTTATGCAGATCTGAAATCTTTAAATTGCATTTTCTCAGTTTGAATTTTTTTCTGAATTCATGATATTAAAAATACTAAAACTTCCACAGATATTTAAGAAAGACTGAATGTTTTATTCTTTCCTGCTGTTTAATAAAACCTAACAAAATTAATGATTGATACAATATACTTGAAGGGAAGAAAATACTAAAAATAAAAGTTTATTATTTTTATTTATTTATTTATTTTTTTTATTTTTTCAAAAACTAATTAATGTATTTCAAAATTCATCTCTATTCCTTTTAAACAGGCTCTATTAAAAAAAAAAAAAAAAAAAAAAAACTGTCTCCTCTTAAATATTAGTAGAAATTTTAGCATTTTGAATAGCATAAATTCATGAAAAAATGAAAACTGAGAAAATACAATTTAAAGATTGCAAATCTGTAATAAAATGTATCAAAAACCATAAGAATTGTTTCCTGATTACATATTTTATAGAACATACCCCTTAAAGTTCAATTTGAAAATATTAAATGGAAATATTAACATTTAAATGAAACCTACTTCAGTGGTGCCAAGTCAAAGGTGCCAGATCCTCTCAAGATGATAGTGAACGATATAAATCGTTTCCTTTTAATGACTGTTTTAGATTATAGAAATCTGCATACATATGCATTTGAATACAATATTATTAGCTATATTAAAGCTTTCAAAAACTATTTAAATTGAAAATTAAAAAAAAAATATATTTTTTGAAGTTTATAGACATGTTTCCTTTTAACTAACTTTTTATTTTTTTCTCTTGGTTTTGAATTATTGGCTGAACCACATATTCTAAACATATTTCAGATTTTCTTTGTGGATTCATTAATACATAAATTTTCTAAAAAATATTTTTTTTGTTTGAATGCTACAAGTTTGAGGTAAATTTCAGCATTCAAGCATGAAATTATAATTAAAAACAAATTCAATACACAAAGTAATAATCAACTATGCTTAGAATATATTGTTAAGCTGTACAAATTCGATAGAAAAAAAAGAGTAATAAGAATTTAAAAATATTTAAAAAAGTTAAAAAAATTTAATCTCATAAAAAAATTAAATGTTTTGGAGAAATGTTTACTACACTTAATAAAATTTCTAAACATATGTAAGCAAACTTTTATAATTAATTTAACACAGCAACTTAAAAAAATATTTATTCCTTCCCCCCCCCCTTTTAAATAGAGTTGAGCTTAATGAGATTACAATATTAAACAAACAACCTGCAATGAATAACTGGATAATTTTAATTCTGTTTTTCAAAGGTAATTAAATATGCATTAATATGTATAATTTTAAATATTCTTGCATAAGAACATTAAAAGTCAATATCTGTAACTTCATCATATAATCTCATTATGCTCCACACTTAATAAGTAATATGTGCATTGTTCAGCCTAGCTAGTCATACTATTGCATGCTTCAAAAGCCAGTATTTGTTTATTTTAGTTTTAAAAAATATTCAGTTCATATAAAGTGGAAGGCATTAAATTGTGGAAGTTCCATTCAGTACTCCCACTTATTTAAAAGTATATTTTTTTCTTGATTTTCAATGATGTAATACCAATCTGTTTCTAAATATATAAAAAGAGAGATTAAAATATATATATATATATATTTTTGTCCCTTGTGACATACATTTGTTAGCTAATTGGTAAAAAGTAACTTTTTCTTTTTTCTTTTGTTTCAATTTCATATGTCGTTATAAAATGTATGACAATGACAGCATTTGAATTTTTCCTTTTCATTGATTTTTTTTTTAAATATTTTTTTGCACGTTCAGAGCAAAATTTCGTATGATAAACAATATACTATGACACAACATCTCTTAAGAAAAATCATGGTCCCCTTCCCCTTTATCTATGCTTCCCAATGTTAAAGGTTGTATTCTCATCTACATATTTTCTATTCTTTTGTTTTGTTTCTTCCTCTCTGTCTCTCACTCTTCCCCCTTTTTTTAACTGTTCGATGAGTATGATATCGTTTACTTCTACAAATATTACTGATACTGGTGTATGCCAGATTTTTTTTAGTATGACAGTTGAATCAGAGCCTGACTAAGGCCACAACACGCTACTTTTTTCAATATCCTCACTAATTTAAGGCAGAAATGCAATGCTTTTATTGCGAAATGATTATTATTCGAAAATAGTGGTGATCATTATTCGAAACTAATTTACGCCGAGAAAACAACTTCCCATTATTGAAAATATATATTTTTATCTTCTTATTTCTGCAATAACTTTATATTAATTATATGGGAAAATGTAAAGAAAATAAATATTGAGAAGTATGTAAAGAATTCATTCATATATTATTACTGTTTTCACTGCAACTTGCACTTAAGCTGCCGTAACAAAAATGAAATAAATTATTCAAGGTATTTTAATACTACTATATGCATATCAGGATTCATAGCAGTCACTATTTTAAATTCCACTATTATTGAAAAGTAATTTTTGCTATATTTAATCGACGAAATATATTGAAAAATGGGTAATAGAAGATTACCATTGAAGAAAAAGTGATAATCAAATTAGTGTTGTTACCCTGACACCTTGTTGAATTTCTATGATCCTGGTGAATCCAGATATTTTAGATTTAATTGTACACGGACATACTGAAAATAAGAACTTCGTATACAAACACCATAAAATATCCAAAATATCAATACAAAATCCTGATTTATGATTAGCATCAGACATTTTGTGGCGAATAGAATCATGGAAAATTGATTTTGTGAACCAATCAGCATGCAGTACTTAGTGCTTCAGGTATTTTAGAGATAAGTATTTTAAAGAATATAAAAATAGAGGAAAATCTAACTTTTCTTAAAAACATAAAGTTTAAATTAAAGCAGTAATTTTTTCAGGCCTGAAAATTAATGTTAAAAACTGAAAATAGGTAAAAAAAAACAAAAGGTTGAAATATTAAGGTGAAAAATTTAATGTGTTAGTTTCTATAAAGAGCCTCAATTTTTAAAGACTTGGTAAAATTACAGAGAAGACATTTTAATGAAGTCTTCTTTAACACTTTAAATAGACTGAAATTAATTCCAAGGTTTTAAATAACTAACAAGTGAGGTTTTAAGTGATTAACAAGTGTAAATCTAATTTGATAAAAACACCAACTTTGAAGTTAATTCAGTATTAATACAGTCGAACCTCGTTAACTTTAATCTCAATGGGTTTAAAAAAAAAATCATGTCTTCAATAGTTCATGCTATCAGTAACTAATTTTCATATAACTAAACTTATCCTCTTTTTAATGGAGATTCTGGGAACCGTTCATGTTAAATGTAATTCACGTTAACAGTGTTCACGTTAACGAGGTGCGACTGTATGTATAATAAATATTATTTTGATTGAAAAATTTGCAGCTCGCAAATTGTGAATTATTAACATATTTTTGTTCTTTAATTTAATCAAGTATTATTATTTTTTTATATAAAACCTGAAAATTTCAACCAAATTTAAAGATTTTTGGACGGTGTAGTCATAATCACTACTATAAACAATTTTTGTTTTTAATAACGGGAAACTTGGCGTTGGAATATTAAACCCCGAAATAAACTACTACGTCAGAAACGCCAAAAGAA
Source organism: Salticus scenicus (assembly GCA_963930645.1). NCBI lineage: Eukaryota > Metazoa > Arthropoda > Arachnida > Araneae > Salticidae > Salticus > Salticus scenicus. The sequence continues at coordinate 390,510,624 of OZ005649.1, forward strand.
AAATATTTGCGGTGCATACAGCTGTTTCGGTAGGCTTAAGCGTACCGTCTTCAGTGCAAAAAGAAGCACTGAAGACGGTACGATCTTTTTGCACTGAGTACGGTACGCTTAAGGCTACCGCAACAGCTGTGTTTATCGCAAATATTTTTCTTTTGGCGTTTCTGACGTAGTAGTTTATTTCGGGGTTTAAAAATTTTGTTTTTCATCAAAATCGGTTGAAATTTCACCGTTTACTTTCTTTTTTTACCAAATTCAATGAAACCATGATATTTATTCATCTAACTTGAATTAGAAGTTGAAAGATTGGCAGATCACAAATTTCAAAATACCAATACAAAACTGACTTTGAAAAAAAAATTACATTTTAATTAATTTTAAAAATATATCGAAAACAGAATTTCCGCAAACATAGTTAAGAGCCAATCAGATTAAATTAATGTTCAAAATAAAAAATAAATATCTAAGTAAAAACGAAGGTTGCACACTTAGAACACATTTTTTTTTAGGTTAGGGATAATGAAAATGAAAACAGCTACATTTTATCAAAAATTATAAAAGTTGAAATTTACAATAATTCAATTTGAGAACAATTATGGAAGAACAATATAATCTACTTCACCAATGTGTTAAGGCAGGGCCTGACTACAGCAAGTATATATGGTGCAGTTGCCCTAGGAAAGTTTCATTAAGTTGGCCATTGTGTTAAGGAAAACAATTAGCAATATTTCAGATTTTGAAAAGAATAAGTAATTTTCTAATATATAGTATTTCTAAAAACATCACAAACATGAGCATTGTTTTAAATAATTAACAGAGAAATTAAGACTTCAAAATGTAAAAAATGACATTCATATCTCAACAAATAAAATTTATTGAAACTCACACATTTTTACAGTATTTAATGCAATTTTTCAGGAGTTAAAATATTCTCTATGAAAAAAAAAAAAAAAAAAAACATTGTTTGCAACCCCCCCCCCCCCCCCCCCGCCTTTCTTTTTAATAACAAAATCATTTACAGCTTCTTAATCTGCTTCTTCTTAATAGCTTTTCCGATTAACATATGTCCTGGTAGCACTCCTTCGATAGGTTGCAATGGATAGAGATCGACTTCTCGTATTTCATTTCAAAACACTTGCTAGAAAGGATAATGAAGCAAAATTACAAATATTAAACGCTATAATAAAAAACTGTAGATTAAAGTAATTTTTAACTTGAAAATGTTTTACATATTACACTGTTCTACATGAAAATAGGCCCCAACATCATTTTTGCAAATTCTTATGTAAAATGACCTCCAGAAATTCGAATAAGACGCCCATTTTGCCCTATCACCCATCGTTTTTTAAGAACACTCCCATACTTTTATCATATTTCTGTAATTTTATACTTATAAATTTGATTTGAAGGAAAGGAAAGGATTATTTTAGTTGTTCAATATATTCTGAGGGGCTGCAGATTTGGTAAATTCTAAAACATGAACATTTCCAGCAAAGAGAAAATTTAGGGACGGAGGGGTTGCCACTGAAATTATGTATTGAATTTATTATATTTTATTAATCAATTATTATTATTATTTATTTTTTTATTATACATTATATTTTTTAATTTTAAATGTTAAAGTAATTCTTTTCCTTTCTCCAAATCAAATTCATTGCCATAAAATTACCTAACTTTGATAAAAATTGGAGAAGGTGGGGGCGTCGGGCGTCCTGAGAAAACGGTGGGTAATTGGGTCATATTCGGATTCAAGAGGTCATTTTACATAATAATCAGCAAAAATAATATCAGGGCTTAATATATATATATATATATATATATATATATAGCGCAGTGTTACTATTCTGTAACTCATATGGACAAATAAACAGTAATATTTTATAATTAATTAAAGCAAACTTTATTGTCACGTTAAATGTTTTATATTAAAAACTGTAATATTGATTTTATTGATTTGATTTTATTAAACACGACCAGGCTTCGCCAGCTTTGCTTGTAGTTGTATTCAAGTACATTTTAAAAACCTTGAATCACTTATTGCCTTATAAAAAATGTTATTGTTTTTATCTGATGCAGATTGAGTTATTTTTGCTACAAAATTGATAAAATTTTGATTTTAAATTTCAAAACTCTAGAAACGAAACCGCAGACTTCCATTTTTGAATGTAAACATAAATATTTCGTTTCAAAGGGTGTTATCTGCAGAATAAATATCGGAATAACATACTAATTAAAAGGAAAATGATAAATATTTTATCTCTTCGGATCTTCGGATAGTGTGGGTTGGAGGTACCTGTGACTGAGTCATGCATCTTTCGGTACCTAAGGAAGGAAACTAATGGAGTGAAAGTCCCGAATTCAATTTCACAGCAATGGAAGGTGGGGAGGGGAACATAAAAGGAACAAAAAACATTAAAGAAGGAATTTTAGAGCTTATGGAAAAAGGAAACACAATATGTAAAAATGAGTAGAAAGATTAAGGACAGCATTACAAATCTAGAAGGAAGTTTGGGGATTGTAAGAATATTTTTTATTTTTAAGAGAGCAATTTTTGAAATTTTTTTTGTATTTTGAAAGCAAAAAAAAATTTTTTTTTTTTAAACACAAGATCAATAACACAGACTAACACTAAACAATACAGAGACAAGAACAGGGTATAATCTCCGAAATATTCTATCATAATTTGAAGTCAAATTTGTTTTCAAATGTCTAAAAAAAGTATCTGATATCAGGTACTAATATATGTTGCAGCGGAATGTATTTGATATCTCTCGTCCTTGATGGGGAAAAAAAAAAAAAATATCGCCAAATTCACTGTCGAACATATTTAATTCCTTTCAAAAATTATGTTTCTTTTAACAACGTATATTAAGAGAGCAATCAATAATATAAAACAATATTTCGTACAATACATATTACGAAAATATACATCTGGCATGTATATTTTCGTATTACATTTTTCATCGCCACAAAACACGCCAAGGACGAGAGAATTTTGAAATTTAAAACTAAAATTTTGTCACTTTGACAACAAAATAACTTAATCTAGTACATGTGCACGATAACTAATTTATAATTATATACCCAAATATGGGAATTAAAATCGGGAAAGTATTATTATTATAATTTAAATCAATTATCATTTAAACGAAATAATTCATTCTTGAATAAGGGAGGGAAGAATGGAAATTTCGTAGCAAATATAATCAAGCTGCATATAAAATAAAGCTAATATTTTACTTTATAATATATATGTATATATAAATATAATGAATTTCAATATACATAATGAAGTAAATACGTAATTTTTAACAATCAACAAAATAACTTTTAGTGTAAATATATATATGTACACTATTAACTAGAACAACACTATAACATTTACGAAATCATATTAATGCTAAATTCAATATATTATAAGAATATTACAAACTACGCATTGGCACATCTAAATGAATATCACTATAAAATAAGCTTAAATCTAATTAAAAATATTAATAATAACTGATAATTAAGAGTTAATAATCAATATTTAGTAATGCTTACCACTTACATAGAATTTCATCCATTCCAGTAACTTTATTTCTTTCGAAAACAAAAACATTTTATTCTTGATGCCATTTCTCAGATAAAACATCTAAAATTATTCAGTAGTGCAGACGATTATTTAATTTCATTTGAAAAATATTTTAATTTAAATAGCGTACATTATATTTATTGTAGAAAAACAAACAGTATTTAATATTTATAAACAGGTTCAATTATTATTATTATTATTATTATTATTATTATTATTATTATTATTTTCATCTTCATCTATACTTAGGTGATAAAATAAAAAAGAGGAGGAAAATTCACGCTGTTTCCATGGATTAGAAGCACTTCCAAACTGTACTTATCCGATACATCATTTGACCCAACTTTCAAATATTATTAATATTATTATTATTATTGATTCTAGTATTAACAAAATAATACAACTGAAAATGCACTTCCAATAATTTTCTCTTATATACTAAAATGTACTTGAATATTTTTGCGTGGCCCTGTAAACCACTCACTAATGTTAACAATACAATATTTCATAGGAAGCCTTTTTTTCCCCATTTAAATACTGCATACTATATTCTTTATATTTTATATTGTATAAAGATATTAAATCAGCTTAAAAGAAAGAAAAAAAGAAAAAAAAAAAAAAAACACTTGCAGACAGCAGTATATCCAAATTATTTTGTGAGTTTGTGTACTTAGATAATTTACATCCGTTATCCCGTTTAACGTAGGTAATGGAAGTATTGTATTCGGTCCAAAAACTCGATGTCGAGTTTTCACGTGATCTACATGTTTTAAGGTCCTCTGAGTCCAAAAAAGTGGTTTTTGGCAATTGGTCAGAGAGTCTGTGTATGTGTGCGTGTATATTTGTGTGTGGGGAATCTTTTCTGACTATTATATCTCCGAATCTAATAAAGATGGAGCCACGAAATTTCAGAAGGTCTAGTGTACAGAAAAAGTCTTTAAAATTTGGAGAAAATTGAAAAACCGGACGTGGGATATCCGAAACCGGAAGTGGGTCCGTAAGTCCGTATCTCAAAAACGGCTCTAACGATTTTCTTCAAATTTACTGCATAAACAGTCTATTCGATGTCCGTTCGAATGATATAGTTGGTTAGTTCAGAAAAATTGGTAGGCATCCTGTATAAATACCTCAATTTCAGGTACTGCAGGTGAGTTTTTTTTAGAACGGCAGAACGATTTTTTTTCAAACTTGCCATATTAACTCCCTTTTAAATATCCTTTTGTATGTAATTATTGTTTTCCGATCAACAATTGAATATGCCAAGTTTTGGTAAAAGTCGGTATCTCAAAAACGACTCTAACGATTTTCTTGAAAATTGTTACATAAACCCACTTCAGATATCCTTTCTCATACTTTATGTGATTATTACAAGAAAATTAATAGTCATCCTGATCAGATAGATCAGTTTTAGATCTTGGAAATTGGTGCCTCAAAAAAAAAAAAAAAAAAAAATCCCTCTACCTTTTTTTTTTTATTTTTTTTTTTTAAGCTCGCTATGTAAACTTTGTTTTTCGTGTCTTTACCCGTGTATTAACTTTCTCTCACTGAGAAAGTTTTAGTTGTCCATTTCATTAGGTCAATTATATCACATCATATTCAAATATCTGATCACATTATATTCAAAAAGTGCTTATAATATGTGTAATAGAGGGTAATGGAAGTCGTGTGGTTGTTTCACACCAGACTTTTTTTTTTTTTCTTTTTTTGCCTATGTAAGAAGTATTAGATTCGGAAAAACTTTCGAACTCTGGTTTTCGAAATTTTTACACGTTTTGAGATCACCTGAATACGATTTGACTATGTTAAGAAAACGTCTGTCTGTATATTGTCAAAAGTTTGTAGCCACTATATTTCATGAAAGAGAAAACGGAATTCAACATAACTCTACTTTTGGTTGTATATTGGCTTAAAGTGTTCTTGATTACAGTTTTTTATATGTCGTACAACAAATGGCGCTGCTATGTTGTATTTTCCCATGTTTAAGGAAAGACTGTATCTTAGTTTCTAAATGCCTAAATTCATAAAACGTGATGTGAATGAGAGATAAACGTGGTGTATAAAACATGATGAAAAACAAAATTGAGTTAATTGGGTTGCATATGAGCCAACAGATGGCGCTACTATGCTGCAATTTAACTCCGTCTACAGGAGTATAATAGCTCAGTTTCTATGATATATATCTATGATAAAAAAGCACAAATCTTGGTTTATATATATATATATATATATATATATACATGAGTGTATATCGGCCGACAGGTGGCGCTGATTTTCCGAGAATGTCAAGATGGCTATATCTCAGGACTTGTTAGCGAAAATGGCACCAAAGTGGATATGTAAAATGTAAGCAATGAAAAGTTATGGCAATAAATACTTTTGTGCCTTATAACCAGTATAGGTACCGCTATTATTCATGATATAGAGGAAAGATTTACGGTGGCCACAGCATACAAGTTTATTTTGAATCTTGAAAAGAAATAAAGAATAAAAATACCTCACAATTCTTTATTTATAATTTTACTTTTCAAGAAGAACGATAAAGTAAATTGCTTTATTGTAGCCCTGTATATTGTCTAAAAATAGAATATGCTTTCATATATCGTATTAAAAAATTAGAAGAAAAAAAAAGGGGGGGGGGAGAAGAGAAATTTTCAACATAACACAGCTGAAGACTCCCCACGAGCAATTTCTACCTATTTTATTTTGTATGATTCCATACACTAATCATTAATTCTAGTCATACCTTATTTCATAGAGAACATGCTTATGCATATCTGGATTATGTTACATTCGTTATGTTTTGTGCAATATAAAAATTTAATAAGCTCTAAAGAAATACATCTTTTACTTATAGATCATAATGTACCGAAATTTTTTATGAGCCCCTATATACAAATCAGTACTGTTTTTTATAACACTTGTTCCAATTATGGATGAAGAAATCTCATAAAAATTATATTCAAATAAGCATTACAATACATAATTAAAATCTTGTGCAGCCCTGTACACTGTCTAAAACTAAACTAAATTGCAATGTATTAATAATTCTCACAGCACAACTGAAAACACCCTTCGAGCTATTTCCACATATATATTAATTATATGCCTGCAGAATTTTGTGTGGTACCCTGTAAATCAATGATTAAACTATTCATACTCTATTCTAAGGGAAACATATGCAATTTACACATGGATAATATAAATTAATTTTATTATGTGTTGTGCAGGATAGAGATATTACAATTTGCTTTACAGAGATACTCTCATAGACCGTAATATATATGAATTCTTTTGAATGTCCTTACACACAAGCCAGTGTTCTTATTTCTACCATTTTAATAGACAGCGCTCTATAGTGTACCGGAATAAAATACATCAATTTCAATCATTCTTAACATATTTATGGAAATTAGAGTGCGGGATTGGGAGCGGCCACAAACAGACAGACACATAGAAGAATGGAAATTCTAAAATTTTTTAAACGTTGTTGGAAAAGGTTAAAAACGCATAAGCCTATTTGATTATTCGTTTCTAGTCTTTTTCAATTACATATTTAATATACATGAATAATTTTGTGTGGCACTGTAAACTAGTCATTAATGTTGTTCATATGATATACGACATAGAACGTGTTTTTGTTAATATATGTTAAATTTGTTGTGTTTTGTGCTGTATAAAAATATGCCTTATAAAAATGCAACGACATGAAACGTGCTTTTGTACATATGTGTAATATATGTTACATTTGTTGTGTTTTGTGCTGTAGAAAAATATTAAAATATCCCTTATAAAAATGCCCCACGTCGAGCTCAATAAATTGAAGCTCTCTTTGGGTGTCATTGTATACAAGCTGGTAGTGCTTTTCATACTATTTTAAATGTAAACCCTACAGCACATCTTCTCCTAAGGACGTCCTAAGGATACCCTGCGGATGAAAAGACATCCAGGAGATATACATACGATGTACTTGGGATAAGTGTGCTGTTAGGAAAAACTGCTTTAGTCTAATTAAATAACTTGTATAACTTGCTTGAAGGTGCGACATAGAAAAAAAATGGGAAAAAATTTGTCGATTTTCCCCAATGCAGATCGACACTGTGCGGCATTGGAAAAAATGCTCAAAAAATTGCCGATTTTCTCCGACGTAGATCGATATTGGGCGTCATTGGGAAAAATAGGTAAAAAATTGCCGATTTTCTCCAATGTAGATCGATATCGGGCGACATTGGGGAAAATCGGAAAAAAAGTTGGCGACTTTCACCGATGGAAACCAATGTCGGGCAGCATTGGTACAATACTGCCCCATATCGCTGTGCTACTGGGGATCTTACAAGAGGCGCCGCACCGACATTATCTATAGTTTCTTTACTTTATATAAAACGAATATTACTTGATCAAAATTTTGTAGCTTTCACAAAACTACAATTTGAATTAAATTTAAAGAGATTGGAAAGTGCAAGTTGCAATAGATTTCTAAAAATTAATCGATGAAAAAATATTTGCTATCGTTTACGTGAAACATGAGTTTGTAGCAAGGAGAGTACATTGTTCAATACAACTAGTACCTGAAATTGACGTCATAACGAGCTTTCAGAACAGTGTCACTGTAGTAAAATGAATTTTATATAAAATCTTTTAAATGCAGTATTTTTTATTAAAACATAGGTTTACATAACAGTACTCGTTATGTAAACCTAAATGTGCATGATAAAAGGATAGTAGAGTTTAACATCTATTCACTGCACTACAGTCCGTTAAGAAATTATAAGACCACTTTAATGTTGTAAATTATGAGAAAAATAAATATTTTAATCCTAATTTAAATACATAAATAACATATTGCTCTATATATTTTTTTTATAATTAGTTTGCAATAATTTGGTATAAGGCAATAAATGTTTAATTAAAATATATATTAGCAATAAGTGAAAAATAACCTGTTAACAAAATATAAGACCACTTGTCAAAAAACAAAATTGTATAAAAAATTAATATGATATTGGTCCTCCATTTTTCCTGTTGACTTCAAACACTCTGTTTTTCATTGAAGTAACCAGGTGATTAAGTTCAGTTATAGAAATATTGTACCATTCTTTTACAATGGCTATTTCCAGTTCATTGGCAGATGAAAATTGTTTATTATTAACATAAACTTTGCGAGATTATATACCCCATAGGTTTTCCATGATGTTCAAGTCTGGACTTCGACTTGACCATGGAAAAACATTAATTTTTTCTTTTTTAAACTACTCCTGTGTGGATTTAGATGTACTAGTATCGCCCAGTGGTCGAAACTCGACCATTTTTTTTTTTTTTTTGCAAAGCGAGGCAAAGCAAAGTTATTGCCTTGTCCTAAACGGAATGCAATTGCAACACAGCTGCAGCAATTGTTTGTCGATATTTACTCTAACTGAATTAGCAGAGTTTTACTTAATATAACTATTTCTCTCTGTAGATGTTAGCCTTTCCTGAAATGAGAGAAAATCGGAACGTGAAAGCGCCCCTTGTTGTGTGATACAGCCCCGAAGCTAATAGGTACCATGTCAAACCAAGACCCAACCAAGTATCAAATTCTGTTAAATTAATTCGATTGGTTCATAAATTACAGTATTTGAACAAAAAAAAAAAAAAAAAAAAAAAAAAAAAGATATTTTTCAAAAATGGTTGAATTGAGTTCGAGAAATTTCAAAATGTGTAACTTTATCGAAAACCGAAAATCTAAAACTTTTCTGAATCTTATATTTTCTACTTATATATGCAGAGGAAAGAATAATTAATCCACTTTTTAAAAAATAAAAATAAGTAGTCAATTTCACTTAATTAAAATGCAAGGGAATCTCAAAACGTGTAAATTCATCGAAAACCGGAAATCAAAAGTTTTCATGTATCTTCTACTTGCTTCTTCCACCCACAAAAGCTAGCAATAAAGACACTTTTTTAAAAAATAAGTAGCCAATTTTAGGAAATTGAAACGTAAAGAAAGCTCAAAACATGTCAATTCAGCAAAAAACGGAAATCGGAATTTCCGTATCGTCTACTTATACATGCAGCAGTTAGTAACAAATCCATTTTCCTTTTATTTAGTATATTAGTTGAATATTTATTGTTTAAATATCACCCTTTGAAATGAAATGTTTATGTTTACATTCGAAACTGGAAGTTTGCCATTTTTTTTTCCTGGAGTTTTGTGATTTTAAATTAAAATTTTATCAATTTTACAGAAAAAATAACTCAATCAAACACATGTAGACAGTAACTTATATATAACTATACCCAAATATCGGAATTAAAATCGGCAGATAATTTCCGTTATTTTTTAATAATTTTTTACAAAAAATCCAATGGAAGATTAACATAGAAAATCTTTTTCATGGCTCCATGGACAGACAGTGACGTCATCACTTTGCTTGCGTATAGTGGTGCTACATTATACAAATTACTGTGTCTATGGCTTTATTTGAGCTTTATGAAATTGCCAGATTTAACAACTTTCTACTTTTAGGTATTTTTTAATGTAAAGGAATACGTGTATAAAAGGGAAAAATGGGGGAAAATGCATAAAAAATAAATGTATTTTTAAATCCTTCTTGACATCGTAAGAAAATAATATTTGTATTCGCACCTTCCGGCTAACCATACCTTTCGAATGATACCATTTTCAACCCTCTACTCCCATAATTAATATGTTAAAAAGGGACAACAAATTTTATGCTTGCCTATTAATATATAGATGACAAGCAGGATTGTCCTGTTGAAACATCCAGTTAGCACGACCTAATAAAGTTCCAAACGGTGTCATATGATCAAATAGCATAGACTGATATTGTGTAGAGTTCATATGACCCGAAATCTGCTGTAAATCACGCAACCCCTCATAACTGAAAGCTCCCCAAATTATTACTGATCCTCCACCCATTTGTCGACTGAAGCATTCTTTTGGTTCCTTCCTCAAGTCATTCCAATAGTGTTTGGAACCATCGGGACCATCAAGGTTAAATCTCTTTTCATCAGAAAATATAATTTGTTTCCACTCATCATTCCATGACATGACATTTTTAGCCCATTTTAATCTTTCTTCTCGATGGCATTTCAATAACTTTGGTTTTTTCTTTAATTTCATAAATTTCGTATTAATGTTTAAGTTGAGACTCTTCCAGACTGTTACATGTGAAGTTTTCTTGCTGAAACGCTTCGAAATTTCACGAGTTGAAAGACCTTTTCACGGAGTAATATTAATAGGAGTTGAAGGTCCAATGGGAGAAAGCTACAAAACTGTGATGTAAATTTTTGGTAAATATTGAGGGCGCCACATGTCATTACTCCCTACCTCGGCACGGATATAGTGTTGTTTTCAATAGAATTTTGCTGGAATACATTTTAAGATTTTTATTTTAAGCAATTTAATTTTTTTGTAAGTTCTTAAAACTGCATAATTCAGATGTTTCAAATAAATGCTTCGTTCCTAGTTGTAAAACAGGCTATGATAGTGGTAAGAAACAACAACAACAAAAAAAAGCCCCAGGAGAGAAATAATGTCCGAGTTCTTGTTTTCTGCACCTAAAGTAAGTTTATCTTTTTTCTTTACAAAATTTCATCTATTCTCCTTCCTCCCAATTGTCTGTTTTAGCTAGCTTCGGTTCATAAAGATCGTCATTTTTTAAAAGCTCTCTTTATAAGTAAAATTGGTATAAAATGGCTCTTAAAAAAAAACATGTTGGCTTAAAAAAAAACAAATAAAAATATATCTTAAAAAAAACAAATGGCTCTTAAAAAAAACATTAGAATACTCTATTTAATGAAATTTGCTTTCAATCGAACTTTTTTTAGCTTGATATTATTTAAAAAAAAAATAATTAAAATGAGACATTTCCCCATTGAATAACATTGCGAAAGCTGGAGAGAAGGAAGTATTGTACGCTGGCGCCATCTGTAAACATTATAAAACAACATCACAAAATTTCAGCATTACCTTCTTCTCCTGTCTTTTTACTCCGTGGACCTTTTTTAGTTGACAGTCGAAAAATTTGTCTATTATCACGTGCTGTCAAAATATTTTTTCTATCAGATCGTTTTATTTTGTTTGAATAATCTTTTCTAATTAAGGCATTATGAATGGCAGTTTTAGAACGGTTAATTAACCTCGCAATATCTCTTTCAGATTTACCAGAACCTTTATAAAATAAAACTTTTCTCACTTCGCACTCCGACAATTCTTTACCTTGAGGCAACGTCAAATTAATCGTAGATAACACATTCAAAACCTAAGCCTTTGCTGCTTAGGTAATGCTTTTACGAAATACTGACGCATGCGTTTTATACTGAGTTTGGCGTCATGTATAATATGCTAATTTTCTCAAGTGGTCTTATAATTTCTTAACAGTCACAGTCTTTAATTTTTAGAAAAATGAATAAGTTTTAATGAAATTTAATTTAATTTTAAAAGTTGGAATTAGTATAGGATGCGTTTTCTTATCAATTTTAAATACGCAATTAAAAATTTGCATATTATGCTCTTTTCTTCAGAAATGAAACCAATGCACTTGTGGTCTTATAATTTCTTAACGCACTGTACACCATATGAAACGAATATATATTTTTTATATGCGTAAAAACAAGTCTCATGTAGAATATGGCAGGGGAATTTTTCACTGTTCGTTTACAGGGCTACACAACAGGACTAGATAAAAGTGCGACAATAGTTGCAAATTCATGGAAGTCTATTTCAGGCTGGGCCATGTATTATTACTATAGGATTATATTTAGATGCATCATGTGGTCTGAAAGATATACAGAAGAATCTTCGAAAGATATACAGGGCTGCAAATATTTAAACGATAACATTTTTTTTTTTGTTGTTAGTGGATGTGCTTTACGAATAATATTTTACCATTTCCAGGAAAGCTGTTCGGGAATTGAAATGAATTCCTAATAGACATATGGTAAATAATGTATGTTTTAAAGCTAAATATTCATCGCTTGTTTTTTGTATATTTATACGTTTTGAGGCTTCCTCATTACCGTAGTCAAGTTTTTGAACGTTTGATCTTTGTCGTCTGTGTCTCTTAGAGTGACTTAAAGACAAATAATTTTAGGAAATCCAAACGCTGTATTTTGAAGTTAATTATAAGTTTGTCGCTGGAAAAGTTTGATCAAGATTGATAAGTTTTAAGGAATGTTGCGTGTGAAAGTTCTGAAAAATTTTAAGTGAACTTTAAGAGATTTAAATTCTATATAAATATAGATGCAGTAATGAAACGGGGGGGGGGGGGGGGGGGTTAGAATTTATTATCATATAAAACTCTTCCGAAGCCTAATTGGAATTATTTTAACATAGGTTTACATAACAGTACTCGTTATGTTACCTCTTGATCTCCAACCTGTATTTATAGTATTAAATTTCAGGGTAAGAGAAAGTCGTGTGTGTGACACACCAGATTATTTTTTTTTTTACGGACGAGATTTAAAAATACCTGTTTTTCCACCTCTAGTCTCTCTTGTTCTCTTACATAACCCCCACTCCTCCCCTTACTGCGACTAAAAGGCTGAGGCTCTTTTTACTTCCATTACCCTACTACCGTAGGTAATGGAAGTATTGTATTCGGTCCAAAAATTCGATATCGAGATTTCACCTGATTTACACGTTTTAAGGTCCCATGAGTCCAAAAAAGTGGTTTTTTGCAATTGGTCAGTGTGTATGTATGTGTGTGTGTGTGTGTGTGTGTATGTATGTATGTGGAGAATCTTCTGGCTATTATAGCTCATAAACTAATAAAGATAGAGCTACGAAACTTTAGAATTGAAATACGTCTGGCCTACAGATGAAATTTCCAAATTTTGGTGAAAATTGAAAAACCGGAAGTGGGACATCGGAAACCGGAAGTTGGACCGTAAGTCCGTATCTCAAAAACGGCTCTAACGATTTTCTTCAAACTTGCTATATAAACACTCTATTAGATGTCCTTTCGAATGATATAGTTGGTTAGTTCAAGAAAATTGATAGGCGTCCTGTATAAATAGCTCAATTTCAGGCCTCCCAAGGGCGTTCCTTTAAAAACGGTTGTACGGATTTTTTTCAAACTCGCCATTTTAACTCAATTTTAAATATGCTTTTGTATGTAATTATTGTTTTCCTGTCAATAATTGAGTTTAACCGGAAATGGGACATCGGAAACCGGAAGTGGGACCGTAAGTCCGTATCTCAAAAACGGCTCTAACGATTTTCTTCAAACTTGCTATATAAACACTCTATTAGATGTCCTTTCGAATGATATAGTTGGTTAGTTCAAGAAAATTGATAGGCGTCCTGTATAAATAGCTCAATTTCAGGCCTCCCAAGGGCGTTCCTTTAAAAACGGTTGTACGGATTTTTTTCAAACTCGCCATTTTAACTCAATTTTAAATATGCTTTTGTATGTAATTATTGTTTTCCTGTCAATAATTGAGTTTAACCGGAAATGGGACATCGGAAACCGGAAGTGGGACCGTAAGTCCGTATCTCAAAAACGGCTCTAACGATTTTCTTCAAACTTGCTATATAAACACTCTATCAGATATCCTTTCGAATGATATAGTTGGTTAGTTCATGAAAATTGATAGGCGTCCTGTATAAATAGCTCAATTTCAGGCATCGCAAAGGCGTTCCTTTAAAAACGGTTGTACGGATTTTTTTCAAACTCGCCATTTTAACTCACTTTTAAATATGCTTTTGTATGTAATTATTGTTTTCCGCTCAATAATTGATTTTTTGTGAAAGTTGGTATCTCAAAAACGGCTCTAACGATTTTCTTTTTTGGTCACTTTTATGTTTTCTGATCACATTCTCTCTCAAAAATGCATATAATACATGTAATAGCGGGTAATGGAAGTCGTGTGGTTGTTTCACACCAGATTTTTTTTATAAGAAAGCTTTCACTACAAATAATATTCTTTCTTAAAGTAAAACAGTAGCAATTAAGCTACAACTACTTAATTTATTACAACGGTTCCCCCCCCCCCCCCGATTTTTTTTTCTTTCTTTTTTTTTTTTTTTTTTTTTTTTTTGGCGCCTTTTTGAACGATAACGAAGTCGTTCTGGATTATTTGCAATTAAATATGTTAACCTGCATGCTTTTATTTTAGATTTATGATTTAGCCATAATCGCCAAATCCATTTGTGGGGAAATACTATAGTTGTTACCCACAACTATAACTTATAATATAACTTCAGTAATTATATTCGGATAATTATAACTTCAGTATATCCCCACAGCTGAATTTGGCGATTTTTCTTTGGCACCGTTTTGAACGATAACGATGTCGCTCTGGACTGTTTGTGATATAATATGGCAGCCTATATGTTGTTTATTTTGGATTTATTATTTTATGTTTTTGATTTATGATTTAGATTATCATTTATGATTTATAGATTTAAGATTTAGCCATAATCGCCAACAAAAATTCGCCAAATATCGTTGTGGGGATATACTGATTAATATATTGCTAAAAAGATTAATATATTTTAACGAAATGGTGAGAAGATTCTGAGTATGTTAAAATTTTAATAGTAAATTCAAGTTAATCTAGAAGGAAAGCATTGAGGATTAAGATAAGAAAATTGCAAGATTTTACGATCGCATTTTCAGCAATAAATATGAGTCAAAAATTAATGCAAAATACATATATAAATCACAAATTTAATCAGGAACGTTAAATTGGTAAGTTATTAAAGAAAAAGTAAAGAAAAATAAGAGAAATAATTAACTAAAGTTTCGAACATGGATCATATAGATTAGCGTTACAAAACAAATAAACAGACTTAAACTCTTCCAGACTTTTAAATAAGTTTTAAATTAAATTTTAAAATTTAACGTTAAATAAAACAGACTTTTAAATAAGTTTTAAAATATTGAAATAATTACTTTTTATTTAGAACGTTATGTATAGATCACGAATTTCTTAAAGAAAACGAAGTGATACAGATTAGAATAATGCAACAAAAATTGAAAAAGCAAGGTTATGTCGAATATAAATTTTTAACACACGTGTCACGTGAAATAAATTGTAGCATATACATAATGTAACTGACATAAGATATTAACATGTTGCAGCGGAATAAATTTCATAGCTATCATCCTTGGCGGAAAAAAAAATAATATCGCCAAATTATCTGGCGCACACATTTAATTCCTTTCAAAAATCATGGTTATTTTAACAACTTATATTAAGAGAGTAATGAATAATATGAAACAATATTTCGCACAATACATATTACGAAAATATACATCTAGCTTGTATATTTTCGTGTTACGTTTTTGATCGCCAAATAGAAAAACTCCAAGGACGACAGAGCTTTGAAATTTAAAATTAAAATTTTGTCAATTTGACAGCAAAATAACTCAATCTAACGTATGCACATGATAAATAATACATATCTATACAAAAATATGGGGATTAAAATCCGGAAATAATTTTCCTCGTTTTTAAATAATTTTTTATAAAAAATACAATGGGTGATTAACATAAGAAATCTTTTGCTTGATTTCACAGGCGCTCAGTGACGTCACACTTCGCTTGTGTATAACTACATACTTTATCAATGCGAATAAAATCTTTAAATTGATTATGACGTCAATTTTCGTGAGATGAATAATTTAACTTTTTATAATTTTTTAACGTTCACGTTTGATTAAATGTATTTACTTTTATGTCAAAAGAAAATGAACTCGTAATTTTTTTTTTTTTTTTTTTTTTTTTTTTTTTTTTTTTGGCAACAATTAAATTAATGGAACTCACAGATATTTTGGAGCAACTTTAATAAAGGTCTATAATTAACAAATAATTGCAATAAAACAATATTGTGACAATAAATTGAGATAAAAACTATCCTATCTCTCAAGTTGGACCAAACTGCACACAGTGTGCAAAATTTCATTAAAATCGGTTCCTTAGTTTAGGAGTTTACCCCGGACAAACATCGTGACACGTAATTTATATATATATACAGATTTAGTTTATTTTATATAAATGATATAATTTATAAATAGAGAGCTTGTATAAGAAATATTTTTATGTTTAATATTTTCGCATAAATTCTTATTCACTAATATTTAACATGACAAGAAATGATGGTATTAATTTATGACGGCTCGAAGTTACGCTGAAAATGAAGTTAAGCCTTTGCATTTTATTACTTTGCATTTTATTACTCCACTGGTAAAATGTACATAATAGGAACCAGTAACCACCATACCTTAAATACCACTATATTATGATTAATTTTAAAATGCCTCACCTAAATCGTATTCAACATTTCAAAAGCATTACATAAAATGCTTTAGAAGTAATGTGAAACACAATAAACAAATCTCATGATGTTTACCAATCAAATTCGACATTTAACGGCACTCTTTACTTACAGTCGCCGGAAGCCCGAGCCAATGTTATTCTATGGGAAATTATCTTTATAGATAACTTATTAGCTAATACATATTTTTAAATTCTGTTTTCATATTCAGAAAATTCCCAACTGTTAGATTGACGAACCTTTTTCAAAAATGTATTTTTTTAATTTTTAATATTTTATTTTGAAACTGCAAAATGAAAAAAATTCACATACTGAAAATTCGTATTTTGCAGCTTCCAAATAAAATATAAAAAAAATTAAAATTTTTTTTTAAAAAAAAGGTCCGTCCATTAAACAGCTGAGAATTTTCAGAATGTGAAAACAGAATTTAAATATATTTATTAGTTAATAAGTTGTTTGTAAAGAAAAATTTCCCATAGAATAACATTAGCTTGAGCTTCCAACGGCAATGAGTGAAGCGGGCCCTTAAGCAACCACCCGTACGCACGTATGTACCATTTATGTACATGAAAAATAAAGAAAAAAGGCATATACTTGATATCTATCGTTTTTGGCGACTTTTCAGTTTAGTGATTACAAACGTAATGCGAAAATATATATGCCAGATATGTGTATTTTTGTAATACACAGTCTACAAAATATCGTTTAATATTATTGACTGCTCTATTAATATAGATGGTTGATGGGTAGATTAGAGGTTCACTTTCTGCTTGGCGAACTTCCGTAGCGAGAAACTGCCAATCCTTGTAAACATAACTTAACAATTCTATTATGACGCAGTATGGAGAGATTTGATTGGTTCTTTTGTTTTTTATTGATTTGAGTGTATTTTACATTGCACTAGAGCTACATTATGGGGAATTAGGCTATATTTGATTGGTTCATTTATTTTTTATTGATTTGAGTGTATTTTACATTGCACTAGAGCTACATTACAGGAAATTAGGCGATATTTGATTGGTTCATTTGTTTTGAGTGTATTTTAGGTTGCACTAGAGCTACATTACGGGAAATTAGGCAATATTTGATTGGTTCATTTGTTTTGAGTGCATTTTACGTTGCACTAGAGCTACATTATGGGAAATTAGGCGATATTTGATTGCTTCATTTGTTTTCAGCGCATTTTACGTTGCACTAGAGCTACATTATGGGAAATTAGGCGATATTTGATTGGTTCATTTGTTTTCAGCGCATTTTACGTTGCACTAGAGCTACATTATGGGAAATTAGGCGATATTTGATTGGTTCATTTGATTTCAGCGCATTTTACGTTGCACTAGAACTACATTATGGGAAATTAGGCGATATTTGATTGGTTCATTTGTTTTGAGTGCATTTTACGTTGCACTAGAGCTACATTATGGGAAATTACGCGATATTTGATTGGTTCATTTGTTTTGAGTGCATTTTACGTTGCACTAGAGCTACATTATGGGAAATTAGTCGATATTTGATTGGTTCATTTGTTTTCAGCGCATTTTACGTTGCACTAGAGCTACATTATGGGAAATTAGGCGATATTTGATTGGTTCATTTGTTTTCAGCGCATTTTACGTTGCACTAGAGCTACATTATGGGAAATTAGGCGATATTTGATTGGTTCATTTGTTTTGAGTGCATTTTACGTTGCACTAGAGCTACATTACGGGAAATTAGGCGATATTTGATTGGTTCATTTGTTTTCAGCGCATTTTACGTTGCACTAGAGCTACATTATGGGAAATTAGGCTATATTTGATTGGTTCATTTCCTTAGAGCGCATTTTACGTTGCACTAGAGCTACATTATGGGAAATTAGGCGATATTTGTTTGGATCATTTGTTTTGAGCATATTTTACGTTGCACTAGAGCTACATTATGGGAAATTTTGGTCTTAACATGCGCGATAGTGATTGCTGCGGAGCAGAGTTACGTGCGTTTTCAGATTCATGCACAGCGGGGTAGGGGTGTCCACTGATGTTTTTTTGGTTTTACATGCGCGATAGTGATTGCCGCGGAACCGAGTTACGTGCGTTTTCGGATTCATGCACAGCGAGGTAGGGGCGTCCAGTGATGTTTTTTTGGTTTTAACATGCGCGATAGTGATTGCCGCGGAACCGAGTTACGTGCGTTTTCGGATTCATGCACAGCGGGGTAGGGGCGTCCACTGATGTTTTTTTGGTTTTAACATGCGCGATAGTGATTGCCGCGGAACCGAGTTACGTGCGTTTTCGGATTCATGCACAGCGAGGTAGGGGCGTCCAGTGATGTTTTTTTGGTTTTAACATGCGCGATAGTGATTGCCGCGGAGCCGAATTACGTGAGTTTTCGGATTCATGCACAGCGAATTAGGGGCGTCCAGTGACGTTTTTTTGGTTTTAACATGCGCGACAGTGATTGCCGCGGAGCCGAGTTACGTGCGTTTTCGGATTCATGCACAGCGAGGTAGGGGTGTCCAGTGATGTTTTTTTGGTTTTAACATGCGCGACAGTGATTGCCGCGGAGCCGAGTTACGTGCGTTTTGGGATTCATGCACAGCGAGGTAGGGGGTCCAGTGATGATTTTTTGGTTTTAACATGCGCGACAGTGATTGCCGCGGAGCCGAGTTACGTGCGTTTTCGGATTCATGCACAGCGAGGTAGGGGTGTCCAGTGATGTTTTTTTGGTTTTAACATACGCGACAGTGATTGCCGCGGAGCCGAGTTACGTGCGTTTTCGGATTCATGCACAGCGAGGTAGGGGCGTCCAGTGATGTTTTTTTTTGGTCTTAACATGCGCGACAGTGATTGCCGCGGAGCCGAGTTACGTGCGTTTTCGGATTCATGCACAGCGGGGTAGGGGTGTCCAGTGATGTTTTTTTGGTTTTAACATGCGCGACTGTGATTGCCGCGGAGCCGAGTTACGTGCGTTTTCGGATTCATGCACAGCGAGGTAGGGGTGTCCAGTGATGTTTTTTTGGTTTTAACATGCGCGACAGTGATTGCCGCGGAACCGAGTTACGTGCGTTTTCAGATTCATAGCTTTATACAGCGATGTTTCTTTGTTAGTTCATATACCTTAGGGGTATGTCCCAATTCAACCTCCGTCGTTACAGGGGCCGGATCCGTGAACTTTTAAAACAGAGAAGCTTTAAATTGCTACAATTAACTAATTATGCATGTATTTTTTTTTTTTTTTTCAAATTTAATTAATAAGCACTAAAAATAAAATTTGAATGTTAAATAGTTTACTTTCTATAATTTTTTAAAAAATTAAAGTAATGCGAATAAAGTAAACGTTGTCTGTAGAAAATGGGGATATTTGGTTGCCGTACTTATTGCCCACAACGTAGCACTAGTTCGACGTAAAACTCACTCACTCAATCACTTTTTGGTCAAGTTTATGAAAACTAGGGAATTTTCCGCTCCGCCGAAATGTAAGTGTTAATGAAAAATTCGAAACGAAAGCGCATCATTTGATAACTTGAAAATATGTTTTTTATTTTATTTGTATATTCTCATAATTTTTATACCGATGTGTTTCGATTCATTCGAATGCGGTTTCAGTATCCTCGAATGTTACGAATTAACTGAGCGCGAAGTGAAATATTTGATATGTGATTTACGTATTATGGAGTCAACAGAAATTTCAAAATGGGAAAAATAAATAAATAAATAAATAAATAAATAAAATTCATGTTGCATATATTGTAAGTTTTCATGCTTTTTTAATTACTTTTAAAGTTATATTTTTATTCTGAATTTTCATTTATTTAATTACATTTATTGTGTTGTGGAAATTAGTTTGCTCTTAAAACTTCGATGACAAAACGTGCATTTTGTTAAGTATTTGCTTATTTATTAAAATATTGTTGTTAAAAAGTTAATTAACCATCGCCATTTTATGAAATTTCTTCGATAATTTTATTTAATTACGTTAAATAGTCGTCTGCATTAATATTTATTTCATTTCGAACGTAAACAAACGTTTTGTAAGTTAAAAAGTTAATTAACCATCGCCATTTTATAAAATTTCTTCGATAATTTCATTTGTTTTCGTTAAATAATCGTCAGCATTAATATTTATTTCATTTCGAACGTAAACAAACGTTTTTTCAGGTTGCCATAAGATAAATTCATTACCTTGGTTCGTTGGCGCACGGATAATATCGCCAAAATGTAAACAAACGCCAGTGAACCTCTATTCGTAACAGCTGCCATATAGATTATTAAAATAATCATTACTTTTGAAAATAATTAAATGTGTTCTTCTGATAAATTGGCGGGAACTACTATAGTATTTCCCCACAGCTGAATTTGGCGATTTATTTTTGCCGATTATGGCTAAATCAATAATTTAAAAATCATAAATCATACAGCATAAATGATAAAATCATAAGCTAAATTCTAAATCATAAATCATAAAATCATAAATCCGAAATAAATAGCATGCAGGCTGCCATATTATATCGCAAACAGTTCAGAACATCGTTATCGTTCAAATCGGCGCCAAAGAAAAATCGCCAAATTCAGCTGTGGGGAAATACTATAGTTGTACCAATTAACGAACTATATTATTCTTCTTTGCTACCAAGGACGACGGATATTAAATTTGCTGCACAAAGAAGAAGAAGAAAAGTCACTGGATAACGCTTCTTCAATAATCATGAATTTCAAAATTTTAAAACTTACGTGTCACATTACTAATAACTATTAAGCACATTTATCGGAAGAAAAGAAAAAGAAGAAGAAGAAGAAAAAGAAAGAAACAACGCGGTAAATTTTTCGATAAACTGCATTACAAACGAGAGAAGAATTTCATTACTAAAATTTTTAATCCCGATGATAAACTTATATAAAATTAAAAAGATTTTTGATAACATATAATTTAAATTGTATGATAAGATTTGTGCAAAAGAAGAAGACAAGAAAACAGATGGTTACTTTAGTTTGGGAAACCAGTGCGTTTCTCATGAAAAATTTTTTAAATAATATTTAAAAATAACCTTAAAGTTAACTTTATTATAGGATAATAATATTAAAGATAAAAGAACCATTAATGAAATGTGTAATCTTGTGTTATTTTATATGGACAGAAACTGACTTCTGTATTGAAAATTAGGCTTAACAAATTTTAATCCATAGAAGAATAAGTATATTTCGTATTTCTTTCTAATGACGAATAATTAAAAAAAAAAATAACTCATATAAATTTTATTTACTCCAAATATAAATGGTACATGGATAGATCATCATAGTCCTCAAAATTATAATCAAAAATAAGGTCGCTTCAAGGTCGCAATATGCTGTGGAACATTAAAACATAATTTTTATTATTTTTACTTTGAATATTATTAAATAGATGAAACAAATTAACTCAAACACTTACAGGAAGCGTCGCAGAAACATTTTCAATAGTTCCTTTACTTTTTAAAGAAACAATATTCTTCAATTAAAAACTTAAATCTTTCACACGATAAGAGTTTGAAATAAATTAAAAGAATAAGAAGTAGAAGTAGCTATATAATTCTAAAAAATAATCGATTAAAACTATTTACTATGTTACACGTGCAACAATGAGTTTGTACCAGGCAAGAGTGCATTAATCAATACGACAGTACCTTTAACTGACGTCATAAGGTGCTTTCCTACCAGCTTCGCTGTAGAAAAATTAACTCTAAGTAATCTATATCTATATATCTATCTAGTAATCTATATCTAGTAATCTATCTATCTATCTTCTATCTATATCTAGTAATCTATCTATCTATCTTCTATCTATATCTAGTAATCTATCTATCTATCTTCTATCTATATCTAGTAATCTATATATTAAATATCTTTTTTTTTTAATTATTATTTATTTATTTATTTATTTTTTATATACAAAATAAATTAAAAGAACTTCCTTCTAACAACTTAAACTTGTGTGTTGTAACAACCACAAGACTTTCTTCTTTATTTTCCTGTACAAATCCAGGGAAAATAATTTATTGAAAGTCATATTTATTAAAATTATCTGGCATGATGAACACAAACGATTTTCATTTTAGAGAAAACTAACATCAAATATCGAAAGAAAGGCAGTTTAATTGTCTAAAAATAACATCTCACAAAATGAGTTTTCTTGATGTTTATCGCACATATCAAGTTTCATACAATTATATGCCATACATGCTGAGATATAGCCCTCCCGCTATCGAGGAAATTTCCAGTACAACAGCGTCATCTATTGGTCTATAAGTATCCAACTTCAATCAGCATAATGTTTCATAATAGCCTTCTCACATATCAAGTTTTGTATAATTATACGAAATAGAACCTAAGATTCCATGAAATTGTAAAAAATCGCTGTGTAGCAGCACCACCTCTTCAGCGGTTGATACCAAAAGTTAGCTAGAAGTTTAAAACTTCCGGAAAAGCTCAGAACATGGCGACAATGCATTTTTAAAATATTTTTAGCCAATTGTATCGGGTCACTGCTGCCTTCGGCAGTGTTTATATGGTTCAGCAGAAAATTTATTTAACTAACTTCCCGACTAGCTAGACATTTGAAACTTTCAGAATAGTTACCAGTACAAATCTTGGAATCGATTTTTAACTAACTTCCCGACTAGCTAGACATTTGAAACTTTCAGGATAGCTCAGAACACGGTGACAATACATTTTTTTAACACTTTTAGTCAATTGTTTCAGGTCCCTACTGCCTTCGGCAGCGTTTATATGATTGGACAGAATATTTATTTAACTAATTTCTCGACTCTCTACACATTTTAAACTTTCAAAATAGTTCAAAACACGGTGAAAATGCATTTTTTAAATACTTTTAACCATTTATCTTTCGGGTCCCTGCTGCTTTCGTCAGCGTTACCAGTACAAATCTTGCAATCGGTTTTTAACTAACTTTCAGAAAAGCTCAGAACACTGTGATAATTCATTTTTTTTAAATACTTTTAGCCAACCGTTTCGTGTCCAATGTCAATGCTTTTTAACATTATGGATATTTCTAAAAGTGTATAAGGAAGTCATGTGTGCTCACATCAGATTTTTTTTCTTATTAATAACGATGTTTTTTGTTAAAATTTTAAGAAAAAATTCTCTTTTAATTTATTTCAATCCATTTTTGTAAAAGGAAGTAAAGAAAGAAAGAAAGAAAAGTAAAAACAGAATATATTATTATTATTTAATGTCTTATTAAATGACAAAAGTAAATTCAGTGAAAACGAACGTCATCTCTTGACGAATTCACGAAATTTTTGGGTTAAATATCACAAAATTGTAAATAATTACCCTGTATATTGACCAAAAAACTTTTGATTGCAAAAGGCACTTCCATTTTAGAGAAATATAACACTAACTATCCAAAAAAAATCAATTCCATTCTCAATATGACACCTTTGAATATTATTATAAAAAAAAAAAAAAAAAAAAAAAAAATCGAGCCCTGATGCCCTTTTTGCTGAATCTTATGTAAAATAACTTCCTGAATCCGATTATGACTCCCATTTTGCCCACTCACCTACCGTTTTCTCGGACTCCACCCTCTCCCCCCAATTTTTTTTACTGTTCGGTAATTTTATAGCCATTAATTTGATTTAGAAAATGAAAAATAATTAATTTAACACTTAAAAACAAAAATATATAATGTTTAATAAATAACATTATTAATAGATTAAAAAATATATAAGAAATGTAATACATAATTTCAGTGGAAAATCCCTCCCTCCCCTAAATTTTCCCTTTTGCCGCAAATGTTCATGTTTCAGAATTTTCCAACTGTGTAGCCCCTCAGAAGATATTTAACAGTTAAAATAATCCCCCCCCCCTAAAAATCAAATTTATAGCTATAAAATTACCGAAAAGTGATAAAAATAGGGGGCCGGCCCTAAAAATACGGTGGGTGATGGGGCAAAATGTGCGTCCTATTGGATTCAAGAGGTCATTCTGCATAAGAATTTTCAAAGATGGTGTTGAGGGCAATTTTCACGCAGAGCAGTGTTATCACAGATCGGTGTTTCAACCGTTCGTTTTAAAGGTATTGACGAGTTCTTTCGAAACATAACCATTATGAAAATTTGGAAACCCATGCTCCTACATATACAAAAAAAAAAAAAAAAAAAAAAAGAAAATTCAGTGATTATCACTATTATAAATAATTCTTTCTAATTTCATAATGATTATTAAACAATAATTTTCTGTATGCACATTTATGGGAGACTGTGTAATATGGACCAAGGTGTAATACGGACCAGGAGAAAAGTTGTATGTTCAACACTAGATGGTGAATTCATCTCATTACCTTCAGTGAATATTATTGTAACACAAACAATGGAAAGACTTGTACATGCATACTTGTATTTGGACGATTATGAAATTGAGTTTTCGGTTTATATGATCATTGATGTAACAAGTATGTTAAAATGGAAGTATTACTTTCTGCTGTTAGGTAATTGTAATATATATTGAAATTTAATTTTTCCGACTGAGTGAAAATAATGCCTGGGCCGGGACTCGAACCCCGGAGGCAATCCCGGTCCAGGCATTATTTTCACTCAGTCGGAAAAATTAAATTTCAATAAATATGATTTCCTTCCACAGTTGATTGTGTGATTTTATTAAAAATTGTAATATAATTTTCCTATTAATAGTAGCAAATGCGCTTATTTTATAAACAATTTAGACATGCGTTTCATGGGTATCTATTTGCATATCGATCTTTGATTGGAAACCACGTTGCTCTATTTTCACGTGTAATATGAACCATGCTGTGTTGTGTAATATGGACCAGTGGTCCATAACAAAAACACAAAGATTTTGTTAATGCTCGGCGTACATATGTCGCATATTCAAAATCTTGAAGCTATAGAATAGGCCAGGGAAGATATTTAACAGTTAAAATCCCCCCCCCTAAAAATTAAATTTATAGCCATAAAATCACCGAAAATTGATAAAAATAGCCGTCTCCAAATAACGGTGGGTTATAGGGCAAATTGGACGTCCTATTCGGAATAAGAAGGTCCTTTTACATAAGAATTTCCAAAAATAGTGTTGGGGGTAATTTTCGTGTCGAGCAGTGTGATTTGTGCTCTGGTGATAAGTAAGATTGAATTTGATAATGTGATGACTCTTACAAGGAAACATTCAAAAGGTGTCGTCTTCAACAAATATTGAAATATATATATATATATATGATTCTGCTCTTCATAAAACACCAGAAAGTAAAAAAAAATTTGGCTGAAATGATTTACAGCGACCACTGTTAGGCGACTGATTTTGAGTACTTGGCGGAGAAGCAAAACACGGTTCTGTTCGTACACGGCAATCTAGGTACTAGTGAACTTATCGCCTAACAGCGCTAAATCGCCAAAAATGCTTAACTTTGATAATTTTTTGTGGTCGCTGTAATTCATTTCAGCCGATAATTTTTTCACTGTCTGGCATTTTATGAAAAATAGAATCACATATATTTTTTTCAATATTTTTTGAAGACGACACCTTTTGAATATTTCCTTGTTAGAAATAATAAATAGCAAAATCTGATAGCAAAGAAAAGACATTAAACTTTTTTTTTTTTTTTCTAGAAACTACTTTTAACGGATACTAAACACATCCGAAAACTTAAATTTTAGCTGAGTTACAACTATTCAAAAGTTTCGAAAAAAAATTGGCGATGGTGTGTTAAATATACTTATTCAGCATTTTATTAAAGTAATCAAAAGAGAAAAGTCTGCAGTTAAACTTTCGTGATGCACGAACTTAATAAAAGTTATTTAGAATTTAAAAGTTAGATACCGACTTGAAATTTCACATTTTGCAACCAGATTCATTCTCCAGTTTTTTGAAAATAGATTTCAATATTTTAAGAAACTTGATATGCTCGTTTAGTTCAAGGAATTTTTAATATTCATTTAACGATTTCTTACAACAAAATTATAGCGCCATCTACCGGTAGACATGCATAGAATTTTAATCAACCTAAGCCCATTATAAAGATTTTATGCAGTTCCGTGTAATTGCAACCAACAGACACTGAGATATAGTTATCTGAAAAATAGCAAAGACTTAGCAACAACAACGCCACTTGTCGTTTGATACATGCTCGAATTAAATCAGTGTACTTTTTAATGATATATATCTCATATATATCTCATATATGTCATATATATATATATATATATTTCTGAAGTTTTGGGCATTTATATACGATAGTAGCTGAAAGACCTGAATCACAGAAGTTTTTTCGTAAACGGAAAATATTGCAGCACGGCAGCGTTACCTCGTTTACAATATGCATGCAGATTGAACGGGTATTGTTTTTCATAATATCCCTCTCATCTGTAACGTTTGGTGCATTTATATATCATAGATGCTGAGATATTGCCTTTTCGTGAACGAGGTTAAGTTACAGAAAAGCATCTCTGTCTTTCGATCGATATGAATCCAATTAAATCAATATACTTTGACATCACACTTCTTACATATTCTTCAAACTAACCAGAAATAAGAAAGATCATTTATATCGACACCTAAAATTATTTTTTCTTCTTTATTTTTTCCATGCATTCATAAACTAATGCCACAAAAATTTTAATTCAGAGTTACTCTAATAATTTTCACACATTGTACTTATGTTTATGAACGCTAATAGAATCAATTACTTGTCATTTACTTTTTTCAACACTGTGAAAGGTTCATAAAAATTACATTATTCAGTTTACAAAAACAACATTTAAAGGACTCCATAGCTTTAAGCAAGAAAACGCAGGAAAAGTAATTTGCAGCAATTTGTTTCTGAAAGAAAGCCTACAGACTTATTTAATATTTTCCTTTTGCATGTCTTTACAATTTATCAATGAAAAGAAAATTACTACATTAAATTAGCAATTATTTTTATGTAAGTCAAATAAAAAAGTAAATTTTGTATAGCAAACTGTCACATTAATTGCATTCAAATCTTTCATTGCTTTAAAAATATATTTATTTTTTTAAATGAAATCCGTTTAAAGAAATGCTGTTTATTTCAATTTTTAAATGAAAACTTGTAATAAAAAAAAATGTAACGACTATAAAGTATTTTCATCTTATAAATAATTTATTTTTATAATATCATGTGAAATATGTATACCTTTATTCCTTACAATTTAAAAACGTTGGCTTTCTACTTCATTTCTAGGGTCTTGATTTAACTCGAATATTGTATATTATTAAAGTGTCGAGGAGTCGAGGATTTTTAATATCATATTTGTAAAATAGCATTATTAAAAGCATTATGAAATATACTAACATCATAATGCACGAATTTTACTAAAATTCCCTTTACTAAAATATTCATTTGTTTTTGCTCTTAGATGCTTTCTTTTTTATTATTATTATTTTTATTAAAAATAATTAGTGGAAAAATTTTGTCTTTTTAAGCAGAAAGTCAAGCAAAAATTTTCCAATTAAAGCACAGTCACATTTTTATTTTCTCTTCTTACCTATTTCACAGCTAGTAAAAATTTTATTTTAATGCCTTGAAAATGTAATTAACTATTTAAAAAAACAATTAAGAATATTGAGTTCTTTCACCCATCTAAGATAATTTTTTTCAAAGATTTTTTCCTTGTTTCCATAAAAATTTTGTTTGCATTTTTCCTATGAAGCTTACGTAAAAATAATTAGCTGGGCTGCATTCTAGATGTCTTTAAGAATCAATAATTTAATTGATTTCTAACATATAATAAATATAAACTTAAATAGTGGTTAAAAAAAAGAAAAAAAAATCTTCTTTTTGTGTTTATCATTTCTACGTCTTTTATATCCCAGTAAATGCAATGAAGTCTTAGTTCATTTAGTAAATATAATGTAGCCTTAGCCACTTAGTTCATTTTTAATTATATATGAAAATGCTTTGTTCATATGATATACACTGTAAAAAATTTCTGTAAAAATAAAGCACTTTTTTTAACATAAATACACCATAGATTGCTGTATATTTTTACAGCTAGTTCTGTAAAAATAACTGAGTACTGGTTACTTCACATTGTGCTATAAATCGGTATCAAACATTTTCCAGAAGTCTTTTGGTGCGTATGATATGATTTATCAACCAATCAGTTGATCAACCAACCAGGTCAACCAATGTTGACCTTATCTGTTTTTGTAAAGAAATGTCATTATGATCCCAACGGCGTGATTGGCAAAGTGCTGGCCTCTAAAACAGGAGATTGCGTGTTCGAATCTCGGGCTATCCAAGATCGTTTGCTCCGCATGAAAAAATAAAGGAAAATTATATGTGTAAAAAAATAAATAAGTTGTTTAGTTTTGCTGATTACTCTCTGCACGCATGTGTAATAATTGCAGGAAATATTTTTAAAGCATACTGTGAAAATTACAGCCCACGCGAGTAAAAATCGCAATAAATTTGTTTTACTGCACATTGTAAAAATACAGCACAGTGAGTAGGCAGTACTTTTACTAGCACACTGTGCTGGTAATAGTATTGCCTACTACAGAAAATTTTTACAATGTAAATATTGATGAGCAGCTGTTTTTCCATGTTTCTAAAATTTATAAAATCTTTACTTTTCTTCTTGTTTCTCAGTTCACATATTCATTTCCTTAAAAACGTATTTTTGTTCACATTAAAGAACTGAATATTGTTTCTAAATTAAACCCTACGTGCTTAAGCATAAATTTTCTAATGTTAAACAAAACCAATGTGCCAGGTGATTCATAAGTTTGTATACAATTTATAAACTCATAAAAAAAGCTATATTTTGACGAAGATTACGAAAAGTTCCTTCTCCAGTAGGGGGACTTTTCAACAATCATTTTGTAAATAGCCGTCACTGTTTGCGCGAAAATCCCAATTCCTTTCGGAAAATTACGATTCTTTTCATGTAGACAAATAAATGCTTACAAGCATGAAAACTAGTTGGCATAGGTGGACTCTGCTCAGTTCCCCACCATATTTATGGTCTCATAAATTTCTAGTGCGAGACATATTATAATCATGTTAAAAAAATCAATTTGATCAAAGCTTGATACAGGGACAGAAAGAAATCCCCGCCTAATAGGCTATCCATTGTTCACTTCAATATATTTATCTTATTCTAATCTATTAATTAATTTTATCAGGGTCAATTCCGTTGTTTATGTTTCATGCTAATGTTTTCATTTCCAATGCAATAATCCTCAAAATTCATATTTATATGAAAAAATTACAATTTCGCTATGTTGATAAAATCGTAAATTACGAATAATTTACGAAATTTTCCTATTAGAATATTTGTATTCAATCATGTTCAACAAAATATCATAAATGTAATTTTGAAGTTGTCTAATGTATTTATGATCCTCAAAATGGAAGTTTATGCTCAATTTTGCCTTATTCTGACATGTTAAGTAAATCGTAAATTCCAAATAACTTACGAATTTTTTAAATTGGAAAAATCGTAGTCTATGATATTCATGCCAGTAACCTAAATAATATTTCAAAAGTGGTTTCACATCTTTACGATGAAAATATCCCTCAAAATTGACGTTTATGTTAAAATTTGCTCTATTCTGCCATGTTAAGAAATTCGTAAATTTCCAATAACTTACGAAATTTTTATATTTGAAAATTCATAGTCATTAATATCCATGCCAGTGTCCTAAATAATATTTCAAAAGTAGTCTGACATCCTTGCGATGAAAATATCGATCAAAATTGACGTTTATGTGAAATTTCGCCCTATACTGCCATGTTAAGAAATTCGTAAATTTCCAATAACTTGCGAAATTTTCAAAGTAGCCTATTTCTAGTTACTGATGTTCATTCCGGCATCAAAACGGATATTTTAAAAGTGGTCTGACATTTTTAGAGTAAAAAGTTTCCATTTAATGCACGTTTAAGTGAATTTTTGTCCTCTTCTCCCATGTTAAGAAATTCGTAAATTTTCAATAACTTACGAAATTTTTAGATTTGAAAATTCATAGTCATTGATATTCATGCCAGTGTCCTAAATAATACTTCAAAAGTAGTCTGACATCTTTACGATGAAAATATCGCTCAAAATTGACGTTTATGTGAAATTTTTCCCTATACTGCCATGTTAAGAAAATCGTAAATTTCTAATAACTTACGAAGTTTTTAAAATCGAATGTTGCAAATGAATAGGGTTCTTGCCAGTGTCGAAAGTAATATTTTAAAACTGATCTGACCTCTCTGCGGCAATTTGTTCTTGATATATCGTGTACACAGACTAACAAACTAACGGAACTAACGGACTAGCGGACTAACGGACTAGCGGACTAACAGACACCCTACAGACAGACACCATACAAATTTTGTCATTTTCGGATTCCTCACACCTGAAAACGTGTAGAAACGTCAAAAAACCGAGGTCGAAAATTTTCACGATTACCTAAGTTCCCCATACCTATAGTATGATGGGGAACTAAAAAAACTCAAGAAAATGTCTTCTAGGTATTTGTTATCACAAAGTATTTTTTATTCGTACATCCTTTACTTTATAAGACTCAAATTTGAATATTTTCTATAATTCTTTGGGCTCCTTAACCTCGATTGGAAAATTTTCGCTGAAAAAACTACTTTTATTTACATTATATACATATATATATATATATATATATATATATATATATATATAGATATCTGTTAATGTTCATATGAAATTTGTATTTCCTCTAAGTTTAAGAACACGGCTGCAGAATGCAGTACAACAGAAAATTAAAATATAACTGGAGACTAAATGTTTATACTCACAATAAGGATTCTCGGATAATTCTAGCTAATTTTGTATTGTTAGAACCTAATAGGAAATTTTCAGATATCGACATCTATTGAAAATAGAACCTCCGAACTTACGCAGTCTTAAACATTCATTTCTTGAAGACTTTATTTGCCAATTTCTCAAGTTTATCTCAAAACGTGACACTTTGGAAATGAAAAGACATGCTCTTTATTCTACAAAATTAACTGTAAATCTACTTCAATAACACTTTTCATGTCGGAAAGGTATTTAATTCCTTGCAACAAAACTTCTGTTTAAAGATTTACTACCTTGAATATAATATTCAAACAAAGGTATTTTTGATATTTAATAGTTTTACTTTCTTCTATATTCAATAGAAGAAAGTATTGGATTCGGAAAAATTTTCGACCTCGGGTTTTTGATGGACTTACACGTTTTGAGAGCTGTAGAACACGATATGACCATTTTTAGAAAATGTCTGTCTGTCTGTCTGTGTGTGTGAGACAAAATTTTGCGGCAACTGTATCTCAGGAACTACTGCACAGAATTTCATACACATTGGTATGCAGTTGCACCTTGACACAAATTAGTGCCTATCAACTTTTGGTAAAAATTGTCTTACAGGTTGCGTTGCCATCTCGCTTTTTCTAAATTTTTGACATGGTGGTATAGGACAAAATTTTGTATAAATGTGCATAAAGAGAATTATTTTTTAATAATCATTATGAAATTTACCAGAATTATTTATAATAGAGATAGTCAACTGGGAAAAAAATTTTGTATGTGTAGGAGCTTCACCATCCCCCCTGGAGGTGTAGTTCCCCCTCGAGGAGAGTAAATTTTCATTATAGGTATTTTTCACAAGAGCTCGCCGGTACCTTTAAAACGAATAGTTGAACCATAGATCTGCGATAATTTAAAATGAGAGATTATAGATTTTTTTCATTAAAAAAAAAAATGTAATATTGACAATAAAATTAACTTTTTTTCTGATATTTAGTGTTGTACTACTTCTCTAATATGGAAATCGTCTGCATTATTATGGAAGATAATTTTTTTAAATAATAATTTTAATAAATTATTTTTGCTGAGTGAATTTGTATAGGAAAATATAGAAGAAAATCATATGGTGGCCACAACATACTAGTTTATTTATGTAATATTACAGAAAAATCAGTATTATATTATATCGATCATTTAATTTTTTCCACCCTTGCTAATTTTTCAATTAACATACACCGATTTATATTATTTTTCTACTATTAAAATACAATAATTACGATTAATATTAAAATAGTAAAATATTTTTTGTAATTGTTAAATGAAGAAAAACTTGTTGAAACATAAGAAGAATGAATCTCGGAATGAGGAGATTTGACTTCTATTTATCAGTAAAAGTTACGCTCTCTGTCTAAAATCTGTTTCATATATACAATACTTTTAGCAGCAGGATGTCAAAAATCTTACAAAAAGTTAAACGAAGGTAATTATTTACCATCCCATTTTAGATACTCTGACATTTTCGACAGAAGCACGTAGAAAAATCTTAAATTGCGTTTTGTTTAAAAATGGTTAAAATGCATTTTCTTCTATTGGAAGAAAATACAATTGCACAGCACCTAATTATCATCTATTAGTAAAAATTTTATAACCATCTTTAGTATTATTACTTTCTTCTATATACAATAGAATAAAGTATTGGATTCGTAAAAAATTTCGACCTCGGGTTTTTGATGGATTAGAGCTGTAGAGGTGTTTTGAGAGCTGTAGAACACGATTTGACCATTTTTAGAAAATGTCTGTCTGTATGTGTGTGCGTGTGTGATAAAATTTTGTGGCAACTGTATCTCAGGAACTACCGCATAGAATTTCATACAAATTGGTAAGTAGTTGCATCTTGACATAAATTAGTGCCTACCATCTTTTGGTAAAAATTGTCTCACAAGTTGCGTTGCCATCCCGCTTTTCCTAAATTATTAACATGGTGATACAGGACAAAATTTTGTATAAATGTGCATAAAGATAATTATGTTTTAGTGATCATTATGAAATTTACAAGAATTATTTATAATAGAGATAGTCAACTGGGAAAATTTTTTTGTATGTGTAGTAGCCTCGCCATCCCCCCCCCCGGGGGGAAGACCCCCCTCGTCGGGAGTATATTTTCATGATGGGTATCTTTCAAAAGAGCTCACCAATACCTTTAAAACGAATAGTTGAACCATCGATCTGCGATAATTTAAAATAAAGTTATCGATTTCTTTCATTTTTAACAAAAAAGAAAAAAAATAATATAATATTGACAATAAAATTGACTTTTTTTGGATATTTAGTGTTATCCGCGATTGTAATGAAATGCTCGCCCTCTGGTGGGCTAAGGTGAAATTATCACACCACTGCATATTATCATATTATGCAATCGATTTTCCATGATGAAATGGCGGAGAAAGAAGAATAATAAATACACGTGGGTATTATATTTACTAACAACTGCAGTTCAGAGAGCGCCATCTATCGATCATTACAATCGCGGATACTACTTCTCTATTATGGAAATCGTCTGCATTATCATGGAAGATAATTTTTTTAAATAATAATTTTAATTAATTATTTTTACTGAGTGAATTTGTATAGGAAAATATAGAAAAAAGTCATGTGGTGGCAACAATATACTAGTTTTTTATTGAATTGCATTTTCTCCTGACATTTTAAAAGTCCAACAAAAAATAAATTACGTAAAAGTTTTCCATAATTTTCTCAAAATCATTTCAAATTAAGTGACGTGTGGAAAATTGCAAAATTGATTTCGGATAAATTCTTGTTTATTACGTAATTTATTTTCCAATAACTGAAGAATAAAGTGCATAATAAAATGCGTAATAATAACTTTATTACGAAGAATATTTCGTAAGTCATATTTTCATAATCGAAGCGTCTCATAGAAATTCAAATAAAATTATATTCGAAACACGTTTATTATACAGTAACAGTGAAAAAAGAATATCTAGATTTTAAATAAGAATAGAAAGTAATGTTTCTTAGTAGTTTGGATACGTTAGTAATTTTGATGTTAAAATGATTAACATCCTATGCGTTGGTGGGATGGGAAGCGTGAATAAATTTAAGCAGGTTTCGATATATATATTTAAATTTATTTAAGAACTTATCCATGCATTATTAATGAGAGATTTTTTTTTTAATTATTATTATTTCTTTCAGTATTATGTATTAAATAAATATGAATTTATAGAGTATAATTGGTAATGGCTAAAAAAATAAATAAATATTGATTATTTTAATGTTAACACAAAAGAACACTTCTATACTATTAGTGTTTTCTTCGATTTCCGTTTTTTAACTAAGCCACCTTTAACCAGTTAAAAAAAAAAAAAAAAATTTTCAAAAACTGGTAAAATTCCATGAAACTTTTTTAGGATGAGAAAAGGAAAATGACTAGAACAAATGCTTGATTTTAATATACTGTATTTAACACTAATTCTAAAAGTAAAATACATTATTTGTATGTTTCTGATGTGCTTTTTCTCATTTAAAGAGCTTTTAATTTATTGATTCCCATTTTTTTTTTTCTGTTGCTTACTAAATAATTTTTCAAATTTACTGAAATTCACGTTACACATAAACTTTTTTAACAGCGATTTCCATCAAATTCATTTGTGTTTATTACAGATTGTTTCAAAAAAGATTGAAATAAGGTTTTATTCTTTAATTATTGGAAATGTGATTTGTAGATATTGTAATTAACAATGTAAATTGCATTGTAATCAGTAATGAAATTTATAGTGTAATTAGAATGTATTTTGAAAATTATTAACACAAAAAACAGTGTTATGAAAGCTATATTTTATAAATTACGCTTTTCAAATTTTTGCAATTCAAAAATTCAAATTATATAACAAAATGCAACCTACATCGTTGCTTTCTTTGATGCCACACGCACTACATAAACTTTAAATTTTACATCTACTTTTAAATATAGCACGCGATCATGTTTTATATAAAAAATAAATCATTAAATTCATTTTTTTACTTATTTTTATTTTATTTTGCACGCGTACTTTTTACTTCCTAATTCAAAATTATTTTTAAAGAACTTTTTCGATATTGTTTGTTTCGATACTGATTGTTATTAATTTTCTTTTCTTTTTCTTTTTCTTTCGGGGAAAAAAAAAAAAAAAAAAAACGATTTCGATGAAATTCTGGCAAAAGCAGAATTTAGTTTAGGACGGAGGATTATTATTATTATTATTATTTTTTTTTTCAAATTATAACATCGCTTTTAAATTATTCAATTATATTTCCGATAAATTTTAGATTTCGATAAAAGTCCAACTATCGAAAAATGACACCGCAAAAATCCCAGATTGAGACTAATAGTCCTCAGTCCTAAAAATAACAGAAATAGATTTTTTTTTTTTTCAAAAAACTCTTTATTCTTTGATTTCACATTAAAATTAAACGTCTTATACTTATAAATACATTGTTTCAAATCAAGCTTTGTGAAACATATTGTTTTGGATATTTCAATTTTTTATCACTAATATTTATTCCACGTCATGTAGACAAGAAATTCGGTTTTATAGGATGCAGAAAATTTTTTACTGAACACTTTAAGAAATGCAGAAAGAAAGACATCACAGAAAGATATAACATAAATATAATTTATTGTCAATCTAGTCATACAAATGCGGTCCGAGGTGAAACGCACACTATAATACAAATAAAATATTACATTCATAAATTCCTTTCAACAGTTTAAAAAAAACAAACAATCAAAATATTAAGTTGTATTCATCCAGTGAAATCTTGGTTCTCGAATCGACCCAATTTAGTTGATTGCAGTTTCAAAAACAAACATTGCTGGGGATATCCAAACAGGCATACAAGCTCTAATAAAGTATCTCCTGGCAATCGGTATGAAGAAGTTGGTAGACTGACATCAATAATCCTATTCTCTATAACCAATTTTTTTCCTTGTAGGAGTCGCCTTTCTGGTGATTCTAAGATGTTCTAACTAGCAGACTACGCACGTAAGGGTATCGTGAACTTTTTAAATTATTACTAAAAAATAACCGAGATATCTTAATGAAATTTATTCTTCGTGATAACTGATACTTATTTTAAATTAAACTATAATGTCGCTTTTTCTGGTTTCAGGTTTATAGGTTTTCAGGATGTGTTAGATCAAATTAAACCATATCCGCTGTATTTTAGAAAGATGAGCCACATAAGCTTTCTGATAGAAATGTCCAGTGAGAGTGAATGTCTCACAAATAAGAAATATAAAACAAGTTTCTTTCTTTTTTTTTTTAATGGCGAAAGACTTGCAAATTGAGCATTGGCTGAGAACGAGTCAAAATGATGGCCATTGATGAAGGGGCACCCAATGGAGGTTTGCTTTACCCCTAAAAGAAACAACGCACGGTGAAACATCAATAAATTATCAGGGATTTGAAATCGGGCTCTACTGTGTTGGAGTCAGAGACGCTAAGCACAATATTGTATTGGAGGGAAATCGAGAAATAAATTGCTGCCTCGATTATTTTTTGTAATAGCATTTTGCGATAACCCCGTGCATCTTACGCTTTGCTTTGGACATTTTCAGCTAAACAGAAAAAAAAATAGATAGATAGATAGATAGATATTACTTACTTCTATATATTGCATTCCTGAAGATTTTGGACCGCCGGTTTCCGACGGATTTAGACGTTTTGAGGTTTCCTTAAAAGGATTTTACTCTTTTGGGAAAATTTTACTCTGTTAGCCGCAATCTGTGTGTGTTACCAAAATTTTCTGGACGCTGTCTGTATCCGACAAAGCAATGGACGGAATTCACCATAAACTTAAATTTGGTTTAACCTTGATTTAAATTGTGGTGATTAATTTTAAAGTATTAAGCTAAACAGGAGGCTCTGTCGTTTCTTACTTTTTAATTTTTAATATGACAACATAGGGTAAAATATACGTAGATATATATAAATATATAGATATACTAGCAGGCTTTGCCCGCTTCGCTGGACACTATATTTAAATGATTTCTTTGTAACTGAATATATTTCGATTGGCGACTATTTTCGTCACAGCTTTAGTATGGGACCTCCTTGGCAATATCAAACATTTTTTGAACTTCTCGAATCTGTACAAAAAAACTATTATTAAAACAAATATTTTCGAAAATAGTCCAATAGCTGGTGTTAATTCTTCGAATATTCTGGAAACAGTTGAAGCTGTTACTCGTACAGTATAAGTCATTATTCGATGAATGTTCTGGGACAGTCTAAAAAATAGTCACTTGTTCCACAGGAGTAAAAACATCAACTACACCAGAGCAAAAATTTTCACTCACTCACGAAAAATGTCCAGTTGCTTAGAGCTCAATCCCTAAAGTGCAATGACTCAGAATAGGTCTCTGAATAACTCTGGATCGCAGTGACTACATACTCTTTCGCAAAAATCAACTCACACCTACTTATAACTTATGGCGATGGGGCTTGGAGATGACTCCATCGAAAATCCCTTGGTAAGCTCAAGGTCTACGTTCCCGTGTGTCGGAGAGCTTCGAAACATCGGGAACCCTAAACTATCATTTTTCACCAAATTTGGTCGCCCACTCGCCAAGTTTGTCTCCAAGACTATGCTTTCTATTAAACATATCTTTATTTAGTTATTTAAATATTAATTTGAATTAATCAAATATTTCTGCCCGACAGCGTGCAAGTGCAGTCACACACAGCAGCTCATTTATTTTTATGTTAAATTAGCGTAGTAAATGGTATATAAAAAAATAAATAAATAACAAAACATTATCGTGCTACACAACTTTATTAATTTTACATTTTTCTTGAATTACCTAGATTAAAATCGCTGTTGCTAAATTAAACCTCTTGGCGAAAAATGTTCGGTGTACTTCAACGCAACAATTTAAAAAATCACCCAGGAGGATCTATAAATAAAACTGATTTTAGTACAACACACATTAGCATCGTAAACTATATTAGCACTTTGTAAAAGAAATTTTAAATATCCGCGATTGTAATGAAATGCTCGCCCTCTGGTGGGCTACGGTGAAATTACAATAAACATGGTTTAATTCGAATTCCATATAGCCGCCATTGCTAGCCGATGTTTAGTTTCACATATATTTATTGAATAAAAATGAATAAATACGGTAAAAAAGATAACACATACTTTTGTGTGCCACAGTGTAAATCCAAAGCATCAAGAAATCCAGAATTGAGCTTCCATTTATTTCCAAATGACGAATTTAAAATTTCAGTTGCTTCGGCTAATGGAAGTAAAGAATTAATCAGATGATTTGAAATTAATATTTGTTCAACTTCAGTTAAAAATCTACTTCCGATCGAACTTTGAATAAACTGAAGTATTTTTTCCAAAAGCAATCAATTTTCCATAATGTAATGACGGAGAAATTATAGTACGAATATTAAGTAGAATAGCAAGAACACTATTGGAACACACGTGGCTAATGTTTACTAACAACTGCAGTGTTCACAAAGCGCCGTCTATCGATCATTACAAACGCGGATAAAATGACGTCAATTTTTGTGAGATGCATAATTTATTTATTTATTTTATTTTTTATTGTTCACGTTTAGATAAATGTATTTATTTTCCTGTTAGAAAAAAAAAAAAAAATAAACTCGACAACAATTAAATTATGGATAATTAAATTTAATTTTGGCAACAATTAAATTATGATTAAAATTTAAATGGCTATTTTTTTGCAATTATTAGCTTACAAAATTGCTATTTTATGCATAAAAATAACAAAAAAAAGTTTTTTTTTTCGGAATAAAAGGCAACCAACTTTTTAAGTTAGGGTATAAGCTATCTCCATAACAAATTTTATCGAAATCCATCGAGCAGTTTTAGCGTGAAACTCAGTCAAATAAACGGACATTCACATTTATAATATATATATAAGATAGACAGATAGATAGATATAGATAGATATAAGACTATAAGTCAGATATTTTAAAACCGTTGTACATGTAGAAACATTAGAAATATAAATATTTACATAAAGTTAAAGACGTCAATATAAAAATGTTAAGCGCAGACTGCAGTTTCGGTAGCGTAAAGCGTACTGTCATCAGTGCAGAATGACGAAATGTCTTATTGCTCATGCATATAGGATGAGAAGCCGATTTTAGAGTCAAAGTAGTAAACAGTAAAAATTTAAGTAATTGGAACTTCAAACCAATAAAAATTAGAAAGTTGTGTAAAACATTAAGAATATGCAGATTTTATGTAATATTTGCAGCTGAATTAAAATTGAAAGTATGGTTATTCTCCCAACAATTCTTAGCAATGGCCGAATTGTTAATTTCTTGTTTCTCAATCTAGCAAGTGCGTTCTTTAAGATGAAACTTGAGTTTATTTTTTGTTTGACCAATATATGTTTAGCCTTATTGACAAAGAATACAATATATACCCCAAGAGTTGTGTGTATGAATGGGACCTTTTATTTTAGAAAGGGCTAATTTGTTTGTGGATGAGAAAATTATTTTAAATTCAAAAAACATTGTTTCATATCCCAGGGATAAATTACAGTGCTGCGGTTAAATTTTTCAAAAATCAGGATTTTTAAACAGTGCTATCAATACTAAAAAAGTTATTATTTTATAAATTTATCATTTATAAGGTACTAAATTGAATGTTGGTGTTATACTTAGCTGAGATGTAAAATTTATGCATTCAACATCAGAAGTAATTTTGATAGAGTAATTTTAATAAATAATTTACGCTGCGAAAAAATGCATAGGAAAATAATAAAAGGTTGGGAAAGTTACAACGTATTAGTAAATTTATATTATTGAATTGCCAGTCTCCTCCATCCCCTTCAACAACTGGCCCGTTTCCTCTCCAGCAACAGAGAGAAATCATACTGCTCACTTCGGAAGAGGACACAAAGAATTTCTCTCTGAAAGGCGATCAGTCATCGCTCCGAGAGATAAAATAGACGCCACACCATCGGCGAACTATTTCGCTTCCGAAAAAAAAAAGAGAACAAAGAGCAAAAATTCCATAAACTTCCTTTTAAAGATATACGAAAAATGCCTTCAACTGTTTTCTCTCTCCATGTGCATGTTTGTGAGTGTAAGTGTGTTTCTATGTTTGTGTGTGGGGGTGTGTGTATCACAGAGAGAAAGAGCACGTGACAGAAAGAAATGAAACCTCAACGATCAAACAGTAGGAATTAGACCAGTACAGGAAAAAGGAAGTTTCTAATGCAGATCTCTCTGAAGAAGAGATAACGACCTGGCTTACTACAGAAAAGAGCGATGACGGAGGAACCAAGTAACAGAAAAAGATCGAAAAAGAATAAAAGACTCGAAAATTAGGATTAGGAAAAGCTATTCTTATGGAATAGCCAGCCAGAATACCGCCACACGGAGGAAAAGGCAGAAAGAAGAGGAGAGACAAAAAAGCCACGCATTTTTCTCAGCCAGCACTCTCATCCTGGGACACCTGAAAATATCTAAACATTTATAAATGACTATTTCAAAAAAATCTATTTTAAAATATTTATTGAAACTATTAAACTATTTCAACTATTTATAAAAGAAAAATAAAATAAACTATTTTACTATTTTTACTATTCTGATTAGGATATTAATATTTCTATTTCTATTGTTATTGAATGAAAATTTAGAAATAATGGCCGAAATAATTGCATTACATTTTTTTATAATACCAAATATACATATATTTATAATAATTTTGATACATTGGCCGAAATGGTATACGTACATTTTAAAAAGTAATAAATACATATCTAAAAGAATTTAGAATCCATGGCCAAAAATGTTTTAAACATTTCTTAAAAATGCTAAATCTTATTTATGAAAATTTTGAACTATATACATATAAAGGCCGAAAATACATTTTTATTTTTATCAAAATGTGACGAAATTTCGTAACCTAAATTGAGCCAAAATTTACAAAGCCATATGATTGATCTTCTCTCTAAAATTAAGCTCGATGCTGATGGAAGTAACTTTAATGTAAATAATGCAAATTTAAGTTTCTAAGTTCAAATTTTTATTATCTAAAGCCGAAATACAAACGTTTTCTGGCACCCCCTTCTCCTAAATAAAGAAAGAAAGAATGAAAAAGAAAAGAAGTTTCAGCTGAAATGAAATTTTAGAGATTGTACATAAATCAAATTTTAGTTTTAAATTCGCATTCATAATGAACATAGAGTTTAAATTTTGAAAACAGACGTGTCAATTTAGACGTCAAAGTTTCGTCGCATTAAGATATTAAACTTAATTATTACACTTAAAACTAAACTTAAAAGTACGCTTAAAAACTACATTTAAAACTAATTTACATAAGAATAAAGTAATAAAGATGCCACACACTATCAGCTTCCTAACTTCCAACCTACCAAGCATTTTTTCTTTGGGTCGCCTCACGATAACCTTTCAAATTTCCTCAACAAGATTTAGCAATTTCCCACAAAAAATTGAATTTTATATCTTAATTATCAAAAACATAACTTACATTTTTTTCGTTCTCGTTTTTACCGATTAAAATATCGCCTTCTGCCAAAACCCTCATACATTAAACCCTTTTACGTTAACATTTTCTATCTCAATTTGTTTTGTAAATTTTAATGAAACGACCCTACAATTACATTAAAACTAAACTTGCCACATAATTTATTACTATCAGAACTTACCGTATTTTTACATTTTTGTTTTCAGTAACACTCTTTTTATCTACTTTTATCTTTAGAGAAACGAATTTTACAATCAGTAGTAAATAAAACCTCTGAAACTGTGTTATTCCAGTCCCGACCATTCCTTTCCCCTATTTCTAATATTTCTTCCCATTTCCCTACACTGCCCACTAAACAAGC
The DNA here is from genome assembly GCA_963930645.1 of Salticus scenicus. NCBI lineage: Eukaryota > Metazoa > Arthropoda > Arachnida > Araneae > Salticidae > Salticus > Salticus scenicus. Next base: position 390,553,144 of record OZ005649.1, read on the forward strand.
GCCTCCCCGAAAGCGAACTGCATGGACTCTAAAGTCCCAAAATACTGCTCGCCTTCAAACCTAACCATCGCGAAATCCCCACAAACTGCGAGATCGCCCTTGCATTTTTGCAAAATGGCGATCTGAAACGGGAAACCGACCTCACTGCCCACCTGGGAACCCGACTCATGACTTACGGGGGACCCCACCTGGCACCTCCCATTCCCTGGGATCCTAGGGCGTACACTGGGACCGTCCCAGTGCAAAACGCGATCCCCTGAGGGAACCCATTCCCCGGCCAATACTCTACGGACCATTCGGAAATGGTCCCGAATCTGCTCCCTCACGTCCAACTGTCGCGACCCAGAACCCTCCTCTCCCTCCTGCCCTGAAGGACCTCGACTTCCCACCTGACCTGGACCCACCCACCACATCATTCCCGTCTCATGCGGAACGCAACCCCCCTCTCCCTCCTCAACAAAAACACCCATTTTTCCATCCCCCCTCTCAGCAACCCTCTTACGCGAGCCCAACTGACGCCTACGCCTACAACACCCGAACCCAAAACATCCCCAGCCCAAATCCACACTCCCAGAGCCCTTCCGAACCGCGTCCCCAGCTTCGGTGTGTGGCTCTTTTTTACCTGAGGCGCGCCTCCTGAACAACGGTGACCTGTGTAAGAAGAAGAAGAAAAAAATTTTAAAAATTACACTTGCAATTATAAGAAGTTTAAATTTACATATATAGAAAAAAAAAAAAAAACGTTTATAGATCATAAGAGATAAAAAAAGAACGTATGTTTAAGTCATACATCTATTTCATTCCGTACGGTCATAGGAGCAACACTTCTAATTATATGAAGTTCAAATATGCATATACAGAATAAAACTTGAAATTATTTATAGAACACAATAAATAATAATAATAAAAAGAAAGACGGTATATTTGCACAATTATACATTTATTTCATTCTACATAGCCAAAGAAAAACAAAAACTTCAAATAAGAATCTCTGACAAAATGTAGCTAATTATTAGTTCATTCTTACTAATTGATATGGGAATATTTTGGAGATTGTCATAAAAATTATCTAATAATTTTAGTATAGATGACAAACTTGAATTAACTAAAAACACATATCCACCTAAAATAAGTAAGTATTTGACAAAAATATAGGTACAACGAGATGACGATTTAAGATAAAAATCCTTTAAAAAAAATCTGATGTGGACACCGCATGTCTTCCTTATACACCCATTGGAATATGCATATTGCTAAGAAAACACTGACATTTTTGTTTGAGGTAACGGATTCATAAATAAACAGGCAGGCTCCAACAGCAACAACAAAAACAAAAAAAAAAAAAAAAAAAAAAAATATATATATATATAAGTAATTAAAAACTGCTATTCTAAAAATAAAAGTCACGTTAATGGGATTATATATACCGCCAAACAAATATAATAGCTTTTTCAGGAGTGGCCTATTACAGAATCTCTCATAGGCATATTCATAGGTCAGAGTTTACTGAAAATCACCAAAACTAAATTCAAAACTAAATTCAGTCTTGCTTTTGCCTCCAAGGCTGTAGCACGTGTTTTTTTTTTTTTTTTTTTTTTTTTTTTCACCTGATGAAGAAAGGCTACGTCCTTTCGAAACCGGTTGTGCTGGTTAAAAGTTTATGGTATGTAAAGAAGTTTTAAAATCTATATTTACTGAAAATCATTCGAGTATAGATGGCCTAATTTCGTTGTCTTTGTCGAAAATTAGAGGTGAAAATCGGTACATTTTGTCAAAACCATCAAATCATTTAAAATTGAGAAAGGATTTAATACTGGCTGTTGTAAAAAAAATATTTGCTGCCAAATTTTATCGCTAATCTCGCGAAGTCGCCAAGTTTGTCGCCAACGCTGATTTTGGTCTTGTGTTCTATTTTAATGATCTTGTATCGAATTTGGCGAGATGTCGATCGAAATTCGCGAAAATTTGTAGTTTATGGCTGCCAAAGTTTGGAAGTTCTAAATTCCGTAAGAACGGAATTCTTTTATTTTCCAGACAGATTCATTTGTTTATAGCGCTGAACAAAGATCTTCGAATATATTTTAATTGTCAAACAAGAATAAAACCTAATTAAGTGTTTCGTCGACTAGAACCTGCTTATATGTTAAGAATTACTTTCTACACTCAAAAATGTCGGAATCTTTCATAAGAATATCATTACGTGCTCTATCTACGTGCTGAATGTTCATAAAAGTGCATTCGTCGACAAGAACCTTTCTGTCGCTGCAAAAATTACTTTCTGCACGCAAAAATGTCGGCAACTTTCCATTTCGCCGGCGCAAGCGCTAAAGTCATCAAAAATGATACAACTGAAATCAATCTTTACGCACCTAAGATAGAGTAATTGTGCAAAACACGACCGTTTATTTAATGTTTTTTATACTTTTAAGAAGTAAATTTTCTGAAATTTTGCTCAAAACTAGCTAGTAAAGGTGTTGTTTAATAAGAAATATAACATTTATTTTGTCAAATTCATAATAAAAAATATAAATTAACTTAAAATTTGGAAAAAAAAAAAAAAAATGTGAGTTCCAAATGAAATTTAATTCCATTGGTGTCTCCAATAAAATTTACCTGGCGAGATTTGCGCCGGCGAAATGGAAAAGTACCATAGTTTCAAAGAAAAAAAAAATAGCATCACTGGATACTGTTCCTTCAATAACCATGAATCTGAAAATTCTCGACAGTCTGTATCACAATAATGATCATTACACACGTCAGTCATGAACGAAAAGAGCGCGCTAAGCTGTAACATAAAGGGTCTAGTTAAGACGGCCTTAGCACTAATTTAAAATTCAACGATGCGAACCAGAAGTTGTGTTGTTTTCTTCATGTGCGATTTGGCGAGAAAAAGGCTGGTAAATGGCACCACAACCGGCACGATTATCTCCTATTTGACGACAGTCGCTCATTCTTAACTAAACCCTATCCCCCTCCCCCCCCCCCCAAAAAAAAAAAATGTCTCCTTACGTTATTTATAAACAGAATTTAATTTAGTGTGACAGGCCTTATTTTTATCTATTCTTCAATATGAAAGCATGAAATAACTCTATTTCATTCGCCAGCATCCGTTACTGTATTCAGTTCTTGAAATTACTTTTGCATAGCTTTAGCATAGGAGTCCCTTTGCGGTTTTTATATTTTTGTTGTTATTTAGGCGTATGTCAATTGCGTAAGCAAACATCTTTGCGGGAAACGACGGATCTACGACTGTGGCAAATTTCAAATTTCGAATACTTGTCGGTTATGTCCAAAAGTTATAGCCAACAGATATTCAGAATTCATCATCTATACATATCTAGAAAAAATAACCAACGAGTATTCAGAAGACATCATCAATACATATCCAGAAGAAATCGCTACCAATTATTCAGAAGCCAACATCAATATACCTATTCAGAAGATATCGCCAACAAATATTCAGTAGCCATCCAGTTTATGAATGGCGTCGGTTTCAGATACCGAAATCGGTAACTGGTTTTTGCATACAATCAAGGATGGATTTCTCCCTTACCAGTAGGCTTTGAAAATGAAAACGTTTTTACAGATTTCATATAATATTTTAAGAAATTAAATGGTAAAATGGGATATTGGCGATCATTTTAGCAAATTTAAGATGTAATACAGTAAATGGCGACAACGCAAAATCGCTGTTTGAAAGAAATATCCCTGACATAACTAATAAATATTTTTGAGGAACAACTATAGTATCTCCCCACAGCTAAATTTGGCGATATTGGCTAAATCATAAATTATATAATCATATCATAAGCTAAATTATAAATCATAAATCATAAAATCATAAATCTAAAATAAACAGCATGCAGGCTGCCACATTATATCGCAAACAGTCCAGAACGACATCGTTATCGTTCAAATCGGCGCCAAAGAAAAATCACCAAATTCAGTTGTGAGGAGATACCATAGTTCTACCGTTGTTTAGTTTGGGAAATCTGTGTATTTTTCCTAAAAAATGTACATAAGATTCAAAAAGAACCCAAAATACAATTTTATCACAGGATAATGATAAAAAAAAAAAAAAATCATTAATAATATGCATAATACTGCGTTATGTATACGACTGAAAAGGGGCCTCTATATGGAAAATTAGGCTTAACAATTTTTAATGCACAGAGGATAATTTATGCAAAATTTCTCAATTCGTATTTATAAATTTGAAAAATAATTAAAATAAATAGCTCATGTAATTTTTATTTTTTTCAAAAATAAATTTCAAGTGTAAAAATTGCTAATAAAAATAACACATAAATAAGGCATATACAATGTCACAGTATACTGTGAAATATTGAAGACTAATTTTATTTATTTTTATTTTGAAATTTATAAAATAATTGAAAAGAAATTGTATAAAATCTTACAAGAGGCGCCGCAACGACATTATCTATAGTTTCTTTACTTTATATGAAACGAATATTACTCGATCAAGATTCTGTAGCTTTCACAATACTACAGTTTGAATTAAACTAAAAGTGATTGGAAAGTGCAAGTTGCAATAGATTTCTAAAAATTAATCGATGAAGAAATATTTGCTATCGTTTACGTGTAACAATGAGTTTGTAGCAAGAAGGAGCACATTGTTCAATACAATTAGCACCTGAAACTGACGTCATAGCGAGCTTTCAGAGCAGCGTCACTGTAGTAAAACGTATTCTAAATAAAATCGTTTTAAATGAAGTATTTTTTTATTAAAAATTTCACTGCTCGGCATGAAAATTGCCTCTGGTACCATTTCAGCATATTCTTATGTAAAATGACTTCATGAATCCGAATAATGAAGCCCATTTTGCCCTATCACCTACAGTTTTCCAGGAATGGCCCCCTATTTTTATCATTTTTCGGAGATTTTATAGCTATAAATTTGATTTTTTGGAGGGGGGGGGGGATTATTTTAACCGTCCAACATCTTGTCAGGGGCTACAGAGTTGGAAAATTCTAAAACATGTACATTTACGAGAAAGAAAAAAATTGGGGTGAGAGGGGATTTGCCGCTGAAATTATGCCTTACATATCTTATATTTTTTTTTATCTGCTCTTAATGATATTTTTTAAACTTCACACTTTTTGTTTTTAGATGTTAAATTAATTATTTTTCATTCTTCAAATTAAATTCATGGTCATAAAATTATACAACAGGGAAAGAAATTGAGGGAGGGGATGGCGTATCTAGAAAACGGTGGGTGACTGGGCAAAATGGGAGTCATATTCGGATTCAGGGGGTCGTTTTACATAAGAATCAAGAAGAATGGTATCAGATATCGATTATTATTATTATTATTTTATTATTTTTATTTATTTATTTATTTATTTATTTATTTATTTATTTTTTTGCCGAGCAGTGTTTTTTTTTTTTTTTTTTTTTAATGAGTAATTTAAAGTCTATTCCTTCTTCTAACAATTGCAAATACAAAAATGACACCATGATTAAGAATGAAACGTTCTAGCAGAAGTTGGCAATAAGGGGTCCAGTAGAAAATTTTCTTACTCCTCAGAAGAAAAAAAATCTAAGACACTAAAGCTTTTCGCGTGTTTTACACACGGTATTCATGTGTCATTATTATATTGCCGTCTATTTTATACACTGAACCTTCTAGTTGTCGACAGGTACTTTCAATCTTTCAAAGCATGAAGCCAGTTCTATTAAAAAAAAAAAAAAAATCTACCTATAAAAATGCACTAGTGTTCACCATTCGAAAAACGGATTTCTCCAGTAATCGTCATGACGTGTTTGCACAAGTAAACCCCATATGAATAAAACGTAAAATTTTCTTAAATAGTTCTATTTTAAAAGTGTTTTCACAAAATATTATCAAACAAAATGTCTTTGGCATATACTTTAAACCTAAATTTACTTCTAGGATATAAAACACGGGTCATTTAGCTGTCCCTTAATTGAATAACACATTTTTAAATAGAAAAATTCAATAATATTTCGATTTTTTCTTTAATTCTTTAATTTTTTTTTTTCCTGCCTTATTTTTGTGATATTCTCCAAGGATCTGATGTGCTCCCACTTCGTAACTGTGTGATCACACTTTACGGAGGATAAGGTACAGATCTAAGTGGTATTTAGATGAGAGGTGGTTTGTTCCGGAGCTGGTAAAACAGATTTTTATGCTGTCAAGGCATTCTAACTCAGGTTTTTTTTTAAATTGGTGCCTCTAGAGATGAATAAAAAAATTCTCTGTAATTTGAGAAAATACGCGTTATTTACGAAATATCACGTTGTCAGAACGTATTTTCTCAGAGAATTTCTGGCAGAAAATAGCAATGTTCTGAAAATAGCAATGTTTGAAGAACACGTCTTTTTCCACCTGTAATCTGTCTTGCCCTCTTAATTTACCCCATCCCTCCCCTTTCTGCGACTAAAAAGCTGCTCTGTTTTTTTAAGAAGTTTTTACTTCAAATGATATTCTTTCTTAACGTTAAACAGTAGCAATTAAGCTACAGCTACGTAATATATCACACCGGTTCCCTCCTCCTGCCCTCCCCCCCCCAAAAAAAAAAAAATTATAATAATAAAATTAAATTGCACTACATATCCAATGTTTATAGAACAAAAAGATTAATTTATATCTTTATTTAGTTTATTTTATATAAATGATATAATTTATAAATAGAAAGCTTGTATAAGAAATATTTTTATGTTTAATATTTTCGCATAAATTCTTATTCACTTATGATCCCATTAACATTTTTGTGTGATGTAACTGATTCGTAAATACACAAGCACGTTCCAATCACGTAAAAAAAAAAAAAAAGAAAAAGAAAAGAAAAGAAAAACTGCTACTTTAACCACAAAAATCATGATAATAGCTCCAAACAAATGTACTAGTTTTTTTTTTTCTTCAGAAATGGCTTCTTTTACAAACTCTCATTGGCAAATCCATAACTTAGAGTTTAGTGAAAAACATTCGAGTATGGATGGCCTCCTGTTATTCTCTTTGCCGAAAATTAAAGGGGAAAAGATAAATTTTATCGAAACAATTAATTCAGTTAAAATTGAGAAAGGATTTACTTATTCTGGCCATCCTGAAACAATATTTGCTGCCAAATTTCACCGCTAATTTCGCAGACTCTCGAAGTTTGTTGCCAACGCTTATTTTTGTCTTGGCATCAACTTTGACGATTTTGCTTCGAATTTCGCAACTTGATGACCGTATTTGAAGGAAATTTGTAGTTTAGAATCGCTAAAGTTTGGAAGCTTTGAATTTAATAAGAACAGAATTTTTCAGAAAGATTCATTGGTTTATAGCTCTGAACTAAATTCTTCGAAAATTCTTTAAGTGACGAACAAGACTAATACGAAATAAGGTGCATTCGTCGACTATAACCTGCTTATATATTAAGAACTACTTTCTACACTCAAAATGTCGGTCACTTTCATAACAAGATCATTACAGTCTCTATCTATGGGGTGAATATTCATTAAAGTTAATTCATTGACTAGAACCTGCTTATGTCGTTAAGATTTACTTTCTACAAGCAAAAATTTCGGAAATTCTCATAAAAAATCCTTACGGGCTCTATTTACGGGCTGTATATTCATTAACTAAAATTCATTCGTCGACTAGATCCTGCTAACGTCTTTACAAATTACTTTCTACACAAAAAAATGTAGAACAACTATAGTATTTCCCCACAGCTGAATTTGGCGATTTATTTTTGGCCATTATGGCTGAATCATAAATCTAAAAATCATAAATCATAAAATCATAAATACAAAATTAACAGCATGCAGGCTGCCATATTATATCGCAAACAGTCCAGAACGACATCGTTATCGTTCAAATCGGCGCCAAACAAAAATCGCCAAATTTAGCTGAGGGGAGATACTATAGTTGTAACAAAAATGTCGATAGCTTTCATAATAATATCATCACGGGCTCTATCATTAGCTTATTATAAAATCTCTATGATGGTAGGTCGCATATAATGGACGAAACCTATGTATAATTTGATCATTACGAATTTATTTTTCGTATCTCCAAAACGTAAAATCTTAGAAAGACAAAAAAAAAAAAAAAAAAAAAGTGCACAACTGGATTTTATAACAAACCCATATACCAATTTGTAATGATCTATGTCCAACCTTTATTGAGTTATGCGAGATACATTCATACACACACACATACAGAAGTCACGAAAAATTGTGTAAAATCTTTCATGTCTCTAAAACGAGAGTTCGTATTAAGAGAAATCTTGCAGCTGTACAACTAGGCATTATGACAGTCACACATATAAATCTTCAACATTCTACAATTATTTGTATTTTAGCTATGCAAGATTTAAAATCCATTTCGCAAATCGGTATTCCAGTACGTCTTTACAAGAATGCATCAAATTCGGCATCTCAGCAACCCCCCATACGCATGTATGGGGGGTTGTCATTTATGCATATAAAAAATAAAGGAAAAAGGTATAGATTTGATCTCTGTCGTCTTTGGCGACTTTTCTGTTTGGTGATTAAAAACGTAATACGAAAATATACGTGCCAGATGTGTACTTTTTAATAAATAGTGTACAAAATATCATTTAATATTATTGGCTGCTCTCTTAATATACATTATTAAAATAATCATTATTTTTAAAAATAATTAAATATGTTCTTCTGATAAATTGGCGATATTTACTATTTTTTTTCTACCAAGAACGATGGATATTAAATTTGCTCCTCAGTAAATAAATAAATAAATAAATAAATAAATAAAAACCACTGGGACAACTATAGTATTTCTCGTCAACTGGGTTTGGCGATTTATTTTTGGCGATTGGGGTTAAATTATAAAACTAAAACATAAATGATAAAATCATAAGCTAAATCTTGAATCTAAAATAAGCAGCATGCAGGCTGCCATAATATATTGCAAAGAATCCAGAACGACATCGTTATCGTTCAAACTGGCGCCAAATAAAAATCGCCAAATCCAGTTGTGGCGAAATACTATAGTTATAACGAACCACTGGATACGGCTTCTTTAATAAGCATGACTCTCAAAATTTTAGAACTTCCTTGTCGCCTTACTAAACACATTTACCGAAAAAAATAAAAGACAGAAAGAAAGACCGCGGTAAGTTGTATACTATAAAAAACTGCACTACAAACCAGAGAAGAATTTCATTACTAAAATTTTTAATCCCGATGATAAACTTATATAAAATTAAAAAGATTTTTGATAACATATAATTTAAATTGTATGATAAGATTTGTGCAAAAGAAGAAGACAAGAAAACAGATGGTTACTTTAGTTTGGGAAACCAGTGCATTTCTCATGAAAAAATTTGTAAATAATACTTAAAAATAACCTTAAAGTTAACTTTATTATAGGATAATAATATTAAAGATGAAAGTACCATTAATGAAATGTGTTATTTATATGGACAGAAACTGAGTTCTGTATTGAAAATTAGGCTTAACAAATTTTAATCTATAGAGAATAAGTACATTTCGTATTTCTTTCTAATGACGAATAATTAAGAAAAAAAAATAACTCATATAAATTTTATTTACTCCAAATATAAATGGTACATGGATAGATCACCATAGTCATCAAAATAATAATCAAAAATAAGGTCGCTTCAAGGTCGCAATATGCTGTGGAACATTAAAATCTAATTTTTATTATTTTTACTTTGAATATTATTAAATAGATGAAACAAATTAACTCAAACACTTACAGGAAGCGTCGCAGAAACATTTTTAATAGTTCCTTTACTTTTTAAAGAAACAATATTCTTCAATTAAAAACTAAAATCTTTCACACGATAAGAGTTTGAAATAAATTAAAAGAATAGGAAGTAGCTATATAATTCTAAAAAATAATCGATTAAAACTATTTACTATCTTACACGTGCAACAATGAGTTTGTACCAGACAAGAGTTGTACATTAATCAATACAACAATACCTTTAACTGACGTCATAAGGTGCTTTCCTACCAGCTTCGCTGTAGAAAAATTAACTCTAACGTAAGTAATCTATATCTATATATTAAATATCATTTTTTTAAATATCTTTTTTTTAATTATTATTTATTTATTTATTTATTTTTTATATACAAAATAAATTAAAAGAACTTCCTTCTAACAACTTAAACTAGTATGTTGTAGCCACCACAAGACTTTCTTCTTTATTTTCTTGTACAAATCCAGGAAAAATAATTAATTGAAAATATTATTTATTAAAATTATCTGACATGATGAACACAAATGATTTTCATTTTAGAGAAAACTAACACCAAATATTGAAAGAAAGGCAGTTTAATTGTCTATAAATAACATCTCACAAAATGAGTTTTCTTGTTGGTTATCGCACATATCAAGTTTCATTCAATTATATGCCATACAAGTTGAGATATACCCTCCCGCTATCGAGGAAATTTCCAGTATAACAGCGTCATCTATTGGCCTATAAGTATCCAACTTCAATCAGCATAATGTTTCTTATTAGCCTTCGCACATATCAAGTTTTGTTTGTTTATATACTATAAAACCTGAAATATAACCTCCCCTTAAATTGTAGAAATCACTGTATAACAGCGCCACCTATGGAGTGGTTGACACGAAAAGTTGAAAATTATTAATTTGTCAAGTTGCTTTTACATATAAATTCATTTGCAATTCTGAGCAGTAGTTTCTGAGATATAGCTTTCCCTTAAATTGAGGGAATCCCTTTATAGTAGCGCCACCTGTTCGTCGATAAACATTCAAATTGAATCAACATAATGTGTCACAATGACATTTTTACAGATCAAGTTTTGTTTGATCAAAAGCTATAGAACCTGAGATATAGCCTTCCCTTAAATTACGTAAATCGCTATATAGAAGCGCCACCTGTTGATCGGTTGACACCAAAAACTTATAGGCTCTAATTTAGGTAATGGTGTATCTACTTATAAATCTGTATAAAATTCTCAGCAGTAGTCCCGGAGATACAGTTGCCACAAAAATTTTGTCTTACACACAGACCGACTGACGGACAGGCAGACATTTTCTAAAAATAATAAAATCGTGTTCTAGATCTTTCAAAACGTGTAGATCCGTCGAAAACCGGAAATCAAAATTTTTTAATATATCAATACTTTTTTCTATTGAATACAAAAAAAAGTAAAAATCTGGTGTGAAACAACCACACGATTTCCATTACCCACTATTCCAGGTATTATATGCATTTTTTGGAGATATTGTGATCAGAAGACGTAAAATTGACGTAACGAAATATATATCAAAAAATTTTCCTGTTACAGGAAAATACATGATACATGAATACATGATACATGATACATAATACATTCATACATAAAGTATAAAGACGTATAAAATAGAGTTTACATAACGAGATAGAAAACTAGTATGTTTTGTGGCCATCACAAGACTTTCTTAAATATTTTCCTGTACAAATTCACTAAGTGCAAATAATTTATTAAAACTATTATTTATTAAAATTATTTATCATGATGAATGCAAATGTTTTGCATCTTAAGGAAATCTAGATTTAAATATCCAAAGAAAGACAGTTTTGTCGTCAAAAAGTAACATCTTAAAAATGCGTTTTTATAATGATTATCTCACATATAAAGTTTCGTATAGTTATATGCCATAGACGTTGAGATATAGCCATCCCCTTTTCAATGATATTTGCAGTATAGTAGTCCCACCTATTGGCCGATAAGCATCCAAATTCAGTCAACATAATGTCTCACAATGGACTTCTCACATATCAAGTTTTGTTTAATGCTATGCAATAGAACCTGATATATAGTCTTCCTTTAAAAATCGCTGTCGAAATTACTGTGTAGTAGTCACCTGTTGAGTAGTTGACATCAAACGTTGATAGGCACAAATTTATGTTAAGGTGCATCTACATACAAATTCATATGCAATTCTGTGCAGTAGTTCCTCAGATATAGCCTTTCATTAAATTGCGGAAATCGCTGTGTAGCAGCGCCACTTGTGCGCCGATAACCATTCGTTTTAAATCAGCATAATTAAATGAATATCTCATAATGGTATTCTAATAAATCAAGTTTTGTTCAATTATACGCAATAGAACCTGAGATATAGACTTCCCCTGAAATTGCAGATATTGCTGCACAGAAGCGTTATCTGTTCAGCGGTTAACACCAAAAGTTGATAGGCACTATTTAGGTCAAGGTGTATCTACATATATATTTGTATTTTATTATGAGCAGTAGTTAAGGTTAATTTGCGGACATTTGAGGACAAATTTGTAAATTCGAGAAAATTTGTCCTCAAATGATTTTCAAATTGGTAAAAATGTATTGTCACCGTATTCTGTGCTATCCTGAAAGTTTCAAATGTCTAGCTAATCGGGAAGTTAGTTAAAAAGCGACTGCAAGATGTGCACTGATAACGCTGCCGATGGCAGCAGGAACCCGAAACAGTTGACTAAAAGCATTACAAATGCATTGTCACCGTGTTCTGAGCTTTTTTGAAAGTTTCAAATGTCTAGCTAGTCGGGATTAGTTAAAAAAAAAATCGACTGCAAGCTTTGTGCAGGTGACGCTGCCGATGGCAGCAGGAACCCGAAACAGTTGGCTAAAAGTATTTAAAAAATACATTTTCACCCTGTGTTCAGAATTCTAATAACTCTGAATTTTGACAATAGATGGCAGCACTATGCAATTTTATGACTCTTTAGAATATAAAACGTTGATTAAATTCATTCTTTTTATTGATATTTTAATGTGTTTTAAACGCTAAATTATTTCTTTTTTCTTTTATTATTATTTTATTCATGTTTTCAATTAATTGTTAGTTATACATTAAATAATTCTTTTTTCAATTTGCTGTGAACTTGTTATGTTTCTGCAGACCTATTCGAGTTTGTTCTTTTGTTGTGATTCTAGCGGTAAGCTGGAAAAATTCATTCTAACGTATGAGCTGAAATAAAGTCAATAATTCATGTTTGTATTCAACTCGGTGTATTTATTCAAGCCTTTATTCATTGTTTCTTAAATATGATGTTATTAATTCAATTGAAAGGAAGGTGAGTCCTTCAAATTCATTTTAAACTGATTTGTGATTTAATATAATTTAAACCAGCGATTTTTAAAACCATACAGTCCACGATTCCATTCAAAATCCCTCCACCCTGTTCTAAACTATTCTGAAAGTTTCAAATCTATAGCTACTCGGGAAATTAGTTAAATAAATTTTCTGTCGAATCATATAAACGCTGCCGAAGGCAGTAGGGACCTGAAACAATTGACTAAAAGTGTTAAAAAATGTATTGTCACCGTGTTCTGAGCTATCCTGAAAGTTTCAAATGTCTAGCTAGTCGGGAAGTTAGTTAAAAATCGATTGCAAGATTTGTAATGGTTACACTGACGATGGCAGCAGGAACCCGAAACTGTTGGCTAAAAGTATCAAAAAAAAATGCATTTTCACCGTGTTCTGAACTATTCTGAAAGTTTGAAATGTGTAGGTAGTCGAGAAATTAGTTAAATAAATTTTCTGTCGAATCATATAAACGCTGCCGAAGGCAGTATGGACCTGAAACAATTGACTAAAAGTGTTAAAAAATGTATTGTCACCGTGTTCTGAGCTATCCTGAAAGTTTCAAATTTCTAGCTAGTCGGGAAGTTAGTTAAAAATCGATTGCAAATTTGTACTGGTTACACTGCCGATGGCAGCAGAAACCCGAAACAGTTGGTTAAAGTTATTTAATAAATGCATTTTCACCGTGTTCTGAACTATTCTGAAAGTTTCAAATGTCTAGCTAGTCGGGAAATCAGTTAAATAAATTTTCAGTCGAATCATATAAACGCTGCCGAAGGCAGTAGGGACCTGAAACAGTTGACTAACAGTGTTTAAAAAAGTATTGTCACCGTGTTCTGAGCTATCCTGAAAGTTTCAAATGCCTAGCTAGTCGGGAAGTTAGTTAAAATGCGATTGCAAGATGTGTAATGGTAACGCTGCCGAAGGCAGCAGTAACCCGAAACAGTTGGCTAAAAGTATTTAAAAAATGCATTTTCACCGTGTTCTGAACTATTCTGAAAGTTTAAAATGTGTAGCTAGTCGAGAAATTAGTTAAATAAATTTTCTGCCCTATCATATATACGCTGCCGAAGGCAGTAGGGAGCTGAAAAAATTGACTAAAAGTGTTAAAAAATGTATTGTCACCGTGTTCTGAGCTATCCTGAAAGTTTCAAATGTCTAGCTAGTCGGGAAGTTAGTTAAAAATCGATTGCAAGATTTGTACTGGAAAAGCAAACATACGAACAAGAATCGAAGTTATGAAAACATGGTAAAATAAATAAATAAATAAATAAATAAACTAAGTTCTACATCATTAAAATCATTAGTTGTGGTCAATCCAGCATACATATCAAATGCTGCGTTTAGACGCTATCGTATTCACTGATAGACATACATGAGCCTCTTTATTATAAAAAATGAAAAATGAATTCAGAAGACCTCAAAACTAATAGAAACACATAAATGTGAAATTTGAATTTTTTCATGCTAATATTTCTCGTATATAATACAGAGTGTCTTAAAAGTTCCAGTACTGACGCTGATGTATTTTTTATTTACAAAATAAAAAACCTTAAAACGATTATTTTTATGCTAATGATAAAAGACACATTTAAAATAACGGAGGAAAAAACACAGAACTTACATTTATAATAAATGTTCAAAATGTCCACCCTTTACTAGAAGGCAATGCTGAACTCGTTTGCGCATGTGTTTAGTAACGCGTTTTAACATGCTGGGAGTGTCTAGTTGTACACCTGTAAGTGTCTTCTTAACACTAGCTGTCGTTTTAGAGATATAAGAGACTTTACACGATTTTTCGTGACGTCTGTATGTATGTGTGTCTGTGTGTGTGTATGTCGCATAACTCAAAAACGGTTGGACGTAGAAAGTTGCGAATTAGTACATAAGTTTGTTATGATATCTAGTTGTGCACCTCCCTTTTTGGACTTTGTATGATTTCCGTTTTAGAGATATTTAGGAAAATTAGGTTCATAATGACAAAAAATACATAGGTTTTGGCCATAATGTATCAAAAAACGGTAATAACTCAAAAACAGTTTGGTCAAATCTTGCAATTTAACTGACTTACCAATTAGCTATACATTTGAAACTTTCAGTAAAGCTCAGAACACGTTGACAATGCATTTTTTAATTTTTTTAGCAAACAGTTTCCGATACCTGCTGCCTTCTGCAGCGTTTATGTGATTTAACAGAAAATTTATTTAATTAACTTCCCGACTAGCTAGACATTTGAAACTTTCAGACTAGATCAGAGCACGGTGAAAATGCATTTTTTTAATACTTTTCGCCAATTGTTTAGGGTTCAACTTTTGCCTTCGGCAGCGTTACCAGTACAAATCTTGCAATCGATTTTTAACTAACTTCCCGACTAGCTAGACGTTTAAAACTTCCAGAAAAGCTCAGAACACGGTGACAATGAATTTTTAAAATATTTTTAGCCAATTGTATGGAGTCACTGCTGCCTTCGGCAGTGTTTATATGGTTCAGCAGAAAATTTATTTAACTAAGTTCCCGACTAGCTAGACATTTGAAACTTTCAGAATAGTTCAGAACATGGTGAAAATGCATTTTTAAAATACTTTTAACCAATTTTTTCGGGTCCCTGCTGCTTTCGTCAGCATTACCAGTACAAATCTTGCAATCTGTTTTCAGCTAACTTTCAGAAAAGCTCAGAACACTGTGATAATTCATTTTTTTTAAATATTTTTAGCCAACTGTTTCGGGTCCAGTGTCAATGTTTTTTAACATTATGGATATTTCTAAAAGTGTATAAGGAAGTCATGTGGTGCCCACATCAGATTTTTTTTCTTATAAATAACCATGTTTTTTGTTAAAACTTTAAGAAAAAAATTGTCTTTTAATTTATTTCAATCCATTTTTGTAAAAGAAAGAAATGTAAAAACAGAATTTATTATTATTTAATGCCTTATTAAATGACAAAATTAAATTCAATGAAAACGAACGTCATCTCTTGACGAATTCGCGATATTTTGGGGTTAAATATCACAAAATTGAAAATAACTACCCTGTATATTGACCAAAAATTTTTTTATTGCAAAAGGCACTAGTACAGGTCAGAAGGAATGTCCGTGTAAATTTTCAGCTTATTAGCTGCAGAACTCTAGGCTCAATCGCTGTCAACAGTCCCTGTCTTAACAAGGAGAGGAAGAAGAATGTAACCGGGAAATTTCGGATTTTCAAAGTTATATAACTCAGGCCCCTGAATTCGGAGCGACATGCAATTTTTTATGTTTTGTCTTAATGGTATGCTTAAAGTCTGTGCAAAAAAACATTGGTCTTGGGGATCAGGGAGCTGAGATGCAGGTAGTCGAAAAGTCCGAGATGCTATGTCGACATAATGTACATTTGAAGCGTTCACCATTGAAATTCCTACTTTGTAAATTCCATTTGTTTTTCTCTTAATGTTTGTTTTAGCTTTTCGGGTGTTTGTTTCAGCTTGGCACACTTGTAGCATTCACCATTGACTTTCTGACTTTGTAAATTTCATTTGTTTCTCTCTTAATGTTTATTTTAGCTTGGCGGGTGTTTGTTTTAGCTTGGCAGGTGTTTGTTTTAGCTTGGCGGTGCGGAATGTTACTGCGTTCCTTGGTATATATATATATAATACGTGACGAATAAATATATTTCTTTTTTTTTCCTCGAAAAAATGACGTGTAATATATATATATTACGATAATGGGACAGCTTGCTGGTTGGTCCACAACTCTATTTGGCGATTTTCTTCTGGTGATTTTGGCAAAATGTAATTTTCGAAAATGCTTGCCATGTATTTCTAACATAAGCAAAGCGAAAATGCGTTTTTCAAAAGGGTGTCTGTTTTGTAATGTACACAAATAAATTAAGCCTTTTTTTAATATTAGTAAAATAAATATTTAGAATTAACTTACCTCACTTTCCATAAGAAAACATCTGAATGAAGTACCTACTGTACTGCAAGGATCATCAATAACTATACATTTACGCCATTTTAGTTTTCTACAGTTACCGGGCAAATACGATTACATAAACCAGATTTCCTAACCCACATTTTTTTCAAAAGTTCCAAAAGCATTTTTCTCTCTCTGAACAATTCACTCAAAAAAATTACCTTCTTTTCCGAAAATAGGCCTGTCTTTCGTTAAATAAAATAGCAAAAATAGAATAGAATGCTAAATATTTAAATGTCGATCAAGTTATCTATATAAATAATTATAATGCTGATTGCCATGATCATCAAAATTAAACAGCAAAGAGGCTGCCATATCATGTTGCAAAGAATAAAGAACGACATCATATTCGTTCAAAACGGCGCGATAAGAAAATCGCCAAATAGACATGTGTACCATTTTGTAAGTTGTTCAAGGATGTTTTGCAATTACTTCATTTATCTGTATATCTGCCTATTTATCTACGTACAATGAAAATTTTATCTTCACGATACAGTTTCCGAAATAATGATAGAAATCGAAAGAAACGTTGACAGAGAATTTATCTTACAAATATCTTGGATGTGTTCTTTAACCAAAAATTGCTTCACCAGTTTGTTTTCAGGTGGTGACCACTTGAAATATTCAAATCCACATAGCATATCAATACATTATTTCGTAAAAAATATATATATATATATTTCAAACAGAAATAAGGACGGTACAGCTTTACCATGGCACTTCCTTGGTAACTTTAAACATGTTTTGTTCTTTTGGTGATGAATTGAAATATCTACGAAATTGCATAAGTAAAGACCTTATCGAAAATGCCCTAGCTACTTCGTGTCAAATTTCAAATTTCAGCAAGGAAGGGGGTAGGGGAGGCGATGCTACACATATGCCAAAACGGCTTTATGATAAAACCCGAAACCCAAAGGCATCATACAAAAATACTAACAAAAAAATTTCATCTTCAAATTCAAAAAACACCAAACGAACCTATTTGATATCTGTCGTCCGTGAGGAAAAAGTAAACAAGACCGCCAAGTTATCTAGGGAACATATTTAATTCCTTTGGTTATTTTAATAACATATATTAAATAGAGCAACCAACAATATGAAACACTATTTCACAAAATATATATTACGAAAGTATACATCTAGCATGTATATTTTCATATTACGTTTCGATCGCCAAATATAAAAGTCACTAAGGACGACAAATATGAAATCTAAGCCACGCTGATGACGACCAATATCAAAGTTCTCAGTTTAAAAAAAAAGTAAAAAAAATATACGATGACATGATATGCACGCAAGAAATTTAGTATTACAGTAACCACCACTGCAAGTATACGTTGTTTATGCATATAAAAATAAAAAATCACTGGATATCACTTCTTTAATAATCATGAATCTCAAAATTCTAGAAATTCTGTGTCGCAGTAATCACTGAGACGCACGTTAGTCGCCAAAGAAAAGAGCTGTACGATAAACTCCATTACAAAACAGAAATGAATTCCATTGCTAAATTTTTAATTTCGAAGTTAAAGTAATATAAAATTGGTATAGATTTGGTATCTGTAGTAGTTAGCGATTTTCGTATTTGGAATCAAAACCGCAATACGAAAATATACATGCCAGATGTCTATTTTCGTAAAATATATTGTACGAATATATATTGTTTTATGTTATTGATCGATCTCTTAACATAGGTTATAAAAATAACCATGATTTTAAAAATAAATTAAAGGTGTTCACCAGATAACTTGGTTTATTTTACTTTCGCCAATTCGATTTTCATTCTCGACAAGGACGACAGTTATCAAATCTGCTCCACAAATATTTATAAAATTTTTGATAACTAGCCTGTCATTTATGTTAAGGCTTCAGCAAAAGTAGAAAACAGGTAAACATATGGTAACTTAAATTTGAAAAAAAAAAAAAAAAAAATATATATATATATCAAGCAGAAACGGTCGTTTTGCCAAGCCAAGCTCAGAGAAAAGCAAAACAAACAAACTACCACTAACACAAAGCAGAACGCGCCAATAATAAAATCGACAAAAATAACCCAAGATCGTTAAATGCTTATTATACAGAAACCAACTTTCCCATGTTAAATCGGCAAATTTTTTTCCCGTAAAGTTTTAAATATTGGACGAACCAAATATCGCAGTAAAATGAAACAAAAAGTAAAATATTCGTATCAACGAGATCTTTAATTTGAGATAAAAACGAACTTTCTAAGTTAATAAGTAAAAAAATGGGAGCATTTTCAATTTAGCGTAAAATTAGATGTTTTGACAACTTTTTGAAAAAAATTCTTCTTCAAGAAATTTTTTTTAAAACAAGCTAGAGAATTCATAAATGTGCAGAATTCTTTGAAAACTGGTTTTCAGATAGACAATTACTTAATTTAGGAACTTTTATAAAATTTAGCTTTTAAAAAACAAAATTTCCTATCTTAATTGCTGAAAAACTGTTAAATATCGCCAAAGAGACATAAATCGCCAAATATGAAATTGCTTCATCTCAGTTTACCCGAAAAATATTAATTTCAAATTGAGCTGCTTTTTCTTTTTATAAGTTATTTTTTTAACCAAAGAATCTTTGCTTTTATTATTTTGTACAATTTTAAATTTTATATCCCTGAAAACAGAAATGAATACATTTTTGAATAACATTTGTTTCAAATCTGTAGCTTGAATTGCTGATTTTTTAATATTTTTCATACATTAGAATAAGAAAGTCAGTACACGATATAATATCCAATTTTAATATCCTTCAATTCAATCTGGCAATGATAATTATGATGCATAAAGATTTCTACTTCCTTCTATATAGTATACTAACAGGCTTTGCCCGCTTCGCTTGTCATTTTATTGAAATGAATTTCGACTTTCGGTTTTTAATGGATTTACACGTTGTTAGAGCTCCTGAAAACAATTTGACTATTTTTAGAAAATTTCTATTTGCGTGCGTGTGTTCTATGTATGTGGCGAAAGTTTTGTTCCAACTAGATATCAGGAGCTACTGCTCAGAATTACATATAAATTTATATGCAATTGAACCTTGATGTATAATAGTGTTTATCAATATTTGGTGTCAATTGCTCAACATGGTGCTGCTATACAGTGATTGTCGCAATTTCAGAGAAGGCTATATCTGAGTAACTAATACATGGAATTGCATAAATTTACAAATAAATTTACATTGTTACAAATTATAGTGCTTATCAACTTTTGCACCAATATCTCAACATGTGGCGCTGCTATACAGCGATTTTCGCAATTTAAGGAAAGGTTCTGTTGCATATAATGAAACAAAACTTGATATGTGAAAAGGCCATTATGAGACATTATGCTGATTCAATCTCGATGCCTATCGGCCGATAAGTGGAGCTCATATACTACAATTTTTTTTTTTAGAACTGAAAGGATGCCATCTGCATGGTGAAAATTTATTTCCGTTGGACATTTTGTGCTACAATACCTCTCTGAGTTGATAATATTCAGCATTCATAATGAAAAAAATAATAAATAATTTGTGCTGCGTTAATATGTATAGGAAAATGTAGAAGAAAGTTTTATGATGGACACGACATACTAGTCTGCATAGAAAACCCATGGATAATGTCTAGCAACCAGAATTATGGAAAGTTTAACGCAAAGAAAACTTTGTAATACAGTTTAACGCAAAGAACAACATCGCACGAAAGCTGAGTTGAAATCCAGGACATATATGATGTAAAGTATCAGGTTAATTCCAGTAAATATAAAAACTATTTAAAAAAAATAAATGATATCTACAAAAAAGACACTTAAAATGTACAAAAAAAGCCAAGCTCAAGGAAAGAGAATTGATTAAAGTTGTGTCTAAAAAGGGTGTGATATCAAATTCCCAAGCTTACATTCAAATACTTATTTAATATTCCCTTTTAACTAAATTTTCACATGTGAATCAAGTGCCTTATGATATGTTGATAGAAATCCTTCTTTCCTGTACTAAATACATCATAGCGTGTTTCTGAAAAATATTATTATTTTTATTTATGCATGATGGGCTTGGCGGCCATCTTTCAAGTAATGAATAAACATTCACACAATTTGAAAGAAGTTTCTTAAAATATATCTCATATAAAATTAATTTTGCTATTCCATTCAGCAGAGACGGAAATATTTCAATAACATGATTTCTTATAAGTATTTAGTATTAAGTGCACTTCCATCCTATAAATGCCGGGAATAAAAGAATATAAAATTTTAAATTAACGTAAAAACATGAAGGAGAGGGGGGAGAGTGGGGGAGCATAGAAGCTTCCACCCCCCGTTATATTTACCCAATTTGAATTTAGCTTCTTGGAATAAATATCTCGTAAAAATAAAATGGTTATTCCATTCAACAGGGGTTGAAATATTCAGATTAAAAAAAAAAAAATGCATTAAAAACATCGCAAAAGCCCCGTTAAGCACACAAGTTGAATCAATTTAAGTTTTAACAGTGTTAAGTTTGGCACACTCCCATCCTCACCATCCTATAATTATTTCCCATTGCGCATCACTAGTGCGATATAAAAATCAAATAACCAACCAATCAACCAACTTATGCTATAATTGATGAGATTTATAGAATTCAAACTAACGTAAAACTTTGAAAGATGGCCGCCAAGCCCATCATACATAAATAAAAATAATAACTCTCCCCCCTCTCCTTCATGTTTTTACGTTAATTTAAAATTTTATATTCTTTTATTCCCGGCATTTATAGGATGGAAGTGCACTTAATACTAAATACTTATAAGAAATCATGTTATTGAAATATTTCCGTCTCTGCTGAATGGAATAGCAAAATTAATTTTATATGAGATATATTTTAAGAAACTTCTTTCAAATTGTGTGAATGTTTATTCATTACTTGAAAGATGGCCGCCAAGCCCATCATGCATAAATAAAAATAATAATATTTTTCAGAAACACGCTATGATGTATTTAGTACAGGAAAGAAGGATTTCTATCAACATATCATAAGGCACTTGATTCACATGTGAAAATTTAGTTAAAAGGGAATATTAAATAAGTATTTGAATGTAAGCTTGGGAATTTGATATCACACCCTTTTTAGACACAACTTTAATCAATTCTCTTTCCTTGAGCTTGGCTTTTTTTGTACATTTTAAGTGTCTTTTTTGTAGTATATATATATATATATATATATATATTGTATTTTTCATGAAGTATTTAAAAACAGCCATAAATATCAATTTATTACAAGATAATAACAATAAAGTAAAGAAAATCGTTAATAAAATACATAATCTTGTGATTTATATGGGCGAAAAAAGGCCTGTATATTGAAAATTAGGCTTAATGTTTTTTTAATCCACAGAGAATATTTATTTATTAATTTGATAAATAAAAAAACAGCTCGTATATACTCTACTTATTTCAAAATAAATACCAAATGCCAAAAATCGTTATTAATTATACTGAATGAGGTACATATGTAAAAATATGCTGTGGAACATACATTGAAGCTTCAATTTACTTATTATTACTTTGAAATTTATTTTAAAAAATTGAAATAAAATAAAGACTTACAAAAGGCGCCACAACGACATTTTCTATGATTTCTTCGCTTTATTTAAAAACAGTATTCCTCAGTTAAATCTTTATATCTTTCTCAAGCTAAAATGTTGAATTAAATCAAATAGAATGGAAAATAGAAACAGATTCTAAAAATTAATCGATTAAATTAGTTATTATCTTTTACATGCAACAATGAGTTTCTGTTGGCCAAGAGAACATCGTCCAATGCCACAAATACCTGAAACTGACGTCATAACGAGCTTCAGATCAGAGTCTCTGTAGTAAAATTAACTCTAACGCTGTTTACAGACACGCACATATTGCTCTACATATACTATATACTAGCAGGCTTTGTCCGTTTTGCTAGACACTATATTTAAAGAAAACTCTTTTTGTGTAACACTGTCACATACAGTTCGAAAAAGAAATTTGGACTTTGAGCGAGTGTAAGAACATATTTACTTTTTGTGCTCGACATGTTTTTTTTTTTTTTTTTTTTTTTTTTTTTTTGCCACAATAAACAAGGAAATTTTCTAGGTTAATTACTTTTTTTATGAATCCTATTTCTCACGATAAAGCGAAATATATTAGGTAAATAAATGCCTGTAATAAAATCCATCGACATTTCTGTGTAATGATCTTATTACATTTGCTTTACTTTATTTGCTTTCTTCTCATTCAACAGAAGACGAATCCAATACTTTCTTCGGTATTCAACAGAATAAAATACTCAGTTTGTAAAATTTCCCACGATTTTCCATAGATTTACAAAATCTAAGAGGTCCAGAACACGATTTGATCATTAAAAAAAAAAAAAAAAAATCTATGTATTGAGAAAAATTCTGTGGCAACTATAACTCATAAACTACTGTACAGTATTTTATAACTGTTTCTATTTATTTATAAACTAACAAAAATTGGCATTTATCAATTTTTGGTGCAAGTTACGATACGCGTGAAGCTTCTATTCGGATAATTCTCCTATTAACTGGAAGACTTCTGTTGTGTACAATTGCAGAAAACTCGATATGTATGAGAGCTATCTCACCGAACACTATGTTTATTGAATTTGTTTGCATATCAGCCGATACGTGGCACTGACATACTGCAATTTTCCTGTGTTTTTCAAAACTAAATACCAGCTTTTGAGCGTATAAATGCAACTAATTTCTTATATGAGATGTACATTTTAAAGATGAATGCTGGGTTAATATTGCACCCTACTATATATTTAAAATCGTTCTTGTGAGAAGCTATGATTGGAGTTTAATATTTATTAACCAGTAGGTAGTGATGCTATATAGAATGACATAGAAGAAATTCTTTGATTTCATAAGATACTAATTCGATATATTTTGCTTCTCCGAAAAACCTTATGCATCAGCGAAAAAAATTATGTATTTTGTCCTAAATAAGATATAATGTTCTATTCTAAAAGAAGATAGTTTGAAATTAATATTTACATGCAGTAACTTCTCGGCTTTCAGTTATACGACTCTCTTGGTTATACGCCGAATTCGCTCGGTCTTGTCCATGCTTTATGGGAAATAATGCTAAACGTCTCTCAGTTATACGACTCTTCTCTCATTTATACAACGCTTTAAACGGTTCAGACAATTTTACATTTCTTACTCAAAAATTCATTTTATTACCTTAAAAGTACCAATCATGCATGTTTTCTTACTTTTATTCTTTCCCCTATTGTTAAAGTGTATTATCAATTATGAACACCAAACTCTACAAGCAAATTAAAGCCATTATATTTAGGGATTATACACAATTTCAAATTAATCTAAAGAATGAGTTTGACATTTTTGATCGCGAAAGCAAAAAAAAAGGAAGCAACCGCAATTTTCTTTTTAGATCCGTTTATCTTACAGCATCTGCGGAGGAAAACGTGACATAGCAGAATATTAAGAATTGTTTTAAAAAATGTGATGTTTCATAAGACCTCACACAACTATACTAGCTCAAACAATGAACCCGATTTTGAAACCCTATGGGAGTCTTTTAAAGACGAAGATTGTTATGAATTGTTTATGGCCGAAGGTACTTCACAGATTATATAGAATGTGATGAAAATCGTCTTGCGTCAGAACTGAGAACTGTTGAGGAAATGTTTGAGGATATCAATAATGAAGATGTGGAGCCAGAAGTTTGACGAAGATTCGAGCAATTTTACAGCTGTTGTAAGTTTTTCAGAAGCAAGTGCTGCTTTAAATACATGATAATAAAGAATGAAATAAAGAATTATGTCCATCAAAATGATTATTCCCAAAATAGCTTGAAAGTTTTATCAGACATAGAAAGAGACCTTTTCTTTTTTCGTCGACTAGAGAAACAAACTAATATCACTTCATTTATCGAGAAAATCTGATTTGTCAATCTTTAAAATAAACATTAGTAAGTTAACTACAAATATATATTTTGTGAACATTTTATATTATATTTTAATTTTGAACATATTTTATAAATTTTGTCAAAATATGTTTTTAGCACTCAAAACAAGTCGTTCTTATGATAGGTAAAATAATTAATGCGTATAAAATTTGAAACTTATAACAGGTGCGGAAGTGCAACGGGTGATTTTGAAACTATGGAAATAATAAGTTACGTTAGAAATGAGAAAACGAGAGTGGTGCTATCTGGACTATAAACCTTTGCCATTGACCCTGATATCGGTGTTCAGTTGAGATGGCGTCGTGGGCCGGTGAACAATGCGCTTTTGCTGTGAAGGCGTATTACAAAAACAACGACAGCTACAGTCGGTAACAATAGTGTCCGAACACTAGCAAAAATTCTTATGTAAAAAAAGTACACTTCATACGGTTTTGTTAAATAAATCCTTATCAAGTCATGTTTTTACACTGACTACGAACAGGATTAAACAAGGATTTATTTAACAAAACCGTATGAAGTGCACTATTTTTACTTAGGAATTTTTGCTAGTATTCGGACACTTTTGTTACCGACTTACCATGTATCGTCAAGGTCAACGTGAGTGCTTCGGAGTACCTGCATTTGGTTGCAACCAATACTTACCTCCAACGAAAAATGAGAAAAACATAAAAATAATTTTCCATAAAAAGACAGCCAAAAAAAGGGTTAAATTTAGAATTTGGTCACTGAATAAATCGCCGCGTGAGCAGAAATCATTCAGAGTGAAGCACCAGGAGTAAAAAAAAAAAAAAAATACAATCTCCCACGTCATGCCCCAGTTCCGTCGGCGCATGCTGTCAAATTGTGGGTACAGAACTTTGAGAAAATTGTAATGAGCACGAAATACACGCTGCGTGGCCACGTTGCTGTCGTTGTTTTTGTAAAACGCCTTCACAGCAAAAGCGCGTTGTTCATCGGTCCACGACGCTATCTCAACAGAACACCGATATCAGGGTCAATGGCAAAGGTTTGTTGTCCAGATGGCACCACTCTCGTTTTCTGATTCCTAACGTAACTTACTATTTCCAGGGTTTCAAAATCGCCCGCTTCACTGCTGCACCTGTTATAATAAGATGGTCTCTCATTTATACGAATCTTTCAGTTTTTCTACAGTTCCCTGAAAGTCGTATGAGTAAGAGGTCACTGCATGTAAAAAAAAATAACAAGCATTTCTTGCACTTATATATCTCAATTTCATGTTCAAATGCAAAGAAACATTAAAAATTGAATGAGTTGTCCATTAATATAAAAATTTTAACATTGTCTTTGCTTAAAATAATTTATGAAAATTATATTTTATTCAAAAATTAATGAAAATGAGAATCGGTCCGTTGCTTTTTTCAAATCGATCATTATTATTGATTTCGATAAAAAAAGGGATAAATATATTCGATATCGAAATATCTATTTAATTATAATCAATATTCTAAAGTACTTTTAAGGGCTTAAAAAGTTTGTAAATTTTTCCTGATTTTAATAATATTTTAACAGTTTTTTTTTTTTTTTTCCATTTTAATAAAATTTAGAATTGTAAATATTTAAGCAATTAATTCATACTGAATTAGGCTTTATATATTCTTATACTCTACCGACGCGACATTTAAATGAGGGAAAAATAAATTATTAGATTTCATTGAAAAATATTTTATAGCAGAACAAATTTTTAACTTTATTTTTTATTTATTTTATTTTTCTTTATATCAAATTTTAAAGCGATTTTATTGATTTATGTGATGAAATTAGGAATAATGTGACAAATGACATAAAAATTTTAAAAGGATCTGATTTTTTATTTTTTATTTTTATTTTTTATTTTATTTTATTATTATTTTTTTTGTTTTTTTAGTTCCACATAATACTATATAGGTATGTGGAACTTAGGTAATCGTGAAAATTTTTTACCTCGTTTTTTTTTTTTTTTTTACTTTTTTACACGTTTTCAGGTGTGAGGAATCCGAAAATGACAAAATTACGTCCGAAAATGACCGTCTGTAGGGGGTGTCTGTTAGTTTCTTAGTCCGTTAGTGTGTTAGTCTGTGTACACGATATCTCAAGACCAAATTGTCGCAGAGAGGTCAGATCAGTTTTAAAATATTACTTTGGACACTGGCAAGAACCCTATTCATTTGCAACATTCGAATTTAAAAACTTCGTAAGTTATTAGAAATTTACGATTTTCTTAACATGGGAGAATAGGACAAAAATTCACTTAAACGTGCATTAAACGGAAACTTTTTACTGTAAAAATGTCAGACCAGTTTTAAAATATCAGTTTGGATGCCGGAATGAACATCAGTGACTGTAAACATACTACTTTGAAAATTTCGAAAGTTATTGGAAATTTACGAATTTCTTAACATGGCAGAATAGAGCAAAATTTCACATAAACGTCAATCTTGAGGTATATTTTCATTGTAAAGATGTCAAACCACTTTCGAAATGTTATTTAGGATACTGGCATGAATATCATAGACTATGATTTTTCCAACTTAAAAAATTCGTAAGTTATTTGGAATTTACGATTTACTTAACATGTCAGTATAAGGCAAAATTGAGCATAAACTTCCATTTTGAGGATCAAAAATACATTAGACAACTTCAAAATTACATTTATGATATTTGTTTGAACATGATTGAATACAAATATTCTAATGGGAAAATTTCGTAAATTATTCGTAATTTACGATTTTATCAACATAGCGAAATTGTAATTTTTTCATATAAATATGAATTTTGAGGATTATTGCATTGGAAATAGTAGCATGAAAAGTAAACAACGGAATTGACCCTGACAAAATAAATTAATAGATTAGAATAAGATAAATATATCGAAGGGAACGGTGGATAGCCTATTAGGCGGGGATTTCATTCTGTCACTGTATCAAGCTTTGGTAAAATTCATTTTTTTAAACATGATTATAATATGCCTCGCACTAGAAATTTATGAGAACATAAATATGGTGCGGAACTGAGCAGAGTCCACCTGTGCCAACTAGTTTTTTTTTTTTTTTTTTTTTAAACTTATAAATGAATATTTTTAATCAAAATTGTTTTAATACCCGTGCAAGATTTATTACCACGACCATTATCACTTATGTATCGAAATATAATGGTATTTATAAAAATAAATAATCTGGTTTGCCTTTTGCATTATTTTCTGTAATCTTAGATTACTAAAGATGTATTAGATGTATTAGTAGAGTTTAATTCGTAAGATATAAGATGCAGTAATTAAATATTTCTGTTGTGCTTTAAAAACAGTTAAATACTCTTAGGATGCTTTTATGCATTTAAAAAAAAAAAAAATCCGTTTTCTTTAAAGAAGACTATAGTTAATACGCGGTACTTATCAGAAATTTCCGCATAAACATAATATATTTTAATACTCTTGAATGTCCCTGTACACGAGCTGTTTGCTTGATCACAACGAAAAGATTAGTGTAACATCTCTGTACGATACAGATATAGAACATCGAGTTTGGAATTCCTGCTGCTATTAATTCGTGAGATAACGGATAACACACACACAGAGGCAGTAACACACAGAGACCAAACGCTAAAAACGTGATTTTCTGTTTGGAAATATAATAAACACACAAATTTAAAAACTTGACCCAAAAACAATACTTTCTCTACCATATACAGTAACCGCCGCTTAATAAAATCACTGGTTAATAACATCAGCCGCTTAATCTGATCATATTGGCAGGACCGGAATCAAATCAATACAAACTATTGTTGAAGTCGCCGCTTAATAAAATCAGCATCGCCGGTTGATAAACTCAAAGATATCTCCTCAGCAACAAAAAATATCATTTATGCACACTAAATTTTTTTTTATTATTTACATTGAAATTTTTTTTTTAATAAGAAAAGAAACTAAAGCACAACAATTCCTCCGTTATCGCTCATTGTCGAAGATTTTACACTTGCAGTACAGTTACAAATTAAACACGCCTCATCACTTATCTCCGTAACAATTTCAAGGAACGTATTCTTCAAAACGCATTAATAAGTTACAAATTTTGAAATGATATATATATATGTATATATATATTAATTTCTATTTATTAAAAGGCAATTTCTAGTTCTTATTTTAAAATTACTGTATCTCATAAGGTTTAAACGAAAAGATTTTAAATTTATAAGAACAGAGTGAACTTTTGGTAATGTAAAGAGGATTTTCCTCAAACGAAAATGCACGGGAACTTGGAATGCGTTTAATTTACTTATATCGAAGAAACAATTAATTAATTATCAAAAATTAATTAATATTATTTACTAATACCATTATTCGTCACCTTTTGAAGTTTCTTTCCAAATTCAGGGGAGTAATACCTTTTCCTAAAGTGCAGGAACGTTCGCCGGATATAAAAATCTGCCGCTTAATAAAATCACTTTCGTTCAGAATGAATGTGATTTTAATAAGCGGCGGAAACTGTATATTTGAAAGAAAAATTATAACATTGACTGGGGATTTCTTAATGTTTGCTTATCCAAAAGATTTGAATAATGCAGAAACTTAAGAAAAATAAATAAGTAAATGGTGTGTCGTTAATCCTGATCGTTTTTTCCGTATCAAAAGTTTGTCGCAAGTTTCAGTCAATAAGAAAAGGATTAAGAATTTACTAAATATATATATATATATAAATGCTTTAAAAATTGCCTTAATATTTTCTCTAGTTTGTATTGGCATTTGTTTGGCATTTAAAAAACAAGCCTTTAAGAATATTATACTTACAGAATGTATTTTCCTTATTTTTTGAAAATTTAAACACCATGTAAATTATCAAATTCCGGTGTTTTTTGTCAATATACTTTCAAACTTCTAATAAAAATGTTTTCAACTTTTTTTTTGTAGTTTTTTGTTTGATTGTGCGCATTTCTTTTGTTTTTCTTTTTGAGAATTGAAGTAAAAAGAATAACTTAAAATCTGTTATTCCTTTGTAAAAATGTTCAAGATTTTTTTTTTTTTTTTACCAATTCTTTAAAAAGATGTTTTTAAGATAAACATAATATAGATATAAAAAAATCGTCAAGTCAAAAATGAAATTTGTAAAAGGAAAATAATTTTTTTTTTTTTTTTTTTTTTTTTTTTTTTGTATATTGAAAGGAAAGCTGTTTTTTCTTCTCGATTATGCAAAAAAAAATTTTTTTTTTTTTCTTGGTCATTGTTTTAAATTTGGTTTCGTAAAAAAAAAAAAAAAAATCGATATAGATGGATTATAAAAGCGAAGTTAAAACATTGTTTAATCTATGTTTTTCAATAACATATGTTTAAGAAAGAGTGTTCAGAAATGAAATATATTTTTTACAGTTTTCTTAAAAAAAAAAAAAAAAAAAAAAAAAAAAAAAATCTAATTAATCAATTACGAGAAAAAATTCCTTTTAAAGAATTTTATTAATGTATGTGTATGTGGGAGAGAGCTATTTTGTATCAGCGTGTAAGTGTAAGTGCTATAATTTTTCTTGTTAAATAAAACATAAATATTCTTTGAAAACATTAACTTTTCAATTATTTTTGTGCTATAAACAAAGTGTGCATCTGAGAATAAAATTTTATTTAAATACATATTATTAAAAAAATTTTGCACCTTAATATAGATAAAATTATTATTATTATTATTATTATTATTATTATTATTTTTTTTTTATGTATGCCGAAAGAAATTTTTACATACGGAAATATTCTGTTACATTATTATATTACTTTTTTTTTTTTTTTTTTAATCTACAAAATGTCTTTTTTCTTTATTCTATCTGATTACTGAATCTGTTTATATTTAAATAAGTAAACAAATCTACATATCTATATATATATGATCTGGGTTTTGAATAAGTCTTTCAAACGAAAACTGTAAAACATATTAAATGTCTTGCACGTTAAAAATATGTTATATTTTCCCAAGTTAAAGTACAAATATATATTGAATAGTTTTTTTTCCTTCTTTGGAAGAAAAAAAAAACCTGTTTTATAGACGTCGCTCTAAACACTTTTTTTTTTTTTTTTTAATAAATCTTATTTTATTTAGTAAAGAGAGAAATCAGACTGTAAAAGTTTTGATTCTAATTTTACTTTGATTAACTTTAAAAGCTGAAATATAAGAGTAATAAATAAGTAGAAAATATTTTGAGCTTAAAAAAAGCAATTTTACGAAAACTGAAAAAAAAAAAAAAAAAAAAAAAAAAATCTAAAAATCTATAATGAAAATGAATTCTACTTTTCCCTTTTTCGGACTAGAAGGCAATTTTTGAGTCAAACCATCTTTTATTAAATTATTAAGAAGGTGCTATATACGAGAGAAAAACGGTAATTACTAATTTACAAAAATAATTAAAGTAATAAAAAAAAAAAAAAAAATGAGTCACTGTGCTGTAAGTATACATTAAAAAAATTGTGTACGTATAGTGGGAATTTTATCAGTAATGAACACTTACAAATATAAGTTTTAAAATTAAATTTTCTAAACAGTTCATAAAATCACCTTGCATTAAGTTAATATTACAAATCTCTAAGGTTAGTGTCGAACTACAATAATTTCAAGACTTGATTGCAGAATTGTAAATGCTGTTCTTTTAAAATTAATTTTTAAGGCAATAGATTTTTATATCATCAAAGTACCTTTCAACATGGCTTAAAATGTTAATAATATCGGAAAATCTTTAGAAGGGTGTCCTGTCCTTTCTCCACTAGTCTACAAATGGACCGACCGTGTACCCAAGCAGCACCGAAACGTTCTCTGAACGTTCAAAAATTGTTCTGCAAACACGTTCTAAGAACGTTCACTCTGAACGTGTTATAGACGTCTATCTGTCCATCTTGAAGACGTACAATAGTACGGTTCAGAGAACGTTCAATGAACGTGTAACTATCACCATCGGTGTTATAGAAGCGTTCTGAGAACGTTCTATGTACACGGTCTCAGAACGTTCTAAACGTTTTTAGAACGTTTTCAAAACGTTATACACATTTTCAGAACGTTCTAGAAAACGTACTGTAAACGTTCTAAAATAGTGTAGAAACGTTCTGAAAACGTTCTATACACACGTTCTCACAACGTTATGTAAACAATTTTTGAACGTTCTTTGTACGTGCTAAAAATGTCTTGTATCATAAAATGGAAGAACTCGCAACAATTGTTCCGGGTCGAAAGAAGACACGACCCTTCGTCAGACGAACATAGTAGGCACGAGTGCTGAAAATACAAGAGCTACGTTGCAGTTTTTTTTTGCAGCATTCGTGCCTACTTTGTTCGGTTGATGAAGGGTTATGTCTTTTCTCGACCCGGAACAATTGTTGCGAGTTCTTCCATTTTCTTCGAATTCTTGAATTTTATAGTGTCTATTCAAAGTTCTGCACTTGTTATTTTATTTACTTATTTTATTTTTCTTTTTTTCCTTCCTTTCCTTATTTATCTTTTCTTTCCTTTTTTCCTTTTTGTGTAGTGCATTGTAATATGGTATAAGAAACGATCAAGTATTTTGAATATTCTGGATAAATATTTGAATTCAAAAACGAATAAATAAATTCAAGATTTGGAATATTTTGAAAAAATTTAAGATATATGCCCCCTGCTAACTAATTATTATTCCCCCCTAGATTTTGCATCATTATAATTTAACAATAGAATATAACCATATTTTGATATTGATTTTAATAAGTTAAGCAAAAAAACTTAAATATATTTTTATGTCTAAATTTTGAAACTTACTGCAAATTTTAGCATTCAAACACAAAAATTTTTTATTAAATTTTAAATTATCAATGGAATCTCAGATTAATGCCCAGATATGTTACATATTCTATTTTTAAACTATAATAATGCAGAGTCAATGGAAAACAAAAAATAAAAATTAGTTAAAAGAAGTACCCAAGTGTACAAAATTAAAACAATGAACTGTTTCCTCGTTTTCTTTTTTTCCACATAATTCTTAAACAAATAAACACAGAAGTATAAAATTTGGATAGCATGTTTTTTAAAATACCATGAATCGAATTTTATATAACTTTAGCATAAGTAATAATTCTTAAACTAAAAATCAGTAAATTTTTCTCGAAAATAAACTTTGGAAAAATGAAAAATTTCAGCAATTTTAGAAAAGAAAACTTAATGAAAAATGGTCATGAAGGTGCATTACAGATAGGTTAAAGATGTACGTGCATCTATATTTTATTTGTAGATTAAAACCGAAAATTTTTTCTTGTAGTATTTTTTTTTTTTTTTTTCTTTTTTCTTTCTTTATTTTTTCGCGTGTGGATATTTTTTTTTAATTTTACATAGAAACATGAAAATCGGATAAAACGTTCATTATTAAATTATTTATCGACGTTTTTATTATTCTAGTGATGGTCACAGTTTATACAAATTAGTAATTATTATTATTATTATTTTTTTTTTTTTTTTTTCAAAAATTCCATTATTAAAGTAAAAGAGAAATGAACACAGAAAGAAAAATCAGGATTTTGTTTTTAACATTTGAGGGCATGTGCGTGTTCACTTGTCTATAATGCATCATTAACACAATTTTTCATTAAGTTTTCTTTACTAAAATTGTTGAAATTTTTCATTCTTTCCAAAGCTTACTTTTGAGAAAAATTAATAATTATTACTTTAAAATTATTGCTTATGCTAAAGTTATGTAAAATTCGAATAATGGTATGATAAAGAACATGCCAGCCAAATTTTATGTCCATGTGTTTATTTGTTTAAAAGTTATGTACAAAAGAAGAAAATAGGAAAGCAGGTTTGTTCCTTTAATTTTGAACAGCGGTGTATTTTAAATACGTTAAATAAATAAATAAATAAATATATATATATTTAAATAGATTCCGTGAAATTTCCTTAATATTTTCATATTTCAAATCATGCGTATGCAAAATTTATTTAAATTATTGATTTTGAGTTTATAAATTTTACATACACCATGCAGTGAAATATAACAGTATAAAATGTGGTAAAACTTTTTGAACAATAAATAAATAATTAATTAAAAGTTGTTTCTGCAAACAAAACAAATAATAAAATAATAATAATAAATAAAATAAAATAATTTAAAACATTTAGAAATATTAAGAATCACCTTCATATTGTTTGTCTATGTTTGTTTGTTTTTTTTCTTTATTTCTTTTCTTTCTTTCATTTTTCTTCCCTTTGGATTTTGTGATTCATTTGTATGTATGTGTGCCTTTGTGTTATAAAATTTTACGTACATGTCTTCAAATATAATAACATACAGTATTTTCATTTTTTTTTTTTTTTTTAACTATAATTAAAGAAAACTGAAAAGTTTTAAGATGCTCCTTACTGACTAATTATTATTTTTCCCTTTGATTTTGCATTAATATATTTTAACAATAGAACCTAACCATATTTGGGTAATTAATTTGCGAAATTCTTGTTAAGTTAAATATATATATATATATATATATATATAGATATATACAGTCGGTAACAAAAGTGTCCGAACACTAACGAAAATTCCTATGTAAATTAAGTACACTTCGTAAGGTTGTATTAAATAAATCCTTGTCGAATCCTATTCTTAGTCAGTGTAAGAACATGATTCGATAAAGATTTATTTAACAAAACCGTATGAAGTGTACTTTTTTTACATAGGAATTTTTGCTAGTGTTCGGACACTTTTGTTACCGACTGTATATGTTTAAATACTGAAACTTATTGCAAACTTTTGGCATTCAAACATAGAACTATTTTTAAAACTTTAACTTATCAATGAATTCACAAATTAATACCTAGATATGTTATATATTCTATTGATAAAGAGTAATAATGTACAAATGATGGGAGAAAATAAAAATATTTAAGAGAAGTATTAAAAAAAAAATTAAAATTAGTTAATTAATCTATTTATTATCGATTTTGTGAAGATTTAATTTTAAAGTATTGATTTAGAGTTTATGAATTTTACTTACACATGCATTGAAATATAACAATATAAAATACGATAAAAATTCTTGAAAATCTTTTAAATATAAAATAAATAAATTTTAAAATTTAAAATATTTTTAAAATTTTTAGAGAGCCGGCTGCTAACTATTTTTCCCTTGATTTTACAATACTACAGTCTAACAATAAAATCTAAACAAATATACTTAAATATATCTAACATTAAACTGTAATAATACAAAATCGAATGGGGAAAAAAATAATAATAATAAATAATTAAAAGGTAGTTAGCATGAAAAATTTAAAAAATTAATGTTTTCAAATTATTATTATTACTCTTTATTTATTTATTTATTTATTTATTTGTTTATTTTTTATGGTTTTTGAAAACTTTAATTTATTTAATTTTGTTAAATTTGAATGCAGATTTGGGCAAAACTATGGAAATCCTAGACTAGACATATGAAAATTGTGTAGAATAAACTTATCTGTAGATAGTGTATCCAAATGTCAGGAAGAAATCTCAAACCACACGCAATGAAAATAATGACAGAAAAAGTTACCGTTATCTATCTTGGACCTTGGAGTCCAAGTGCTTCCGTTGTCATAACTGGCAAACCCAATAAAAATTTCACAGTTTGGCGAATTTTTTCGTTTTTTTTTTTTTTTTTTTTTTTTTTAAGATTCAAGATTCAGCAAAATGTATATCACTTTTATATTATTAATTGAAAAGGAATTTAATTTAATTAAATTTATTATTTTTGTGAGAAATACAAAACTCAAGATTTTTATTCAGATTTTTTTTTTTTTTTTTTTAATATTACGTGTTATTGCGTATCTATTTAATAATATTTTGCAAAATAATTGACGTTTATTATGAAGTAAAATATAAAAATTTGATCGCAACTAAAATAATCGCATGCCTGCTTATATGAATCAATTACAATAAATTACAGGAAATGTTAAACTAGTGTCTTGTGACTATCACACAATTTTTTTCTTTATTTTCTAATACAATTCACATAGTTTAGATCAAATCACACATTTTACACAGTAAAATTGAAAAACAAAATAAAATATATATATATATATATAATAATAATATTAACTTTTTTTTTTTTTTAAATATCGATAACTTTGTTTTACATTATCACAGATAATTGATTCAACCGTTCGTTTTAAAAGATATCAACGAGTAATTTTGAAAAAATATTATAAAAATTTACACACCCGAGGAGGGGGGAAGGATTGCTATTCTTCTTGTTAAAAGTCTTGTTCACCGTTAATATTTTTAAAAAAATCAGTTTGACAATGTTCAACTAAAGAAATCCCTATTGTGTGTATTTATAAGAAATTTTTTCCTTTATTGTAATATTAAAAATTTTGAAAAAAATAAATGACAGTGCGACCTGTTGAGCGTTATATGTGTAAAAAAAAAGGGGGGGGGGGTAATAATCACTAACTGATATCAAGGGGGAGCAAAATATAAGTTTTCAGGAAATTCTGTTCATTAGTTTTTGACCTAGAGATGACACAAAATTCTTATCACACATGTCCAAACACACAGACAAACTGGCATTTTCTAAGAAATATCAATTTTTTATTAGAACATCTTAAAAAGGGAAAAATCTATCGAAACGCGGGAGCCAAAAATATTTACGAATCAAACCTTTCTTCTTTTTATTATAGAAGAAAGTAATAAATAAATAAGGAAAACAAAATTTTTAGCTACTTTATTTATTTTTTTTTTTTTTTATTGTTTCAGCTTCTAAATTTACAATATCATAGATTATTTACAACGTATGATCACTTCACTGTTTATTATTATTATGTTTGTTACTTACATAAGAAAAAAGCACTAGATTTGTGAAAATGTTTAACTTCCGGTTTTCGATAAATATACACGTTTTGTGACTTCTGAGTATGATTTGGCTTTTTTTTTCACTTGAAAATGACTGTGAGTTCGTTAAAAAATAAAGAAATAAATAGAAATAAATAAATGTGGACGCGGTTTCTCAAGAAGCAATTGACGCAAAGTAACATAACATTTGAATGGACCAGGAAGTAAATTAGTGCTTATTAGCTTTTAAGATATTATTGTCCATTTTGTGGCGCTGATATAATGTGATCCCATATAAGGAAAGGTTGTATCAGAACTTGTATGATACATAAATGCACTAAAGTTATATATGAGATCAGCATTATGTAAATCTCTGCTGATTCAATTTGGGTGCATATCGGTCGACAGGTGCTTCTGCTATGCTGCAATTTAATCTTGTTAACGGGAAGGCAGTATATCAGTTTCTATGATATTTAAAAGCATCACATTTCGTTTGTGAGATGGCTATTGTAAAGTTAAATAAATTAATTTTCCATATCGGCTATGTTAGGTGGCGCTACTACGTTGAAGTTTTACCCGTTTAGTTAAAATTTTATTTCAACTTTTGTCATTTAAATACCACAAACTTGGTATGTGAAAAATATATTATTAAAATTTATTCTGATTGAATTCGGATACAAATTGGCAAACAAGTTGTGCTGCTATTACTTTTTACGATTTCTAGATGTCTACAGTCTACATTTCAGCATCTATTGCTGAAAATTACACGAAATTACATATATAAAAAGTTTTTTATATGATGGTAAGTTGATTAAAATTCTGTAAATGCTAATCGTAGCTAACTTTGTTCATATAGAATGATATAAAAGAAAGTTTTGTGATGGTCCCAGCGTAACTAATTTTGTATTATAGTTGTGTCACTCAAAGAAAAAATAGTTATATTTTTATTGATACGAGTATAATACAGAAATTATTTATTTTTTAGTAATAAATTTCGTAATTAACAAAAGAGAAAAATAATTCGAATCTCATTGTTTATAAAAAAGTTTCCATCTCTTCTTCACTATATTGTTTAATTTAGTGATAAACCCTACAGTTAATGCCTTAAAATATGCTTGATTTCAAATGAAGAAGAAGAAATCTCCTGAAATCTATCTTTAGAGCTTTATATGGAAAATAAAAGTTTAAAATAGGTTATTTTTTATATAGCTCTTATATCGTATAAAAATTTCGTGCACATTATTGTTTTCTTGAGTAAATATTTATCGAGTCATGGTCTTAGTCTTATGCTGTTCATAGAAAAGTAAGTTTGTGATAAAAAATAACGGTCAAACTATTAAAAAAAAAAAAAAAAAAAAAAAAAAATGGTATATGAAAAATGTGGATGTGTTCAGTAATTTTGCTGCCGATTGTATAAAAAGTTTTCTTGAATGATTATCAATATTATATGAACAAAAGAAAATTCATTTCACAATCCTTAGTTTAAAAAAATCTGTGCATTTTTATACAAAATGTTATACCAGAGGCCTGCACGAGCCGAAAGTTTAAGGCCTGAGCCCAGTCCGGACGAAAACCGATAAAGTCAGGCTCGATGAAGAAAGGGGGAAAATGAATAAAAACAACAAGAAAAAATTGCATGCATTTCTACGCTTTTTTATTTTTATTTTATTTTATTTTTATTTTATTTTTATTGTATTTATTTATTTATTTATTATTATTGCTATTATTATAATAAGTATTAGTATTATTATTTTGTATCTAATTTTCAGAGGCTTTATTAGATTAGAATTTTTTTATTCAGAGGCTAAGCAATTTATTAATGGAAAATGATGCCATTCTCATGTAATATCCTGACAAAAATAGCGTTATAAACATACACACAATGACACACACATGCACTCACATATAGAAAGAGAAAGTTTTCTGAAATCATTTTTGGCTCTCATGATGTGTGGAACTTCAAGATATCGCAAAATTTTTTAATTACGAAAAATGTACAGACAAAAGTCAGATTTATTAATATAGATTTATCATAAAACATATTTTTTTTTTTTTTCATTTATCAGACCCTTTCCAAACCCAAATAAATAAATAAATAGATAATGAAATAAAAATTACTTTTAGTTCCCCATCATACTATAGGTATGGGGAACTTAGGTATCGTGAAAATTTTCGACCTCGGTTTTTTGACTTTTTTACACGTTTTCAGGTGTGAGGAATCCGAAAATGACAAAATTTGTATGGTGTCTGTCTGTAGGGTGTCTGTTAGTGGGTTAGTGTGTTAGTGTGTTAGTCTGTGTACACAATATCTCAAGAACAAATTGTCGCAGAGAGGTCAAATCAGTTTTAAAGTATTACTTTCGACACTGGCAAGAACCCTATTCATTTACAACATTCGAATTTAAAAACTTTGTAAGTTATTAGAAATTTACGATTTTCTTAACATGGGAGAATAGGACAAAAATTCACTTAAACGTGCATTAAATGGAAACTTTTTACTGTAAAAATGTCAGACCAGTTTTAAAATAGTTTTGATGCCGGAATGAACATCAGTAACTATAAATAAGCTACTTTGAAAATTTCGCAAGTCATTGGATATTTACGAATTTCTTAACATGGCAGAATAGGACAAAATTTGACATAAATGTCAATTTTGAGAGATATTTTCATCGTAAAGATGTCAGACTACTTTTGAAATATTATTTAGGATACTGGCATGAATATTATTGACTATGAATTTTCCAATATAAAAATTTCGTAAGTTATTGGAAATTTACAAATTTCTTAACATGGCAGGATAGAGCAAAATTTCGCATAAACGTCAATCTTGAGGGATGTTTTCATCGTAAAGATGTCAAACCACTTACGAAATATTATTTAGGATACTGGCATGAATATCATAGACTATGATTTTTCCAATTTAAAAAATTTGTAAGTTATTTGGAATTTACGATTTACTTAAAATGACAGAATGGGGTAAAATTGAGCATAAACTTCCATTTTGAGGATCATAAATACATTAGACAACTTCAAAATTACATTTATAATATTTTTTTTGAACATGATTGAATACAAATATTCTAATAGGAAAATTTCGTAAATTATTCGTAATTTACGATTTTACCAGCATAGCGAAATTGTAAATTTTTCATACAAATATGAATTTTGAGGATTATTGCATTGGAAATAGTAGCATGAAAACTAAACAACGGAATTGACCCTGATAAAATAAATTAATAGATTAGAATAAGATAAATATATCGAAGTGAACGAAGGATAGCCTATTAGGCGGGGATTTCATTCTGTCACTCTATCAAGCTTTGGCGAAATTCATTTCTTTTAACATGATTATAATATGTCTCGCACTAGAAATATATGAGAACATAAATAAGATGGGGAACTGAGCAGAGTCCACCTATGCCAACTAACTAGTTAATTATATATTATCAATATTAAAAAAAAAAAGACTGTTTTTTATTTAAATTTTAATAATAATCTGGTGGCACTCATCCGACTTTTTCTTACTCTTACCTAGCATTTGAATGCTATAAACACAAATTGCGGATTAAGGTGTAAGGTAACAAGTACTATATATAAATCTACGTTTCAAATATTTCAAACTACTTTTAGGAACAAATAAATTTTGATGAATAACTCTCTTAGTGAGGGGGTTAAATATAGTACTTACTATAAATAATTCTTGGTTGATATTAAATTTAAAAGTTCATTTGAAATTATTCAATCAACTTCGATCTCACCACTTTTGAAGCTTATTAATCTTAGTCAAATATTTTAAGTAGCAACCTCATAATCAACTTCAAAATACAAAATTTAAATTGTCTGCAAATATATGTTCTAAAGTTAGCTGATAACAGACATACACAAAGATTAACATTTTAAAATTTCATTTTAGTATTTAGGGACCCTCAAAACGTGTAATTATGCGCGAAACAAGCCTTAAAAATTTCACTTTAAAATTTTTTTATTTTGTTCTCTGCATAGGTATAAAGAAATTTTTATTCCTGGGTAGACCTGTAAAGGAAAGGAGAACGATTCTCATACCATATTTTCCACAAAACATGCTTTTATGCATATAAAAAATATATGTTCATTTCATTTTGTTTAGTACAGGCTATAGATGTTAAACTGTAAATAGCAAAAAATTTTACCCACATACTTAATGTATTTGAATTATTATGGATATCCCTGTACACGAACCATTTCCATGATCTCAACGAAAAGCTAAGTGCAGCATCCTTATATGACACTGATTTAGAATGTTAAGTTTTCATATTCTGGAATTATTTGTTTTTTAGCTATGCTGATAACAGGCACACACGCATAGACATACACAAAGACACACATACACACTCAGAGATCAAACGTAAAAACTTGATATTTGGAGTCAGGGGACCTCAAAACGCGTAAGTATTAAAAAAACGCAGTTTTCAAAATTTAACCCAAAAAGCAATACTTTCTCTATCTTATCTAAGGATAAGAAAATGCATAAAAGAAAAGAAATAATTAAGGATAGGAGAAAATATAGCCAAATTAGCGATAAAGTTGCCAAACCGTTTGGTTTGACTTCCCGCAACAGCTGCAAATTAAAGCGCGAAAATCTTTGTGACTGCAATTCTGCTGACCATGCACTATATTACTCATTCAATAACATCCGGGATTTTCTTTTTTGTTCACGATTTCCATTAGACTCAAATCTTAAACATTTTTAAAACTTGTACATTGAGGCCATCACAAAACATTCGTCCATATTTTCCCATTCAAACTCTTGCAGTACAGAACATGTTATTTATTAAATTTATTATTTATCTAAATACTTTCCTCTGGCGAATGCATACGATTTTCATAAATCAGAATACAATCAGTTTTATGCTAGATCTAGAAAATATAATCTTAGAAAACATAATTTTCTAAAGATTTTCATTTTTGTTATTATTATGAAAAATGATAAAAAAGTAGATAAATTTGTTTTTAAATCATCAGAAATCGATGGTTCAACCATTCATTTTAAAGGTAAACATATTGAAAAATCTTCCATACACCCCTTCTCCTCCCTCGGGAATGATGGATACTTATTCCTTGGAGAGAAATTGATGTCCGATGAATACCCCCCCCCCCCAAAAAAAAATAAATAAATAAATAAATAAATAAAAATAAAATAAAATAAAATAAAGAAAAAAAAAGCATTGAGTATTACTGGTTATACAACCAAGTTGTATCAACAATATATCAAATGTATGTCACACACAAGGTTTGATGAGTATATATATTATAGAAGCTGAGATATAGTCTTTCCGTAAATAGAAAATATAGGCTTTTTATAAATTGGAACGTGGCAGCGCCACCTGTCGTCCGATAAGCACCCAAAGTTAATCAGTAGAGTTTTATATACTAGCAATTTTACGTACAACTTTTACAACATTTATAAATCACAGAAGTTGAGATATTTCGTTCCCGTTATGGGATTAAATTGCAACATAGCTACGCCACATGTTGGCCGATGTGCATCAGTGACGTTTTACATAAAATCGATTTCACATATAACTTCAGTATATTACAAAATTTAGAAGTTTAAGTTTTGTTTTAAATCACATGAGCTGAAATATTGCCTTTCAGATAACGTAATTAAATTGCAGATTAGTAACGCCACCTGTTGGCCAATGTATACATTCAAAATGTATATACACCTCCTTATACATACACCCCGTGTATCAAGTTTTATGAATTTGTACACTATAGAAGTTGAGATATAACCATCACATAACTGGTGGGATTCACTACGTAGCAGCGCCACCTATCAGGCGAAATATCCCATATGCAATTAAAAAAAACACCAATTGAGGGCAAGTTCCAATTATATAACAAATTTCGTTAAATTCTGTCCATTGATTTTTGAAATAAAATATCCACAATTTTATTTTCACCAATTTAAAATTTTGTAATTTTTTTCACTTCACCGCTACTACTTCTAGTTGAGCATTCTTCATTGACGTGCTAACAAAACGTTAAACTGAAAATATAAAAAAGGCCCTATCCGCTATCATGTTAAAAAATTATAAATTTCGAATAACTGACGAAGATTTTAAATTAGAATGTTGCAAATCTCTGAATAGGATTGATATCATACGTGATATTTTAAAACTGGTCCGATTTCTCTGCAATCATTTGTTGTTAAGATTTCGTTTACCTGGACTAACAGACTAACACACTAATAGGCACCAATACCCATTAACAGGCACCATACCAACCTTTGATTTTCGGATTCTTCACACCACAAAACGTGTAAAAAATTCAAAAACCGAAGTCTAAAATTTTCATGATTAAACTAGTTTGCCTACCAATAGTATACTTAAAAATCCTTTTGTCATGTTCGTTATAATTACACTGTTACAGAACGTGTTATGACGGTCATATAGTTGAACGTTCTATATAGAACTAGAATTGTACGTGTTATAGATGGTACAAAGCACACATTTTCAGAACGTTTTAAATAATACTATTTTTGAACGTACAATAGAACGTTCTATTGACACGAAACACGGTGTTTGAACTACTGTAACCGTTATTAAACGTTCAAAGAACGTTCTTGTGCTACTTGGGTAGCTTTGTCTTGTCTTCGTTAATGTAAAAGTTTCTTGGACGATAGTAAAGGCTGGTTTCCACCAAGGCTGGTATTCAGAATCTTTTGATGTGGTCAAGTGGGCTCAAAACCGTTGAACGTGGTTGGAAGTCTAGAGACCTAGCCCCCAGCTGGAATAATTGAAGGGCCAGAAGCAGATATCTTTGTCAAATTTGCATGCTTTCCTTTCAAGAATCTGCGCAATCTGATAAAAGAAGGTTACAATTGATGATAAGACCTTTTCTCTCTGTGTCGGAAGCGTGATTAATGGCTTTTTGATCCTCGTAGTTCCAACCTTGGTGGAAACCGGCCTTAATATTACACCAGGAGCAGTAGGGGCTGAAGGAAAGGGGTCCGTTCACGTCGTAACCTCGGCTTCGAAACGGCGGGAGTTCGGCTTGATCTTATTGACATCTTAATTTTGATCTTCCGTTGAGAGAATGGCTTATCCCTCTTTGATAGTCATGCGCACAAAGTTGCGCATTAGGCGTTAATAGATAAACGGGGATCGGATAAAGCATCGAGTAATGATAGAAGTAGAGTACGGATTCTTATACTGGCTATGGGCAAAAACTCCACGAACATCACTGTGGTTTTTGCGCCTTCTTCTGACGATAATTGCTTTCTTGGCAACTGTTTCTTGGAATTTTGCATGTTTTAAATGGTTTGTTCTTCTTACTTCCAAAACTCCAAAGAAAAATCAAACAGAACAGTTTCAATCAATAACAAGGATTAGATCAATTGCTTTTTATGAATACTTGTTTTTCATTTCAGCTAGTGTAGGTTGTGGTTTGTGTTCAATTTACACCCAATCGAAATATAAAACAGCGATAGCAAAGATGGAGGAAACTTCCTTTGGTGGAAGTGGAATGTCAATATGGCAGTAGAAAAAACGGTTTGGCGAATGATTTGGTGGAATGGTGGGGATGTGATGTTCGAGAACAAAAAGGTTACTGGTCCAGGGTCTACTCTAATATCTATTCATGAAGATAAAGCTGCATTATCAGTCCTTTACCGACTCGTCGAAAGAGGGCAGAACACAACACCCATCCAAAAATTTACCACTTTCGGTAATCTGATAGAAATCGAGTGTAACTGACAGTTCATTGAAAGACATTTATGAAAAGTTGATAAAGTTAATTTTAAGATGAAGGGTCTTACTAAGTGGCCTTACTCCATAATTACGCGAGTTTTAGAGAAAACCACGGAAAATTACAAATGGCTAATCCAACGAGCTTGACCTCGGTCCAAATCTGTTACCAATCCCTCCCCCCCCCCCATATAGAA
Organism: Salticus scenicus; assembly: GCA_963930645.1. Taxonomy (NCBI): domain Eukaryota; kingdom Metazoa; phylum Arthropoda; class Arachnida; order Araneae; family Salticidae; genus Salticus; species Salticus scenicus. Next base: position 390,597,848 of record OZ005649.1, read on the forward strand.
GATTAAAGATAAAACTTCTCGACCATTACCGACGCGCAGTTTTAATATTGGGAATTTAAGGAATTTCAAACAACATTTTAAATTAAATTCCAGAGAAAGAATTTCTTTTAAATGCAAAAAATTAAAAATCTTTTAATAAATGTAAAACGCTTCAGCTGTTAGATTCACTCTCTGGTTGCCTAGAAATATTTATTCATACAAAAGTGTCGAAGGGGGATATTAATTTTCTTTCGTCGATATATTTGCATGTAATGCAGTATGAAGTTGCATATTGAACTGATATAACTGATATAAGTCATATTATCGATACTTGAAGATTATTTAACTGGAAAATTATAGTTAGATTTTAATGAACCTTGTAGATTATCAATTTTTCGTCTATGAAACAAACGGAATTATATTCATTGCTGATAAATTAATGCGAAATATTTTTCGGATAACATAAATAACTTTTTAAATGTTGGCAGGATATTGCATCCTTTCGGATTTTGAGATTTAAATTCCTATTTGTATAGCAAAATAAATAATTTTATCATCAATTTTAAAAATATTGTCTCTGTCTCTTTAAGTTTTAAGAGTATTTATAAAAAAATATTCATTTATATTGAAATAAACAGAAAAAGAAGCTAGAAAGTTTTACTTTCTGAACACATAATATTAGTATCAGCTATTTTTATGCAGACATATGCATGTACTGTTAAAAATGGTTTCTTAAAAATGAGCTAAATTGTCTGAAAATAGCTCGGAAATAATATATACTTAAATTTGAGAAACCATGTGCTCTTTTTTGAGTATGTTGACATGCTCAAAAATGGGGTTGACCAATAAGAATTTTAATATCCCCATGTTTCACATGTCAATATACTCAAAAATGAGTACATGGGTTTTCAAATTTAAGTATCTACTGTTTTGGAACTATTTTGAGACAATTTATCTCATTTTTATGAAACCATTTTTAACAGTGTTCACATGTGTATGTGTGTGAACAATGTACATGTGTGTAAAGGAACATGATAATGTCTGAACACTTGATTCGTTTCATCTTAAAGATGGTAGGCACGTTATAGGTCCTTGGTAACCAAAACTGATATCTTTTTTCTAATTTTTTTATTATTGTGGCTTACATAAAGATGGGGCTTGCCAATACATAAAGAATTATGCAACATTTGCCCTCTCTGCCTTTTTCAATGACTCAGATGAAGAGCGAGTTTTTGTGCATAACTTTTGGGACAGCAACAAGACTGTAAGCTTCATGCCTAATAACTCCGATGAATAGTTCCAAAACCCTCTGCGACCTGTACCTCGAATCTAGCAGACGAAAAAGGTCACACATGATGTCCAAGAAAGCTTCAATTAATTAGGAAATTTTGTTCCAAATTTTCGTTTATATTTTTCAAGTGTGATACTTTAAATTCTGGAACCATACGAAATAAGGTCTGTCATATCGTCAAACATTGTACACTAAGGGACGAAAAAAAAAAGTCGCACTGTAGAAAAATTGACTTATACCTTTTGTATTTTTAATAACTTAAAAACTAATGATTGGAACAGATAAAACTGTTATGTTTGTATAATATGGAAGTCATAACATGATACCTACGCACATTTTTGTTTTTATAATTAGCTTTATTACACTCTACGAAGTATTTAATAAAAATCTCCATGAATTTTTCTTATTAAATGTAATATAATAAACATATGCTTTGCATTCTATTATGATTTATTATACGAAATAAACACGTTATATTTTAATGTATGAAATAAAACTATTTATTTATTAGATCTAAACAATTATTGAATAAAAATATGTATTCTGCATTGGGTTAATTCCACCTTTATATGGAATTACTGCTTTAATTCGCAATAGTAACGCGTAATTTCACAGTTTTTTAACATGAAATTCAGAAATTTCACGGTGCCAAATTTCATAAACAATATTTTCTAGTTCTTGTAAAGTTATTGGCTACAAATATCGAATCCCTACCCTCTTTTATAGAATAAACATTTTCGAGCGAATTGAAATTAGGACTATTTTCATGTCTAGTAAAGAAGAAATTCTTCGATATTCTTTGTAGGATTTATCTTTAAGTAAAAAAAATTATGATAACTTAACAAATTATAGATGCTCAGGGGAATAGATAGGTAATCTTAACAATTTGAATTAAATAAGAGTACGAGAGGTGCCATGTAACAAGATGCATTATCATCTTGAAATGCTGATTGTGGAAAAGTCTAAAATACCTCTAAAATAGTCGGTCAGGCATCGATTTTTTAATGGCCCAGTTTTATTTCGGGTTTATTGATCCCTTGAACAGGAAAATTTGCCCGAATCACTGAAAAATTATGCACTTTTGTATCATAGTGTACGGAGAATATGTCACTGTTTTAAAAGTGCGATTTTCATTAGTCGGTCAAATTTTTGTCATCAGACCTACTTGTTTCCGTCAGTTTGAAATAAGTTAAACTTGACTCATCAGAAATACCCACTTCAGCGCAATAATTAACTGATAATTAAAAAAAAATTAACTCTCTGATGTCTTTCCTAATTCTTTTTGTTAAGAATAGATTTTTTTTCAGATTTTCTAGCACTTAAAAACTTGCTTTTCTTAATCGTTGTTGCACTGTATTTAAAGAAATTATGTTACTAAACACTTTTTCTGAAACCGTTCCATGTTCTAAATGTAATGCAAACTGATTTTGCAAGCACTGGCTTTTTAACTTGCGGTCATCTCGATTGGATGAGCAACGTGGCCGCCCAGGGACAAATGTCTAGACTAAACAGGCAAAAATCTTTTAATCTTGCTAAAAACCAGCTCACTAACATTTCGTTAACATTTAATCATTTTTGCATACCGCGTATTAAAATATTTTTTGATTTTGACACTAAAATTAATATTTTTTGTGGTACCGTTAACTGTCTTATTTTTGCCATTTTTGAAATACTTTCTAAATTACAATTTTTAAAATCATTATTGGTTTTTTTTTTCCTCTAAAAGAAATATTTTTTGTGGTACCGTTCACTGCCTTATTTTTGCCGTTTTTGAAATACTTTCTAAAATTACAAAATTTAAATTTATTAAAATATTTTTTGATTTTCACTCTAAAATTAATATTTTTTGTGGTATCGTTAACAGCCTTATTTTTGCAATTTTTGAAATATTTTGTAAAATTACAATTTTTCAAACAATTGCATCTTGTTTTTTATAGTTGGATCAATCCTAAATTGCACGTGGAACACAACGTATTAAAATCTATTCGAAAATTTACTTCTAAAACAATAAAATTAGCGATTGCAGAAAGAAAATTAGAAAATATCCAAGTGCAGTTTTTTTTTTGTCCTTTAGTGTACGTTTGTGGCTTCTTAGAAGGAAACATTCAAAAGGTGTCGTCTTCAAAAAATATTGAAAATATATATATATATATATGTGATTCTCTTCATAAAACTCCAGAAAGTGAAAAAATTATCGGCTTAAATGAATTACAGCGACCACAAAAAATTTTCAAAATTAAGAATTTTTGGCGATTTAGCGGTGTTAGGCGATGAGTTCACTAGCACTGAGATTGCCGTGTACGAACAGAACGGTGTTTTGTTTCTCCGCCAAGTACTCAAAATCAATCGCCTAACAGTGTGAAATCGCCAAATATGCTTAATTTTGATAATTTTTTGGGGTCGCTGTAATTCATTTCAGCCGATAATTTTTTCACTTTCTGATGTTTCATGAAGAGTAGAATCACATACATTTTTTTTTTTTTTTTTTTCAATATTTTTTGAAGACCACACCTTTTGAACGTTTCATTATTTGTTATGTTTTTGAGACACGTCATCTAAACGTCTAGAAAAAGTATGTTAGATTGGAATATTTATTCTTATTGGATGTTCGCTTATTTCGAGAAACAAGGTATACAGGATGACATTTCAGCAGTCAACCAGATAGGGAAAATTTTATAACAACAGACTGTTTATATAAATACAATATACGGCATAAATCATCCCTTCATATATAGTTTAATATTTCATCAAAGTTAAAGGTATTCTTATATTTTAAAGTGATTTGCGAAACATTGCTCTGGCGATTACAACTATATATAATTATAATTTTCGCTTAAGAGAGATGAATGACAAAGCCAAAAACTAAGTATGTTATTCTTTTTTATTAGGAAAAATAAATCACATCATTTGTTCAATTTATTATCTCTTGAGGTTTGTATAACTTTTAGTAATAGTAGAAGTGTACAGAAGATGCATTTTAGAGTCATAAGTGACGTTGAAGGAAAGCAGTAAGAACTAATCGAAAAGTTAACTTCTATTCATAAGAAAAAATTTAAAAACACCAAATATGTGAAATGAGTATAGGTAGAATACATATTTTCTTAAATGGTAAGTAATTTTTTTGGAGATGACTTGAAAAATTTTAGAGTTTGCATAAAAGGATTGTCTACGATTTTTTTAAATGAACACTGACTTAATCATCAGTTTGTACAGACATACAACAAAAGAATATCTGTTTAAAAGTTTGATCTCCTTGACAACATACATTGCCGCGATTTTCGGTCGGTTGAGGGGCACTGTTGTAATATTCTTTTGCAGGATGTGAAGCTTGTTTTCGTGTACATTTTTGAAGTATTCTTTGCTTCCAAGAGTTGTTCTGTTTGTGGTTTTCTGAAATTCGCTCATCCTGTAATTCAAATGGAGTATGCAAATCAGGTTCTGGTGAAGAAACAAGTTCACTTGGAAATACCTCTAGTAATCGTTCTCCTGAAAACTTTTTTAAATCACAGGATCCATAAAATTCTCGATTGACTCCGTCGGGAACAACGTACACAATATCATTCAGATGAACCGAAATCCTTTCGAACAGAATTTCTCGAAGAAACTTTTGTTCTGAAATCTCCTGTGACTCAACACTGACAACATTTTTTTCAACATTTAGATCGTTGTCTGTATTCAAGTCTTCAGAACAATCTATTGAAGGTGAGGGAGCCCGTTTGCGTTTGGTTCCACGAAGTCGCTGCTTCGAACTCTTTTTCGGCATACGATTCTTTTTCATTTCTTTGTCTGTCGATTCAGATGTTGCAATAGAATAAGATGTCCACTTATACGGAATTCCATGAAGCACAAAGAGAGAAGACATCGGATAGAAATCTACGGCATCTGGAGGTAATTTCCAACGCACGTATTCATGGGAGTCATGAAATTCTTCCAAGGTTTCTTCTTCAGCAGTTTCGTATCCGTCATCGTCGCATGTAACTTTTTCACACTTTTCCTCGATCATTTCACTCTTTTCCTCGTAAATTACTCGAACCAAACTGTATAAGACTTTGGAAATCCAAATAGAAAGTTTCACAGTCGAGATGACCGAAACTATCATCACAGCTATGAAATAGCTCACATAATAGGGCATTTTTGGTAGAAAATTGCTGTCCAATGAGCTACACATTAAGTTTGTAAGAATTCACTCTAAATTATTGAAGAGTCCCAACTTTTTAGTTAGCGTCTTAGCACAATATCTTAACTTTTAATCATTTTGGAAATTGTTGCATGAATATAATGATTTTTCGTTAATATAGTTATTACATAGCTCCTGCTTTTACCAGGAGATTTTCACCAAAATTTTTCAACTTATCTAAACGTAAAAAATGAATGAGATGTCTTTCTATTAAAAAAATGTGAAGATAAATTGATTTAATATTAGATATTGTTGTTTGTTACGTTATTGTTCAACTATATTATATTTTGAAGCCAACAATTTTTCTACTTTTAATTGTTGTAAAAGATATAGCATTGTTATGATGCTATTTAATTTATTGTTACTAACCCCTAATTGAGTAAACTGAAATATGAAAGAAGAAAAGTTCTATGTTACCATAGCTATTTAAAAAATTCTACAACCAGGGCTGTTTTCCCTTGAATTTAATGGAACACCAGTTCTATACTGAAATTTTCGAGTGTTTCTTCGAAGATTACGCAAATAAATGATATAATCACTTAGAACAATACAGGCAGAAGAGATTTTGCGCAGGCTAGGTATTTCGAATTCACAATCAACTTTACTCCGTCCCCCATCTCTACAGTACAATTCCTAGTAATTTTGTAATAGCCTGTCATGGTAATAAATAACTAATTTGTCATGGTTATAAAAAAAACATATGGAATTGTGATAAAACACTATTCATGATAAGACAAGAATGATAATAAAAACTGGATTATGTGTGGTAGTAAAATACGACTATTGTCATAGTATATAACTATATTTACTGTAATGGAAATGAAGACGAACATTTCAATTGACGATGTAATGAAAACTAAATGAGGTGAATGAAATTAAGTTTTTAATATGCCGTGTTATGGCAAACCAAGGATTTTTTAAAATCAATGGCATATTAGCAACATTCTGTACTTGCATATTTGCCTAAAATGAAAAAGAAAAACTGTACCATTGGATAGCGAACTCCAGTAACTGCTGACGTAGTGTTTATTTCAGATCTGTTTAGACTAAGACTCCTATATGATAAAAGCTGGCGCAGTGTCCGTCATTTTCTATCCCGTCTGGGAAAGTGTTGGCGTTAGAAAAAGCTAGGTTACCTTATTAGCGTTGTTATCGCCTTTAAACTTCTATACAGATCAAGTGAGGTAGAACTTCAACAAACAAGTTGGAAAACACGAAACAAACAAGTTGGCAATTTTAAGAACATCGCCAACGTTCTCAAAACTACAACCCTTCACGTTAAAAGAAATGTAATATTAAATTTAATTTTGAAAGAATTTAAAACAATACCTTAAAAAAAAAAACAGTACATTCATATTAAATTTGTGAAACAACTTTGAAAATAAAAGGAAATAATTTGAAAATAAGGGAAATCTTACGCTACAAAGTTGTGCTCCTGCTCCGGGTATCCACGAGTTACATCTGCAATTTATAATCCACTTTTTCTTTCTTTCTGGATTCGAAGAAAATATAAACAGGCGGTGCCCTTTTCTGGAGTTATTCGTGGTATTTATTGCAGAAAAACCACCAATAATATATAGTCAGCCGATCTTGTGGGATAGAAAATGGCGGATGCGTCAGCCTGTCTATGTAGGAGTTCTAGTTCAGACGACTGAAGTATCATCGAATCATGGCCGTCGATTCACAGTACATTCGAGAAGAAAAATCTCAGTAATCTCTAAAATGAGAGCCCGTATTTAGACCTAATTTGCAAGTAATAACTAGAAGATATCATATTAGTCACAAATAGGAATTTGCAATATTCTACAATCATTCATTTTTTGAGCTATGCGAGATACGAAATCCATTTCGCAAATCCGGATTACAATACTTCCTTACACTTTGTATATAAGGAAGTAAAAACAGAACCTTATGCAATGAAATTTTCTTATTAATCGAAATCTGATTTTGTATGAAAGCATTATATATCACTTCTTAAAGATATTAATTTGGAAAAAAAATGATATTAGGCAAATCCAATTACTAAATAATATATTAAAAAATATGTTGCAAACAAAATAATTTCATCAGCGTTTACTATATTGCATTACCTTAGAAATGATGAACGAGAAAATAACTATTTTTGCAATGAATATGTCATTTGTCTATTTTATTATTGCAGAATGTAATGCATTTTATTGACTTGGGATGTTTCTTTCTAATTAGAAAGGAAATATCATATTATTAAAGTGATAACACTTGAAGAAAAAAAAAATAATAATGAAAAGAAATTTAATTATTGGCAATTTCGTAATTTGTTTTATTTGAGAAATGCCATGAGGTTTTATTAGTCTATTTTAATAGAAGAAAGGAAAAAACCTTAATTTACCAAAATTTATTATAATAAATTTTACTAAAATAAATTTAAATATATTCTATCAAACAAGGTATGAATTCTAATAGCATTTCTCCAATTTATCAAGAAACAATTTTTTATTGCTATGCAGATTCTTAGAAGAGATAAATTAAATATTAAATCGCAAATAATTTTAAATAAATAAACAAAAATTTTTTGAATTATATTTAATATTAAATTAAATATTTATTCAAAAATTCATTGATATATTTTTGAATAGATCGTAAATATAATTATTTTATATATTTTATATCTTTCTATGCGTGTATGTATAGCTCTAGAAATTCTATTGTTTATACCAGAATAAAGTTTGTAATTATTCTGATTTAGACTTTCCACAAGTTTAATAATGATGGTTACGTTTTTAAGGAATTATTAAATTTTCAGGTTATTGTTTCAATGTACAATTTGAAAAGAAAAAGAAAAGCGGGATGATAGTACAATTGTTTAATGGTAAGAAAATTTATGTAATGTATTAAACGTGGTATATCACGAATACCATGAGGGTAACGTCATACGAGTGAACAACTATAGCATCTCCCCACAGCTGAATTTGGCGATTTATTTTTGGCGATAATGGCTAAATCATAAATCTAAAAATCATAAATCATAAATGATAAAATCATAAGCTAAATTATAAGCTAAATTTGAATAAAAAAAGTTCAAAATCTGAAAAAATTGATTTCATCCGTATAGAAATTATTTTCAAAATAGAATGTAACAGTAATGTTAATAAATAAATAAATTAAATTAAATCAGAGGAGCACTTGTGAAATGCTTACATCTGTCTCCAAAATTCTATTAGCAAGTCCTCTATCTAAATACAAGCATCACGATATTTTGTAATATTAAAGATTCCTTTAGGAGCATACGATACGCAAAATATATTTAAATGTTTACCTTTTAAATTCAAATGTAAGTTTTTCTGGTTTATACTTCAATTGTTTATGTTTTATGCCATATATTTAATATTTATTAAATGTATCGCTTTAAAATTATAGTCTATGTTAAATTATAACTGATGAAATTACAGACAAATTAAAAGAACTGACATTATTTAATACTAATATTTTAAGTAAGGAGATTTTTAAAGTTTGTGACATTGATCTGTGAAATTATATCCAATGTTATTTCATGAAATATTCACGATATATTCTGAAAATAAGAGTTTTACTTTTTAAGTGCGAAGTTTACATTAAAAGTTTAAATGTTTACTTTATTAATACAGGAGACATTTTTCTTGTGGTAAAAGGAAATATTTAGTTTTCTGTGGCATAAACAGGATGAATGTATTACTTAAAATATATTAATCCCGTTAAATTGTGATTAGTAAGATCATATTTTGTAAGATCAAAGAACAAATGTGGCTTTACCAATGTTAAAATTTTAAGCGATAAAATATTCTTTGTCATTTGTGAAGTTATATTTGAAAACGATAAATGTTTCATAAAAAATTTCACTTTCTGAAAGTGATAGATATATTTAAAAATATTGTATATACAATACACAATTAAATGTTTAGCTTTTAACTTAATATCAGTATATTGCCTATTTCACAAACCAAATATTTTATTCTCTATATTATGTGTATGTTAAACGTATTAGATTTAATTTTTAGGAACTATATTAAAAACTGATTAGTAAAATCAGGGTCTAACGACTAAGTAAAGTTTTAATACTGATATATATATACCTTTGACACTATTCTATGTGAGATTATGGATTTGAAAGTGATAGGTACTTTTCCTTCTAGACAGACTGGTCGATGAGCACAACTACATTCCTTAAACCTCTTCTATGATATTTCAAGCCACGTCTATCTCATAAATCAAATGTTTAATTAAAATGTCAAATGTTAAACGTGCTAATTTTAAATTTTTTAAATACTAATTTAATTTTTTAATGTGTAAATAATATATTTAAGCACAATAAATAATGTTTTAATACTAATATATTAAGCAAAAAAAAAAAAAAAAAAAAAAAAAACACTCTTTGTCCTAGCTGTACGTGAGATTATGGATTTGAAAGTGATAGATACTTTTCTTTCTAGAAAGATTGATCGATGAACAAGGCTCACTCCTAAAACCCCTTCTCTGATATTCCAAGCCACTGAATCAGTTAGAAAACTTCGAACATCACGCAAACACTTGTTTCCAAGTCAATTCTCTTGTGATCTTTCAACTGAAATACTTTAAAATACTTTTAGAAAAGTATAAGAATATCTTTTCTCATTTCTGATTGCTATTGTAGTATTATTTTATTTTTCAACTATAGAAACAGTCAACATTTCTACTTCTGCTCGATAAATTACAGACTTTCTGAAATCTGTAAAATTTCATGTTTTATTTTTCCTCTTTTGTACTATCATTCAAATTTTGAATTTATATATAAAGTTTTATTTTTTTTTTAATGTATAAAATTTTTTGAAAGCATTGAATTGGCTATAGAAAGATTATGTCATATTAATAAATTAAAAATGCAGTTATATTAACAAAAACATTTTTACTGGTTGAAACAAACATGTACTAATTTTAAAGATATTTCATCCATGATACTATTACCAAGCTAAATAATACGATTGTATGCTGATATAGAAACTTACATAATACTTTCTTTTGTTTGTTATAGAGATATTGTATACAAGGCTTATAAGTCGCTTTTATTATTTTCGTATGAATTTGAACAAACTTTCTTTGAAGCTTTGGATTGTTTTAAACTAAATTTTATCAATCAAATTTACTTGTCTAAAAGAAGTCCTTTTCTTTCTTATGAAAAATGAAAAATACAAGAAATATATTAACTTTTTTCCTGGCTAATACATATGACAATAAACATGTCATTAAAGCTTTGAAACATTTCAGAGATATTACAAGCACCTAAATCAGCTGGAAAACTTCAAACACTACGTAAGGACTTGTTTTCAAATCCATTAATTCCAATAATTAGGCTGCATTATTTTTAATTACTTTTCTATATGTTAAAATACACCTTTTACCATTGTAGAAAAAATTAATTTTCAACTATGGAAAGGGTCAATATTTTAATTTTTGCTACGTAAATCACAGTATTACTCATCTACTGACTTTGATGTTTTTCATTTTCCATTTTTACTTTCCGAACACTATAGTGAGGAATGTATTGTAATCATGTCAAAAATCCGAATTTGAGATTTTGATGTTTCTATACGTTTCGAGGTCCCCTGAGTCCGGTTTCACTATTTTTACAATGATATGTGTGTGTGTGTGTGTGTGTGTGTGAGTGAACACGCTAGCGTCTAAACGCTTTGCTCGAATGAGCTGTAAGTTGGTAAGTATAATGTAAGTCGCCATAGTACGAACACTATAGATTTTGGTGAATCTAGCACTTATAGTTTTTTTTACAGGTACACCAGGAAAAATTCTTTATCATTATGGCCTAGGGTGCCAAATTTTTAAAAGTGCGATAGCGTCTAAAAGCTTTATTAATCTGAGCAAAAAATTTTTACACATGTTATAGGTCACAGTTGCACCAGCTGTATAGATTTTGGTGAATTTAGCACTTGCAGTTTTTTTTACAGAGGCACAAAGAAAAATTCGTTATCATTATGGCCTATGGGACCAAAATCTTAAAACGCCTCATTCAATTGAGCAAAAAATGTATATACATATTATGGGTCACAGATACTCAATTTGTATAGTTTTTAGAGAATCTAGCACTTACAGTTTTTTTACAGGGACACAAAGAAAAATTCTTTATCATTATGGCCTATGGGATCAAATTTTTAAAAGTGCGATAGCATCTAAACGCCTTCTTCAATTGAGCTGAAAATTTATATGAATATTATAACTCACTGTTGCACCAACTATAATCATTTTGGTGAATCTAGCATTTATAGGTTTTTACAGGGACGTAACAAAAAATTCTTTATCATTATGATCTATGGGCTCAAAGTTCAGTAGCATTCAATAAAACATCGTGTAATATAGGGAGAAAAATACCCAGACACTCTATTATGGTTTTCTCTCTTTTGTTTGTTTAACAACTCCTCTTTCTTTACTTTCTCTACAAAACTGTTAATTACTCATTGTTCGGAAAGTCGAGTGGAGTCACTCCAGATTTTTTGTATTGTCATTACAATTTTAAGTTTATTTTATCCAGTATTTTCGTTTTGTATGTGGTAGTTTTTATAAATTGAATTATCTAGTAGGAGATTATGAAAGACTGATAATTTTAAATTACAGATACATTGTTACAAATATTTATTGAACATGAACTTATTTTTAGTAGATATTCTATTTCATTATTTTGAAGTTATTAAAATGCGTGAAAAGTATTTAGCAATGTCTATTGAACCAACAAATAGAAGAAATTTCCATACAAGCTACTTATTAACATTCTACCAAAACTCATATTCAGGCTAAACCTTTTTGAGTATTATCCATACTTTCTTAGTTATAGAAGATATTAATATCTTTATTATAATCTTAGAAAGTTTTGTACAATATTGATACATAATGAGCTAACCTTCGTAGATAAATCTAATCCTTTCTTTCATGAACACTCTCTGATGCAATTAGCATCGAGATTTAGATATAAATTAGGAAACTGTCATACGAAATAGGAGTTAATTTCTTTAACTTTTTACAACAGAGAGGAAATTATTTTAGTCAAGATTTTTCTCTTGACAAATATATTCTATTTAATTATGTTTACAGATTAAAGATATTTGTGAATACAATAAATTAATGAGAATATCATTAATAATATAAGCATACTCCTGGGTATATTTTAAAAGTATTATAATTGTTCAAGTATCATAAAAAGTTATTATACTTAAATAAAAATAGCTATTGTAATTATAATTAATTATTATAATTCGAAATTATTATTATTTATTTTATAAATTAATTAATTTATATTTAATATTTAAACTTGGTATATAGTGAACGTATTAGGGTAGCTTTATAATACATAAGTATTAAAAAATATTATAACTACCCAATTACGAGGGTATAGTTAATAGAAAGTAAATAAAGACTAAAAAGGTAAAAAATAGGATAAATAATTCCCTTGCAACAAATTTTCAAAGTTAGGAAAACAATTTCAAACTACGGACTATTCTCGAATTTTGAGGACATAGGGTCAATTTAATTTAGTTGTATAACTAACATATTTAATAATATATAAATCTGCTTTTTATACAAAGATTTATTTCATTCATTTTTTGTGATAACAGTATAATATTTTCCTATTAGAAACATAAATTTAATAAAACCTAATTTTGAAAGAAAATGTTTCATATTTTCCACCAAGTTCAAAAAATTATATAGAGTTTGAAAAAATAGTTTCAAAACTTTTGATATTAGTATTAACGTGTTGATAAAATAAAACCCTTTTCCTTATCGCATTTTATAAGTACCAATTTTAGCCCTTTTTAGCTTCTAGAAAATTTTAATAGAAAATTTTAAGTTTATTTAATCACTAAAAACGGTTATAGAAGTATGTAAAACAAATAAATAAATAAACTATTAAAATTTTCCAATAGGCAAAAAGGGATTAAGTTGGCAACTTTACCATGCAATATTTAAAAGTCAATAGTTCAGAATGAAATAGCTTATTGAGCTGTCAATATATATACTTTCTTTGTTTTATTATTTAGTTATTTTGAAGATAAAGTAATCTCTACGAGGAAACTCTAATATTTTAATTATATTTCAAATTCAATGAAAAAAGTATAGTCGGCAGCAAAATTGCTGAAGCACACATCCACACCTTTTATTTTATATATATATTTTTTTTTAGTTTGATCGCTTATTTTACCATGTTTTTATTAACTTCTATTCTTGTTTGTTTGTTTTTATCTTTATTTGTTTGTTTGTTTATTTGTCCGGTACAAATATTGCAACCAATTTTTAACTAACTTTCACAATAGCTCAAACCCGGTGACAACACAATACTTCGAAGTCAGATTTTCGAATTTTCTAATAGTTTTCTTTTAATTATTTAAAATATAAAAATAATAAGCTCTAATAACAATAAAAATAGCCATTAAAATATTATCTATAATTTAATTGTTGCCAATAAAAAATTTACGGGTTCAATTTCTTTCGACAAAAAAAAATAAATACATTTAATTAAACGTGAGCGTTAAAAAATTATAAAAAGTTAAATTATGCATCTCACAAAAATTGATGTCATTATCAATTTAAAGATTTCAGCGCTGGAGCTCCTTTTATACATCTCTGCCGAACCCAGAGTGTTCGGGAAATTTCCCGTAACTCCTTAACCAATCATGATAGAGCGTCCATCTTTGATATATCGATAATAAGCATTTTCTAGCCAAAAGTCGCCAAAAAAGTCGCCAAGGGCAAAAAGTCACCAAATTTGGCACCAAATCCATTACCTGCCTATTGGAGCTTTTAAATGCTTTTTAAAGGAAAAATTAAGCTATTTTAACGCGAAAAAAAAAAGCTGGAAATGCAGAAAATTGACATTTTATCAATTTACTAATCCTCTTTGAAAGAATTTATACAAAAATAAATACAATTAGTTACAATTTCGTAACAATACGCATTGTTAAAGTGCAAATGTAGTTAGTTCTATAGCTATGATTCAACAGAAAATTTAAAAACATGGTTTATAAAAAGTTTTTGTTTATAATTATTTATCATCAACTTTTTTATAAACAGCATAAAGACTAAGATCATGATGACTCGGCAAATATTTACTTGATAAAACAGTATTAAGTGCACATCTTTTAATTACATCTTCAATAATTTTGCTGTCGACTATAAATACGTTTCTTTTTTCTTTTTCTTTTTTTTTTTTTCACATGAGTTACTATTTTATGTAATTTGAAATAAAAAGTTGTCAAAGTATTCAGTATCAAAAAGCCGATTTATCATTGGTTGTTTAAGCGATTCTATGCATTCTTAAATTCTTCATTGTCTGTGTCAAATAATAAGTATGAGGAATTTGTGATTATATGGTAGTTTAGAAGCACCTTACAAATTTATTGAAAATATTTTGTGAATGGTTTTATATAGTTCAGTGGATTAAGCATTTTCATTTTGAGTTACCTATGCATGCTGGGGCCAGTGCTATATTTACGTAAATTTTTGAAATAGAGTTTTGTCTATATTTGTATTTTTTAGGCTCCTGAATTCGGGCTGTGAAAATTTGTCTATCTGTGTGTTTGTGAATCTTTTGTCAGCCTAATTCAAATACAAAAATTTATGTATGGACGATAATTAATAATATAATATATTACTCGAAAACATTACTTTATATACAAGCAAATATATATATTTGGGTATTATTGTTATTATTATTATTATTATTTGGATTCATTGAATAGGTCTTTTTTTATTTTTAATATTTTTATATTTTATTTCTAAAAAAATTCATTAAATGTCAGAAATTTAAATTGTTTATTGAATCCATAGAGTGTTACCTATATATTTTTAGATTATATTATTAAACTATAATAATCAAAAATCGAAGAACATTTTAAAAGTTACATTAATAGAAGACATGGTGCTGGATAACTAAAACGTGGAAAAATCTTCAACATCTTGAACGCCAAAGAAAAAAACTGAACTGCAGACAGCTGTTTCGGTAGTATTTAGCGTACCTTCTTCAGTGCATAAAGAAATGAAAGAGAAGTGCTCCTATACATAAGAAAGGGATCTGATTTTGATCAATCAATAGGAAATTATGAAGCTGTAGTTGTGAAAAATGTAAATGAAATTAAGAAAATATGGACTGAATGTAAAATTTCCAACAATGTAAAATTTCAGAAAAAAGTGGGTACAAATATGGATGCCAAACGTTTTCTAAGTTCATTTTCTAGAGTTTACTGTGGATAGATTCTGCTCAATTTTCCATCAGATATTTTTTCTACTAGAGAAGTGAAATAAATTTTAAATATCGCTTGACAAATTTGCAGTCTAAAATGTCCCAACTTTAAGGCTACTCACTTTTCAATTCGATACAGTTACTTCATCCTAAATTGCTGACTAATTTTATAACGGTTAGTTTCGTATTCAAATCCATGCTATTTCTAGTGGAATGATCTTTATAATGAAATTTTATGTAAAATGTTCTTGTCCTGATCTGCCGTATTAACAGAATTTTAATTATTGAATCACTTACAAAGTTTTCAAATTAAAATATTTGTATTCAAATATATTTAAGCCAGCACCATAAACAATATTTTTAAAATAATTTAATATCTAAACGAGGAAAATATTCCACATAAAATATGTTTATATGACATTTTGCCCTCTTCTGCCCTGTTATGAAAATCGTAAATTTCTAATAACTTACGAAGTTTTTTCATTAAACTGCTGCAGTATCTTACTAGTATCGCTATTAGAATTTCTTAAATTTGGCCAATTTTTCTATGATTAGTTATACTGGAGTATGATAGTCTGGGTGTGTAAACTCAGATTATTATACAAGTTAACTTTAACTTCTTCCCCAGTTTCTTAAATACTGACTCTAGACAAATTACAATGATATTTTTAAAAAACAATGCATGAAATTTTATAATATAGATTAAAAAATTTAGGAAATAAATTTCATTATTTACAAAATTTTATTTTTATGATTTCTCTGGCTGAAATTTTATTTAAGAATTTTATTATTATTATTATTATTTATTTAGAGTTATTCAAAGGTGCTAAAATTTCTAATTTATTCCGTGGCATAATTAGTAATTGCCCTTTTCTTACATCGCACTTTTTGCAGAATAATGTTATTCAATATTTTAGTGCGGTTGAATAAGAATAAATAATTTTCCCAAGGAAGTGGTTGAAAATGAGCCGTTTACAAAATAAATTAGAAATTCTGGCGAATGTGGCTATTCTATGTCAAAGCTATTCTGTAGTACATGGGTCAATTTTTGAGAAAACATTTATTTATTTATTTATTTATTTATTTATTTTTTAGAAATTATTTTTATAAAAACCAAATATTCGAAATTTTACTACATTCTTTTATTTTTCATTTTTGTCAATATATATATATATATTACGAAATACTTTTCAGTTTACAAAAAACCTATCAAGATTTTTAAAAATTACGTTAAAGAACATATTGTTAATAAATCATGGAAGAAATAAGTGGTATTTTTAATTAACGAATTAAAGACTGAAAATTTTTAAACTTATTTCTTTTCTCATTGAGTCAATATCTTAAAGTATATATTTTAACTTGATTTAAATAATGAGATATATTAAATGTCTCACTTTTACTTTATGTAATAAATGATATAGGTCACATGATATTTCGCATTGTTAATGAATCTGGCTAAGGTATTGGAAATTACGTAAAAAAATTATTCTATTTTTTAATATAATGTAATTTTTTGTATCGTACATATTACTCTGAAAATTCTTGTTTTAAATTACAATACAAAAGAGCTTTTTTTCCAATAAATTTGATTAAATTTAAAATTCAGTTTTGGAAAATGAGTTTCTTAATAAAGATGTGTGTGATATCAAACCAAGAAAGATTTGATAATTAATCACACTTACAGTCTATGTATCTGTGTTATTAATTAAAGAATATCTAGTAGTATAGACGTTTATAAACATATAACCATACACATTTATCATTGTGAAAGAAATTGATGATTTTTTTCCAAAAATTATAACCGGTAAACTTTTTTAATTGGAAACGTGTCAGAATTTGAATAGATGACATTAAAATATTAGCAATGGTTTCGGAAAAAAATAAAAAAAACATTACATGTAGGCGTCTTATTTTCTGTAGTATTTTCGTGAAACTTAATTTAATAGAGGTTTCTTATTTATGTTAGCATGAAACTCGGTTAATATTTTAAACTTATTGTTCTTAAAAACTGTAAAATTTTGAAATTAAAAATAGATAACAATAAAACTTTAATAATAATAATAATAATAATAATGATAATAAACAACTTTTTTTCCCGCATATTTCTGATTGTAAGAAAAAAATGTCAGCTACTACATTTTGTTAAAAATTCGTCTAAAACTAGCTATAAAAAATTTTAGAAGTCAAAAAATTAATTCGATAGGAAACTTTTGAAATTTAATTGATAATTAGCTCTCTTATTTTACCAAACTTGATATGTGTGCTGGATATTATGAAAAACTGTGCTGATTTAATTTGAAGGCATATCGGCTGACAAGTGTTACTGCTATTGTTCACTTTCTGTGAATTTCTTGACAGCTACATCTCAACATTTTAAAGTTACAAAATGTACCTAACTACATATGTACATTGTTTATCATGCGAAACTATGTTAATCGAATTTTTTTGCATGTTATCCAGTAAATTGAGCAGTTATACTGAAGGATGTAAAAGAAACTTTTG
This sequence comes from Salticus scenicus, assembly GCA_963930645.1. Taxonomy (NCBI): domain Eukaryota; kingdom Metazoa; phylum Arthropoda; class Arachnida; order Araneae; family Salticidae; genus Salticus; species Salticus scenicus. The sequence continues at coordinate 390,616,028 of OZ005649.1, forward strand.
TAAAAAATATGAAGACAACATGAAGCAATGGAATAATTAAATAATTTAATCAAAAATCGTTTACTTGCTTCCTTCTCGGCCGGAATATTTACACACAGTATTACTGCTATTGTATGTACAGTCGGTAACAAAAGTTTCCGAACACCAGCAAAAATTTCTATGTAAAAAAAGTACACTTTAAAAAAAGTACGGTTTTGTTAAATAATTCCTTATCGAATCGTGTTCTTACACTGACTAAGAACAAGATTCGACAAGGATTTATTTAACAAAACCGTATGAAGTGTACTTTTTTTACATAGGAATTTTCGCTAGTATTTGGACACTTTTGTCACCGACTGTACACTACCAGGTACACAATACTACCGGGAATATTTACCGGTATAACACAATTAGTCTCTCGTTTTTTAGTGTTACTGTGACTAATCGCCAAGCAGTATGGCAGCCAAGCAGTATGATCGCCAAGCCTGGATCGCCAAACAGTAATTTTTTGGAAGCATCGTTTTATTTTAAAGAAAAAAAGATATATATATATATATATACATTAGAAATACTATTGTATTGTTTTCTCAATTCGTATAGAGATTTGTTGTTGTTATATTGCTGGAGAGGCGTGATTAGGAAAAAAAAGCATTTTGTCATCTTCATATGTTGAGGCAAAGATTAAAGATTTGATCGTTTATATTTATTATAGTTCACTTTTTGTTTGGCTGACAAACATTATTTACTTATTTATTGCAATATGTTTCACATAACAAACACACAAGTTTTTAGTTTAAAACTAGATAAAAGAAAAAGAACTATGAATGAAATTCTGTCTATGACAGAATTTAATTTAGTACGACAGGAGTACTTATATTTGTATTTTAACACTCTTTCAAAAAAAAAAAAATCTGAAGACACTAGTTTAAGTAATCAGTAAATATTAAGCCGAAAACCGTTGACACTGTTGTCTGAGTACCCACATACAAACCCGAAAGTTGCGCGTTCTAGCCATACCGATGGGATGTGAAAAAAAATTGTAAATGTTTTACTAAATCAAGTTACTTCATTTTTTAAAATTTATTACAAAAAATTCTACTTTTTATTATAAAAATTATCTGGATACAGATTTTTTTTTCTTGGACAAGTTCAAATTGAAATATAGCATATTACTAATGCAATGAAATATATCGATTGGAATTATCACTATATGAAATTTAAATATGCATTAACGTAATTTAAAGATACTTGAAATACATTGTTAATTATAATAATTATCTATTTAAAACATTTCCTTTTTTATTAAAATATATTTTCCTGATTTTAAATTCCTGATTCTTTAAAAATAAATTTTCCCTTTTATGTTATGATAAATTATAGATATGAGATGATTACCTTTCTTATCTTGGTATCAAATATAACGCTTAAAAATAACTATCTCTACCATATATATTTCAGTAATTACTTTAAACAAGAATACAAATTCACCGAAAAAACCCTTAAAGTTTTTCATTTTTTAAATCTCTTAAAATAGATAGTTATTTTTTTTTTTTTTTAATAGGGTAGTATGACTAAAGTCATGTGTTAATATAAAAAGTGATAAATCACAGATATTATCTTTCAGAATGGATTTAATGAAGTTATCAGATATTAGAAAGTGATGTCGAATACCAGTTAGGTAGATATTTTAATAAATTACATTAAAAAAGTATTAGATAATGGTTTTCTTTAAAAAATATTCTTTCTCGTGAAAGATTAAGAGGTCTCTTATTCTGAATTTTCTGAGATTATCAGTTCTTGAAAGTTGTTTGAAAAGTTTGATAATTCTTTATCCTTAATAGATAATCTGGTGTGTCACTCACACGACTTTCTCTTACTCTCAAATTTAATACTATAAATACAGGTTGGAGATTAAGAGGTAAGATAACGAGTACTGTTTTGTAAACCTTTGTTAAACAATTAAAATTAGGCTTCGGAAGAATTTTATGTGATTAGTTCTGTGTGAAGGGGGGCTACCACCCCCCTCAACCCCCCGTTTCACCTACATTTATATAAAATTTAATTCAGTTATTAAAAAATAATTCTGTTTTTAAAACATAATTTATTAAAATTATTATTTTAAAAAATTATCTTTTATGATAATGCAGACGATTTCCATATTAGAGAAGTAGTATAACATTAAATATCCAAAAAAAAGTTTAATTTATTCTCAATATTACATTAAAAAAAAATCGATAACTTTATTTTAAATTATAGCAGATCGATGGTTCAACCATTCGTTTTAAAGGTATTGGCGAGCACTTTTGAAAGATACCCATCATGAAAATTTACTCCCTCAGGGGAGGAGGCGAAGCTCCTACATACACAAAAAAAAATTTCCCAGTTGACTATCTCTATTACAAAAAATATATACTCATTTCGTTTGGTGTAGTGCAGTCTATAGATGTTAAACTCTACTTACCTGCAATTTTCAACATAGACGTAATGTATTTGAATACTTTTGAGTGTCCCTGTATACGAACCATTTGCTTCATCTCAACGAAAAGCTTACTGTAGCACCCCTATATGATACACATTTAGAATACCGAGTTTGGAATTTCCGCAACTATTTGTTCTTGAGATATGCTGATAACAGGCATATAGATATCTACACATACAGACAGACACACAGACCATTCACTAAAAAAATAATTTTCGTATTTAGGGCACCTCAGAACATGTAAATATAACAAAAACTCATGTTCGAAAATTTGACCCTAAAACAATACTTTCTCGACCCTATGGTAAGAGAGTAAAAAGGACTGATTAAATTTAAAATACTTAGAAAATAATAACTCCATACTTTAAAAAAAAAAAAGAAAAAAAAAAAAAAACTTTTTTCTCCTTTTTTAATGTTAGCTGAATGGTTCATGTAATCGCGACAGAAAAACAATTAATTAAACGAAAAAAATAATTAATTAAGAAAAACAATTAATTAATATTTATATTCTTCGGAAAATATTTCTATGTAAATGCATTGTTTCATGTAAAGTAATCATTGCAAATTAGTCTGTGTGAATAAGTGTTCCTCTATTATTAATTATATTGTTATCTTATATTGTTAAACAAAATAAATGTTTGACTAAATAATGTCGTATGAATGATCTTTTTTAGGTTATAATGAGCTTTCGTTTGCACTATATAAAAATTAAATTTGGTTGGTTGGATTTTAACATCGCACTACTACTGCGCCATGGCAACTGGCGAAAGTCTGGGACACTAAGAATGATCTGGAGACATGTCATCAGAGTTTTGATCCTCCACAGAGGATAGCTCTCTCATTTCGGTGACCCCAAGAGGTATAATTTGATGGGAACATGTAGGAGATTGCGTCCACGACAGATTTTAAGTGCACCAGCCACCATTAGTGTATACGACGGTCTTTGACCAGCTCGAGTATCGAACCCGCAATCTTCCAATTACGAGCTCGACTCTCTACCGACCGGCCTAAAGTGGATCATATAAAAATTAACATTTAATAGAAATTTTTAGCATTTGTTTAAATTTCAACCGTATCAGAATATTAAACAGGTGATGTGTGCTAACTTTCCCCTTTATCGGGGCAGGTGGGCATAAGCGACTTGGTGTCAGTTTAACCATTTAAGCGAATACTCATGGTTAATGTTTTCAACTTTTATCATGGTCATTGCATGGTACGCTGACACTGTTAAAGTAAAAATAAATTTTTAATGATTAGTTGTAATTAAAAAAAAGTTGGTGAACTAGACCTTGTCGACCTTTAAAATAATACAAATAATCTAAGTTTGTTTAAATTTAACATTCTGGTATTTTAAAATCAGTGGCATGTAAATACACTCTCCTAGGTAACTAGAAAGTAAATTACCTGTTTCATATTAATTTCATATCTTTAGTATACATTTTTGATATTTTCGAATATATATATATATATATATATATATTTATATATAATTCAATAAAGTCTTCAAAGGTTTATTTTATCAACATCTTCTGAAATGCAACAATTGCATGTTTAAATTTTCTAAACTTATTCTACATGGAATGCAATACTTAGTGCATAAATACTTGTTTACTGTGCTAAGTGTAATTTATCAGTGTCATCTGCAAGTACAGAATTGTCATAAGCGTTCGTACAGAAGAGTTCAGCTCTTTTCACATCATAAATGGAGGTGTCACTGGTATGTGTTTAGCATTAAAATTAATGAATTCTTTATTCCTTGAGAACTGCATCATAACAAGATATTTTTGTAACTTTTTACTCTTTTCATTCTTAAAATGTTAGAAATGCCTCTTAATATAATTTAAACATTTCTCATCAGTAATAATAACAGATTAATATGTAATATTATGTGAAACACTGAAATAAAATGATTAGGGTTTATAATCATAAATTTTTCTTTGATAATCTGCGTTATAACTAACCAGCTAAAATTCTGCAGAAAAACTACGAAAAAGATAGAAAACTGCATGAAAATGTATATAATCTGAAGATAATTGGGACAATGAACACTTCTAGGTAAAAAATATTTTCATCTGCATATTCTTTGCTTCCAAACTGCAGTTATTCTGTAGATTTAAATACAAACTGCAGTTTTTCTGCAGATTCTTGTCTCGATTAACTTTGAATTATCTGCAGATTTAGATGATAAATTTATACTTTTTGCTTCCATTACTCAATAACCGTAGGTAATGGAAGTATTGTATTCTATCCAAATATTTAATATCAATTTTTCACCTGATATACATGTTTTAAGGTCTCCTGAGTTCAAACAATTATAAGATAAAAAACTTTTTATAAACCATGTTTTTAAATTTTCTGTTGAATCATAGCTATAGAACTAACTACATTAGCATTTTATCAATGCGTATTGTTACGAAATTGTAAATTTTATTTTTATATAAATTCTTTCAAAGAAGCTTAGTAAGTTGGCAAAATTTCAATTTTCTGCATTTCCAGCTCTTTTCGCCGTAAAATAACTTAATTTCCCCTTTAAAATGCATTAAAAAGCTCCAATAGGCAGGTAATGGATTTGGCGCCAAATTTAGCGATTATTTTGGTGACTTTTGGCGAGAAAATTCTTATTATCGATAGTTCAAAGATGGACGTTCTAATGTGATTGGTTAAAGAGTTACGGGAAATTTTCATTAAAAAAAAAAAGTTGGTTATAAAAATAAAATATTAATCCTTACAGAACAACATATATTTGCACCATGAACTACATTACACTTTATCAATGTGTAGAAAATATTTAAAGTGATAATGATGTCCATTTTTGCCAGATGCATATTTTAACTTTTTACAATTTTTTAACACTCACGTTTAATTAAATGTATTTATTTTTATGTCCAAAGAAAATGAACTCGTAACCTTTTTTGGCAACAATTAAATTATAGCTAATATTTTAATGACTATTTTTATTGCTATTAGGAGCTTTTCATATTTTAATAATTAAAAGAAAACTATTCGAAAATCTGACTTCGAAGTATTGTGTTGTCACCGGGTTCTGAGCTACTGTGAAAGTTTCAAATGTCTAGCTAGTAGGAAAGTTAGTTAAAAATAGATTGCAAGATTTGTACCGGACAAAAAAACAAACAAACAGAACAGAAGTTAATAAAAACATGGTAAAAAGTGGATTTCAGCAATTGGTCAGTGTACATGTTTGTATGTATGTGTTCTGGGAATTTTCTGACAATCATGTCGCCAAAACTAATAAAGAGGGAACGACGAATGTTTAGAATTGAGACAGCTATGTTGTACAGATACTTTTCCGAAAATTTGGTTAAATTCAGAAAACTGAAATTAGGACATTTGAAACCGGAAATAGGATAAAAAAAATGGTATTTCGAAAACGGCTCCGACGATTTTCTTTAAAGTTGATATATAAACACTCCATTAATGTCCTTTCGTATATATATATATATATTCAGAAAAATTGATAGGTTTTAAGTACGATCCTGTTTAAGTAGATCAATTTGAAGACTCGCAGAAATGTTCCTTCAAAAACGGACGTGCGGTTTTTTTCCAAACTCGTCATATTAACCCAATTTTAGTTATTCTTTCGTAGGTAATTGTTGTTTTCTGGTCAAAAAGTGAGTTTATAAAGATTCGGTCAAAATCGTTATCTTAAATATCGATTCTAACGATTTTAAAACAAAAATCATTTTTTTAAATACTCTTTTCAATGTATTAGGTGGTTATTACAGAAAAACTGATTAGTGAAGTCAGTTATAGATCTCGAAAATTGGTGCTTAAACCGGCTCTAAGATTTTCTTTTAAACTCGCTATATAAACTCTGTTTTTTATGCCTCTACACATATATCAGTTGTCTCTCACATGAGAATTATTAGGTATTTACTTCGTTAGGTAAATTTTATGTCGTCTGACCATATTATCGCTAAAAGGTGCATATAATTTGTATTAGTGGGTATTGGAAGTCGTGTGGTTGCCGCACACCACATTTGTTTTTTTTTCTTTAAAGTTATTGGTATAAAAAATGTTATTGTTGAAGAATACGAAACTTTATTTATTAATAATAATATTTTTGATTTCATAATACAGTAAAAAAAATTCAAATAATATGAAATTATTTTTGCTTTCTTTCTTTTCTTTCTTTCTTACTTTTTCTTATTTGGAATCCTGCTCTATAATTGAATGATAACACTGCTCTGCATGAAAATTGCCTCAACACCATTTTTGCAAATTCTTATGTAAAATGATCTCCTGAATCCGAATAAGACGCTTATTTTGCCCTACCACCCACCATGTGTTGGGGACGCCCCTCTATTTTTACCACTTTTCGACAATTTTATAGCTGTAAATTTGATTTACAGTGGGGGAAAGGATTATTTTAACTGTTAAATATTTTCTGAGGGCCTACAAAAATGAAAAATGAAGCAGGGAAAAAAATTAGGGGGGATTTACCCCTGAAATTTTAAATTGTATTTACTATATTTTATTAATCAATTATTATTATTACTTATTATACATTATATCTTTTTTGTTTTCAAGTGTTAAAATAATTCTCTTTCATCCTCCAAATTAAATTCATGGCCATAAAATTAACTGTGATAAGAATTGGGGGAGGAGGTGACGTCCGGTGAAAACAGTGGGTGACTAAACAAAAGGGGGGTCATATTTGGATTCAGGAGATCATTTTACATAAGAACCAGCAGGAATAGTATCGGGGACATTTTTTTTATTATTATTTATTTATTTATTTATTTATTTGCAGAGCAGTATAATTTGTGTAAGATGAAGCGTGTCTTAATAATTTTAAACTCAACAAAACGTAAGTATTTCATATAAAATATCGTATAACAAGTATTAAATATTGGTATACATATATACACAAAAATATTCAGATGTATTTTAGATATATTTTAGATATAAGTGGGAATTGAAAGAAGCGTATTTTAATTCATGTTATGCAAGATGGAATACAAATACAAATGGATTTGTGTACACACAGCTTCACGTTTTTTTTTTTTGTTTTTTTTCCTTTTCCCGCCGGAAATTTTTAATAAAAATCTTCTGTAAATGTCTGTGATAGTTTTCGCACACTGTATAAAATAAAAATTAAAAAAACTCTAGTGGTATCTAAAAAGCAAAAAAGCTGGTGGCAATGAGTACATAACCGCAGAAGAAAAAAAATAATGTCAGAACCGCTGGAGGAAATAATTAAATAGCAGACAACTATTTTGATAGCATTAAGAGTACCGTAGTCAGTGCTTGAAGAAAACGAAGCAAAAGACCTCCCATATATAAGAAAGGAATCAGATTTTACCACTGCTTAATCTACCAACAGAATTAGTCGGGATATGAAAGATTTGCCAATAGGAAATTGTAAAACTGTATTCGTGAAAAATATAGAAAATTATTCAGAAAATATGGATTGGTTGTAAAAATTCCAATAATCAGATGAACGGGGTCCAGCGAAATCACAATTAACACTATTTTCAGATTCCTATAAATGAAAAAAGCTTCAAAGAAATCGAGCTCAAGTGTGGTTCTGGGCCTTAAAATAAGTTTAGTTGCATCAAATTTAAAATTATGGTTTTTCTTACAGCAATGCTTAAAAACTGTCATTTGTTAGTTTCTTGTTTTCTGAAGTATTTGATATAATCTTTCGAACGGAATTTGAGGCTGTGTTTAGTTTGACCAATGTATTATAAACCACAATGGCAGGAAATATTTTAAATACACCAAGAATTAAACACGTCTATAGGGCCTTTTAAGTGTAAAAGTGTGTGCTTGTTGTGAGGCGAAAAAATATTTAAAAATCATACTGTTTGCAATCTCCAACTACACTTCTACTTAAAAATTTAGCAACATTTTGCAAAGGATGAGTTTTTTTTTTTTTTTTTTTTCTTTTTTTTTTTAACTTAAAAACTTATCTTTTGATGAAATGTTTTCAAATGTTGGGTATTTAAAGAACTTGATCTTGTTTTTCAGTGAAGATTGGTTTAAGACAACATTAAAGGGGGTCGGTAAAAAATTGAGCAATAAGAATAATGTTTGTGATCACCCAGTATCGTTAATTAAACGAAATAAACTGTAACTTTAGAATATGTTAATAAAGATCCAGTTTAATTTGTGGTTGAATTTGTGTGACGATAGCATATTAAATAACGGAGATAGAAGCCTTTATTTTAAAACTCCAAAAAAAGCAGCATATTTTTTATTTATTATACACAGAGTTACGAATGAAAATTATTCCCAGTTTTAGACAAGTTGAAAGAACATTTTGAAAACAATATACTGCATTCAGAATACAAATAAATATCTCATGAAATGCTAATATTTTTATGAAAACATTTTCATGGTGCATGTGCAAAAGATAGAAAAAAATTATTACATTGATTAAAAGCTAGATTGTTTATATTTGTAATGTTTGTTTACATTTAAGTCTTTATTTACATTTAGGATCTTTTTTTACATTTATTGTCTTTGATTGCTTTGATTACTTTTATAGTCTTTGTTTACATTTAGGGCCTTTGTTTACATTTAAAGTGTTTGTTTACATTTAGGTCCTTGTTTACATTTAGTTCTTCATTTACATTTAGGGTCTTTGTTTACATTCATAATTTTTGTATACATTTAGAGCTTCGATTACATGTAGGGTCTCTGTTTACATTTGCAGTCTATGTTTATATTTAAGGTTTTCGTTTACATTTAGGTCGTTAACATTTATAGTCTGTTTACATTTAAAGTCTTTGTTTACGTTTAGATCTTTGTTTACATTAACGCCTCTATTTACATTTGGAGTCTTTGTTTACATTTACGTCTTTGTTTACATTTAGGTTTTAGTTTACATTTATAATCGTTGTTTACACTAAGGGTCTTTCTTTACATTTAGGTTTTTGTTTACATTTATAATCTTTGTTTACACTAAGGGTCTTTCTTTACATTTATAGTCATTGTTTACATTTAGGGATTTTGTTTATATATATAATCTTTGTTTATATTTATGTTTCTTTAATTTAGGTCTATTTACATTTAGGATCTTTGTTTACATTTAGTGTCTGTTTTCATCGATAGTCTTTTTTTACATTTAGGTATTTCTTTACATTTAGTGTCTTTGTTTTCATTCATAGTCTTAGTTTATATTTAGGTATTTTGCTTCATTTAGGGTCTTTGTTTAAATGTAATTCTGTTTGCATTTAGGTTCTTTGTTTATATTTATAGATTTTGTTTAACAATAGGCTTCTGTTTACATATAAGGTCCTTGTTTAACTTTGTAATTTTTGCCAATCATCGTCTTACATTCATAATGTTTTACATTCATAATGTTTTTTACATTAAGGTCTTTGTTTAATATTAGGGTCTTTGTTTATACTTGTAATCTTTGTTTACATTAAGTGTCATTGTTTACATTTATAGTCTTTATTTACTTTTAGGGGGTTTTTACATTTAGGGTCTTTGTTTATTTTTAGTGACTTTGTGTATATTTGAAGCTTTTATTTACATTCTGTTCTTTGTTTACCTATATAGTTTTTGTTTATATTTAGGCCTTTATTTACATTAAGGTCTTTATTTACTTTTAAGATATGTGTTTACGTTTATACAAAATGTAATACTTTGTATATGCTCTTTGTTTATATTTAGGGTATGAGTTTGTATTTAGGTTTTCGTTTATATTTGTAGTCTGTTTACATTTATAGATTTGTTTGCATTTGGGTTATCGTATACGTTGTAGACTAATTTATATTTGTAGTCAATTTTTATATTTAGGGTCTTTGTTTACATTTAGGTCTTTATTTACGTTTAGGGTCTTTGTTTTTTTACAATCTGTATTTAGGATCTTTGTCCTCATTTATAGTCCTCGTTCATATTTAAGTTTTTGTTTACATTTATATTCTTGGTTCACATTTACATCTTTATTTACATTTAGGTCTTTTTTTAAATTTAGGGTCTTTGTTTATATTTGTAGACTTTCTTTACATTTAATGTCAATGTTTACATTTATAGTCTTTATTTACTTTTAGGTTTTTATTTACATTTGGTATCTTTGTTAATTTTTAAGGTCCTTGTTTTCATTTGAAGCTTTTGTTTACATTTAGTTATTTGTTTACCTATATAGTTTTTGTTTACATTTAGGCCTTTATGTATATTAAAGTGTTTATTTACTTTTAAGGTCTGTGTTTACGTTTATACAAAATGAAATACAGTGAAACTTCTGTGGGAGACCACCCCTGTTAAGCGGCCCCCTCCTCCTACGACCGATTTTAAAAGCACCGATTTGTTACCCTATCTACTTAATGTCCAATGTTGACACTTCTTTGAGCGACCACCTCTCTTTACGACGAAAATCTTTCGGAACGAAGGGTAGTCGCTCGCGGGAAGTTTTACTGTACTCTGTATACACTCTTTGTTTATATTTAAAGCATTTGTTTATATTTGCTTTTGTTTATATTTGTAGTCTTGGTTTACATTTATAGTTTTTTTTACTTTTAGGTCTTTATTTACATTTAGGATCTCCGTTTACATTTAGTTCTTTGTTTGCATTTAGGTTATCATATACGTTGTAGACTAGTTTATATTTGTAGTCTTTTTTTATATTTAGAGTCTTTGTTTACATTTAGGTCTTTATTTACGTTTAGGGTCTTCGTTTTTTATAGTCTGTCTGTATTTAAGATCTTTGTTCTCATTTATAATCTTTGTTTATATTTACGTTTTTTCTTTTTCACATTTAAAGTCTTTGTTTACGTTAATAGGCTTTATTTGCATTTAGGTCTTTATTTACATATAGGTCTTTTTTTAAATTTAGGATCTTTGTTTATATTTGTAGTCTTTGTTTACATTTTGTGTCAATGATTACATTTATAGTCTTTATTTATTTTTAGGATATTTACATTTAGGGTCTTCGTTTACATTTGAAGCTTTTGTTTACATTTAGTTCTTTGTTTACATATATAGGTTTTGTTTACATTTTTTCCTTTATTTACATTAAGGTCTTTATTTACTTTTAAGGTCTGTGTTTACGTTTATACAAAATGTAATACTCTGTATATACTCTTTGTTTATATTTAGGGTATTTTTTTATATTTAGGTTTTTGTTTATATTTGTAGGCTTTGTTTATATTTATAGTTTTTGTTTATATTTAGGTCTTTATTTACATTTAGTGTCTTTGTTTACATTTAGTTCTTTGTTTACATTTAGGTCTTTGTTTAAATTTTGGTCTGTCTTTATATCTGGAGGTTTTTTTTTATATTTAGGTTATTGTATACGTTGTAGATTAGTTTATATTTGAAGTTTTTTTTATATTTCGGGTTTTGTTTACATTTAGGTCTTTATTTACGTTTAGGGTCTTCGTTTTTTTTTATAGTCTGTTTGTATTTAGGATTTTTGTTCTCATTTATAGTTTTTGTATATTTAGGATTTTTTTACATTCATAGTCTTAATTTACATTAATAGGCTTTCTTTAGATTTAGGTCTTTATTTACATTTAGGGACTTTTTTCACATTTACAGTTTTTATTTACGTTTATAATTTGTTTACAGTTAGATATTTGCTTACATTTAAGGTTTTGTTTATATTTGCAGTCTTTGTCTGTATTTATAGATTTTGTTTACATTTAGGTATTTTTTAAAACTTTGGATCATTGTTTACATTTATAGCTTTGGCTTACATTTAGGTCTTTCTTTACATTTTGGTCTTTCTACATTGATACAAATTGTAATACTCTGTATATTCTATTTGTTTACATTTAGTGTCTTTGTTTATATTTAGGGCTTTAGTTTACATTTTCGTCTTTGTTTACATTAATAGTTTTGTTTATATTTAGGTCTTTGTTTACACTAAAGGTCTTTCTTTACGGCTGTAGTCTTTGTTTTCATTTCGAGGTTTTGTTTATATTTATAGCCTTTGTTTAAAATTATGTCTATTTTCATTTAAGTCTATTTACATTTAGGTCTTTTTTACATTTAGGGTCTTGGTATTCATTTATAGTCTTTGTTTACATTTAGGTAATTGTTTACATTTAGTGTTTGTTTTCATTGATAGTCTTAGTTTATATTTAGTTACTTGTTTAAGAGTTCGCATTTAGGTTTCGCATTTAGGTTTTTTTTTAACATTTATTTTTTGTTTACCGTTAGGTTTCTGTACATATTTAAGATCTTTGTTTAACTTCGAAATTTTTTTCTATTTTCATAATCTTTGTTTACATTCATAGTCTTTTTTTTACATTTAGATCTTTGTTTATATTTGTAGTCTTTGTTTGCATTTAGTGTCTTTGTTTACATTTATAGCCTTTATATACATTTAGATTTTTATTTACATTTAGGGGTTTTGTTTATGTTTAGTGATTTTGTTTACATTTATGTTTTGTTTACATTTAGATATTTGTTTGCATTTAGGAACATTGTTTACATTCACGTTTTTGTTTACATTTATAGTCTTTGTTTACATCTAGGATCTTTGTTTACATTTGCAGTCTATTTTAAATTTAGGGTCATTTTTCATTTAGGTCTGTTTATATTTAGGTCTTTGTTTACATTTATGGTCTTTGTTTGTACTTAGAGTCTTTGTACATATTTATGTCTGTTTTCATATAGGTCTATTTATATTTACGATCTTTGTATACATTTAGGTTATTTGTTTCCATTGATTTTCTTTGTTTTTATTTAGAGTTTTTGTTTGCATTTATTGTCTTTCTTTACATTTACAGTCTTTGTTTATATTTATGGATTTTATTTGCACTTATAGTCTTTGTTTACAAATGTATCTGTTTTCATTTAGGGTTCATGTTTATAATTATTGTCTTTGTTTATATATGCAGTCTACATTCATTTTACATTCATAGTCTTTTTTATATTTTGGTTCTTTGTTTACATATATAGTCTTTGTTTACATTTGGGGTCTTTGTTTACATTTATAGGCTTTGTTTACATTTAGGGTCTTTGTTTACATTTAGATCTTCGCTTACATTTCGGTTCTTTGTTTCTTTTAGGTCTTTGTTTACAATTATGGCCTTTGTTTACATTTATTGTCCTTGTATAAATTTAGTGTCTTTATTTACATTCAGTGTCTTTGATTACATTTATAGTCTTTGTTTACATTTAGGGTCTTTGTTTACAAATATAGTTTTTGTTTTCAGTTAGGGTTTTTGTTTATATTTATAGTCTTTGTTTATTCTCATGTCTTTATTTACATTTAGGTCTATTTACATTTAAGATCTTTGTTTGCACTTAGGGATTATTTTCATTGATAAACTTTGTTTTCATTGATAGTCTTTGTTTGCATTAAGGCATTTGTTTACATTTAGGGTCTTTGTTTAAATGTAGTTCTCTTTGCATTTAAGTTCTTTGTTTACAATTATATCTTTTGTTTACCCTTAGGTTTTTGTTTACATTGAAGGTCTTTGTTTATATTTTGTAGTCTTTTTACATTTATAGTCTTTACATTTAGATGCTTACCCATATAGCAATTTCAGTTTGCAGCGAAATTGCAGCAATCTTGGTTTGTAAGCCAGCAAACGTGCAGCAATTTCAGCATGACAAGCTTGTAAGTTCATAACTAGACTGAACCAAGATAACGCAAACTCCGAAGTCACCATACGCCATATTTGCAGAAAACCTGTTGTGCAAGTTGTACACTTACTGTATCAAATTTGCTGCAAATTCGTTGCAAATTAGTAGAAAAGTTAGATTTGGCGTATCAAGATCACTGCAAATTCATTGGAATGGGCAAGCTAGTTACGTCACACCAACTACTAATGCATTGCAAACTCAGATTCTTATCACGTCATGCAACCTGAAAACACGCATAGAAATATGTAAATACAGCTCGTATTTCACGCATGACTTCGAATATTTCTGAATCCCCCTTTGACAACGTCACGCTTCTTCCTCCAGTAAACAACACGAGCAAGATAACGTCGCAGAATCACTTCAATATCAGTTCTGAGATTGTTGAATTTCAAATACTTACATAGACATTTTAGTTTGCAGCAAAAACAGTGTGAATATATATATATATATATATATTAATTAAAACGAAAGATAGATTCAGGTTCTGTCTACTTTGCGGCAATTTCATAGCTGACTTGTCGCGTCAAATTTGTCATTGCAAGATAATATCATGAAAAATCAAACTTGCTGCAGATGTGCTTGTTATCTGGGTATTTATATTTAGGGTCTTTGTTTATATTTAGGGTTTTGGTTTACATTTATGTTTGTTTACATTAATAGTCTTTGTTTACATTTAGGACCTTTGTTTACATTCATGTCTTTGTTTGCATTTATAATCTGTTTACATCTAGGATTTTTGTTTATCTTTCTTTACATTTGCAGTCTTTTTTTATATTTAGGGTCTTTTATTACATTTAGTTTTGTTTACATTTATGGTTTTTCTTCAGATTTGTTGACTTTGTTTACATTTAGGGTCTTTGTTTATATTTGTAGTCTTTGGTTACATTTAGGTATATTTACATTTAAGATCTGTTTTTACATTTAATGTCTTTATTTACATTTAGCTCCTTTATTTACATTTACAGTGTTTATTTACATTTAGATTCTTTGATTACATTTATAGACTTTGTTTACATTTATAGTCTTTGTTCACAAATAGGTTCTTGTTTAGATTTGGGTCTTTGTTTACATTTATAGACTTTGTTTGCATTTTTAGTCTTTGCTTACATTTAGGGTTTTTTTTTAGATTCATAGTCTTTTTATATTTAGGGTCTTTGTTTACATTTATAATCTTTGTTTTTATTTAGATTTTTTGTTTACATTTATGTCTGTTTGCATTTAGGGTTCTTGTTTATATTTATTGTCTTTGTTTATATTTGCAGGCTTAGTTTACACATAGGGACTTTGTTTACATTTAGAATCTTTGTTTACATTTCTAGTCTTTGTTTATATTTACAGACCTTGTTTACATTTAAGTTTTTCTTTACTTTTTTGTCTTTATTTACATTTAGGGACTTTTTTACATTTATAGTGTGTTTACACTTAGGTGTTTGTTTACGTTTACACTCTTTGTTTATATTTAGGGGTTTTTTTTACCTTTAGTTTCTTTGTTTATATTTGTTGTCTTTGTTTACATTTAGGGCCTTTGTTTGCATTTGTATTCTTTGTTTACATTTATAGTCTTTGTTTATATTTAGGTCTTTGTTTACTCTTTGCTCACATTTAGATCTTTATTTAAATTTAGGTCTGTTTGTATTGATGTCTTTATTTACATTTAGGGTCTTTGTTACATTTATACGAAATGTACTATTCTCTATATACTCTGTGTTTACATTTAGGTCTTTGTTTACGTTTTTATTTTGCAGATATAAATTATTGTTTATCAGGACTCGTGAAATATGTATTTAGTACAGTTTATATAGCACTACGCTTCACTAGTTCTCGCCTTTTGACTTTGTACTGGGATGGTTAGCCATTTATTTTGGAAGAGGGTTGCATCTAGTGATCGCTGTGCTTTGTATATTTTCCTTTTAAAAATTTGAATGAAAATTATAAAAGCGCACATCAGTAATTTTTTTTTAAAAATAAGATCAAATTTAAAAAAATTATAAGTGAAAAATATGTTTCAACAATCTCCTAAAAATTATACTTCTCCTTCGATCACCAGATAAGCTTGATTGAATTTTTCAGAGAACTTCTTTAGAATCACATTTGAATACACTTTTATTTCTTCCTCAAACTAAAAATTCACCTAAAATAAAAAGTGAGTATACCAGCCTTTGAATATTATAACTGAAATTATCTACTTGCGAATAAAATGAAATAAAATAGTAACATGAAAAATTTTAAACACTCTGACTGGTCCCATTTGCTTTTCTTTTTTTTTCTTTCTTTAATTTTTCTTTTTGTACGTGTGCAACAATCATAAACCTGAAAGCTATCAGCTGAACATGTGGAAATTCCATGATTCGGTAATTTAATGTAAATAAACTGAATAGTGGCGATATCATCCTTCATTTCTCATATTGTCAATAAAAATATAGCATATATTGGATATTATGCTTGAAATTCGAAAGTTTATTCTTTTATGCAGTAATAATATCACACATTTCAAAAGTTAACTTAGAAAAATTGCAAGTTTGTCTTATTAGCGGCCAAACATTAACTAATTTCTGTAACTAGTGACAGAAATTAATTATGTGTTTATATAATTAGCCACGATCTATGTACAATCAACTCCCTCCAATCTAGAAATGTTTTGAGAACGTGTGTTCTAAAAATGTTTTAGAAATAATTTGGAAATGTTTTAATGTGTTTTTAGAAATGTTTTAAATATTTTTAATTCTAGAAATGTTTTTGATCCGCTTAACCGGATTAAGCGGAGAGCCCGGGTGCGTATCTCCGAAATGTTGGCGCATACAGGTCAACCTGGCGAATTTTTGTAGCTCGCGCCAAAACCCTCTCTGTCGCAAAGCAACCCTTCTTTCCACTTCATTCATGATTCGTTAAGGATTCGAGCAATCTTTTTTTTTTTCCCAAGAGAATAAACTATTAAAAATGTGTCAGTGGAGTTTTAGTATCGTAATTCTTAAATAATATATTTAATGCAAAAATTTATTAGAAATCCTCCACCCTTTAAATTTAATTTAGCAAGATTAATGAAGAAATAAAATTGTAATATTCTAATTTTAAAGCTTTTAAAATTGTTCTTGAAATACATTTATTTATTTATTTATTTATTTTACTTTCTCTTACCAACATATATGGTAGAGAAAGTATTGTTTAGGGGTCAAATTTTCGAAATTGAATTTTTGTTATATATACACGTTTTGAGGCTCCCTGAATCATAATTGTTAAAAATGTGTCAATGGAGTCTTTGTATCGTTATTTTTAGATAATATAATTTAATGCCAAAATTTATTAGAAAACCCTTTAAATTTATTTTATCAAGATTAATGAAGAAGTATATTTGTAATATTATGATTTTAAAGCTTTTAAAATTATCCTTGAAATACATTTATTTTATTTTATTTTATTCTGTTTTATTATTATTTTTATTATTATTATTATTTACTTTCTCTTCGTCAAATAAATTTGTTTCTAAACCTATTTTAGATTATTTGAAAAGTACATTAATCTTTACATTCTTACGCTATTGATCTTAAGCTTTAATGTGCAATCTGTCATTATAATATTGAAATGCAGGGTGAAAAAGAAAGTCGTGTGAGTGACACACCAGATTATCATTATTACGCATCATTATTTAGTTTATTTTACCCATATATTGTAAGAAAAGTTTTATTTTTGATTCAGATTTTCGAAATTGAGTTTTTGCTACATTTGCTTAAATATCATGAAACAAAAAATTAGGTTTTTAGCGGTTGCCTGCATGTGTGTGTCTGTGTGTTTGTTATCACCATACCTCAAGAATTGATATTGGGACTCGGATGAAAAATTAAGTAATTCGTGTGCAGTGACTAAGAAAAGAATTCAAATTCATTAAGTCTATGTGTGAATTTTCTGGTAAATACAATTTAATATTTTTGGATGAAACAAAAAAAAAAATTGAACATTTATTTTATGTGCATGAAAGAATGTTTCGTATACAATGTAGAATGTATATCCTTTATTAGAAGTTTACACAGAACCCCACAAAAGAATTCAGATATATTCATAAAATGGAATTGCTGAAAGGTCATTTCATGTCGTGCTATGTGTTTTAAATTCTGTGCTAAATTAGTACACTATATTGTGTTTGTAAAATATATAGTAAATATACAGGTCTACCCCAAATTAAATAAAAGCATTACTTTTTATAAATAAAAATCAATGTAATAAATGCAATTAAAGTTTAATTAATTTAAAATTATTCTCTTATTCTAATTTACTTTATCTTATCCGTAAAAGGTCGCGAAAGTATTGTTTTCGGATCACGTTTTCGAAATTGAATTTTTGTTACATGTATATGTTTTGAGGTTTCCTGAATCCAAAAATTATGTTTTTAGTGGTTGGTTTATGTGACTTGTCTATGTGTATTACAGATATTGAGTTTGTAAAATGGATGCATCAGTTTTTAAATATCACTTATGTCATTGATAAGGACAATATTGCTTTGGAACAATGTAAGTTGTAAACTTCACATGTTATTCAAAATTTACGTTTTCTTTTTAACATGGCAAAATAGAGCAAAATTTCGTTTAAACGTCCATTATGCCAATATTTTGTCGTAAACATGTCAGACTAATGTTTTAAAATATATTTTTTAATGCACTTCATTAAATATGAACATTTTAATTTGAAACTTTAGTAATTAAATATTGTGTTTCCTTCATTTGACAAATTAGGCCAATACTTCCCACGAACTTGCAATATGGGGATCAGTTGTGTTGGAAATTAATGTACGAAAACAATCCTAATAAAATTAGTCATTTAATTACGATAAATCAAATTTATCGAATCGGATAGAGGGTAGCCTATGAGGTGCGGCATTTCAGTCTGCGACTGTGTTGAGTGTTCTATCATACTCATTCCTTTTAATATGAATACATTTCGCTCTCAATAGAAATTAGTAACAATAAATATAGGATGAAAATGGTTATGCGCATCATTATTACTTTGATTTGTATAACATATTAAGTTAGATTGTTTATGATTACTGAAAAACAAATAGAATAGCATTAATAAAATGTTTAACGTTTTATTTTATAACTTTGTATGTTGGGGTTGGGGGGGGGGGTAAAGAATGAGAAATGGACATGTCCGAGGAGGAAATTATACTTAGAAAATTTTATGAATTTCAACCATAAAATTTAACACGAAATATCTATTTTATTATGATTAAGATGCTCTTTAAAAATACATAATAGATAAATATAAGGTGATAATTTATGAAAATTCAAGCACTGCATCGTAAGAGAGATATTTTATAAAGTCATACATTTTAAAAATTTAAATACAAAATGACAATAAAAATAGTTGAAATGTAAAATGGCGTACTACTGATTTGGACTTATGAACATTTTTCATGCATTTTACTAAGAATTTGTAATTTGTTTGAACAATTTTTACAAACTTTTTGGCCTTATACATGAAATCGGATCTCAATGCTAATATATTACCATTATTATTATCTACTTCTCTATTCGGATAACTATTTCTTAATTTCAAGATATGTTTCGTTTTGCGATTTAAATCCTACATTAATAATCAGAAGAAAAAAAATTAATAACAAAAAAAGAAAGAAAGAAAAACGCCGGATGTTTATTTATACAGGTTAAGCGGCGTGAAGTTTCTCTTTGCACTTCCAGATTTGGCGAAAATCTCATTCTCTGGCGAAAAATTGTGAATTTGTTCTGCGTGCGCCAACAGTTCGGAGATACGCGGCCCGGGTTCGATTCCCCGCTCTGGTATTTCTCACAGTGTTAGTATATAAAAATATCAACCTTTACACTCCAATTTACTTAAAATGAATATTCACGGTTGATGAATTCATGAATAAAAAAATTCTAAATAGTATAAATATTTAACATTCATGGAGATTAACACTTGAAATATAAATGATAATTCAAATATAAGTTAAAATAGATATACAATAAATATTTTTTATTTAACTTCATGGTATTTAACGGAATACATTATGCTTGATTTACATGTTTTAATATGTGATTTTTTTCATTGTCCTATTTATGCACAAAAGTCCATGCAATAGTCTTTTAGTAAAGACTCGTATTTCAGTGATTGCTGTTTTAATAACATTTAAGTTTCTAAAAATTGCCATACCTCATTTTAAAGATTAAGCTTTCAATAATTGTAGGTGAAACTTGCATAAAAGCCGGTTTTAGAAGTGACTGATACGTCGTAGTTATCGTATTAAAGATTTTGGTTCAAATGCGCATAGAGCTCCCTGTATTTGCATGAGTTTTAGTAATGATTTATACTAATGATTTATAAAATATAACACAGTATGTTACACGTTAAAATATATAGCTTAAAAAACTTAATTTAAAAGTTAAAATATAAAAATCTTTATGACGACGTTTCATCAGAGCATAATTGCTCATGAATTTCATCAGGTCTGGTTCTTGAAACATTAACATCTTAAATTTTTAATATATGCAGAACAGATGCTAATGTTTTAAGAACCAGACCTGATGAAATCCATGGGCAATTGTGCTCGGATGAAACATCATCATAACGATTTTTATAATTTAACTTTTAAATTAAGTTTTTTAAGCTATGTATTTTAACGTGTAACTTATCTGTGTTATATTTTATAAATTCGATTTTTACACGTGTGAACAATCGCTCATTTAATAATGATTTATAATTGAAACACCGTACTAAACGCCGTAATAGTAATATTTAAATTAATTGTCTTTGAGTTCAAAACCCATAGATCTTAATTACAGGGATTAATTTTCTTTTGACAATTTATTTCATCTAGAAAGTTTCGTTAAATGAATACAGGAGACATCAAGCAAATACTTTGTATATAATATCAATACAAAAAACCCTTAACGGGTTAAAAGTTTGTGACGCAGCACTGTACTTTATGGCTATAAGAATTAGAAATACGGGTCTTAAAAATAATGATATCAAATTTTCAGTGACGCTTTGATATTAATTAAATTATACATAGATTTTCTTATTTGAATTTGCTTTTTCCTTTTATTTATATTTACAGTGTAAACGTTATTTTCAACATAAAATAATATATAGCATTTACTCATTGATACCTTTCCATTCACATCTCTTATACTATGAAAGCATGTGTTTTAAAAGAAATTATATGAAATTCCAGTAACGCAGTGGTGTTACATTAAATGATTTCTTTTAAATTTCACTGCAATTATTTTGTTTTGCATATTAAAGTATATGTGCACATTGAAATATTGCTTTTCATTTTCAAATACGCTGTCAAATATATCACTTTCATTAAGCTTATATTTTGTACTGAAATATATTTATTTCAATGAATTATTCTATCTTTTGCGTCACGCCATCCAAAACTGAAAAAAATTTCACAATTTTTTTCTTTGCAGCACAATATCTATTTGCATGCATTTTCAATTTATTTGGATGAAATGACACAAAGTAAACATTTCCATATAATTTACTTACAGTTTTGGATGGCGTGACGCAAAAGATAGAATAATTCATTGAAATAAATATATTTCAGTACATAATATAAGCTTAATGAAAGTGATATATTTGACAGCGTATTTGAAAATGAAAAGCAATATTTCAATGTGCACATATACTTTAATATGCAAAACAAAATAATTGCAGTGAAATTTAAAAGAAATCATTTAATGTAATACCACTGCGTTACTGGCAAATTCAAATAAGAAAATCTATGTATAATTTAATTAATATCAAAGCGTCACTGAAAATTTGATATCATTATTTTTAAGACCCGTATTTCTAATTCTTATAGCCATAAAGTACAGTGCTGCGTCACAAACTTTTAACCCGTTAAGGGTTTTTTGTATTGATATCATTACTTTTTAGGGGTTAATGATCAAAACGTAAAATTAAAGGAGCATGGTAATGAGTTATAACACTGTATAAAAAGTGTTGTTTTACAGGTCATACACGAACAAAATAACAAACTAAATGAAATTTCAAAATTTTATAAAAAGTGATTTAAAAAAAAAAAAAAAAAAAAAAAAAAAAACTTTAAGAAAGAATATTTTTTGAGGGATGGAAACATGCAACATTACAAAGGCATAATATAGAACATTTTAAAAATGACAAAAATTTCTTATTATAATTTTTTAGGTATAGATTTGATTTAAAAGAGAAAAATAAATAATAATAGAAAAATCTTTAAAAAGTGAAATTTTTATACTGGTAAATATTTAAGTAGTATAGTTTGTTATGAATTTAATTTAAAAAAAAAATCTTAATCTATTCAAAATTTTATTATAGCTTAACATTTTGTAATTTATATATATATACTAGAAACTTAATGAGCAAATTAATTATTTTCAAATTCTGTTTTAAGAATTTTTTCAATCCGTAGTTTAAGTGATTTATCACATAATTTTGAAAAAATTACAAATATTTGCATATGATTATCATATTATTTGTCATTTTTATGAAAATAAAGAAACAAATTTTTGTTGTTGCAATCACCTTTTAAAATAGAACCAATTTTGAAAGTTAACAACGTATCAGCATGAAAACAATGTAAATACAATGAATATTTTTGATAAACAAATGTCACATAAAATACAAGTACCTAAATAAATAACTCATTTAATATATATATTAAAAAAAGTAATTTTTTTTTTTTTGTGTTTATTTTTGACGCCAATTCCCGATAGAGGGAGCCAAAACGATTATTTGATATTCAGTATTTCAGATGGAAGAGAAGAAATTCGTCCGCGAAACTGCCGTATTTTCGGAGTAAAAAATAGTTCGATTTTTAAACTGAGTTATAAAAAAAAACAAGAGTTTTCTTAGAGAAAAGGGAGATGTCAGGCACATCAGATAAAAGCGATTAATATCATATATCAATTAATCGACATTCGTTCGAGCCATATTCGAGAAAAATTTAACCACCCCTATAGACCGTCCAATTACAACTTATATAAGCCAATTCATATCTCAAAATATATTGCACGCAGAAATGTAGCGATTTCAGGGTACGATCAGACAGAAGGTAAAATGCTATTTTGAAAATATCAGAAAAAAAAACATCCCATATTTCCTGAGATATTAAGTGTCGGCTTTCAGCGGTTTCTTTGATCTCAAATTAGCTGTATATACGAGTGTCGCAGTTTTCGTTCGTATTTTCCGCTGAGTGTCGCCGCGTTCGTTTGTTTTTTCGCTTACGTCACTAGAAAAACTGCCGTTTTACATGATAAAGAGGGGAAAAATGAAATGAATTGCTTATAAAATAAAATTTTTACGTAACAACACAGCAAAACTATTTATTGAAATACGATTTTTCCAAAAGAATTCACCTGATGACAAAGGTCAAAGTATCCTATAGAGGAAATTAATTTTTGCAAAGGAAAAACAGGGAGTATATTTCTGTGTATACTGCATATTTGGTGGGACAATATTGCATGTAATAATATCTGTATAACGAATAGCTAAAACGAAATTATAAATAAATTTGATTTATGAAGCAAGGTATATTGACTATTCTTTAAGTAAAATATGCAGTATTATATAACAAGAAGTTCTCATGAAAGTAGCTTTAATTTATTTTATTGTTCTTCTTTATTTCATTTAGATTATATACTATGTGACTATTAATTCAGAGAAATTTTATTTACTTTATCGTCACGATGTTTCAGTGTATTACTTTCAAATGCAAGTTGATCTTGTACTAAAGTTATCACTGTTTAGGTAACCTATTAAAAATACAAATCACAAAATTTATCAAATTTACGTCAAAAGTTATACGCATTAGAGAAATTAATGTAAATATGTAAGATTTTAAAATAATATTCAATAGAAAATGCGATATAAAATAAAAATGTAACGTATTACATTTTCATTCCAATTAATCTTTATACAAAACACATTAATTCGTTATTATTAAAAAAAAATCAGAATAAAATAATTAGAATTATTTACAATTCAAGTTATAAAATATTATTAATAAACCGAATTAACTTCTCAATTAGATCTATCAATGCACTCATTGCATTACCGTATATTGTTAAAGCACACGATGATGCAGAGATGATCAGTACATTCATGCAGTTCCATGAAAGCAATTTCCTAAATTAAAGTTACTTAGTAATTGCATTCATGCTTCAGCATACTTACCTTTAATAACAGCTCATATACAATAATATCGCCATTTACAAGTCTATCTGATATAGACGAACTTAATATTATGAATTAATGTGTGTATCATGAATGTAAAAATGTGCTTACAGTTGAAAAACTGTTTCATTGTAACAGATCATATTCTAATATTAATAACACTAATAAAAATAACAATAATAAAACGTTTTATACCATAGGTAAACTTCACAAAGGATAAATAATTTTTGCTGATCACATTATATTACGATTGTCTTTCATATTTTAATATTTATTAAAGTGTTTTAAAAATATTAATTTAGTTTAAAATAAGTTATACAAAAAATAATCAGTTGAAAAAATTAAAATAATAATAATAATAATAATAATAATGTAATCTGTTTTAAAATCTGTGACACTAAGATATCAGAAATATCATGAAATGTACATAGGTGTAAAATTTTCTAAATAAATAATTTTCTATTTTTAATAATATTTTAAAATTTATGCAATTTTCTTCAAGAGTAGTAATATATAAATAATCTATTTGAAAGGTTATATATATATCTATTAATCAAATTCAAAATTAATGACAAATTTAATGTGCATAAAATAAGCACATAAAGCAGCACTAAATTTATTAAAAAAAAAAATGAAAATGGAATGTATAAACAACCAAAACAAATTATTTTAACAGTGTTAATAAACAGGAAAAGGGTTAATTTCAACACTATTCAAGCCAAAATTTCAACAAAGTTGTGTTTTCTTCATCAGCAGGGGGGAACACAGCCATTAAAAAGAATGTAATCCTATCAGGTTTCAGAAGATATGCCAAGCTAGCATACTCCAAATTATAATTATAACAAAAGATTAGTATATGAAACCTAAAATTATAACAACTAAAATATGATTTATTTAAGAAACATTATTGTATTTTTAAGATTTAAATTTCAATAACAGATAAAAAGAATTTATATTGAGAATTAATTAAAGCAATTATTTATATAAATTCATAAAATGGCATGCTAACAAAAACATACCCCCACCTGTACCTGTTGGGGTAAAAAAGTGAAAAACTCACCAGCTGCTAATGTCAAAGTTGGCAAAATTGGAAACCCGGCTTGAAAACTTTACGGAAATAGAATACTTGAATGCTTCTTCCCTGTCCCTAGATGGCCAGTTCAATTCCAGGTCTAGCAGTTCGTCATATATCTATAAAGATCAATTGCGCAGCCTTCCTAAAAAATAGGCTTTGAGCTGTCAACATCAAATAGGACATCTAAAAGGATTTCCCAACCAATGAAATGTCCAAAGCTGCAGAGCTGTCACATAGAATAAACTAAAGAGTTGCATTACTAGAATAATATGAAATAAATTTCAAAAGATATAAATTTTATAAAATAAAAGTGCTTGAAAATTATATATTTGTTTATTGAAATTAAATTTTGAACTGCACAATCTCTTAATTCTTAAAAGCTAATTAATTATTATATTTATGTAAATTTTATGGCTCAGATTAGAATGCCGGTGCGGCATACAGTTAGTATTAAAATTTTCTTTTTTAACATATAAATCAGTGCATAAAATATTTAAAAAAAAAAAAAAAAAAAAAAAAAAAAAAACGAAAGAAATAACCAAGAAATCAACTTCGAAATTGTTAGTATTGGCTTTATTTAATTTTAAAATATCTGGATATTTTAAATTAAAAATATTATTAAAATCTGTATTAAAAACAATCAAGTCATCTATGTACGATAAACATGTAAATTAATATTATAAATTACAATAAAATTATATTCGAAGAAGATAAGAAAAAGATTAGCCGCACTGGAAGAATAATTTGTCCCCATGCCAATACCATGTGACTGTTTAAAAATCTCATCTTGAAAAATTATATAATTATTATTTAAAGTAAAATGGCATAAACTAAGAAAGATATACATATATATATAAACTAAGGGATAATAAAAAAGCCGCACTTGGATATTTTTCATATCTCTTCCTGCAATCGCCAATTTTATTCTTTTAAATGTAAATTTTCAAATAGATTTTATTACGTTGTGTTCCACGTACAATTTAGAATTTAGTCAAATATTAAAATCAAGATGCAGTTGTTTCAAAAATTGTAATTTTAGAAAGCATTTGAAAAATAGCAAGAATAAGGCAATTAACAGTACCTCAAAAAATATTTATTTTAGAGTGAAAATCAAAAAAATATTTTAATATGAGGGATGTCAAAATGATTAAATGTTAACGAAATATTCGTGATCTGGTTTTTAGCAACATATAACATTTTTTGGCTGTTTAAACTGGAAGTTTGTCTCCAGGCATTCACGTTGCTCATCCAGCCGAAATAACGGCGAGTTAAAAATCTAGTGCTTAAAAAATAAGTTTGTATTACATTTAGACCATAGAAGGGATTAATTAAAAATTTTTAGGAACATAATTTCTTTATATACAACGCATCAACGACTAAACAAACCAAGTTTAAGTGCCAGAAAATCTGAAAAAAAATTCTGTCTTAACAAAAAGAATTATGAAAGCGGGACTTCAGAGGGTTAAAAAAAATGGCAAGTTAGTTATTGGGCTGAAGTGGTTCTCTCTGATGAGACAAGTTTAACTTATTTTGAGCTGACGGAAACATGCAGGTCTGAGGACGAAAATATGACCGACTTATTAAAATCGCACTTTTAAAACAGTGACACATTATCCGTACATTATGATACGAAAGTGCATACGTTTTCAATAAGTGAGGCAAATTTTTATGTTCAAGGAATCAATTAACACGAATTAAAACTCGGTCATTAAAAAATTATGCCTGACTGACTATTTTGGAGGTATTTCAGACTTTTCAACAATCAGCATTTCAAGATGAAAATGAACCTTGTTACATGGCGCCTGTGATACTTTTATTTGATTCAAGTTGTTAAAATTACCTATCCTTTCCCATGGGCATCCAAAATTTCGTAAGTTATCATAACTATTTTTACCTAAAGTTAAATCTCACAAAGAATAAGAAAGAAAGGGATGCGAAATTTTTAGCCTACAACTTTGCAAGAACTGGAAAGAAATATATTATTGATATTTGGCACAATGAAATTTCTTAGTTTCATATAAAAAAAAACTGTAAAATACTATGCAATTGCGCATTGAAAGAGTAATTCCATATAAAGATGAAATTATCCAATGCAGAATACATATTTTTATTAAGTAATTGTTTAGGTCTAACAAATAAATGGTATTAGTTCACACATTAAAATATACGTATTTATTTAATATAATTAATATATATAATGATCCTCATCTGTCATTCACGATTCCGGTTTACACCGCTTCAAAACAGAGACTTTTGGCAGCCATTTTTTTTTCCCGTTTGTTCAATTCATCAACTTACGAAAACATACATATCATTTTCATACATGTTTTGTATCGCACATATTGTTATTTATTCCCTCTAAAACCTTGAAAAACTATTCAATTGTAATGTTTAAATGTTTAAAAAAAAACGAATCACTGGATATTATAAGCATGAACCTATAAATAGAATTATGTAACTTCATGATTATAAACAACGCAACAACGCAATGCCAAATAAAAACAAACCAAAACTGTTGCTATTCAGAAAATACAAATTCCAAATGGACAACTCTTTAATTGCGAATGAACGACTCTTTGACTGTTTCATTAAAAAAAACGCTTAAAATATTTCTAAAACATATTAAAGCCTTAAAAATCTTAAAATATTTGTAAAAACATATTAAAGTCTATAAATATTTTTATCAAGCTTCATTATATGTTTACATTGTAAGGAATGATTGGCGTCGAGTTCAGTACGTAAATGTCGCCAGTTGATTTTAGTTTTGAAATTAGTGTAAAGTTATAGTTGGGATAGAATGTTTGGTTGGGCAAGTAAAGGTCACCAGTTGAAATGAGTATTGAAAGTAGGGTAGTCTAAGGTGATAATGTCGAGTCAAGATAAAATGTTCGGTTGAGAATGAGAAAGTCCCTAGCTGGATCATGGATATTTTGGCGATGTTGTGTGGGAGATAGCTGGTTGGGAGTATAGAGTAGAGGTGAATTTCGGTTAGCATGGAGTTTCTGTAATTATTAGATAGTTAGAAAATGCGCAAGCAAAGTGATGACGTCACTGGACGTCAGTGGATGCAAGAAAAAGATTTCCTATGTTAATCGCCCATTGGATTTTTTGTAAAAAATTATTAAAAATTGAGGAAAATTATTTTCCGATTTTAATTCCTATATTTCGGTATAGATATGTATTCGTTATCGTGTGATGCGTTAGATTAAGTTGTTTTTGCTGTAAAATTGATAAAATTTAAATTTAAATTTCAAAACTTTAGAAAAATAAAATAGCAAACTTCCATATTCGATTGAAAACATAAACATTTCATTTCAAAGGATGATATTTACACAATAAATATCCAACTAATATACTAATTAAAAGGAAAATGATAAAAATTCTATTATAATTTGAAGTCAAATTTGTTTTCAAATGTCTGAATAAAGTGTCTGATATACTCATATATTGCAGCGGAATAGATTTAATATATCTGTCATCCTTGACGGAAAAAATATATCGCCAAATTATTTGGCGAACATATTTCATTCCTTTCAAAAATCATGGTTATTTTAACAAATTATATTAAAAGAACGATGAATTATATGAAACAATATTTCGTACATATTACGAAAATAAACATCTGGCATGTATATTTTCGTAGTATGTTTTTAATCGCCAAATACAAAAAACGCCAAAGATGACACAGTTTTAAAATTTAAAATTTTGTCAATTTGACAGCAAAATAACTCAATCTAACACATGCATACGATAGCATATCTATACCCAAATACGGGTATTAAAATCGCGGAATAATTTTCCTCGATTTTTAATAATTTTTTACAAAAAATACAATGACCGATTAATATAGGGAATCTTTTTCTTGCATCCACGGACGGTCAGTTACGTCACACTTCGCTTACGTATTTGGAAACAGGATCTTCGATAGTCTTAAAAAAAAGTATTTTGGTAAAATGAAGTGAATCGTTATTTACTTCCTCTTACCCATAGGTTCGAGAAAGTATTAGGGTCAAATTTTCGAACGTGAGTTTTTGTTATACTTACATGTGCTGAGGTCCCTTGAATACGAAAATCATGTTTTTAGCGAATGGTCTCTGTGTCTGTCTGTCTGTCTGTGTGTCTGTTATCAGCATATCTCAAGAACAAATAGTAGCAGAAATTCCAAACTCGGTATTCTAAATGTGTATCATATAGGGATGCTACAGTAAGCTTTTCGTTAAAATGAAGCAAATGGTTCGTGTACAGGGACATTCAAAAGTATTCAAATACATTACGTCTATGGGGGAAATTGCAGGTAAGTAGAATTTAACACTATAGACTGCACTAAACCAAATGAAACGAATACATATTTTTTGTAATAGAGATAGTCAACTGGAAAAAAAAATTTTGTGTATGTAGGAGCCTCGCCTTCCCCCCTGGGGTAGATGTCCTCCCTCGAGTGGAGTAAATTTTCATGATGGGTCTCTTTCAAAAGAGCTCGCCAATACCTTTAAAACGAATGGTTGAACCATCGATCTACGATAATTTAAATTAAAGTTATTGATTTCTTTCATTTTTAACATTATTTTTTACTTTAATATTGAGAATAAATTCAACTTTTTTTGGATATTTAGTGTTATACTATTTCTCTAATATGGAAATCGTCTGTATTATCATACAAGATAACTTTTTTAAACAATAATTTTAATAAATTATTTTTTTAACTGGATTAATTTTAATAACCGAATTAAATTCTATATAAATGTAGGTGCATTAATGAAACGGGGGGTTGAGGGGGGCCAGAACTAATTATCATATAAAACTCTTCCGAAGCCTAATTTGAATTCTTTAACATAGGTTTACATAACAGTACTCTTTATCTTACCTCTTAATCTCCAACCTGTACTTATAGCATTAAATTTCAGGGTAAGAGAAAGTCGTGTGAGTGACACACTAGATTATTCTTATTATAAGGACTTTAAATAGAGCACTTAACGGAACACTGGGATGTGTTGTTGCTGTTGTGTTTTCGGGCCTACATTTTTTGTCAACCAGCAGTTTTTTTATTGTCATTCATATTTATTGATCGGGTAGAATTTTTTTAATTTCAGAACGAAAATTATAAAATATCGAAACACATTTGATTTATAAACAAAAACTGAAAATACATTTAAATGATCACGTGTTAATCTTCATGATCTAAACATTGTTTTCGAGATTTATCGTTCACATTCCGTCATTTTTGACGGGGTTATATACTAGTAAATTATAATAGAATACAAAGTATATGTTTATTGTATTACGTTTAAAAAAAAATTATGTAGTTTTTTATTAAATACTTCGTATATTGTAATAAAGCGAATTATTAAATAAAAATGTACATAGGCATCATGTTATGACTTCCGTATTGTACAAACATAACAATTATATGTATATACGTTTCAGTTAGTGTCAAATTTAAATCTAAAATATACACAGTAGATACTTTTACATTTAATAACAGGAGACTTGACGTTGGAATATTAAAACCCGAATAAACTACTACGTCCAATATTTTTCTTTGGCGTTTCTGACGTAGTAGTTTATTCGGGTTTTAAAATACTTTTACATTTAAGAAGAAATACAGTTAAATACTCAAGGGAATATAATTCAACCAGTTCCCACTGTTAAACAACTTTAGTTGAATTGAAAATATTGTCTGTGAAAGAGAAGTGAAATGTATTTTAGTTAACTGTGTTTCTTTAACAGTCATAAATATCTAAAGTGAGTTTTGAAAGCAAATGATATTTGAAAGCTTCAGTTCAAGAAGTGCATCTCGGTGAATACAGTTAAATGGTAGGAATTCCCTGATTCGATGAGCTTTAATCTAATGTATACTTTAGAGAAATACAATTCTTCAATATGGGAGATATGTCTTATTTTACTCATTAACTTGTTTTATATTACATAGTCTTTTATGCTATTCTCTATGGATTAAATACTTACAAGATAATCCCAATAAAAATTCATGAAAATAAGATTTATTTTTAAGACCATCATTCAATTTCACCTATCTGATTTTGATTATTGTTAAAAAAAAAAAAAAAAAAAAAAAAAAAACTTAATGTATTAAGTTCTGTTGTACAAATTTGTTTAAAAATATTTGCTAGATATTAGGAATTTATGAGTCTAATCAATAAATAGTTTATTTTAATACTTTCTAATAACTTGAAAAAAGATTTAAGTATCTTAAATTGAAAACAAAAACTGTCATATAAAATACTCAGATTAAAGTTATAGATTTAAGACAAATATCTTTACTTGTGATTTTTAATGATGGGTGTCAGCAAAGTTGATATAAAATCCCCTTTCCTTGAGAAAAATATATCATTTATGTGAATAAAATTATACTACTATGTTACAAACAGGGATGTTGATCAGAAGAAAATCTTTAACTGTAATTAAGGGTAGGTTAAAATCAAGCTATTTTTTTTTTAATTTTTATATAAAAATTTTAATAATGAATAGTTAGTATTACAATCGGCACCAAAATTATTGAAGCACACATCCACATTTTCCTTTTCTTTTTCTTTCTTTCTTTCTTTCTTTTTTTTTTTTTTTTTTAATAGTTTGATCCTTAATTTTTATCATCAACTTACTTTTTTATAAGCAGCATAAAGACTAAGATGGTGATTCGACATATTTTTTTAATACAAATTCTCGTTAGCACTTAAATACTTTTCTCCTGAATGTATAGGTCACGTTTTCAGAAAATTAGATAGGAACAATAGTACATATCTGTGTTCGATATTTGTCAGTAATTAGATTTTTTCCGAGTACATCGATAATGTAGTAGTGATTTTTTCAGAAATAGCTTCTAGTACTGGCAGTTTCACAGAAATAAAAGAAATAGATATACAGAATACATTATTTAAATAATTTATTTTTTTCCTTTTACTTCAAGTTGTGTTTTATCTAATTTCAAAGCTTAGAAACTCGTTTTACACAAGGATTCCTAAATCTGATTCCCGACGTAAACTGCGTATATACGCAGGGCAATACGCCGCGTCACCTACCCAAGACTGGTCATATCTTACTTTTTATGTGATTAGTTTGAAAATTCTCCCATAGCCCGGTAATAGCCCGACATGAACCCAACTGAATGTATCAACAAACATATGAAAATAAAATTAACGAAATTGCTTGTAGAACAAGCACCAGCACATTCAGGGATTTACTGAAGTCTAGCATCGTGTCTATAAATCGCAAAGTTTGTCAAGAAGTTACGTGAAGCAATGCCGTGTTGAATAAAAGCCTTGATTTAGATAATAAGTGGTCGTACGAAATACTATAAGATCATGTAACATATATATATATATATATATATATATATATATATATATATATATATAGCCTGTTGTTTATATGATTTTTTTATCATATAGATATATATCATGGTGTATACATCTATATCATACATATATATTATGATATTAAAACATGTTTAAAAATAGTTATTGTATTTATCTTTTTATTGTCCAGGAATAGGAAAAATTATGAATTATTGTAAAATTGGGTCAATTCTGTAAAATAAAATAATATTGGAAGTGTATTTATTAATATTGAAAAATGTACCAAAATCTAATGCGATATACTAATGTATAATAATAATAAAGATGTTGGTAAATACTTTGAATTGCATAAATTTGCAACAATTGTTTCTGTTCGATACAATAGTGCAGCTGAATTCATTTGTACGTCCCTGTAAAAAAAGTTTAAAAAAAAAAATATGCCATTCTTCATATTTGATTATTATTATGCTTTATTATTTCTTACATGTAAATTATTCCCTTTTATATTTTTAACACTAAGTTAAATGTCTATAATAATAATAATAATAATAATAATAATAATAATAATAATAATAATAATGATGTTTTAACACTATAAGGATAAAAAACCAGGAGTCAAACACATCACTCGGCATTATGAAAAAATGAAATTATAAATAACAAACTAATATCTAAAAATTAATTATGAACAACATTCAATTGAGAGAAAATCATTAACAAATGAACCAGGATACTATCCAAAATAATCATATCTTAACAGTAGAAAAAGATATAATTAGTAACAAAAACAATATTAGGATGAGAGATTTCATAGAAATATAGAAATGTATTAAATGTAATTTGTTAAACTTAAATTTAAATAATTAAATTATTTATTAAATATGTGCGAGGATTTCTAAAAATGTATTGTGTTCCGTATGAAAAATCTTTCAAGTTATCATTGGAAGTAACTGACCAGTTTTTAAATTTATTATTAAAAAATATATATGCAGATTTGCCTTTTTTTTTGCTAAATGTCACAAATAGAGAAAATATTTAACGCATCACATATTCAAATTAAATTACACATATTAAGTCTCCGTTAAGTGTAAATTTCAAATCTCAAGCGTGAAATGTCACACTGCAAGTTAAATTAATGGAAGCGCATTAAAAATATTCATTTTCGTGAATTTAATGAATTCGTGCTTTTTGTTGGGAGAAAGCCAGATTTCTCAAATTTGAAATCTACAAGAAAGACGCAATGTTATTTGAATTCGGTGACACAGACGAGATCTAATGAATCTGCTGTACTAATGAGGACTACTTCGACTTTTATAACTAAAATACTAAAAACAATTAATTGGTTATAACAGTTTTTGGGGCTGTGTTTTATTCAGAAATGTTTTGAAAAAATACAGAATTTATATTCCATTTCATGAATTTATTTTATTTATATTTCATGAAAAATTGGTAAGGAAAGTATTTTGATCAATATAAAGATCAATTCGTATATTCAACATAGAAACTGACATTTTCACATTTTTGCACTCGAATTTGTTGTATTTAATATTATTCTTCATATTTGACGATGTATATTCACCTCTGTAAATTTTGTTTCAATTTGTCAGGATCGCACAGTTCATTTTGTTCGAATCTTCAGAGTATTATATATATATATATATATATATATACCGGAGTAATTTTAGCCCCGCCTCTATTTCGTACCACTTATTTTTTTAAACTATTTTTTTCTTATTTTATCGAAGTTATGTATTGAAGAAAATTTTTCTACAAATAAAGTGGTGCGGAATAAAGGCGGGGCTAAATGTACTCCGGAATAAATTAAAATATTGGCAGCTATGTATATATATATATAAGTAGCGTCTATTAATAATTAAGATAGTTTAATGGTATATGGGTGTGGAAGTTAAGTTTAATTGACTATAGGAGGATCTTAAGCCTGGAATGCCCTCTGTGTAATGTTTTTGGTTTTCAGAGAGGTTACGAAATTACGGAGTCAGAAAAATACGGTAAACTTTGAAAATCTAAATTGATAAATGGAAACATTCAGTTTGAATGCATATCGACAAACAATTGACGAAGCTTTGTTGCAATTTAATTCCGTTTAGGAGAAGCCATTTACTTTGTTTTGCTTTGCAAAAACAGTGGTCGTGTTTCGACCACTGGGCTGTACTAGTATTTATAAATGTCTGTTTTTAAAAATAATACAATTAAATATTTTACAAAATATTATTTTTCTTAAAAACAATCCCCAACTTTTATTTCCCATAATCCGTGAGTTTTTAGACGCTGTAACCTCGGATTTAAAATTTACTCTGTGTTTCAAAAGCAATGTCACCTGGGGTGACATTGCTTTTTAAACACAGAGTAAATTTTCTGTGACCAAGATCTGAGGCCAAGAAGTTCTGTGCTTTCAGAACTGATAGATGGAACTTGTGATGCTCAGTTCCATCATGCGTTCATTATTTTAACTGCTCATAGCTTTTTATGGTTTCCTCCGAAACATACGTACTGTCTTTGAAAGATCCTCTTAGGGATGCACTCTTAAAAATTTCAACAGAAAACGCTGTGTAATCTATTATCTTAAGTCTTACGTAAAATTACAGAGAAAAATAAACGGAGATGTTAAAAAACTTATTTTATACATTCATTTTAATAACTAATATTAACTTAATTAATTATTGGTGAGACTATATTTCGGACTTGGAACGCTTTTTCTAAAGTAGAAACAGTCATTTTTAATTTTAATTAAAAAATTAAATAACAAAATTACGTAAAAATACAGAATAAAGATTGAGAATCGCGATTATTCACTTTTTTACGGGCCCGCTTCACTCGCCGTAGCCGGAAGCCGAAGGTAACGTTATTCTATGGGAATTGTTTCTTTACAAATAACTTATTAACTAATGCATATTTTTAAATTCTTTTTTCGCATTCTGAGAATTCCCAACTGTTAATTTGACGGACTTTAAAAAAAAAAAAAATTATTTTTTTATATTTTATTTTGAAGCTGCAAAATACGAATTTTCAATATTTGAACTTTTTTCATTTTGCACTTTCAAAATAAAATATTAAAAATTAAAAAAATACATTTTTAAAAAAAGGTCCGTCAATTTAACAGTTGGGAATTTCCTGAATGTGGAAACAGAATTTAAAAATTTGTATTAGTTAATAAGTTATTTGTAAAGAAAATTTCCCCATAGAATAACATTGGCTCGGGCTTCCGGCGACGGTAAGTGAAGAGGGTCGATAACTAAGAATTACTGTTAATTTACAGAGACTCTGGATAAATATTTGCATTAAACTTACAGAAATTTTTAACAGTGTGGCATTCTCCAATTCCTAAATCTCTCAGACTTTATCGCTTTTAACCCACACATCACCATATCATCAGATTTAGATACAGATAGATATTCCATAAAAATCCTCAAATCAAGTTCAAAATCTCTCTGAACGTGTAAATTGTTTGAAAACTGATAATCAAAAATTCTTGCATATTTAATATTGTCATCTTGTGAATACTGAAAAAAAGTAATAAATATATAAAATAAATTACCAGCGCTTCACTGCCACGCTTTCCTCCAAGGACTCTTCCATTACTATTATCTAAAAGCGAATTTCTTATTAAATGTGAACTTTACATTTAAGAAGAGATTTATTTTAAAATAATAGTGGTGGAAAAGTTCTTGGAAATATGCGGGCGGTGGGTGCTCTGGTTACATTTGGGAAATTGAGAGCTTAATTTAGTTTTGATCAAAGTTCTTGCTTTTTTTCTGAATTAAAATTTGAGAATTTCTATATATTAACTTAGGTTGAATGTTGAAATAAATAAATATATGTGTATGCATTTATGTATTCTTGAGACATTGTTTCATTTAAAACTAGAGCTTATTATGTATATTTAAATGTACGTCACACGCTTTTAACTTTTCTTCTTCCTTTTCTTTTCTTTTCTATCCTTTCTCTTATTTTTATTAATTTAAAAATAAAATCTAGATAATTAAAAGATAATAATATTCAAAAGTAAATTAAAAATAAATGTTTTTTTTTTTTTTTCTTCAAAGGAACTGAATTAAAAGTAATTGAGCTGTAAATCTGTACTTTTTTTTTTTTTTTTTTTTTTTTTTCAAATTATAAAGATAAGTTGACGAAAATTAAATTTGCAATATTAAATTAAGAATTCTTTGATTAAGAATATAATTACAGTTATAAATAACTTCATGTTTCAATTTTTTCAAGTCTTCGGATAATGAAACTTTATTTATTTTTATAATACCTTTTGGTACTTAATTATAACTTTTTGAAAGATAGTGTCATCATCATTATCTCCTGGATTAAACATAAGAGAAAAATACTTTTGAATTTAAATAATTCTTGTATTATAAATAATTAAAATAAATATACACCTGTTCGATTTTAATGTAGATTTTAGTAAATAACATTATTTTTACTTACAGACACAACACTGCATACATATATTTATAATGGAGTCTTTTAAAAAAAACTTTTACAAATTTACAATTATATATTTAGAAGCAACCAGCAAAACTTTGATGCAAACAGGGCGTAAATGGCCTTCTAAGCCCCCCCCCCCCCTTTTTTTTTTTTTTTTTTTTTTTTTTTTTTTAACTGTGATGAGATGTTTTTTAAATAGAGTCATGTCGTGTTGTTGTTTAAGATAATCTGATGTAAGTGAACAACCTGTTTAAAAAAATTTATTATATTTATATGGAATAATGATACAAAAATATTTTCTTATTTTAGGCAATAAAATTGTAAATCAAGTGTTTTAATACAACGTAGTTAAAATATATATATATATATATATATCCACTTTAAAACATGGCTTATAAATAAACATTATGAAACACTTCTTTTATCTAATTTTACAGAAATTTTATACGAAAAAGTAAAGAACAACAATTTCTGAATTTTTGTAGTTAGGAGAAACTAAAACAACTCTGGGATTTTCATAGGTGAATTGTTTAAACATAACAAAGAAAATACAATGAAATATTTTAATTCCTGACTTTTTCACTGCTCAGGATGCGAGATATGAAAATTATGAACCCTGTAAACAGTTCCAATAAACAAACATCAATAATAATGTTTATTACTTGTGTTTTTTGTGATATTTTAGTAGTACTGAAATACTTATCAGACTTATAAGTAAAAAAATTCTGGTGAACTTAAGTTGTAATAAAAATTTTCAACATAATAAAATGTAATTTCGAAGCTTGTGTGACAAAAATTACGTCAAGTGAATTCATTTGTAATAATATTTTTAGTTTCATATATTAGAATCGGTCGTATTTCCTTATTTATTTATTTATTTTTATGTGTTTTTTGTCAGTAAAAATTCTTTATCTCATGAAACTTTCCCTTTAATTTCATTATAGTTACAAATCTGATTCTTCAGTTATGTTTTGTGTTTTTAATACTTGACACAAATATTAAACTAAGACTAACAAATATTCTTAGAAAATTTGTTATATTCCATATAAAAGACATTATTTTTATTCCTTAAATATTTTCAATTTGGTTTCATTTCCTGATTTGTCCCTAGTTTCCCTTTGGAAATTTTTAAGTGTCTTTCTTTATAGGTCTTTGATATTCAGGGTACTAGTCTTCTCTAATATGACATCGAGTAGACTAATCAAATTCAACTGCAAATGAAGTATCACATTAAATTGCAACCCTTTTTAAAAATGAAAATGAGCAATTATATTTTGTGGTGTATTTCATTACTATGTTCCTTATTAAATTCATTGGTCTCCTGGTAAGTGACGTCACATAAATGAACAGGTACCTGTGAACTGTATTATCCAATCAATGATCTGTTACTTCCCCTTTACTTGTATTATTGCTAAAACAGATCAGTCTTCAAAATGTAACCATGTGTATAGTACTTGTATGTCAGCTGTAATTGTTCTTAGTCGTTTATTAAATTCTGTGTGTAAAAATATAAGAAGCACGCCTAGTCATATCATATAGTTACTGTTTAATTATAATTTTTCTTTCCTGCTAAAATATACTAAATTAAGCATATTTTGATTTATATTCAAATGAATTATGCATGACGAAATTTTCACAAATGCAACTTCGTAAAACTTAAGAAAATTATTATTATTTTTTTTAACAAATAAAGCAGGTTTTTGACCTGGCTGGAATGTATTAAACCATAGATATGTACATTATCTACTAACAAGTATTTGGACCTTTTCAAATTTAGACGTTTTGTCAAATATCTAGACAAATTCTTAGAAATTATCTTGAAATTTTGGAAATATAAAGAATATGTTATACATCATATATTTCAGCAAAAGTTTTGTTCTCAAGAGGAAAAGGGGACCAGTAAAAAACCATACAAAAATCAAAATGTTTTGGATCACACTGTAAAAAAAATAAGCTTTTAATTGCGTTTTGGCGGTATCATGTGTATGAGGATGCAAGAATACTAAAGCATTTTTACTAAATAATTTTTAACTGTACAAAATTTCATTTGCATAATTTAACAGCCAGAAGTAAGTTTTGTCCTGAAGAGGAAAAGAGTACCGGAAAAAAATTAAAAAGTAATCAAAATATTTTGGATCACCCTGTAAAAAGTAATACTTGAAATGCGTTTTGGCTGTAGACTGAGATTATGTAGATTATTTTAATTACCTATGTAAATTCTTATGAGACTGTCACATATATTTATGGAAATATAACCGTTTCTTAAAAAAAAAAAAAAAATCGCAAAAAAAATAATACCACTTTTTAAATTATAATACGTAGGGTATTAGGCCCAGTGCAAAACCAGTTTTAGGAAACTTGGCCATACTACATTGGACACAGCATACTGCAATCAGAATGCAAAAATATTAACTATCTCACAAAATTCGACCGTTTATACTAAATAATTTTTAAGTAAGCACGTGCAAGCTTTTAAGAAATTTCATTAGCATAAATTAGTAGCCAAAAGTATTGAACTACTTATATAAAAGACTAAACAGAATTTTCGTTCTCCTCAAAGAAAAAAAAAAAAAAAAAAAAAAGGGGGGGGGGGGGGAGATGGTAGGGAATTTTATCAATATTTATTTACAATAACGTATACTGTATTGCCATTGGGCATTGATTGGATCAAAATAAAAATATGTGTAAACCCCCTTATAGTTTACCAGGCCGCGGTAGCCCAGTCGGTAGAGCGCCGGCCTCGTAATTGGAAGATTGCGGGTTCGGTACTCGAGCCGGCCAAAGACCGTCGTGTACACTAATGGTGTCTGGTGCACGTAAAATCTGTCGTGGCAGCAATGTCCTCCATGTACCCATCAAAAATTATGCCTCTGGGGGTCACTGAAGCGGGAGAGCCATCCCTTCCGTGGAGGATCAAAATTGTGATGGCATGTCTCCGGACCACCTCTAGGGGGTGTGTCCCAGACCGTCGCCAATTGCCCATCTGCTCAGCACTTTGCGATGTAAAAACCCAACCATCTATCCATCACCATCCTTATAGTTTACCTTTTATTTTGAGAAAAACTGAAATTATGTTCATTCTATCTCTCACAACTTTTTGAATTTACATGATATTTTTTTGGGGCTTTTATATAAGTCGTTCAGTACTTTTAGTTATTAAATTATGCAAATGAAATATTTTAAAATCTTACGCATGTGCAGTTTAAAATTTTTTTAGCATAAAATCAGGTATTTCGTAAGATATTTAACATTTTTGCATTCTGATTGCAGTATGATGTGTCTAATGTAATATGTCAAGCTTCCTAAAACTGGTTTTTCCGCTTAGTCTAATACACTACGTACTATAATTTAAAAAGTGGCAATATTTTTTGCAGTTTTTTAAAGAAACCGTAATATCTCCATGAATATATCTGCAAATACCTCATGCAGATATATGCAAATAATTAAAATAATCTTCTTAATCACATGCTACAGCCAAACTGAAATTATGTTCATTCTATCTCTCACAACTTTTTGAATTTACATGATATTTTTTTGGGGCTTTTATATAAGTCGTTCAGTACTTTTAGTTATTAAATTATGCAAATGAAATATTTTAAAATCTTACGCATGTGCAGTTTAAAATTTTTTTAGCATAAAATCAGGTATTTCGTAAGATATTTAACATTTTTGCATTCTGATTGCAGTATGATGTGTCTAATGTAATATGTCAAGCTTCCTAAAACTGGTTTTTCCGCTTAGTCTAATACACTACGTACTATAATTTAAAAAGTGGCAATATTTTTTGCAGTTTTTTAAAGAAACCGTAATATCTCCATGAATATATCTGCAAATACCTCATGCAGATATATGCAAATAATTAAAATAATCTTCTTAATCACATGCTACAGCCAAACTGAATTTAAAGCATTACTTTTTACACGATGGTCCAAAACATTTTGATTTCTGTTTAATTTTTTTTACTGCTCCTCTTTTCGTCTTCAGGACAAAACTTTTGCTGAAATATATGAGGTATAACATATTCTTGATATTCCCGATCTTTCAACATAATTAATAAAGAATTTTTCTAAATATTTGAAAAAAGAAATAGAATGAAAAGAAGAAATATTATGCTAAATATTATCAAAAAATAAATAAATGAACAGATATTTTGAAGAATATAGAATGAATTTTAACAAAATATAACGTTATTTTTTTCCCTTAGTAGTATGTTCGTTTGATTGTATCATTTGGCTTTTTAGTTCAATTCAAAACAATTTAAATTTTAACTAGCAGTTATATTTAAATTTTAAATTATTAATTGATTTTGTTAAAATTAAATTTAAAGAACTAATATTAAAATAATTGATATTAGATATCATTAATATTAGATTATGTTTTTTGCAAATTTATAGACATTGTATTTTTATCTATAATAATAAAAGAAAATATTTGTCTGTTTGTCTGTTTATCTAACCGTTTAGCAAAAATTTAAAAATATGGATAAAAGTCTTGAAATTTGGTATTATTAGGAATCGGCAGCAGATATTTTCAAAAGTGTAATATTATTAGAGGGAGATATAGGTTTGGGTGAATTAAAAATAGAGATAAAGCCTTGAAAATTGGTTTGATAAGCTTGTTGGTGGAGCGAAATCAATTGCTGATACTTTAGAAAATGTAAAGTTATTAGAAGGGCAGGTAGTAGGCAAATGGTTCAAAATTTTTTAAATAGAGATAATGCCTTCAAAACTGGTATGATTCGGTTTTTGCCTATGAGGAGTCTATTTGCCTACTTAATTGTACTTTCGAAAGTGTAAAATTATTAGGGAGCAGAAATTCTGAAATAGAGATAGAGTCTTGAAATTTATTATTATTAATAAATTAAATAATGTTGTTTGTCTAGTCGTAATACAATGTAACATTTTTATGAGTTTGATTTTTTTATAGTTATGTAAAAATTGACCGATAAATTGGGCTGATATTTTTCAAAGTAAATAATTGTCTTTTTGGATTTATAGTTTGCTTAATTTATTTGAACTTTCATATTACATTTTGTGAAAAAAAAAAAAAAAATCACACGTTTAGTAATTAAAATATAAATAGTGTAAATTAAATAGGAATAGATAATATTTAAAATATATAATAATAATAATTTCACAGTTTTTTTTTAAAATCAGATATATATATATATATATATATATATATATATATTATCAACCCTATTTCTTTTCTTGATTAATCTATTTTTCATAGAAAATTATTAAACTACCTTCAAATACTACATTAAACAATCACTAATTTTTAGTGCAGCAAAAATGACATTAAATTAATAAATGTAAAACTTTTTTTTTTTTCCTGCTTTGTAAAATTTTATACATCTGTGTATTTTTTTTTTCTGTAGTCATTCACTACTGTACTCTTATCCAGTAATTCAAGAGACTTCTCTACAAACAGAACTTTGCTTTTAGTCACTACTTAAGATTGCTGTTGAAACTCAATTCCAATGACTCTTCAGACTAGATTACTCTTTAGATTCTGATGCTGATTATGTAATTCTATCAGAAGATACAACAGATTTTATTGATCTTATTTTGTATTATATTGTATTATGTGTTTATGTAGAAGAATTCATTTACTGTTCTGTTTTAATATTTTCAAACAATAAAAAGTATTCTGAACTAAATTGTACGTTTTTTTATCTGTAAATAATAATATTTTACATATGATATAATATGTAATTGCTTACTTTACGAAATAATTTCAAGAAAAAATTTAAATAGAAATAGAAAACTTTAGTTTAAATATAGGGGAACATCTCCGGTTTTAATTTTAGCTTATAACTTTTGATAGAATAGATATTATGCAAACATATGACTACCAATGGAAAGCTAGAACCATTAGCTAACATTTGAGGAAGTAACTGTATTGATTCCGTCAACCAGAAAAAAAATATTATTAATTTTGTGAAAATTTTTTGCCAAAATAAATTTTGTACCCGGTAATGGGCGCACTTGAAAAATCCGCTAAAAATGGGAAATAATAAGAAAAACCACCATAAATACAGAAAACAAAAAAAATTATTTATTTTGTAAGG
The DNA here is from genome assembly GCA_963930645.1 of Salticus scenicus. Classification (NCBI taxonomy): domain Eukaryota; kingdom Metazoa; phylum Arthropoda; class Arachnida; order Araneae; family Salticidae; genus Salticus; species Salticus scenicus. Next base: position 390,659,134 of record OZ005649.1, read on the forward strand.
ATTCAGTGGCCGAAATAATAACTCAAAATGGCATTTTTCCAATTTTATTCGTCATCTTCTTCATCCTTCAAATCATAAGTGAAATGCTTGTAAATAAAATAATTTTCATGTATATTGGCACATTTTAAATGCACCAAACGATCATACTCGCTGCATGTGATTAAATTTAATGTTGGTAGCAGGTGCTCCAAACAAATGATGCAGAAATCGACATCATTTCCTAATTGTGAATGTTCCTATTTTTAGCGCGCTTGAAGTTTGACAGGTGGAGTTCCCTTACTTTTTCTAGGCTTCTTCTGTACGGACACAGAAGCTGCGAGGAGGTCTATATTCTCAGTCAGTTGAATTTATGTATTTCGTATATACTAAGCAGTCCTAAATGGCTTTAACTATCGCCTTAAAATGCATTTCTTTTGGATCGATTGACTTTTCCGGGGTTGACACGGCTAAAATTACATAAAACACTAATAAAATATGTTATGTTGTTTTAAACGACCATATTTGGCAATTTGTAAGTCAAAAACACGCTTTAAATGAAAGAAACATGTGTGCCCACAACCGGTTAAATGAAGTGCCCACAACCGGGAATGACAATCACTTTTATAATGACAGAAAACTATTTTCATTCCAAATTTTGGCTTAATTCAATATTGCATCACAAAATATATTGAATATACTGCATGAATATATATTACACTCACATTTTGTAATTAATTCACTTCGATTTATCGCACATTTAAAAATTTCAGAAATTGCTTTTGTGTTGCTTTTTTTTTTCAAAATTTTGTGTCGATGGCAGTTACTAAGCAAATAGGTCTATTCAATTCGGTGTTAGCGCAATAACTGCGTACTGTCACAATACATGTTTGACCACCATGTCAAATCCACCATATTTACTTTTTGTTAAAAAATTTGGTGGGGTGCCCACAACCGGAGAATGCCCATAACTGGAGATGTTCCTTTATATGCGTAATGATTAAAAGAAAATATGTAAATTATTTTAAATAAAATTTTAAAAACTCGCAGTATTGTGGAGTAAATATTAAATAAACCAGTTAGGTTAAAATTAACTAAAGTTAGAATCCTGAAAACACTACACAATTTATTTACGTTTAATAACGAAGAATTAGCTTTATATAGAGTATTTTCATTCAAATATACCTGTTAAAAATTGATTAAATAATTTCAATATTAAATTGTTATTACATAAAATAAACAGAAGAAAAATATTTTTAGAATAATTTCCAAATTAATTGAAACCATTTAAATAGCATTCATATGTTTAGGGTGTCTTTCTTTTGTTTATTTAAAACTATTGCATAGAAAGTGTCTAATTTACCCTTAAAAATATTTTTTCGCTAAAAATAAAATACTCCTTCAAATACTTATTCATAAAAAGTGAGAAAAATATTACCATAAGTAAAATGTATGCTCTGAAATAAAGAAGGAATAATAATAATATAAAAAAGCAATCATTTAGTGAAGAAAAAATCCCAATACCATATATATTTTGAAAATACAACTTTTTAAAATGAAATCAGAAATATATGGCCTAGAGTAAATCGAACTTCTTAAGAAAATTTACTGCAAAAAACTTTATTTCTGGATATTGAACTATTATTCTAAATTGATTTTATACATATTGCTATGAAAAGGAATTTGTATTTGTAATAGACGCAGAGAAGAAAAGTAATAGAAAAAAAATTGCTTTTTTTTTTTTTTTTTTTTTTTTTTTTGTTAATAGAGGAATATCATTTGAATGATTGTTTTAATGTAAGTTTTGAAGGATTTCTTTTTATTATTCGTATAAATGGTCGGATATGGTTCTAAGAAGACTTGAAAAGTTTTAAATTATTTAGGAAAGTTATTATATTGATTATACTTTTAATTTCCCAGTCATAATATATATTATAGTCGTTATTTTTTTTAGAAATAATCATTTTAAAAACTTTTTTTTGCTGTTGTTTGTTATGTAGATGCAAATATATTTTCATTTATTTCATCAGTTTTTATCACATTTGCTGGAAAGAAAAACGTTTATTATTTCTTTACTATATCTATTATAAAGTATTATTAATTTTTAAACTCAAATTATTTACTCACTAAAAAAAGTAATAATTTGTTTCTATGCATAAACAATTGAATAAGGATATGTTTTTGAGTATGATTTATAGGTATTTTAAATAATTAGGAATTATAATTAGGAATAATAAGGTTCTATTTTAACTTTCGAGAATGCTAAAATTCGTTCTTTGAAATCACTATTTTACGTCTATTGATTCTTGCACAGATATGCGTTAAAATTTATCAATATTAAGTATCTTAAAATTTCTCCAAAAATATTTAAATTAAAAAAAAAAAAAAAAAAAAAAATCCTAAAGTTTAGTATATTTTTTAAAATACACCATGCTACATAGTTTATTTTATTTTTTATTTTATTTTTCGTTTGGTTTTATATATTCTAACCATATTATGTTTTAGTATATTGATTGATTATATGAGGGGTTTCTTTTTCATATTTTTATATTCAAATGTTAAAAATTTGCATTTAATTTCAGAATTACAACATAAAGATTTTTTTTAATTAATATGTATCAACAAAGTAATACAAATTATATTTAGAATTTATCGATAATCTATAATAATGCAAATAAAAGAGAATTTTTAATATCTAAGTAGCATAGAGCATTTTTATTTTTATTTTAACATATTTAAAATTTTAAATAATACTTTTTTAAGTTTAGATAGTTTTCGAAAATTTTTAATGTATATAATTCAAAGTTTATGTATGCAAACATTCAGTGATTTTATAGAACAATTGAAAAATTATTCTGTTAAAACAATTAAAACGGTAAACTAAGGTTCAGTCTCACATTTGAATTTCATTCTCGCAGTACACAAATGAATTAAAAATTTATACAAGTCTGAAGAAGAAAACTTGCCAATTAATTTCGAAGCTTGTTTCTCTTAATAAAATTCGATCATAATTTATGATTCTGATAAAAAAGAAGTTAACCCCTTAACCTTTTACATGCCAAATTCAAATCCGGGTGTAATTTAAATTTGTTTTTTACATATTTTGCCTTCTAATGTTTTACTTTAAAGAACTCTATCATTAAATTGTGTAATATATATATATATATATATATAATTTAATAATATTATATTCAATGTTATTAATCCAATATTATTATATTTAATATTATTAGTTTAATATTATTATATTTTTAATTATCTTAGTTATTTTAAACATGCTAGCCTATGTTTAGAAGCATTTGCTTATTTTTCCAAATTATGTGATATTTTAAACTGTGGGGTAAAAGGAAAAATGGTAAAATAGGTCATTTTTAAAATTTTCTGTACATTTCCCCTTTTATGATTGAACTGTAATTTCTATTTCAAAAAATCAAATAACCTTTCTATTATATCTGATAATTTTTTCAAGTCAGTATTCATGATTTTTAATTTTTAAATGAATTTTAATTCCATGTTCCATTTATGGAACATTGGAGTGTAAAAGGTTAAATGTAGTTGAATTGAAATCCGCACACCAAAAATGCTATCAAATTTCAAAAATAATTTTATAAAAAAATGAAAAAAAAATCTCGAAATATTTTAGTTTAAATAAAAAAAAAAAAAAAATCAGAATAGTACTAAATAGCCTAAAAGTATTTTTTTTTTTTTTTTTTTTTTTAACATTAGTTATATTTTACAAAGATTTTTGAATAAAAAATTAATGATAAAAGTAAAATTAATAATAAAGAATACACACTATTGCGTTTATATATATATATATATATATATAAAGTCCATCTAAAATTTCTCACAAAAATTACTTTTATAAAAGAAATGGCAAAATAGACGCGAAATAAAATAATTTTCGATAAAATAAATGATGATGATGATCCGATAAAATAGCATGATATTTTACCCTTTTCACCATCAGATATGAAACAGTTTTCCAATTTATTTGATAAATTTTATCTAGATTTTTGGCACGTTTATATACGAGAGATATTCATCTGTAAAATGGTTTTGATATTGACACATCTATTTCAGACACCAATGAGTATTATGACATCTTTTTCTGATAATGTACACACATTTAAAATATATTAATTAGTTTGAGAAAAATATTAACTTGAGAAATATTAACTGAATCAGTAGTATTTGCAAATTTATATATAGTTACATAGTTACCAATAGTTATAGTTATATAGTTAGCATATATAGTTATATAGTTACCAATTTTATACAATATATATTATTTTTAATATTCCATTTTAAATATTATAACTGTATCGCACTATCAATGCTAAAAATTTATCTTAAGTATTGTAGAATTTATAATTTGAGAATATATGGAGAATAATAATAAATTTAATTGCCGTATAATAAAGCTTTAGGTATTTTATATCTTTTTGTAAGGGAAAAGGAAAAGCTATTTATTTAACTGAATTTAAACAATTCAAAATTCAATTTGAATTCAAACAATTCAAACAAATTAGTTTTGAAACACTGCTAATTAAATAAAAGTTTTAAAATATCCATAATTTATTTAAAGAAAAAAAAAAACTTATTATAAACTAAATAATTAACATATTTATAAATGAGTGTTTTCTTTATTTAAAAAGTTACTTTGATAAGAAAATTGGAACAAGAAATTATATATATATATATATTAATTTTGTAAGACCAAAGATTTCTTGATAAAAACAAATAAATATTACCAAAATATTTAAAAATATCTAAAATTCGAATTTAAAGGTTTATTTATTTATTTATTTATTTATTTATTTATTTATTTTTTTAATGAAATAAAAATACGAGTTTTAGATTGCGATATGACATACTATTCAATATTATTTTTTATCGATGTCCGCTTTTCTAACAGTTTTAGATTTTAAAAAATTTATAAATCTTATTTTTTACAGAAAAATTAGATAGTCAAATCACTATTACTTACAAACTTTGAATAAACACCATAAAATGCAATAAACTCGCTATAAAAATATAAATCTTCTGTTTTCTTCCGTTTCATGATATTTGTGAAATATGCTAGAAGACCCATAGCTGCAGCCACAAATATTTCACATTTTAAACATTTTAGGATGCTATACTTTTTTTTCTTTCTCTCTTGGCGGTAATAATAAACTTATACTTAAATTGTAATTTTAAAATTTACTAGATGAGGTAATATTCAGTATAAAAATAGTCTTCAAAAACAATTTGTTAAAAATGAAGTATAACTTAAAAATTTTCAAGAAATTTGTAAAATTTTGAGTGTGTGGTGATTAAATCTTCAAGTCTCTTATGATTAAGATCTCAGCAGAAGAATTAAAAATTATTTTGCATGGAGCATTTTTAAAAATTTTACCTTATTAAATTTATATGTAATATTTAAAATTATGGGTCAGGGAGTGTAAGCGAAAAGTTGCCAATTAATGAAAAATGTGTTCTTTCTTTGGACTAAAGCTGAATTGCTGCTAATTGATCAAACTATGTTCGATTTGAATGAAAGAATTGAATATTACCATAAAAATTAAGTAATAGCAAAATAAATAACACCATTAAATTAAAAAACATACTAAAGTTCAAATGGCGAACAATTCAAAAGAATGCAAGAAAATTAAATGATAAATGTTTATCTATTTTAAGAAAAGATTTATTTACTGCATGTCATGATGAAATTTCTTCCTTCAATAAGCTTTTCCTCCCTTTTCTTCCATCTGACATCAGTGTTAATGAAATGAACTAGCAAGCCCACATCTACAGGCACGAAAACAATTTTGTGCACTATAGATATGTTCCAGCTGGCGTAGGATGCAAAGACTTCACAAATGGAGAACTTTCTGAGGAAAACTGCTCTTTCTTTTCTTCTTCAGTCTTTTTTAAACAGTAACTATATAAATACATATTTTAATATTTAAGGATAATGTGCAATTTTTTGGAACTATAGATTTATACACTGAAATTGCTTATTTCAAATTTGTCAGATTAAGCTATAGGGTAGGTGCTCCAGTGATTGGCATGCTCCACTAATTGACATCTATCCCGAAATAATTAATAAATAAGAAAAATAATAAAATAATATATTTTACGTATAAGAAATTTAACATATTTTGTCAAACACTGGAGCATAGGGTGCTAATAACTAATAAAATGAATAACTAGCAGTGTCAAACAATGGAACATAGAGGCCCAATTTTAATTAAAAAGCACCACAAAACTGGCGTTGTAAAAATTATTACTTACAAACTTTGAATAAACTCGCAAACTTTGTTTATTCAAAGTTTGTAAGTAATAATTTTTACAACGCCAGTTTTGTGGTGCTTTTTATTAAAGTAAAATCACTATTTATTCAATGTTACATTGTCTGAGTGAATTTTACTGTTGACTCTACAGCAAACGATAATGACCCTTTAATTCTTGCCGGAAAGAATTAGGATTTCACTCCTTAATGTCTTGAAAATTTAAAACAGTAAAAATTATAAAATGAAACAGTATTAATATTTCTGATAAAACAAAACGGAAAATATCTTTAAAAATCTCTCTCCCTGTCTCTCTCTCTTTTTATATGTACTGATTTGAAATCTAATGTTATTAATTTCTTAGATTAAAAAATTATTCTTAATCATAATAGCCAATTGGAATTTGACTTGTATGATAAACGTAAAGACTTCCCCTTTAAAGTAATTTTTTTACTAATTTTAAAACATGTTTACATAAATCTATTTTTGTTAATATTCTTCTTAATTTTAATCTACGACTAAAATATTTAGTGTCTGATAATTATAAAAACGTACAATTTCGATTTTTTTTTTATTTAGCATTTATTAATGGTTATCCCAAATATTTAATTAAAAAAAAAAAAAAGTGATGGATTTTTATTCCAAAATAAACTGTATTTTAGATCTAGAAATTAAAATACTTGATTTTGAATCAGGTGTTATTATATTGTTGGTTTAGTGTGATTATCCCTATAGTCTTTAAACATTCTTTCAACATTTTTAATATTCGTTGCAAATTACAACCACAGATGGCAGCCCTATTTAAGTATATTCTGAAACTCTGAATCCTAAACTGACAAATTTTAATTTGAATGGGTTTGTGACATCTGTATATTTACTCCATATTTCCTTGCCATTAATGTACTGACATTAACTCTATTTTTTTTTTTTTTTTTTTTTTTTTTTTTTTTTTTCATATTACAACTGCAGATGTCGGCACTATTCAAGTTACTATACTGTAAATCTCAATCCTAAATTGAGGATTTACCTTGAATCTGTTTGTGATATCTCTATTTTTACTCCATGATTCTTTGCCATTATTGTACTGACATTAACTGTACTTTTAACGGCTATCTGATTATTAAATTTTACATGTGACACACATTTCATACATTTTTATGTTGTTTATTTCTTGATTATTTTATTTGTGATTATTGATGCATAATTATAAATTTTATTGGTGTTTTATCACTCATATTTTTTTAAACTAATTTATTGGTTTCTCATATGTTGTTGTGAGTTTATTTTGATATACGTTTTTTCTTATTTCATTTCAAATGGATGTTTCGGGCCTGTGCACAAAGAAATACTTAGCTTTTGCTATCTTTGTGACAGAAAAACATTCATTTATTTAGCATGTTTGCATTCTACCAGGCCCTTGATAACGTTAGAATGAAAATAATGCTTTTTTCTTAATTCAACTTGCTTTAATTCATTTAGATTAGACTTTATTTCTTTTTTGGTTTGATTTGGGTGGTCTTTGTTTTTTATCATATTAATTGTTTGAATACTAATATTAAATCATCTTTAAATTCCAACTGTATGTACTGATAATATTATATTTCTACTGTACGTTCTGATTATCTATATCTATATCTATACATATACATATATTAAAAGAAATATCACTGACTCATTGATTGAGACATCTATTAACACTAAGTGCAAAAAGCTGAAACTTAAGTCATGGACAGTGGGTACTTAGACAGTGGGTTCCCTTAATAACATAGGGGCTCACTAAGTACAGATTTAACGAAATTTAACCCTTCAATGGTTAAAAGTAGGTGTTGATTTTTTTTTTTTTTAATTTAGCGAAAAGTCTTCTCTTAGGATTTCATTAAATTAAATAAGAAAATCTTCGAAAACTTATAATTTAGGGAGTTAAAAGAGGTGTCAAAACTTTTTTAGTCTTATCATCGTATATATGTAGTAGACTGTCCTGTACTTTATATAAAGTGATAAGTTGTATCAGTTGAGATTTAGCAAAAAGATCCTAATCAAGGTTTAAAAAAAAAAGATATTCCAAATTTTACCGTTAGGGAGGTGGAAGGGTTGGTTGAATGCTTTCAGCCTTATCCCCTTTTCTTAGAAAAAGTCATTTTTTAGGCACTCATTAAAATAAAAATGAAAATCGTCTGAAATTCAATTCAAAAATGGAGGAAAAGGGAGACATCTGGGTATTTTTCTAAAAATCTTTTTTTTTTTTTTTTTCAATAGATTTAAAGAAAGTTTGGTCTACACCTGTATTTCTCTAACAATCTGTTGCGAGTCAGTCAAATTAATTAGCCATTGATTTTAATTCTTCTTTTTCAGTTCTTACTACGTATGAAGAACAAGTGGAACTTCAAGTTCTAAAGAAAAAGCTTAATAATTAAAATTATTTGCTTAAAGCTTATCAAAATTTTATCGAGAATTATTATTTTAAAGCTTATCAGAATTTGCTTATCACGTATGAACAATGCTTTGAAATTTTATTAAATATTCTAAGCAAATTTTAAGCACACACGCAGAAAATCCCTATTCAATTTAGACGTATTAAAATGCATTTTTATACATTAAATCTGTATAAACTATAAATATAAAATGTCTGAATACAAAATTAAATAAACATGTAATTCGCCATGTTTTGGAAATGTGTTAATTAAAAGACTCGTCATAGTCGAGTAAATTAACCATTTATCTTTGTCTGAAGCGGATGAATTGACAGTTAATTAGAAGCCAAGTTCTTTCTTCACATATAATATATGGGGGAAATTCTTCATCTACTAATCACTCAAGCCGGAAGTGACTGATTAATGTTCACCCTATTAGGCAACTAATTAAAATTCCTTGCAAAAATTGCAATTTATTTTCTGTGATTTTTTGGACAGCAAGTTAAAAGCATATGATCTGCATTTTAAATTACTTTTTGAATTATCATATGTAATTAAATTACTAGCAACGTATATTGTTAAGTACATTACAATATTTCTGAATTAGATATTTGAATAACTTTTAAAAATAAAAATGGAAATATAAATCTAATACATATAATTTTTTTTTCTTATAAATGATAAATGTAATTAGTATGTATTTCATCGATTAATGAAAATCGATTAATCTTAAAACACTGCACAACTATAATATTTTAATTTGAAAGAATGATATAAAACAATGCAATCACAAGCTAAGTATATTTTAATTTCCCAACATGCATTAGTGAAATAACAATAAACTATTTTCTTAGTGCAATCAGTAGAAGTCATTTACTTTTTCAATTACTTCTTTAAAGTAATACATTCATTTAAAAACGGGTTTTATTTTAAGAATTTTTTTTTTATTTCGCTTGTAGCTATTTATATAATTAAAGTATCTGAACATCCATGATTTTAAAGGAGCTTCTTTTTTAAAAAAAAATAACCTTGCAGGATTTTCTGAAAAAAATTCTATCACCGCTTTCGTTTCTTATATCTTTTAAATTTTAATATTGACATTATTATTTTTTTTAATTGTGATTATTTTTTTTAAATAGCATTTAAAAGAACAATATGTGAATATATCTTAATAAGTTTACGAATGTAAAATAATCCCTTTTAATGATATTTTAGAAGAAAGAAATTAATTTTGTCTCTTGGCGCAAAAAATTGTTTAAATGTTTAAAAAGGAATTGATAATACTTTTACGAAACATTTTGTTTCTTTAAAATCTACCGTATTTACATTGGATTTTTTAAATATATTTTTTTATTAACTAATACAAATCTCACAAATTATATTATACATTATTTGGTTGAATATTTATTAATGTCTATATTTTATAAATATATAGGACTATATACTATTTATTCATTAAATTATTTCTATATTTCGGAGATATTTTATGAACATTAATCAAATATTTATTCTCTTGTAACAAAAACCACTACAGAAGCCTTACTCAATAAATAAGCGTGACACAAAGCACAAAATTATTTTAGAAAATAATGAAATTACAGCAAACTCCCGTTAATGCGCCCTCATAAAACGTGCATTCGTGTAACACTACAAACAAATTGCGAGTAATACTCATTCAGTGTGATCAACAGTCTCGTATAAAGTGTAAGATAAAATTAACATTTTCAAATAGTTATGAATATAATGATTATGAATATCATGCTTGTAATCATGTATCTCAAAATTGCACTTAATTTTTTCAAACGTTGCTGTTTGATCCTGCACTTTTGTCTACTTCTTTTCGTTCGATAAAGAATCACGATTAATAATTTTGACATTACTTGAAATAAATGTTGCGTATTTTTTCCATTTAGGGTGCATAACTATAGATTTTCGTTTATAATTGTTACTTTAGTTAAGTATTTATTTCCATTGTATTTTATGAATGAACATTTGCACCCGGATTACAGAGGGCGCGGCTTATTTCTTTGAAATGAGATCAACATCTCCCGTCTGCAAAGCGTTTATTTTACAAAAAATAAGTTAATTTGTATAGTAAACATTCGAAAACAATAAGAAACACAAAAAATAAACTGTAAAACTTTCTGTTATTGAACTTGTAGAAATTCGTCTGATAATATATGTCCTGTATAACGCGATTTCCTATTATGGGAAACGTATCCCCCCCCCTCCCACCCCGCGTTGTATGGAAGCCTACTGTATTTCATTCTAAAGTAAGAAATGTTTCTAGTTCCTAAAAATTTTCTACATAAAATTTATTTTTAACCTGACATTAAATATTAAACTATCAATCATATATATACACACATGTAATTAAAATTCAATTAATAATAAAAATACTCATACACATACGTGTGTGTGTGCGTGAATCAACTTAATAGCAATACTAAATAACAATAAACCATAGTATTATTCTTAATATATTCAAGCAATGAAAAAAATAGCACTTCTATTCCGAAAATGTATGGCGCAAATAAATAAACGCATCTAAGCGCCAAATTGAATTAATCATAATAAAATGAGAAAAAGTGTCCTACATCTGTCTGTGATAAAAAGCAGAATGGGAAATAATGTTCTAGTATTTGATAAATATAATTTATTCTCCACATAATTATGAACTATATCATATTTCTAGGCGTATTTTTATGTATTATTTCATTCACATTTCTGAAATAATAATCTAAAATAAACCAATGTATTAAATGAAATTAATCTGTAAACACAGAAATGAATGCAGAAATTTCGATTATATTAATTTTAATATATGATTGAAATATATGTATTGAGTTGTATATCTGCGATTTCATTTTTATTTTACAGATAATATTTGTATAAACTTTTTTATATTATTTATACAAACAGGGTTATTTCTGAATTTTAATTATTATCTTCTTCAAACTAAAATTACACGACGATTTCTCTAATTCTAAATCAAATTTCAAATCTCTCCAAATGTGATTTTATAAACCCCTTTTTTAACTATTCTCAAAGTTGATTTAAAAATTCATGTATCATATTTTTATTTAGTTATTTATTCATTTTTGATCCAATCTAAAACTCATGTGATTAAAAATATAAGTCTACAAAAATTATGTTGGCAAGATTTATCTCATATTTTTATATAATTAATGATACATATGTTTTTTAATGTGTTGAAACCGAAAACGAAGGCGGTTTTTCTTAATCCTGTATAGATTTTTGTCAATATAGTAGAGCTACCGACAAAATTTCTTCATATTTAGTAGTTTCTCGAATATTTACAGGATTAATTATAATTAATCATAGAAAAATGCTGTGAAAAATTACCATGTAATTATTTTCGTAGAATTTAATTGAAAGAAATTGTTTTGGCAGGTACCTTGTGTTGACAAAAATCTGGCTTACGTAAAGATCATCCAAAATTATCAAATCAAAATTTCAGATGTAGACTTGTTCAATCAAACTTTACTTAGTAGTTAGTTTAAAAGCTTGAAGATTTTAAAATATCAATGCAAAGTGGCATATTTTAATCAATTATAAAAAACTAAATTAACATTCTAATTTAAAAAAAAATACATATTACTCTAAAATAGTCAATTAATTTTAGTTACTAAAATAGTCTAGAATCTACAGTACCACAGATACACATAGGCTTCTTTTTTTTTTTTTTTTTTTTTTTTTAATCTGGTTTATTTAAACATGCACTAGTGATGGAATAATTAAATAAATAAATAAAATAGAGCCCTTTTTTTTTTTTTTTTTTTTTTTTTTACAAGATAATGTTTTTTATTTTTTTTTCCTACACACACAAAAAAAAAAAAATAAAATAAAAAATAAATAAATAATTGAATCTTTAAGATTTTTTTTTAGATTGAGCTGTTGAAAAGAATTTAAAGATGTGCGTGAATATTTTAAATTCAGCGAAATTTTTCAAAGTGTCAATATTGTAAATGTTATTCAAATGCACTGAAAATAAATTGGGTTTATGTGTATAGGCATAACATTATTATTATTTTATTTTCTTACCCATACAGCACATAATGTTTCAGTTATGTTGCAAAATGCTTACAAACTAGCAGAAACGTAACATATTTTAACATGCTCTCTGATACTTTTCTGAAACATTCACCTTTTTCTATATTCTCTCTGTAATGTGATTGAAACATTTCTGTTACGTATCTGATTTTTTTTTTTTTTTTTGTTACGATCGCGGACATTTCTACGTTTATGAAAGTAAACGGAAAGCTAACTGAACGTTTCTGTAATATTTACAATGTTTCCATGTTATATGACTGTAACGTTTCTGGAACATTTTGTGCTGTTAGGGTAATAGTCACAAATTTTTAATCAAAGTTTATTATTTTTAACATTTTTCTGTAAAATAAATTAAATAGATAAATATAACCTTTTTTTTTTTTTTTTTTTTGAAAGGAAATTTATAACTGCCATTTAATGTTAAAAGTACAGAAGAAAAAGGTAATATTGCTAAGTAGTTTGTTAATTAAATTCAGACTGCTTGTTGAACATGTATTTATTTATTTTTTCTTAATAAGTGTGTAACATTTTGTGTTTCTGCTAGAAAAAAAAAAAGCAAAAAAACAATTACAATGGAATGGAAATCCAACATCAAATGTAAATGAGGAAAACAGTGAAAGTGACATTGTACAATAGACGAAAGTGAAAAAAAAAATTAGAAATTGTAAAGAATTTTGTCACTGGTTTTCGGTTTTGTGTTTTGCCGAGTTCATGCTGTGCTCGCTTAGAAAGAACTCTACCCGCACCACCTGTTTCATTTAGGGCATCTCACCTTGGTTCCAAGTAGACAAATAGTCTTTACTCCAAAACCAAAACATCGCATGCTGCACTCGTGCTTATATTTTCGCTTGATGAAGGGTAGTGCTATTCTTCCAATCCGAACCAATTGGAAATTTCCGATATGTATAACGATTAATTACTAAGGTTTTATTTATTATCAATATGTGGTTATTAACACACGTAAATATAATGCTGGACTAATTTCATTTTTAAATTTCGATTTCAGTAGAATAGGAGTAATCTCTCATGTATTTTTGCAACTGATTAAATCTTTTTTCTGTCTCAATTGGGCTGTTGCATTGAAAATAGATTCAGAGGCAAACTGGAAATAAACATGTAGTTCATTCACTTCCAGTAAGGTCTATCTTGACGACGAAATTTGATGAAAAATGGTAATTTAGGGTTTCGAAGTCTCGAGGCTCTATGTTGAATAAGTGCCGACTTACTTTTCTTTGGATTCTAGCATTGCACCGTCGCCAAACTTCATCTCCAAAAGTTATAAATACAAGCAAGTTGTCTTCTAAGAGAGAGTGGTATTCTGTGCGATTGCACTTTTGAGACTATGTTTCATGCGATTAAATATTTTACGTGAATCAACGAAATTCCTAATCTGCTGCATTGTATTTGACATCGTTTCCTTTACTATTGGGAAACAAATGATTGTTTTCTTAGAATTTTTCTGGAACATTTTTCGAATAGTCAATTTTATGATACACGCAAGAGCTCTACTGAATTACACCGAGAACTTTCGGGGAGGGGGGGGGGGATCAAGCGTAATACCGTGCTGTTTAGAAAATCTTGAAATTACAGTTTTGTTGTAGCCATTCGGGAAGTTAAGCTGAATAAAGTGCATTTATCGCCTAGAACCTTCCTGTTTCTTTACGAGCTACTTTCTCTCCAACAAAATCCGTCCGCAATTCTTCGAAACAATATTGAACAAAATATTTCAAAAGTGAATTGAATATATTATAGTACGCAAAACCAAGTTCTACAATAAGTAAAAGTAAGTAATCTTACTTTAATCATTCATTTTGTGCATGATGCCCCAAAAACTAATGCCATTATTTGATAACTTTTAAAGTAATTTCAGATTTTAAAAAATGCTTCTTCTTTTTTTTTTTTTTTTTTTTGAAGTGAAAACTTCTTTAGGCGCGTTGAGCACTTTTTGTGTGAACAAAAATCATGGAACTCGCGTCATCGTCACCAAACGCTTTCCATGAGCTATATATGTATACTGTGTATATATGTACATAGATATACCTCCGTGCGTTATTAGTATACATTATATATATACAAAGAGTATATCTCTCAACATATATATCCGTATATGTAGCGGAAGGCGCGGCATGCCTCATATATATATATATATATATATATATGTATGTAGGTATAAAATGTATACTAATACGAGTAGTATACTGGCTACTGGCATCTGTCTCTTTCTAGTTCTATACTGTATGTATGTGTGTACTTTTTCCACAGTATATACATAGTTGACAAAGTACAAGCACGTGTTTTTATACAGACTGTTATATTCTTCTTTTTGCTTTCAATATAAATTTTCAAATAAATAATAAAAAAAAGAAAATTATTTTAGTCATATTACAATATTTTTACCTAATATAAGGCTTAGTTCATTTAATTTGGGTAGCTACAAATAGTGTGCCGAATCCTATAATACAGATCATAAACGCTTCTTTACAAATCAAAAATAATTCGAAAATAATAATCTAATAGTTCGACGATACAATTCACGTTACTTAGTTTTCACTTCTATCGGCAGTCCCCAAAGACTGCTTTTTTTTTTCTCAGATTATATATTATACAACAAAATTTGACCTCCAAATATTAGTAAAAAGTATAAATTGAACAAAACGCGATCCTCAAACCTTGGTACATTCATATAAAACAATGTAAAATTAATAGTGAAAAAACTGCTTTAATATAAACAATTGCATTCAGTAAACAATAATAAATTAATATATATATATATATATATATATATATATATATATATAAAATCCTCTTTGCAAAAGATTTATTTTATTAATATGACTTTCCTATCGATAATTTATAATTTATTATTTACCCAAAAATTGTTATTTTAAAAAGATACGTATGTTTTCAATAAATTTAAAAGAGGTTCTATAATATGTAAATTACACATTTCTATATATATTATTTACTGTTCATAAATTTCTATAAATGTTCTCAAAAAAAAAAAAAAATCTTTATGAAACAAATATAAAACATGGCAGATTAATCTTACATGTATTTACTTTGTATCGAAAATATTCATGAAGGCTATTACTGTTACATCAAAGAAGAAAGATTGTGGAAATCTACAGGGGAAAAAAATACCAAACACAAAGATGAGAAAATATTTGTAATTGTTATGTTTATCCATCTGGGATTATTAGATAAGGATAATATTAAACCTTTAGTATATTTCTTTTTATTTCAATAAAACAGTTTTATTTTTATTTATTTTTAACACAGACTCTACAAAAATTTGAAATTCAAAAATATAGTTTGAAGATAATTAATATGCATCGACTAATGAAAAGAGAAGTTTCAGAAATAAAAAAATAATAATATCAGTAAACTAAATATTTATTACTTACAAACTTTGAATAAACACCATAAAATGCAATAAACTCGCAACAATTGTTTCGGGTCGAAAAAACCACGACCCTTCATCAGGCGAACAAAGTAAGCACGAGTGCTGCAATCAAAGCGGCAACGCACAAAATCGTTTAAAATGAAAAGAAAAAGTATATAAAGTAGAAACTAAATATAGCTACTGGTGTGAGTAGAATTGTACCAAAAAACAAGGAAATAAATAAATGGGTGAGATTAAACACATAACAATCAAAGGATAACAAAAATTAAACTAAAATCTAAGTTACGTGAGTAATTTCCAAGCATCAGAGAAGAAAGGAGTGGAAGAAATATCATTAACAAGATTTTTCGAATTTTTAAATATGTAAAATGCTTCATGAATATCCAAATGGGAGGAACAGACAGGAGATGAAATTATGTTAGTTTTGGAAAAATCAAAGCGATGACCTTGAGACCAGCAGTGGGAAGCAATAGAAGATTTGGTAATCTCTTCATTACGAACATTCCGACGGTGCTCATTTATTCTGTATTTCAAACGCCTCCTAGTTTGACCAATATAACCTAAGTTGCAGGACGAACACGGAATTGAATAAATTCCAGAACGGTTTTCGGTGGGAATGGGATCCTTAAGAGAAGATAATTTAATTTTATTGACGGGTTTGTAAATAACTTTGAAACCAAACGGTGAAAGAATTTTAGAGATTTTAAAAGAGAGTGAAGAATAAAAAGGTAAAACAACTGGGATGAGACTATGATCGTTTAATTTGGGAGCAGAACGTTTAGGATTCTTAAATTTATATAGAGCTTTATCGATGATAGATGGGTTATAGCCACGAGAGAGAGCTAGAGATTTTAAATAACTAATTTCTTTCGAAAGATTAGACGGATCAGAACAAATGTGTAAGGCACGGTAAACATAAGTGTAAAAAGCAGACATATTTTGTTGAGGGGCGTGGTTAGAGAGAGCATGCGGCGGCAAAGAGACCTTTACTTTGCGACATTTATATGCACTATTTTGAAGAAAAACTCTTCGGTGTATATAAATTTCCTCACTGGTTTAGATATGTGGATGACACTTTCGTTCTTGTCTCCCCTGACGTCGATTTGTCCAATTTACTTTCTTTGGTCAATTCGATTGACCCATGCATTCAATTCACTTTTGAGGTTGAACAGGATTGCTCTTTGCCTTTCCTTGACGTTCTTGTGAATAAAGAAAAGGATTGTTTCTCAACTTCTGTTTTTAGAAAACCATTCTCTGTCTCTTTGCCGCCGCATGCTCTCTCTAACCACGCCCCTCAACAAAAAATGTCTGCTTTTTACACTTATGTTTACCGTGCCTTACACATTTGTTCTGATCCGTCTAATCTTTCGAAAGAAATTAGTTATTTAAAATCTCTAGCTCTCTCTCGTGGCTATAACCCATCTATCATCGATAAAGCTCTATATAAATTTAAGAATCCTAAACGTTCTGCTCCCAAATTAAACGATCATAGTCTCATCCCAGTTGTTTTACCTTTTTATTCTTCACTCTCTTTTAAAATCTCTAAAATTCTTTCACCGTTTGGTTTCAAAGTTATTTACAAACCCGTCAATAAAATTAAATTATCTTCTCTTAAGGATCCCATTCCCACCGAAAACCGTTCTGGAATTTATTCAATTCCGTGTTCGTCCTGCAACTTAGGTTATATTGGTCAAACTAGGAGGCGTTTGAAATACAGAATAAATGAGCACCGTCGGAATGTTCGTAATGAAGAGATTACCAAATCTTCTATTGCTTCCCACTGCTGGTCTCAAGGTCATCGCTTTGATTTTTCCAAAACTAACATAATTTCATCTCCTGTCTGTTCCTCCCATTTGGATATTCATGAAGCATTTTACATATTTAAAAATTCGAAAAATCTTGTTAATGATATTTCTTCCACTCCTTTCTTCTCTGATGCTTGGAAATTACTCACGTAACTTAGATTTTAGTTTAATTTTTGTTATCCTTTGATTGTTATGTGTTTAATCTCACCCATTTATTTATTTCCTTGTTTTTTGGTACAATTCTACTCACACCAGTAGCTATATTTAGTTTCTACTTTATATACTTTTTCTTTTCATTTTAAACGATTTTGTGCGTTGCCGCTTTGATTGCAGCACTCGTGCTTACTTTGTTCGCCTGATGAAGGGTCGTGGTTTTTTCGACCCGAAACAATTGTTGCGAGTTTATTGCATTTTATGGTGTTTATTCAAAGTTTGTAAGTAATAATTTTTACAACGCCAGTTTTGTGATGCTTCTTTATTAAACTAAATATTTGTTTAAAATATGGTTAAAATTTTTTTTCACTCACGTCTTATTTACATTTAATTTAAATTTAAATTTAAACAATAAATGTTTATTTTTTGATTTTCTAAATTACAACTTCTTTCTTTTTTTAGCAAATAAATTTGTAAAGTAGAGAAGTCAAACATATTCGTACAAGTGCTTGATGTCACGCTGAAATTATAAGCGTAAGTTGTCCATGAAAAGTTTGGTTAGTTCCTGATAAGGTTAGTAGTCGAATCTAGATTTAGCTGACAATGGTTTCGGAAAAAGTGTAGTTTGCCCATGGAAAAGTTTGGTTAGTTGAAGATATGATTACCAGTAGAACTTGCTTTAGATTGCCGTTGGATTCAGTGAAAATGGAGAGTTTCATTGAGAAAAAAATATTCCGCCTTCATATAGAATGAATAAGTGGTCATTTTCTAAATCCCTTAACTAGAAATATAGATTTCCGAGCTATGTGCATAAGGCACGCTAATAAGCTGAATAGACGAAATGATCAAGAATTTCTAGTGTATATAGTTCTAGATGGTGAACTGATATTCTGAATATTTTGAATTATTCGTATTGCGAGAAATTCTCGCTTGATTGTCTAGAATTGGCTCATACACCAAGATTATTGTTGCTGAAACCCGCCTCTTGTAGTCTCACTTATTTGCAGAGATTTTTAAATAACTTTCCAAATGCTCAAGAATTCTAATAGGGGCTTCTAGAACTCGCTTTCCAAGGGGACTAGAATTTATGAGGATGACATGGAACTATTTTTTCTAGAGTCACATCACAATTTAGATTCTAGATGTCAGTTACAGAATTCTTTTTCTCAGTGTTTGAGAGGAAGGTGGGGGAAGTTCTGAAATTTTAGAGTTCACTTTTATGTCGGTATTTCCAGGTTAGATGTTTTAAAGTGAGCGAAGTGAAGAATTTCTCCAATATATAATGATAATCACCAGATAAAACAATTATTAAAATTTAACCCACACACTAAGGAATGAATTAGACTAGACAGGGGGCTTAAAAGTGAAATCTCAACTGTAACCGGTCCGCCACGTTTTTCTGAGCAACAGATTAAGGTGTGTATCTCAAAATAGTGTATTTTTTTCCCTCAGGTACATAGTCAATGGCGGAACAAGCTTTCTTATGACTCTCATGTTGAAAAATGCAATATTTTGAAATGTCTAATATTTTTACAATATTTACCATACGAGTACAAATTAACCAATTTTGGTTTAAGAACATGGATTTAAATTAATATATTACAAACCTTTTTGTATTTTATGTACATTTTAATTGAAATTTAACCAGGTTAACATTTAAAATTTGTTTTAAATTGATTTATCAAATATTGAAAAATTTAGAAACTTTGAATTTATTTGTTTTATATAAACTCCTTTGTTTAAATAATCTAACTTTTTAAAGAAACGCCAAAAGGTGAAGAATTGAAAATTATTCCTAAACATTGTTTATAAAGTAACTTCCTTCCTAAATTTGATATTTTTAGAAGAAAAAATTCCATGTTGAACGTTTTACGATATTTTGATATCAAATCTCATTATTATTAATACTGACTGAAACTTTTTTAGATATTACATTCAAAAGTTTTTGAGGTTAATTAGAATATTGTAAAAATCTTACAAATAATTGTACATTGTTTTACGTGTTTCATATATCTCTCGTAATCCTTAAGATTTAAATTGTAGTAATATCGAAAAGATTTTTGAGATAGGAATCCATCCTCATGTAGTGCATTATTACAAAACAATTATTTAATATAATCAGCCTAAAATTAAATTTGCGAATCCATTTCTGAAAAATAGTTACGAAAGAAAAAATAAAGATGTTTTGAAAATTAATGATTAGAACAAATTTAGCTAACGTTCTTCAAAATTGAATTTAGATTAATTATAAAAACAAAAACTCTTAAATTTGCTTATAGAATAAACAACTCCAAATAATATCTCATCAGTCACATTTAAAATAATCTAATTTCTAGAATCTGTTCTTGCATTTTTTATTTTTATTTTATTTTATTTTTATTTTATTTTTTTTTTTTTTGTGAAATGTTAAAAAGAATTCTTAAAAAATATTTTAAACTATATTTCACATCTTAAGTATATTGCAGAAACTTTAAACTTTCAGAAACATCATTAACTAAAAGGAGTATTATAAAAAATACATACTTGAAAAGGTATTACATTAATAAGAATACTTCTGTAGAACTCTTCAATTACATTTCCTTTTTATGAACAGATGAAATTTTATTCTAATATGTAAGATATTTGCATTACTGTAAGACTGTACTTTTTTCAGAAAATTGTTTGCTCTAAATTTAGTTTTTCTACACATAATATATCTCTGAGTTAAATTCAGTCAAACAATTGAAGGACTTTGTGTCATAATACTATTAAAATATGGAAGTGATATTTAATATATATATATGTATATTATAAAGCAAAAAGCTTCTTTTATTATTATTATTATTATTTGGGTTAATTGAAGTTAGTATGAATTGTTTTCTCCTTAAAGTAAAATTCTTTAAATTCTTAAAAATAATATAAATTTATATTATTTTTAAGAATTTAAAGAATTTTATATTTATTCAGAATTTCGTGCAGTGCTTTGTGTTGACCGGCATCATAGGAAATGTCTCTCAAAATTTAAGCCGTAACAATTTCATTCATCTATAATTTTCAGTAAACAAAAATACTTCATAGAAAAAATTGTGAATACACTGTAAATACAAGTGTCTGAAATTCAGACAAAATTGTGTCTGAAACGGGTGTTTAATTTTAAGATGCTAAAAAGTGTCTTAAAAGGCACATCGTTTCACACTCGAAACGTCTGAAATTCCGCCATCTTAGATCCTGTCTATAGTAAATATTTTTCACAAATAAATAAATGCGTTTTATACTGTTTACCTGTGAGATTTTAGAATCTCCTAGAGCACAGAATATATATAGTATATAATGAATATATACAGAATATATATAGTATATATAATAGTTTTTTTTTCTTTCTTTCTTTTTTTTTTTTTTTTTTTTTTTTTTTTGTAAAATGCGTAATAAATATGAAAAAATAGTAGCCTATGGATTTTAAACGATTTTATTTATTTATTTATTTATTTTAATTTTTTTTATTTTTTTTTTTTTTTTTTTGACTGGTATTTGCAAGAAAACAAACTATATACATGAAACAAAAAAAAAAAAAAAAATGCCTTTTACATTTTGAAGTGTAGGGAAACATAAAATAATTTTTAAAACGCAAAAAAAAATCAATTATGCACAAATTGTTTAAGATTGTTCAGCTACGAATTCGCTTTCTTAGTTACAAGTTACATGCTTCGTTTATCTTAATATTTTTTTGATTTATTACATGTGAGAATTTTAAATAAAAATTAACTTTGTTTTTTAATTTTTAATAGAATAAGATCCGTGTCTAAGTATTTTAAATAAGTTAACTACTTATATTACATAAAATAATGTCAAATTTATTTGTTTAAAAAAATGTTAAAACAGGATATGCATGCAGCTTAAAGTAGATTCCATATGAAAAATTTGTTAAGTAATACAAATGTCTGAATTTCTAAGTGTCTGAAATTTTTAATGTCTGAATTTTTAAGTGCACAAATTGTAAAATGTCTGAAATTTTATGTGTCTGAAAATGTTATATGTCTTAATTTCAGACATATCGACCTTATTCAGACACTTATCTGAGCTCATTTATAAAAAAAACACTTACGTGTCTTAATTTAAGACAGCACATGCGTCTGAAATTTTGCATGCGTAAGTGTTTCAGACATTTATGTGTCTTAATTGACATTTCAGACACACTTCTGTCTGAATTTAAGACGCTTCAATTTACAGTGCATCATACAATTTATATTAAAAGCATAAACAAATATTTAAAAGTAAAGTTAAGCATATTTTTGAAATTTTATCTCATTAATTTTTCTGTTATTACGACTTTGTATACAATAAAAAACGCTAAATACATTAGAACTCAAAATTTTAGGACGAATATAGAATTGTAATAATAATAATAATAATAATAATGATAATAAACTGTTAATTTATAAATTTATATATCTGAATTACACGCATTAATAACTCTTATTATGTAAAGTTATCATAAGCAGAATGTCTATAAAATGCAGGCTCGTGATTTTATTTTACTCATTTTCGCTCTTTTATTTGTATTAATGAAACTCAATAACTGTTTTTGAATAATGTGATGAATATAGACAGTGACTTATGCAAATGTAAACGAATGTACATAAGTAAAAAGTATGGTCAGAAGTAGTCATAAGAGTCACTGATATAGCAAAAAAGTTTGAATCGCCAACAGCATCGCGTAGAAATTTTAGAAAATAATGCATATTTAAAGGATACAAGTTTGAAAATAAAGTATGTAACAATCATTGGTCGTTAATCTCACGATTGTCAGTTTAGTTGAGTTCCAAACATCCAGGGTTTAATTAATATGTAAGAGTTAACCCCAGTCAAAGTTATATTTCGCTTATAATTTCATTATCCTTCTTAAGTTTCTCCATTTTTACCACGTTTTTCTTAACTCGCTTTCTTGTTTGTCCAGCATAAATCTTTCAATCGATTTTTAACTAACTTTCCGACTAGCTGGACATTTGAAACTTTTAGAATAGCTCAGAACACGATGACAATGCATTCTTTTAATACTTTTATTCAATTAATAAATGTTTAACAATTTCTCATAATTACTCTAATTATTGCGAATTTGATCATTTTCTTTCAAGTTAATGGGATAATTCATCAAAAATTTTTTTAAAAAGTGTTTATTAATGCATGGAATCGTCAGGTTTATACGCTTCAACGGAAAATTTAAAAAAAGTGGCATATAAAAAGTTCTTTTTATCTTGTAAATACTTTATTCTCTTGTAATAAAGTGATTTACCGTGAAATAAAACTTAGAGGTAAAACTTACGATTTATTAGCGATTTAATATATATATATATATATATATATATATATAGTCTTTAATGAGATTTTTCGTAACTTAAAATTAATTATTTTATATCTTTACATATAAATATGTGTATATATATATATAGTCTTTAATGAGATTTTTCGTAACTTAAAATTAATTATTTTATATCTTTACATATAAATATGTATATATATATATATATATAGTCTTTAATGAGATTTTTCGTAACTTAAAATTAATTATTTTATATCCTTGCATATACATATAAATATAAATATATATATATATATATATATATATATATATATATATATATTGAAAACCCTTTCAAATATTGCATTATATGAAACCAAGCATCACATGAAGAACTAAAAAAAAAAATGAATGAAGTTGACGAAAAGAAAAAATAAGCAACCCGATATTGTGAAGCATACAAATTTACCACTTTTTCAAGGGCATTGAATGAATGTTGGATGGAAATTATATATATATATATATATATATATATATTTGAATTGCGCTTGTAATATAAACGCACACACACACCAGCCGTTAAAAATATTTTTCGATTAGGTGACCTTATAAAATATCTTATTATATAAATATTCTGTTTCAGAAATTTCAGCCCAAAACCAGTATTGCCAATTTTAGGTACTTTTTTATTCAGTATCAGACACTAATTTTTAATTGTAATATTTTCCGAATCACATTGACTGTTAATCGTCTATATATATTATATTAAATATCACTCCTCAGAAATATTTGCGATTATTGAATAAGAAAGTACCTAAGTTTAACAACATTGTACTGTAAAAAAATAAAATTCTATTTATATTAGTTTTGATTTTATGTTATTGTAAATTATTAATTTGTGTTTGTTGAGATACAAAAATAGAAAATATAGATTGTATTTCGAAAATACATTTGTATAGTAAAAGCATTGTTTTAAATAGACATATTTGCTGTAACTTATAAAAAGTTTAATTGTTCTACTGACATGAAACGAGTTATAAGTGAATTTGTATTAAAGATTGCGTAAACTAATTTATAAACTTTCCTAATTAATAAATAATGTAATAATAAATGATACAATTATTCATTGAAATTTTTGTTAATTGAAAAAAAGAAACTTGAAATTTTGCATATTATCTTATTACAAATAATGAAACCAATGTTCCTTCTGTATGTAAAAAATAGAAACTTATTTAGAATGCTTTAGTTCAATTAAAATCTGGAAGAAAAAATTATCAAATAAGAAATTTAATAGAATAATTGTAGAAGAAAATAGAATTTATTTTATTATTCTCTTTATAAATTTGGTTAATTTATTAATATAAATAAATTTTCATAAAATTTTATCGTGATGAATTCCGAAATTACATGCATTATAGTACATGTTTACGTTTCACTTTTTAAAGCTTAATTGCTGTGGGGAAATAATTTAATTATTCTATTAAGTGAAACAATGGCACTTCTGCAAATTCATTTTAAGAATTACATTATAAACTTTAGACATTGAAGAACTTCTAACTCATTGTAAACAAACCTATTCGTAAATAATCGTAACCTGAAACCATTCATTTAACTTTATTCAAAACTGAAACGTGTGAAATCCATTTAGAACTGAAACTCGCTATTCGTAAACTCTAAAAAGTGTGTTAACTCTCATTAATCAATCTCTTGCACCAATCAATCTCTGTGCAAAGTATTGATTTCAGTGAAAGCATTCGTTCTTAATAAATGAATTACTGCTCAATGTATGGAATTTTAATCGCTTATTTGATGTTTAATAGCGGAAATAATTATGGTAAATGAAATGAATAATTAATGCTATTTAACTAGTATTTAATCATATTATTAAGGGTTAAAACATGTAAATTACATGCTTTCTTTTAGTGTATTTTAAAAATGTATATGTAATATTCAAATTTCTGTAAAATATAATGACAAACTTTTTCCTTACTTAAAAAAAAAAAAAAAAAAAAAAAAAAAAAAAAGTGACTGACAACTAGAAAAAAATTGTGTCTGTTGTAAAAATAATTCCGTATCATCCTTATATATTCTAGTTCCCTTTGATAGCGGAGTTCTAGACATCCCTTTAACAATTCTAGAGCGTTTACTTTTTTTTTTTTTTTTATCGTGGTCAAACTTATTTTTTTTAAAAATATCTGCATATAAATGCAAATACAAAAGTTTTAAAACTGTAATTTTGGTTTATACACGAATCCTAAGAAATCAAGCAAGATTTTCTCGCAATATAAAAGATTCATAATGTTTATAAAATGAATTAATATTGTTTCACTATCTAGAAAATAAAAGAGTAGAAATTCTCAATCCCTTCTTCTATTCAGTTTATTTGTTTACATTGTACGCATAACGAGAAATCTATATGTCTGGTTTAGGGATTTAGAAAATGACTACTTCGTTGTTCCAGATGAAAGTGATATAATTTTTATTTCCCAGTTACCAAAATATTACTTTCTCTTACCCATAGGGTTGAGAAAGTATTGTTTTAGGGTCAAATTTCCGGACGTGAGCTTTTGTTATATTTACATGTTCTGTGGTAACCCTGAATACGAAAATCATGTTTTTAGCGAACATGAACAGACTGTGTGTCTGTCTGTGTGGATGTGTGGATGTCTGTGTATCTGTTATCAGCATATCTCAAGAACAAATAGTAGCAGAAATTCCAAACTCGGTATTCTAAATGTGTATCATATCGGGATGCTACAGTAAGATTTTTGTTGAGATGAAGCAAATGGTTCGTGTACAGGGACATTCAAATGTATTCAAATACATTACGCCTATGGGGGAAATTGCAGGTAAATAGAGTTTAACATCTATAGACTGCACTAAACCAAATGAAACGAATACATATTTTTCAACTGGGAAAAAAAAATTGTGTATGTAGGAGCCTTAATAATTTTAATAAATTAATTTTTTTTAAATGAATTATTTTTTAATAACCGAATTAAATCCTCACACAGAACAAATTATCATATAAAACTCTTCCGAAGCCTAATTTGAATTGTTTAACACAGGTTTACATAACAGTACTCGTTATCTTACCTCTTAATCTGCAACCTGTGTTTATAGTATTAAATTTCAGGGTAAGAGAAAGTCGTGTGAGTGACACACCAGATTATTTTTAATTTTTATTACGCACCATAGCATAGAAATATAATTTTATGCTCAATTTCTTCGAAGTGAAGCTTTCACTATAAGTACACGTTTTCAATTCCTGGATCGGATAATAGGGATTAAAGTCATTAGTATGTGTACTGCGTATCTGTGAGTAGGTTATCAACAAAATCCCAAAACAAATTGTAGCAGGAAATCCACTTTCGTCATCTACATCTTTATCATATGGAAATCTAAATGAAAATTTTTATTGAAATAGTTGGGTCGTGTACAGGGACATAAAAAAAAATATTTACATAAACTACATCAATAAGAGAAATTTCTGTTTAATACATTTTAACATCTTCAGACTGAATTAAATAAAATGAAATTAACATATGTTTTTATTCATAACAGCATGTTTTAAATAGAAAATGGTATGAAAAGAATTCATTTTTCGTTTATAAATCCATCCGCACAAAAGAATTCTTATACATCAATACACTGAGAAAGAAAATATACCGCCTTCATCTAGAATGAATAAGTGGTCGTTTTCTAAATCTCTTAACTAGAAATACATGTTTCCGAGCTATGCGCATAAGGCACGCCAATAAACTGAATAGACGAAATGATCAAGAATTTCTCGTCTACACATTTCTACATTTTGAAACAGTATTTTGAATATTCTGAATCCTTTGTATTGCGAGAAATTCTCGCTTGATTTTCTAAAATTGGATTATAAACCAAGATTAAAGCTGCTGAAACCCGCCTCTTGTGTTCGCATTTATTTGCAGAGATTTTTAAATAACTTTGTTCTCGATAATATAGGCAAACACTCTAGAATTCTAATAGGGGTTTCTAGAACTCGCTTTAAAAGGAGACTAGAATTTATAAGGATTACATGGAACTGTTTTTTCTAGAGCCACAATTTAGATTCTAGATGTCAGTTACAGAGTTTTATCTCGATGTAGTAATTTTAACCTTGGTTTATAATCCAATTCTAGGAGATCAAGTGAGATTTTCTCGCAATAAAAAAGATTCATGTTATTTATAATATTCATAATACTGTTTTATTATCTAGAAAAAATAGACTAGAAATTCTCAAACATTTAGATGATCTAGGTTGTTTGTTTACCTTATACGCATTACTTGGAAAGCTATATATCTAGTTTAGGGATTCAGAAAATGACTATTTATTCGCTCTATATGAAGCAAACATTTTGAATTTTTTTTTTTTTTTTTTTTTTTTTTTTTTAAGAAAATAATATATATATATATATATTTAATTTAGTAATTTTTAATTATTTTAAATAAACTTTCATATTTTCTTTTCTTTGGGGCACTAAATTGTAATCATTTCCGTGTCTTGAAATCAATAAAAATCTTCATAAAAATATTAAGAAAAAAAAATGATTTTTTAAATAAATAAATAATAAAAATATATTCACTTTGTATTTTTTTTTTTAATTTATTTATTTATTTATTTATTTATTTGTTTACACATTTTTCAAAGCAACGAAATGCAAGATCTTTTTCTGATATATTCATTTTTAAGGATTTTTTTCTGCAATAAATATCATTCGACTTTACAACTACTGCGACATATCTGATATTACCATATGGATTTCTTCTAAAGTTATCTCGCTAAAGCTTTAGAAACATCTTTCATTCTCGAGTTTCAGCGTTAATTATGACTCGACAGAGTTAATCTTAGCACAGAAAAGAATTCACCACTCCTGTGGTTTATTAATCTACTCATCTTTTATTGCTTTTCTTCTCCTTTCGTAGTTTCACGAAATCTCTCTTCACTCCGACACTTCTGTTAAACTTGAACGAAGAATTAATCCTCTTTTCTTCATCGCATTAATTGAAAATATATTATATATGTACTGTTTATGAAAATCGTATTTATTGTTATATCATTCAATTTGATAATGTACTCATTTTACGTATTAATTAACTTCGTTTAATTTAATAAGAAAAATGGCATTTTTGAAAGTGTTTAAGATAATAGTTAAATTATTCTATGAAACTGAAATTAGTTTTGATGAGTGTCTTTAAAAAATATGAAATGCTGTCTAACACATTTATTAGTATACTTAAAATTACTTAACTCGTAGATAGTCTCAAATCTCATTATTAAAAAAAAAAAAAAAAACTTTCTGCATTGCGGTCAGATAATCACTGTGAATTAGTTAAATATTTTAATGATTTTAAATATTTTAATGATAATAGTTTTTTAACTTTTGCTGGCATTTTTTTTTTTTTATTATTATTTTATTTATTTATTTACTTATTTATTTTCTGTAATTATTATCTTCATTTCATTTTTTTTTCTTTGTTAACATACATGAAATGTTTATGTGTTCTAATATCTCTTGCTTCTGAGAATTTTAATATCAGTTTAGAACAGTCTTAATATGCTGACTGAATACTTTTAAATAAAAAATTATGTCTTCTATGTAAAAATTAACCTTTTCATGCAATTAATTCGATATTTTAAAGTAATAAATTGCAGAATATATTTCTCGTGAGAAATGAAATTTTCATAATGGTATCATATACAATGATAATTACAAAACTTCGTCCCTGATTTCATAAACAATTTTTTATTCGTGATTTAAGTCATAATAATTCGTGTACCATCACTAAAAAGATTACTGACAGACTAAATATTGAAAATTCTATTGTGATCGAATTTGGATTTACTCAGAACCTGATATGCAGGTTCAGCACTTTTTGACAGAACGGAACAAATTGAACCCTGTTTTCAATCTTTTTTTCTTCTTGCTCTTCAACAAATCAAATCACAACTGGAGGAGAAATAACAGTTTAATTTACCAAGAAGAAAAAAGGGCTGAAAAAGGAAAATTTTTGAGAAAGGCTGAATTGTATTTAAAAAAAAAAAAAAAAAAAAAAAGTGTCTAGACAGATTGCGCAGTGAGTGAGTCGGTTCAACGTTGAACTAGAGCTACGCTCTAGATAGTTCGCAACTGTTTGTGACACACTCCTAAGGACGGACCTAATATAAGCTATCATAATTTTGATCCTAACCCACAATCTTCTAATAACGAGCCGGCCCACCAGCGGCCGAGCGGTTCTGCGCTCAAAGCTGGTAGACGTGAGGTGCCGGGTTCGATCCCCGGTCGCGCTCGTCGGCCTAGCCGTTCGGAGTTTTCCGTGGTTTCCTCCGAAACTTGCGTAAATACGGGCTAGGACCCCTTAGAAAGACCTCCACGGAAGGCACTCCCCCTCAGGCCTAGGACCCCAGTGTTGTCAATCGGCCTTAATCCCTAACACCAACACCATCTAATAACGAGCCCGGCATTGCTCTGCTTTCGCGGCCACAAGAATTGCCGAGAAATAAGGTTTCTGAACGTATTGATGCCCTTTAAATTGCAAAAAAAAGCGCTGCTTTAATATGGGACCCTTTCGTCGAATTTAAATAATTTTTGCTATTTTCGGTGAATTGAAAAGGCAATTGTAATTGCGTAAGTAAAAATCTTGGTGAAAGAACGTCCGACAGCTACTTCAGTGCCAAATTTAAAATTTTGTCAAGGAGGCCCATTAGTAAATACTAGTAAGTATATTAGTTAGTAAATACTAGTAAGATGATCAGTATTTTACTTCTCAATGATATTTAACTTTCAATCCATAGAGCATAATTAATTAGATCACAGCAAAGTTATTTAAGAAACTGAATTCAATTTTTTGCGATAACCCAATAATATTTCAAGAAGAAAGAAATTAAATATAAACAGAAATCTCAATCTGACAGCCTGAATAACTAAGTGAAAATTACAAGAACACTTATTAGTTTTAGATTATTATTATCAGATCTCAGAAATTATGAAGATACTTGATTTAGTTTTTTCCATTACAGGCGGGGAAATTTGGTGCAAGTTTGACACCACTATTTAATAATTTTTCATATTCATATTTGAGGATTCTTAAATGAAAAAAAAAAAAAAAAAAAAAAAAAAGTTATTTTCATAAATAATGATGTGAAATTTGAGGCAGATTTTCACCCTTGCCATTATATTTTACATGAATAATATTTTATATTAGGAGAACACACACACACACATATATATATATCAAATAAATTTCTTTTAGTAGAACATCATTTTTGTTTGCATATTAAAAAGAAAAAAAAAAAAGAAAAAAAAGAAAGAAAAGAAAAGAAAGAAAGAAAGAAATTACTGGTTACCTAAAACGTACAATCAAAAAACTTTATATTTAACAATTTGTTAGATAATATTACATATATATATATATATATGTATATATATATATATATATATATATATGTATGTCTGTATTTTCTGATGCAGTCATTAAAATAGAATTTTAAATTTTCTTAACTAGAGATTAATTTTATTAAAAATAAATATCTTATATGCATATACTTAAATTTTCGAATATGAAAAATAAATAAATAATTTAATCTTAATTGTGTATGTACAAAATAAAACAGATATTTTTCGAATTTTGTTCTTTACTAATTATGCCTAATCCTTGAAATAAGTAAAATCTAACAATATGGAAAAGTATTTAAAAAAAAAAAAAGCGAATGACTACTTAGTTAGCCCGATGCAATTATTGTGAATTTAACAAAGGTTAAATCATCCCTTGTTAAATTTTAAGAACCTTTTAGTAAATAAATAAAAGTATAACAAAAGTTTAACGAAACAATAAATACATGTTTAAATTTTACTAAAGAAAATAATATTAAATAATTAAAAATCCTTAGCTTAAGTTATAAACATACTTCATATTAAAAAAATAATAATAATGAATAAATAAATAAAATAAAATAAAATAAATAAAAAATAAAACGCATTTTAAAAATTCCGTTTGAAAGATATATTTTATTAATAAAACCTTTTTTAAAAAATATAATGCCCCTTAAAAACTCTAACATTTTAAGAAAAAAATTTAAATAATGAGATCCTAATTATTCCGTCCTTTATTTTCTACACAGAAAGAGAAGAAATAATCTGGTGTGTCACTCACACGACTTTCTCTTACCCTGAAATTTAATACTATTAATACAGGTTGCAGATTAATAGGTAAGATAACGAGTACTGTTGTGTAAACCTATGTTAAACAATTCATATTAGGCTTCTGAAGAGTTTTATATGATAATTAGTTCTGTGTGAGGGGGTCCCCCCTCAACCCCCCGTTTCATTAATGCACCTACATTTGTATAGAATTTAATTCGGTTATTAAAAAACATTTCTCTTTTTAAAAAATAATTTATTAAAATTATTATTTAAAAAAATTATCTTTTAAGATAAGGCAGACGATTTCCATATTAGAGAAGTAGTATAACACCAAATATCCGAAAAAAGTCCATTTTATTCTCAATATTTAAAAAAAAAGGTACGATTTTTTTTTTTAAGTTTTTTTTTTTTTCGTTAAAACTAAAAAATATCGATAACTTTGTTTTAAATTATCGCAGATCGATGGTACAACCATTCGTTTTAAAGGTATTGGCGAGCTCTTTTGAAAGATACCCATAATGAAAATTTACTCCCTCGAGGGGGGACTTCCCCCCCAGGGGGGGAGGCGAGGCTCCTACATACACAAAAACTTTTTCCCAGTTAACTGTCTTTATTACAAAAAATATATATTTGTTTCATTTGGTTTAGTGCAGTCTATAGACGTTAAACTCTATTTTCCTGCAATTTCCCCCATAGATGTAATGTATTAGAATTCTCTTGATTGTCCCTGTACACGAACCATTTGCTTGATCTTAACGAAAAGCTTACTGTAGCATCCCTATATGATACACATTTAGAATACCAAGTTTGAACTTTCTGCCATAATTTGTTTTATGGCAGATATGCTGATAACAGACAGACACACAGACACACACACACACACACACACAGACACACACGCAGACACACAGACACACAGACCATTTGCTAAAAACATGGTTTTCGTATTCAGGGGACGTCAAAACGTGTAAATATAACAAAATCTCGCATTCGAAAATTTGACCCAAAAACAATACTTTCTCTACCTTATGGGTAAGAGAATGTAAAAAGTAATAATTATAAGACAATTTGCAATCTAATCGAATAATTAAACTCAAGCGTTAATTTAAAAAATAATAATAATTGGATGAAACGACATTTTTAATATGACATTAATTTTTTAATGTATAATTTATAGAATTATAGGAACAATATTATAATTAATTATTTGAGTGATAATTGTTATTTATAGATATTTTTTATTGATATTTACTGAAGAATATAATTTTAGATTTTAAGTTTTCTTTGTCAATGTTATTAGAAATAAATTATATCTAATTTATTTTAAAAACTGTTCTAGAATTTAAAACATCATGTAATTATCATATAGATTATATTAAAAGTTAAAAGCCATATAATATATTAAATAATAGAAGCTAAAAGGCACCTTAATACAGGTCAAAGTTAATTTACTTTTTCTTCTTCTTTATTTGCACTGTTATAAGTTTTATTATTTTTGCTGTTTGCATATATCATTGTCATTTTACTGAATCCCAATTTAAATTATGCATGTAATTAAAAAATTAATTGCTGAATGCTTTCATACATACATACATAGAAAAAGAAAAGTCTGGAATGACTCCACTTGACTTTCTGAACATTAAGTAATTAATAAGTCAGACAAGTCGTTAAATAAATAAAAGGAAAAATTATAACATGGTATTTGAGTTATATTAAAAACACTTTAAACACACGTAAACATTAATTTTATTTAAAAGATGTTAAAAATAATTTATCCGAAGCTTTTCGCTTTAATAGTAAAGCATCATCAGGGATTTTTTATTATTTGTTTCTGATGAACAGTTTTTAAATAATTTTTCTTTTCACCGTCAACAGTTAAGTCTTTCAATAACGTGAATATCAGCAAAGTCAATTTGATGTCCGGTAAAGGTTGGATCAAGGAGCTAAGAAAAATATTGAAATATCACACGAGGCTATTGTAGGAAAAAAAATATTACATCGTCCTATTACATCGGACAGACTAAAAAGACTTTAAATAAAAGAATACAAGAACATATACGAAATATCAAAGAAGGAAATAGTTCTACTCTAGTCGACTTCATTTATGCCAACGCAAACGCTAACCCTATATGGGATAAAGCCAAAATTATTACAGCACCATCTACTATCCAAGAACTTTACATTCCCGAAGCTATTAATATAATTAAATGCAAAAATACAATAAATTCCAAAGATTCTGCAATTTTGCCAATAATTTGGCACAATATTATAAAATAGATAATAGTTTATTTCTGCTAATTCATGATGGTTTTTCTCCTACAATAGCCTCGTGTGATATTTCAATATTTTTCTTAGCTCCTTGATCCAACCTTTACCGCACTTCAAATTGTTTCTGCTGATATCCACGTTATTAAAGGACTTAACTGTTGACTGTGAAAAGAAAAAATATTCAAAAACTGCTCATTGGAAACGAGTAATAAAAATCCGGGATGATGCTTTACTATTAAAGCGAAAAGCTTCGGATAAATAACATCATTTGAATAAAATTTAATTTTACGTGTGTTTAAAGTGTTTTTAATATAATTAACAAATGACACGTGTTCAATTTAACTCTTTTTTTAGAGATGGTGTTTGAATATTTTCTCCACTGATTAATTTTACGCTATTGCAATTCAAATAATTTGAGTCCACAGATCATGATGAGAAAGAATATTTCGTTGTGTCCCTTTAAAAATCTATAAAGGCTAGATTCACCGAAATCTATACAACTCGTGCAAAAGGGACACGGATACAAATTTTCAGCTCAATCGAAAAAAGCATTTAGACGCTATCGCACTTTAAAAATTTTGGGGGGCATTAGGCCATAATGTTAAAAAAATATTTCTTTGTGTCCCGTAAAAAAAAAAAAAAAAAAAACTATAAGTGCTAGATTCTACAAAATCTATACAGTTCGTGTGACGGTAACGTATGACATATGTAAAAAATTTGGGCCCATAGACCGTAACAATAAAATATTTTTCTTTGTGTCCCTGAAAATTATTATTAGTGCTAGGTTCACCAAAATCTATAGGATTTATGCGACATATGTGTAAATTTTCTCCGAAATCTACACCGTTTGTACGACAGTGACTTGTAACATGTGTATAAATTTTCAGCTTAGACGAATAAAGCATTCACACGCTGTGGTAATTTAAAGAATTTTGACCCATAGACCGTAACGATACAGAATTTTTCTTTGCGTCCCTGTAAAATCACTATAAGTCCTACAATCACCAAAATCAATGCAGTTCGTGCTATGGTGGCCTGTAACATATGTACCAAATTTCAGCTCATTCGAACAAAGCGTTTAGGCACTATCATGTTCACTCATATACATACACACACACACACATAGATACATCCTCCCAAAAATTGAACAAAGAGGACCTGAAAACGTACAGAAACACCAAAATCTCAAAGTAGAATTTTTGACATGATTACAATACTTCCCTTACATATGTATGTTCGGAAAGTAAAAATGAAATCCCGCGTATTCTCTATAAATTAATGAAGTCCTGCTTAAACAATGTAGAAATTCTCAGACATGTTATAAGAAACCAAATTTTAATATCTTTAGAATATTATAAAATGAAATTTTATACATTCATTGTTTGAAAATTTAACAAAACATATTTATTTATTTTATTTTATTATTCATTTAACTAGTATATAACCCCGTCAAAAATGACGGAATGTGAGCGATAAACCTTGAAAACAATGTTTAGATCATGATGGGGAACAACTATAGTATTTCCCCACAGCTGAATTTGGCGATTTATTTTTGACGATTATGGCTAAACCATAAATCTAAAAATTATAAATCATATAGCATATAGCATAAATGATAAAATCATAAGCTAAATCATAAATCATAAAATCATAAATCCAAAATAAATAGCATGCAGGCTGCCATATTATATCGCAAACAGTTCAGAACGACATCGTTATCGTTCAAATTGGCGCCAAAGAAAAATCGCCAAATTCTGCTGTGGGGAAATATTATAGTTGTACCAATTTTCGTTCTGAAAAAAAAAAAAAAAAAAAAAAAAACATTTGCACTCCTGGAGTGCAGACAGAAGTGAAAACGTGAACAATTACGTGTGTATTTCTTGAATCGTCAGGAAATATTTTATTGTGCAGGAAATACTTTTAAATGCAGTGTTTTTTTATTCATTAATTTTAACTACTACTTCAAAAATTATATTACAATTTCATTTAATGCGCTAACGGCAATAGAGACAGTGTCCGGAGATGAGAGAAGTCGTGTAGAGCCGCACCAGATTGTAAAAACGTGAGAAAAATTGCGGCTTTGGCCTTTCTCACTGTTTTGTGAGGTCTAACTGCAACGTTTCCGGCTGCAATATTTAAGAGACAGTGTCCGGAGATGAGAGAAGTCTTGTAGAGCCGCACCAGATTGTAAAAACGAGAAAAAAGGCGGCATTGGCTTTTCTCACGGTTTTGTGAGGTCTAACTGCAATAGAGACAGTGTCCGGAGATGAGAGAAGTCGTGTAGAGCCGCACCAGATTTTAAAACAATATACAGTATATAATTATTAACACGTCACATTAGCAAGTTAATTGTATGATACATTATTTGTATCATACAGGGATGGAAAGCGTCAGGTGACGGTGACGTGAGTTCAATGATTTTTGTTCACCCAAAAGTTTTCACTTCAAATGGAAAGCGTCAGGTGACGATGACGGGAATTCAATGATTTTTGTTCACCCAAAAGTGCTCAACGCGCCTAAAGAAGTTTTCACTTCAAAAATTCTACCCGATCAATAAATATGAATGACAATAAAAAAACTGCTGGTTGACAAAAAATATAGGCCCGACAACACAACAGCAACAACACATCCCATTGTTCTATTAAGTGCTCTATACGCAAGCGAAGTGTGACGTCGCTGACCATCCGTGGATGCAAGAAAATTATTTCCTATGTTAATCGCCCATTGGATTTTTTTTTTTTTTTTTAATTATTAAAAATCGAGGATAATTATTTCCCGATTTTAATCCCCATATTTGGGTATATATATGTACTAGTTATCATGTGCATGTGTTAGATTGAGTTATTTTGCTGTCAAATTGACAAAATTTTAATTTTAAATTTCAAAACTCTGTTGTCCTTGACGTTTTTGTATTTGGCAATCAAAAACGTACTACGAAAATATGCATGCCAGATGTATATTTTCGTAATATGTATTGTACGAAATATTGTTTCATATTATTCATTACTCTCTTAATATAAGTTTTTAAAATAACCATGATTTTTGAAAGGAATTAAATTATATTCGCCAGATAATTTGGCGATATATATATATATATATATTTTTTTTTTTTTCTGCCAAGGATGACCGATATCAAATCTATTCCGCTGCCACATATTAGTATCTTATATCAGATACTTTATTTAGACATTTGAAAACAAATTTCCCTTCAAATTATGATAGAATATTTATCATTTTCCTTTTAATTAGTATATTAGTTGGATATTTATTGTGTAAATATCATCCTTTGAAATGAAATGTTTATGTTTTCAATGGAATATGGAAGTTTTTTTTTTTTTTAATCTAGAGTTTTGAAGTTTAAAATTCAAATTTTATCAATTTTAGAACAAAAACAACTTAATCTAACGCATGCACATGATAACTAATACATATCTAAACCTAAATATGGGGATTAAAATCGGGAAATAATTTCCCTCGATTTTTAATAATTTTTTACGAAAAATCCATTGGGCGTTTAACGTAGGACATATTTTTCTTGTATCCACGAACGGCAAATGACGTCATCACTTCGCTTGCGTATTTAAAGTCCTCATAATAAGAAAAAACGATTCACTTCATTTTACCAAAATACTCTTTTTTAAGACTATCGTAGATCCTGTTTTCAAATTTTCTAACTAATTATCCAATAACTACAGACACTCCATGCTAACCCAAATTCACCTTTACTTGATACCTCCAACCAGCTATCTCACCCACAACATCGCCAAAATATCCAGGATCCAGCTAGGGACTTTCTCATTCTCAACCGAACATTTTACCTTGACTCGACATTATCACCTTAGACTACTCTTCTTTCAATACTCATTTCAACTGGTGACTTTTACTTGCACAACCAAACATTCTATCCCAACTATCATTTTACACTAATTTCAAAACTACTATCAACTGGCGGCATTTACGTACTAAACTCGACGCCAATCATACCTTACAATGTAAACAAACAATGAAGTTCGATAAAAAATATTTAAAGGCTTTAATGCGTTTTTACAAATATTTTAAGATTTTAAAGGCTTTAATATGTTTTAGAAATATTTTAAGCTTTTTTTTAATGAAACAGTCAAAGAGTCGTTCATTCGGAATTAAAAAGTTGTCCATTTGGAATTTGTATTTTCTGAATGGCAACAGTTTTGGTTTGTTTTTTTTTGGTATTGCATTGTTTATAATCATGAATTCATGAAGTTACATAATTCTATTTATATGTTCATGTTTATAATAGCCAGTGATCCGTTATATTTAATTTAGACATTTAAACATTACAATTGAATAGTTTTTCAAGGTTTTATAGGAAACAAATAAGAATATGTGCGATACAAAACATGTATGAAAATGATATGTATGTTTCCTAAGTTGAATTAAACAAACGGAAAAAAAATGGCTGCCAAAACTTTCTGTTTTGAAGCGGTACTAACCGGATTCGTTCATGACAGATGAGGGTCATTATATATATTAATTATTTACTTTTTGCTGAAATTTTTGCATCCAAGGAAACAGAAAATAACGCAGGATTCCGATATTTACACAGTGCGATAATTTTAGCTTACTTGTTTACTATTTAAGTAAAAGGATAGAATAAATCCGACTATGCGGTTTTATGTAAAGATAGTCTATATACTTACTTAGCGCCACATTTAAACTTACTTTGTCATAAAAATTCGTTTCTATTTGTTTCCTAATGTTCATGATTTGAAAAAAAAAAAAAAAGTAGTCATATTGTAAAGGAATTATTCAAATTGCATGTTTTTGGCATGATATGAATTTGTCATTTATAAGTTTATTTAATAATTTGTTTTTCATCACACATAACATAGTTTTTACCAGTGTTTAAAATTTTTTTGTGATTTATTTATTACTCAAAATACACAAATAAATAAAAATAAATATTAAGACACGACAATTAATTTAGATTTTATATAATTATGCAGTATGATCTATTGAATATAAAATATATAAATTTCTGGGTTAATTTATTTTAATTTTAATTTTATTATATATATATATATATACATAACTATCCCTGTGATCGCTATTGCATTATGCGATTCTAAAGCTCAGATGTTACCCCAAATGAAGGCAATTTTTGAAATAAAATCCCCAAATAACAATAAAGCTATTGAAAGTCCCTAGTCGTAGGCCCTGTGGCAGAAATTTATCATGCTTTCTGCGACAAGCTTCATCAACACCAAAATCTTTCTGCATGAGTAGTTTGTGAAGTTAACATTTATGAATTCAAAATAAATTATTTTTAAATAGTAAATAATATTCAGTATAACCAATGTATTTAAATTTTAACTAGGCACAAATGCATATATCTGCACTATTGCAAGAATATATATATATATATATATATATATATATTTTAAAGAAAGGTGAAAATAAATCTATTGATCGTAATTGCTTCAGATATTTTGTTCACATTAATATACAATATTGTTTATAAAATATTCAATGAATTCAAACCATAAAATGCAGTAACATATAAAAAATAATCTGCAAATTTTTTAAGGCACTTGAATCATGAAATGTCTAAATTAAACAAGTGTTACAAATACTTTTAAAATTTCATAATTTTATTTTAATATTAAATATATATATTTAAATACACAAATGCACTTATTTCATAAGGTGCAAACCAAACAACATAAAATATAATACAGAACTCAAAATTAAAATACAACAAATTAAAAGAAAAAATTAATATAGAATACTGAATGTCATAATGAAATATAAATAATTTACAACATTTATATTTTTTGAGATTGTTATAAAGATGGGGGATAACATTCTAATACACAAGATTCATTTTTTGTATTATATACAAATAGCATAAAGATGTGTATTTGAAATTTAAAAAATGTGATTTGACATTAAAGAATTCAGAATATATAATTATACCATCAGTTAAATGCATAAAGTAAAAAGAATGCAAGATGTAAGTAACACAATTATAGGCAAAGCATAGTCGAAATGTTTTCATAAAGATTGAGGCAAGTGAAATATTTAATATTTAAGGAGATGTTGAAATCTGAAATGTAACAGATTTCATGGATAAAATCTATAATAGAAAATAATGATTACAGATGAATGAAATAAATAGAAATCAATTAAAAATAATATTTTATATTGATATCTATACAAATAAGTAAATAAAAATAAATAAATATATGAATAAATAAAAGCATTTGCTATTTAATTAATATTTATTCAAAACAACTACTATTAGATAAAATTCCTTTTGCTTACAATATATATATATATATATATATATATATATATATTCAACAAAACCTTTGGTTTGATTTTTATTCAAAATAACTATTTAATTTGCAATATTTCAATTTAAAAAATAAACATTTTTTTAAAAATTCAAATGTTTAAAAAATGAAATGAACAAGCTGTAGAAACTAATGATAAGAGTATTTTTGTAAAATAAATTAATAGTTTTTTTAACTACTTCATATGCTTAAACAACAAAATTTAAAGCTAAGAATTTGAATTGCAATTAAAATAATTAATGATTAGTAAAGAAAAAAATTAGAAAAGTTACCAATTTTATAACTTAAGATACCCGTTAATATTTATTGCTAAGATCTTTTACTACATATAAAATGCTAAATATCAATAAAGTATTTTTAAGATTAATTTCTTAATTTTCTGTTTTTTGAAGCAAGGTTTGAAGCTTCATTTTTTATTTTGCGTATAACTACAGACGTTACAAATTTCCCCATAGTCTTATTTCTGTATATATTTGTGAAATGTATTGCATAGTTTGAACCAAACATTAAAATTTATGCAGCTTTAAAAAAACTACGTGTATTTACTACCACGCACGTATGAACGCTTTTCATACATTAAAGAAAAGCAAAATCACTAGATGCAACTAATTTGTCGAGCGTAAATCAGAAAATGTATGAAAATCGGTACAGCAGCAATCACACACTTAAAAAAAAATCACTGGATGCAGCTATTTTGTTATGCATGAATCTGAAAATGCATGAAATATGAAATTCGGAAAATGGTCGCAAAGCCACATTCTTTCGAAAAAACATCTTTTTGCAATACAATAAATACACACGACACGAGCGGCAGGCGCGGCACAAAAACAAAGTTTGTGAAGAGGTTACCAGTGAAAAGTGTCGATGCACCGAATCATATCACCGCATCACGAATCACTAATGCATGCCGTATCAAAGCTAACCCAAGTGAGTTACATCCGCTTTATCTCCTCTCCTTATTCAGGATTGAAGCGATCGCATCTGCAGAAACGAAAATTTGTTCTGCAGAATAGTTTATAAACCATTCTTTGAGTTTTTTAGTCTCTCTCTCTCTCTCTCTCTCTCTTTTTTTTTTTTTTTTTTTTTTTAACGCAATGGCAACATTTTTTTGACTTAGAAAAATCTTTCTGCAAGAACATTTCTGTTTCTGCGACATTGTCGCCGTGTCGCCGTGTTTCTGCCACGGGGGTCGTAGGGATAAATCATTACATTGCCAACATTGACAGAAAGTTGAAGAACTCTCCAGATTTGTCCTCAAAAATTTTAGAATTCCCTAAAAACGTCCCCACAAACATTTAGTCCCCAAAATTGTCCCCAGAAGCCTCAAAAATCCTCAAAATGGGGTCAAAATCCCCAATCTGACATCACTGCATTATGCTGTGATTGGTTAAGAAAAATCTGTTAAAACACACTTGTTACTGCTTTCGTCCATTTCATTATCTTTCTTTTAAATTAAGCTTTTTTTTTTTTTTTTTTTTTTTAATATAATGACTGATTGTAAATTTTCAGTCTACGCGAATTTTATTTAAAAATAAATAAATAAATAAATAAAATAACAGAAATTAATACTAAATTCAGACAATTCAGTTTTCTTATCTTCTTAGTTTTATTTGTCATAGATCTTATAACCAAAATAGATTGTCGTTAGTTCTTTAAATACCTAAGGATTTTTCACTCTTACCGTGTAGTTCAAGTATAATTAGAAGACATTTACAACAAAGAAATAATTATACTACAAAGAGTAGTTATTAAATTAAATTATGTCTAAAATATTTATTAATAAAAAAATTAACAAAATTTGTTAATCAAATTCATTTTAGATTATACTATAATGCAAAATAATAATAACTAGTATCTCCCAGGGATGGAACCTCGACCTCTTTTTGCAAAGCAAAGCAAAATAATTGCCTTCTCATAAATGGAATTAAGTTGCAACATAGCAGCGACACATGTCGACTAATATGCACCAAAATTAAAACAGTACAGTTTTACATAATATCCATCTCATACACCATGTTTAGTTTCGTGCGTTTAATGCAATACAGAAGTTGAGATGAAGGCGGTCGAACTGAGTTCAGGAAATGTCAAAACGGGTAACTTCATCGAAAACCAGAAAACTAAATTTTTTTCTGAATTGTATACTTTCTTCTTATATATGCAGAAGATAGAATAATAAATCTACTTAAAAAATAAAAATAAAAATAAAGATAAATAGTCAATTTCTTTTAAATGAAATGAAAAGAAATCTCAAACCGTGTAAATTCATCGGAAACCAGAAATCGATATTTATTTCGCATCTTCTACTTTCTTCTTATATATACAGAAGCTAGTAATAAATCCACTGTTTTAAAACTAAGTAGTCAGATTCTGTTAATCGAAAAGCAAGAAATCTAAAAACGTGTAAATTCATCGAAAACCAGAAACCAAATTTTTTCCAAATCTCATACTTTCTTTTTATATATGCAGACGATATAGTAATAAGTCCATAAAAAAAAAAAAAAAAAAAAAAAAAAAAAGTCAATTTCAGTTAATTGGAATGCATTATGTTTTAGTTTAAAAATATGCCTTTAAAATCAAAGCAGATATAAATCACACACATACAAAAAAAAAAAAAAAAAAAAAAGGGGGGGGAAAGAAAGAAAAAAAATTAGATCTTAAATAAATTAGAAAAAAAAAGAACTTTCATAAACCAAGCCCTTTATTAATGTAGGTATATTTTTAACAGCATAAAATTTTGATTTAACACTCTTTCACTGAAATTTCTACCTTGTAATGACTGTTTTCTCTTAGAAAAAAAAAAAAAAAGCCTGTACTCAATAGTCTAGTGATGCTAAATTTATATAAACTAGTATCGCCCAGTGGTCGAAATTCGATCACAAATTTATTCAAATCTCAGAATTCTTTTAAGTTAGCACTAAATAAATAAATTTAGAAATTTAAAATTTCTCTGTAAACAATGTTCTTTGTAAATACTCTTTCGTCATTAGCTAAATGACCTTGCCCACTGTGTTCTGAAATATAAAATTTTAAGCTATTGAAAGAACGGACCCGACTTGCTGCAACATAAAATTGACCGTGTGTAAAAACTGGTTCTTTCAATAAAATACCAACCCTTTCAAACGTTTGTCCTTGTGACTTATTTATAGTCATTGCAAATGCAATTATAATTGGCAACTGGGTTCGCTGGAAATCAAATGGTAAGATAGTACCAGAATATGTCAGATTTATACGTGGAATCAAAATTCGTTTACCACGGCTTATTCCCGTCAAAACTTCGCAACCAATAGCATTTCGATGCATAGCTTTAACACGCATTCTTGTCCCATTAACCAAGGATTCTGAGGTATTGAGATTTCTGATAAGTAAAACAATGGAATTTACTTTAAGTGCTAACTCATGAGATGGTAAACCACTTACACTCAACGAATTTAAAAACTCTACGGGATAATTGTTAACCTCATTGACGTCATCACAAATTATTTTATCATAACTATAATACAGTTTGTCTTCTCC
Source organism: Salticus scenicus (assembly GCA_963930645.1). NCBI lineage: Eukaryota > Metazoa > Arthropoda > Arachnida > Araneae > Salticidae > Salticus > Salticus scenicus. The sequence goes on from OZ005649.1 coordinate 390,702,772, forward strand.
TGATATACGATAAACAACCCGACTTGCTAGTTTACATATTAATACACAAACATGAAATTTATCGTACGGCTAATATCTCTTTAAATTACAGCTGACATAAATCATAAAACAAAAAAGAAAGAAATTAGATCATAAATAAATTAGAAAATAAAAAAATGATTTCTCATAAATCAAATCTTTAGAAAATCTTTTTTGTGGTTCCACGGACGGCCAGTGACGTCATCACTTCGCTTGCGTATAAGGATGCTATACAAATTACTGTGTCTATGGTTTTATTTGAGTTTTATGAAATTGCCAGATTTAACAACTTTCCACTTGTAGGTATTTTTTAATGTAAAGGAATACGTGTATAAAAGGGAAAAATGGGGGAAAATGCATAAAAAATAAAAGTATTTTGAAATACCTTCTTGACATCGTAAGAAAATAATATTTGTATTCGCACCTTCCGGCTAACCATACCTTTCGAATGATACCATTTTCAACCCTCTACTCCCACAATTAATATGTTAAAAAGGGACTACAAATTTTATGCTTGCCTATTAACATATAGATTACTCTGTCTAGAGTTTTACTTAAGTTTTCAGAAATTGCCAGATTTAACAACTTTCTACTTTAGGTATTTTTTAATATAAAAGAATAAGTGTATAAAATAGAAAAATGCATGAAAAATAAAAGTATTTTAAAATACATTCTTGACATCGTAAGAAAATAATTTTTGTATTCTGCACATCTTGCTAATTATATATTTCGAATGATACCATTTTCAACCCTCTACTCCAATAATTAATATGTTAAAAGTGTACCACAAATTTCATGTTTGCTTATTAATATATAGATAATAATAATAATAATAATAATGCGGGTGATTAAATTGATATATATATTAATATGCTGTAAAACATAATAATTTTAATAACTTTATTTTAATTACTTGCACTCGCATTTCTCGAGTCATTTGAATTAAATATTAAAATAATATCTTATTGCTGTTTTATTACATTTAGGATCAGAATGCATTGCATATCAAAGGCAAATTTCGTTAAAAAATAATTAATTAGATAACTTAAAGTTCTCTTTTCATGTCATATTTAATATTTTCTGTTACCAATTCATGTGAGATTTCTGAATGGTAATAACGTAATGGAATTTTCGTATTACTTGTAGCGTGAACTCTCTGGGGAAAAAAGGATGCATATTAAAATTTCTATATCTTCTACAAATTATTTCAAAAGGATGTTTAGAAAGTAATATTTCTTAAAACATTTGCGTACTTTAAGCAGAATGTAATGTTATTGTCATACATTTTTATCGTAATTCAGCGCATTTTTGTATAATTATTATTAAAGATTGTTACACAGAAAAATCAATGGCATCATTCTTTTTATAAAATACTAATGAAATTGCATTTGATGTTTAATCAGCAAATTAAACGAAGTTCAATATGGCGCATTAATAAACAAATGTTAACAAACAAAGAGATAAAGTGATTTCGTCAAAATATATAAATACACGAATAAAAATATAATCTGGTATGTCACTCACATGACTTTCTCTTGCCCTGTAATTTAATACTATAAATACAGGTTGGAGATTAAGAGGTAAGATAACGAGTACTGTCATGTAAACCTGTGTTAAACAATTCAAATTAGGCTTCGGAAGAGTTTTATATTATAATTAGTTTTGTGTGAGGGGGGCTACCGCCCCCCTCATCCCCCCGTTTCATTATTGCACCTACATTTAATTGGATTTAATTCGGTTATTAAAAAATAATTCAGTTTTTAAAAATTAATTTATTAAAATTATCTTTTATGATAATACACACGATTTCCATATTAGAGAAGTAGTGTGACACTAAATATAAAAAAAAAGTTGAATTTATTCTCAATTTTACAGTTTTTTTTTTTTTTTTTTTAATGAAAAAATCGATAACTTTATTTTAAATTATCACAGATCGATGGTTCAACCATTCATTTTAAAGGTATTGGCGAGCTCTTTTGAAAGATATCCATCATGAAAATTTACTCCCCTCGAGGGGGGATTTCACCAATTTTTTTTCCCAGTTGACTATCTCTGTTACAAAAAATATATATTCGTTTCATTAGATTTAGTGCAGTCTATAGACGTTAAACTCTACTTACCTGCAATTTCCCCTATAGACGTAATGTATTTGAATACTTTTGAATGTCTCTGTACACGAACCATTTGCTTCATCTTAACAAAAAGCTTACTCAACAAAAACCAAACCATCCCTATATGATACACATTTAGAATACCGAGTTTGCAATTTCTGCTACTATCTGTTCATGAGATATGCTGATAACAGACACACAGACAGACAGACAGACCATTCGCTAAAAACATGATTTTCGTATTCAGGGGACCTCAGAACATGTAAAAATAACAAAAGCTCGCGTTCGAAAATTTAACCCTAAAACAATACTTTCTCGACCCGATGGGTAAGAGAAAGTAAATAGAAAAATACAGTATTTGTATGTAAATACGAAACATTTCTGTGTATATATTTCTCATGAACATTGTGAATGTTTAATTTTATTATCATTAATTAATAAATGGTTATTAATGCGCCGATAGTTTAGCCTTTTTTTCAAATTTAGGCTAATTTAATTTAAAAAAAATTTTCAATTATAAATATGGCATATATTTTTCATTTACGTCTTATTTGCTCTAATCGATATATGGTACATAAAAAATTATTTTGGTCAAATATCACATTTATATTCATTGATGTACATTATACATATATACATGGTTTATATACACCAACACGTTTTAAGGCACCCTGAACCTCTGAAAAATTTGTTTTTATCAGTTAGTCTGAGAGTCTTTATCAGCATATCATCAACAGATATCAGCATGAAATTAAAACCAGGTTTTCTAAATTTATATCATATGGGATAACACTTGGAAATTTTTCTCGAAATGGAACAAATGGTTTAAATATAGGGGTATACAATATTTAAATATATGACGTCTGTGGGAAAAATTTCTGATAGAAAAAGTTTAATATATTTAGATTGCACTAAAGAAAATGTACATGAGATACATTTTTTGTATGTGACAAAAAAAAAAAAAAAAAAAAAAAAAAAAAGTTCTAAATATATTTCTCTTTTGTTTAAGGGCTACACATGCAGTTTCTTTGTTTGTGGTGTGCTATTTTTAAGATCAATATTTGGTGCACGCATGAATTTTATATTATTTTCAGGGTTACTCACAATTAGCCCAATACGTTTTAGTGAGATATTTAAAAGACAGTACTGTAAATAATTTGAAATAAGTTTTAAAATTTTATAAAAAACAAGCATACAATCTTGCAGAAACCATTGATTGTTGCGCTCAAAATGTTTGGCTAGTACACACTCAGAGACAGAGAACTGGCAAGCACATAGATAGAAATCTTCTAAAAACTGTCAAATCACGTTGAAAACATCTAACAAACGTGTAAGTTGATTGAAAATGGAAGTCGAAGGTTTTGAAGAATCCAATATTTTCTCATGCATAGAAAATGGTAAAAAATATTTAAACATTGCATTATTTTTATTGTATAAAACCTTTAATGAAAGAAAATAAAAGATCAAGAAAAATTAATAAATAAAAGTAAAATTTTCCATTATATAATATAATAATATAATCTATATGTAAAAATATATCTTAAAATGCATTTTTATAGACTTATTTAATTTTATTACAAAAAATCGTGCGAGAGTGTGGAATTTTACGTCACGATCACTTCCTTTCTGCCCAGTATTATTGATTTATAATTAGTTTAACGATATTTATGAAGATGAATTATTTTCAAAACATTTTATTTAAATCTTTAAAATTTTTATCTTCCTCTTTTACATTAATGCACTTTTAAAACTGCAGAAAATTATTGACAGTTCATAAGAAGTTACCCACATTTAATTACAGTATTAAACGCATAAAACCCATTAAGTATTCAGTTAAATATTTAAAGAACCCCAAAAAATTTTCAAACCTCATAAATCGATTTCTCATATGAACCCAGTAATGTATTGGTTTTAATAAAGTGAAACTAAAATAATCTATCAAATGTTATTCTGAAGTTTCGAATTTTATCACAGTTTTGATACGAATACAGACTAAATACAAATTATAGAAGAAGGCATGATTAATGAAATACCGTCACATTTGCATTATATGCAAATAGAAAAAAGATAAGAAATAATTAGTTGATTTTGTAATTGAAGAATATAATAAAATGTTTAGCTAAACTTTAAAAGATTATTTTTGAAGTATTTATTTCAAAACGTATATTTCAATGATTTCTGTTTCAAGTAATAATTATTATATTAGTACTTATAAAAAAATTTTATCATAAAGTATACATACACAGCAATACATTTTTGATTAATCAAAAGTTTTTTAATTGAAAGATTTTTTTTTTCTATAGGTGGTGACTAATCATTCTAGTTTCATTTCATTTATTTCATTTATCATAAAAAAAACATACTCCAGTATTTAAAGAAAAATGATAATGAATGTGCTATAGATCTATAATTAAAATAATATTTTTAAATTAAGTTAATTGTAATATGTAAAATACAACAGTTGATTAATTATTTTTATAAAGAAATGCATTGTCATTAAATAATGTATTAAAAAAATATATAAAATCTTCAGCAATATTAACCATTTATAATTAGTTTTCAATAAATTTAATCAGTTTTAGATAATTATTTAATTTTTTTTTTTAATAAATTTGGTAAATTTTAAAGTGTTTATTTAAAATTAGTTTTTAAATTTTCATATTATTAATTGATGAAACTATTTAAGATCAGTAATTTCTGTAGTCTGAAGATTTTGCTGAGTACTTTAGTATTTGAATAGAGTTCTAACAGATGACGTCACGAGCAGATGATATTTGTTTGCTGAGGGACAGTTGACCCCACTGACCCATTGTTTATCATTGCGAAATAGTTTTAAAAATTTATTGTAACACAGTGTTGTAAATGTATTTGTAAAAGCATAAAAAAAATCGACTACTACGCTTCCAAAGGCATGGAAAAATTAGCGTTGTCCTTCAGAAAAGTACGGTTGCTAAGTAGAAAGTCACGTGATTGTTAGAACTCTATAGCATCGAAACACATAGAAAAACTTTTTTATTTATCCGAAACGAAATGAAAAACACATATTTTTCCTCAACAAAAAACGTGGCCGCAATGTCCTCCATGTTCCCATCAAAAATTATACCTCTGGAGGTCACCGAAGCGGGAGAGCCATCCCTTCTGTGGAGGATCAAAATTGTGATGGCATGCCTACGGACCACCTCTAGGGGTGTGTCCCAGACCGTCGACTAGTGCGACGTTAAACCCAATCAACCAACCAACCTCAAAAAAAAAAAAAAAAAAAAAAAAAAAAAAAAAAAAAATTAAACTCTTATAATGTGGTGTGGTGACAATGACATAAATCCACCTAAAAATAAGTCTATAAAATTTATCAGAGATTCTGATTTGATTTAAACCAGCGTTTAAGTGATGATTACTAGTGAAATTGTATCGCCCAAATCTTTTGAAGAGCTTAAAAATTTTCTCCGAACATACATTTTTAAAAATTCATATTAGACTGTCAAAATATTGGCCGTTGTTGCTATCTGTATGTTGTATTTACTATTTGTAATCTCCTTTAATAATTATCGCAGGGAAAAACTTTATATCAAATTCTTCTCAGGGATAAATCACAAGACTTTCCATTTGAAATTTTAAAGTTGCCCATCCTAGCGGTCCTCTAGCCCTCCGTTGCCCAAAACTTTTTCACCAAAAGAAGTCATTGAATTCATTGAACACATGTTTTGCCATTTTTTTTTAAATTCCGGCGCATTTCCGAAATAGCAGCGGTGTGTAGGACTTTTGGCGGATTCTGTATATACACACTGATGGAAAAAATAATCCCAACACCAAGAAAAAATTATTGTACAGTAATGAAATTTCAGCAATACATTTGTCTAGGTAACATATTTAATTGATTAAAGTTTCAAGATCACAGGTAGAGCCATTGGCGAGAAGAGCCATTTCAAATGTGAAATGTTGGTACATTAGTAACCGGTGTATCCGCCAGAATTTTGAATGCAAGCATGCAAACGTGCATGCATTGTGTCGTACAGGTGTCGGATATCAGTTTGTGAGATGGAGTTCCATGCCTGTTGCACTTGGGCGGTCAATGCAGGGACGGTTAATGCTGGTTGTGGATGACGCTGGAGTTGTCGTCCAATGATGTCCCATACCTGCTCGATTGGAGAAAGATCTGGTGATCTAGCAGGCCAAGGCAACATGTCGACACTCTGTAGAGCATGTTGGGTTACAACAGCGGTATGAGGGCGAGCGTTATCCTGTTGGAAAACACCCCCTTGAATGCTGTTCATGAATGGCTGCACAACAGGTTGTATCACTAGACTGACGTACACATTTGCAGTCAGGGTGTGTGGGATAACCACGAGAGTGCTCCTGCTGTCATACGAAATTGCTCCCCAAACCATAACTCCAGGAGTAGGCCCTGTGTGTCTAGGCCGCAGACAGGTCGCTAGCAGGCGTTCACCTGGCCTCCTTCTAACCAACACACAGCTATCACTGCGACCAAGGCAGAACCGGCTTTCATCAGAAAACACAACAGATCTCCACTCCGTCCTCCAATGAGCTCTAGCTTGACACCACTCACGTCGCAAACGGCAGTGGTTTGGAGTCAGTGGAATGCACGCTACAGGGCGTCTGGCTCGGAGCTGTCCTTGAAGTAATCGATTTGTAACAGTTCGTTGTGTCACTGTGGTGCCAACTGCAGCTCGAATTTCAGCTGCAGACGCAGTACGATTAGCCACAGCCATACGCCGAACACGGCGGTCTTCCCTCTCAGTAGTGCCACGTGGCAGCCCGGAACCCGGTCTTCTTGAGGCAGTACCTTCCCTTGACCACTGCTGCCAACACTCATGCACAGTGGATACATTCCTGCCAAGTCTTTCTGCAATATCGCGGAAAGAAAACCCATCTTCTCGTAGCCCTACTACACGACCTCGTTCAAACTCAGTGAGCTGTTGATAATGGCTTCTTCGTCTTCTTAGAGGCATCCTTGACTAGCATTAACCCACTACGTCAAATCTCAACTATAAATAACGATCACGAACCTTACAGCGCTTATTTAAAGCAAACCTCATTTGCATGTTCATAGTGTCGCTACTAGCGCCACACTTATGCGCGTAGCTCGAAATTTGAATCGACGTCATCTTTCAGATGTATAAACACGCCTACCAAATTTCGTTTATCTAGCACAGCTCCTTCCTGGTGTTGGGATTTTTTTTTTCCATCAGTGTATATACATTTCACTTACATTTTATAAATTTACTTACTTATTAAAAATTCATCTAACAAAAAGTTACTAAAATTCTTGTATTGTGAATTCATAAAAAGGTAAAAATATAAAAATTTTTGAATTCTGATCACTGAAATTTTTTCTTATAATTTTGCATATTTTGAAAACAAAATTATTTTTATAAACTACCTTTAAAAAGATTTTGTATTATCAATCAAAAAATTGGCAAATATTTAATATATAGATATTTGAATTATTGCAATCAACTAAAACTAACCTTAAAGGACATAATATTGAAAATTTGAATAAATGTAGAAAAGAAATTAAAATACTTAGTTTTACAATTTTTGTTTCTATATGTAATAAAATTTTTCTGAATCATATTTTCAATACCCTTTTCAAAAAAGGGAAAACACAGTTTTATTAGGTGTAAGGGAAAATTCTGTCGTTGTGTGGCCCCCAAACAGAGAGTTTGAACACGAATCCAAGCCTTTTAATGTGATCCAAAGCAGTAGTCTGATGAATTACAAGCTTGAAGCCCACTTCTGTGGAAGTTAACGTGGTATTTATCCTGATCATACTGTAGCAGTTCGTCATTGACACCTGATGGCCTTCCTGATCTGGGATCATCTTTCAAAGAAAATTCATCTAAACAAAATTTCGCAAACCATCTTTGGCATGTTCAAGTTGTTACTGCGTTCTCTCCAAACACGTCACACAAGTTTTTTGTTGCCTCCATTGAATTATTCCCTTTTTGGAAATCGTACAACATACAATGTCTTGAGTGCACTTTTTCATCACCCATGATGACAGTTCTACAAGATTGAAAAAACCGTCTAAAATACGAAAAAATGTGTGTAAATCATTAATCATACTCTAACCTAACTCTTTAAAACGGTTTCAGTCGATAATCGACAACGCATAAAAGTGCACGTGTTCAAAAAAGACAGAACTTTCCCTTACGCCTAATATTTAAAGTATTGATAGTTAATTTCAACTTCTGGTCTTTTTGTATTCGATGACTTCTCTTGATTTGAAATTTGTTTAATTTCAATTATTTAAAGCTCAGTGGGAAAAATATTAGTTATGATGAACAGATATTTGATGATGTTTTATATTTAATATTTAAAGCTTAGTATAAGTAGATATATAGAAGGTCATTCACACTTTATGAAAAATGTTTTTAAAAATTAAGCTTTACGAATTCGATATAGATATCTTGTAACCATTTGATTTTATTTGATAATTTGGTTTCTTATCCTATACTTTAGTATAAATATTTCCATAAACGTTTATTTATTTATTTATTATTTTGTAATTTTATTCCACATCTATTTGGTGTAGTTGTAATCTATAAAGCGTTTTCTGTGTGATGTCTGCTGCGAAATATCTTATCAATCTCTATCGTTCTAGTTCAAGAACTAGTTCAAAATAATCAAACTGATGAAGAAATTGAGTAAAATAAAAGTAATCTTTAAACTTCGGAGAGGAACGATGTCATACGATAATATTTCATACATCACTGCATTCATAACGAATTTATTAATGGGAACCGTTCCCAATCAAATATAATCTGTTTTCGGATAGAGAATCTTATTGATAAACACATTTAATTTTGATTTCTATGTTTTCAATAAGGTGTATATGACGTTAATAATTGAGAATGTACTTTGTAAAAAATGTCGTGCCATATTACGCAACAATATTGAAGCAGTTTACTTGCCACAACCATGTAGAGAAATGTTACCAGCTGTTACAGTGCAACATGCTACGACAATTGAATGTAGAATCTGAAGTTTGGAATATTAATCTTTAAAAAATAAAAAAAAAAATAAAAAAAAGGACTGCAGAAAAAAAAAAAAAAAAAAAAAAAAAAGATATTATTACCTACATTTCTTTCTTTCTTTTGAATACCTTGGGTGATAAAAAACGATAAAAACTGGAAATGATGTGAAGATTTTTGAAAAAATGAAAAATTGCAGGTAAAAATATCTTTTTATCTGCAATTTGTTTGATGTTTAGTATTCCAAATTGTTATTTTTCTGTAGATTCTATGTTAAAAATACCTTCAGATTATATGCAATTTTTTAGAGTTATTCTGAATTTTTTTTACCTAGGTTGAGGATGGTACCTCGTCCAGTCGTGTTCCATAGGTGTAGGGTGATCTCACAGGCCAAGATAACATGGAATACATTGTAGAGCATATTGGGTAATAGCAGCGATTTGACCCCGAGTGTTAACCTGTTAAAAAAAAGCATTCAATACAGATTATCAATGAACGTTCAACCTGTCCAATCACCACTTTCCTGTATACACTTGCAGTCAAGTTGTATGAAATAACGACAAGTGTGCTCTTTCTGCCATAGGATTTTACTCCACAGATCATCATAAGTCTTAGAGAAGGTCCTGCGTATCTATACGAAGACAACTTCGTTCCAAGCGCTCGCATGTCTTTCTTTTAACCATTATACGGTTATCAATGACACTGTGACAGAAATGGCTCTCAAAGTAGAACACAACTAATCACCACTTCACCCTCTAATGAACTTTAGCTTAATATCCTTGAAATTGCAGATGGCGCTGGTCCAGGGTTAGTGATATAAACGATACAGGGCATCTGATTCAGAGATATCCCTAAGCAAACGATTCTTTCCCATTAGCTGTGTCACTCATGTGCCAACCGAAGCTCTAATTTCTGCTGCGGTTCTATGCTCCACAGTCATGCGACGAATACGATGGTCTTATCTGTCAGGGCCGGGTGTGGCCGAATTCGGTTCTTCTTTTTACATTCTTCTTCTCGGACCAACTCCGTCAACAGTCATGCACAATGGTAAATCCTTACAAAGTTCTTCTGCTGTGTGGAGGAAAGATAATCCACCTTCTCGTAGTCCTATTATTTTTCCTCGTCCAATCTTGTTAAGCATCTAATACTGTCTTTTTGGGTTGCTTAAAGATACTCTTGATTTATGTCTAATGACCATGTTCAATCCGGGCAGTAAATAAGGCTCAGGATGTTTACGTCACTCATTCAAAGCATGTATGATTTGAATTTTTATAGAGGTGCTATTAACGCCACTCTTAGTTGTCTTTCATGAAATTTACATAGTCGTCACATTTTCAGATGTGCAACCACTATTGTCAAATTTTCTTAATTTTGCACTATAATACTTTTTTTGTGTAGAGGTTTCCTTTTTCACCATTTTGTTTCTAACGTAATATGTATATCTCTAAATGTATAGTTATATGTCGAGTTTTACAGTTTTTATATTAATATTTATACATATTTTTATTATGATGAAAGATTTAGTGAAGTAGTAAAAAAGTTATATAAATTTATATTCACAATTTAATAAATAGTTTATTTTATAAATTTTATACAATCTTATCAAATCTGTAGTACAAACATTCTGTTTTAAACATCCGCATACATAAATATACTGCTTCTTTTCAAAGTATTCAATTGAGTTTTAAAGAGAAAGGGTTATTACTACTAAAATTTTAATCTGAACTGTAATATATATTTTATAGTAAAATGTGCATACATTAAAAATGATATTATTTAGAACATTATAGAGTATAGAAACATTTACTATAAAATATATTTTTTTCTGCATGTTGTAATGATAATTCGTTCATATTAAGCTATAAAGTTTATTAAGGATTTTTTTTTTTTTTTTTTTTTTTTTTTTTTTTTTGTAAATTCATGAAATAGAAAAAAATAAATAAAAATACCGATGTCACTCTCACTGATAAAAGTGCATACCGTAAAATAAAGAAAAAAATGTAAGCAAATAACGAAATAAATATATTTTCCCACTTTAAAAATGAATTTTAACGACCATTAAACTATAAAAGTTTAATGGTCGAAAGTAAGACGACACCGATAACAGAGTTGGTAAATTTTAAAAAGCCTGAAAAAACCCATGAAGCAAAGTTTTATGCCATATTTGTTTATAAACTATTAAACCAAGGCTAAACACATAAAAAAAGAAAAATCTTAGTTGAAATATGGGTTTAAAGTTGCTTTCACGTAAACAAATGTTCTCTTTTTTTAAAGGGAGTTCATTTTTCACGATCTTATATATATATATATATATATGTGTGTGTGTGTGTGTGTGTGTTTTAAAATCACGTTTTATACATAATTACAGCCATTATAATTAATGAGAATTATCAAATGCTAAAGAACATTAAGAATCTTCTACTTGAATTTTATATTAAAAAAAGAAATTTTCAGTTAGATAATTTCTTTACTAATCTCTTTTTTTTCTTTTTTTTTTTTTTTTTTTTTTTTTTACAAAAACCCTCGATTATCGTTTATAGACTTGAATTAAAAAAAAAAAAAAAGAAGAAAAACTATTCTTTTGGCAATCTAAATCTATTACTAAATATGAAGAAAATAATCTGCAAAATAACAAATGAATAAATTAAAAAAAAAAAAAAGAAGAAGAAGAAGAAGAAGAAAAACTATTCTTTTGGATTTAAATCTATTACTAAATATGAAGAAAGTAATCTGCAAAATAACAAATTAATAAATTAAAAAAAAAAAAAAAAAAAAAAAAAGAAGAAGAAGAAGAAGAAGAAAAACTATTCTTTTGGATATAAATCTATCACTAAATATGAAGAAAATAATCTGCAAAATAACAAATTAATAAATTAAAAAAAAAAAAGGAAGAAGAAGAAGAAGAAGAAAAACTATTCTTTTGGCAATCTAAATCTATTACTAAATATGAAGAAAATAATCTGCAAAATAACAAATTAATAAATAAATAAATAATAATAATAAAAAAGGCTAGCGCAATGCAACGTAATATTTATGAAAATGCCCCTATTTATAATCTTTCTTTTTTTTTTTTTTTTTTTTTTTTTAATTTTTTATAACCTTTCTTATTTTATACATAATTATCAATTTTTCAATTGTTTACAATTTTTAATAATTTCTTTTCTTCTTGTAATAATTCTTTCTGATATAGATTAACACCAAAATTTGCTTTTCTTTTTCTTTTTCTTTGTTAAGGCGAATAATATCTCTATATTTTAATTGCTGAAGTTTTTTTTTTCATTTCTAATTTACATTTAATTTTTGTTATTTAATATTTTTAGTTTCTTAGTGGGTGCTTTAAAATATTATTTTTTAAATAAAATTTTAAAACTGCTCGTACCATGATTTTGCGTATACCTATTTTAAGCAAAATGTACTTCTTGACATCTTTGCATTTGAATGCAAGTAACTATCTAAACTGCTGGGATTTCAAATTGTCAGATAAATAGAAATAATTTAAGGAATATATTTATTGATACACAGGTGTGAATTTACTATAGATTATTTAATCTGGTTATAAATTTTCTCTTAATCCATGCTCTGCCCATCATAATGTCCGTCCTTAACGGCCCTCTTCACTTACCGTCGCCGGAAGCCCGAGTCAATGTTATTCTATGAGGAAAATTTCTTTACAAATAACTTATTAACTAATGCATATTTTTAAATTCTGCTTCCACATTCAGAAAATTCCCAACTGTTAAATTGACGGATTTAATTGACGGTTTTTTTTTAAAATGCGTTTTTTTTTTTTTTTTTTTTTTTTTTTTTTTTGAAATTGCAAAATGAAAAAAATTCACATATTGAAAATTCGTATTTTGCAGCTTCGAAATAAAATATAAAAAATTAAAAAAAATATTTTTTTAAAAAAAGGTCCGTCAATTTAACATCTGGAAATTTTCAGAATGTGAAAACAGAATTAAAAAATATGTATTAGTTAATAAGTTATTTGTGAAGAAAAATTTCCCATAGAATACCATTAGCTTCGGCTTCCGGCGGCGGTGAGTGAAGCGTGCCCGTAAGCATTCAGTTGGACGAGATACATCTTTAAAAATGGTATGAGGAGATTGGCTGCCATGGAAGGAACTCTTCTCAATCTTTCACTAAACTTTTCCACTAATGGCTATTTCAGTATTTTACAATTCATTGATTTTTTCACTGTCGTTACAACGCCTAAAATATACAGTTAGGGGAGGCAAAGGCTTATAACCATAATGCTTAAAATTCTGCTAAAAAAAATAAACTTCACTGATCAAAATTCTTACTCAAATCGTAAGTATTCTGCAAGAGTTGATTGTTTCTTCCCAGATTCGCTCAGTCATACGATCCAGTGATGCCAGATGGTTGAAAATTATTTCCCTAATAAGGTCTTCAAATTTCCCCAAATCAGGGGTTTTTTTTTTTCGAAAAAATCACCAACTTGATTTCTACTAAAAAGGAAAAATAAAAAAAATTTCAAAAAAAAAAAAAAAAAAAATATATATATATATATATCAAACAGATTTCTATGATTTAAGCTCAGATTTTTCCCCAAATGAAGGCAATTTTTGAAAAAAATCCCCAAATAACAATAAAGCTATTGAAAGTCCCTAGGAATAAATCATTACGTTGCCAACATTGACAGAAAGTTGAAGAACTCCCCAGATTTGTCCCCAAAATTTTAGAATTCCCCAAACAAGTCCCCACACACATTTGGTCCCCAAAATTGTCCCCAGAAGCCTCGAAAATCCTGAAAATGGGGACAAAATCCCCAATCTGGCATCACTGATATGATCTAAGCTCATATATAACCAATAACTACATTAGTTTTGGTTTTTCAAGCAAAAATATCGACCCCACTGATCTCTGGTGAGAAGTTTAATCTTTAAAGCATGGTTTTGCTGGACGGTTGCCACACGATTTATTCATGATGCTGTACTGTCGTCTTCAGAATCTGTTAACAACACTAATTTATTTCTCATATTCTTATACGGAATGCAGTTAAATTATAAATAACTGAAACGAAACTAGAATGATATTTATAACATAAAAACTATTACACGAATATTTATAAATTAAAAGTATTTTCTTTTTGTTTTCGAATCTAAAATGTAAATTTTTCATAAAATTACAAAATTTTATTCCAGTTTTATTATTATTATTATTATTATTATTATTATTATTATTATTATTATGTTCAAAAATATTGCAATCAATAAACGATAATAACTCACAAACAATGAAAGTATTGTTCTAAATATTTTGATTTTCAAATACAGATTTAAATCTGAGAAAACAAATTTGGTTGAATCTTGCGCTATGATAATGTCAATACTTATTACTTGATTTTATAGTTACTATAAATTTAGTTGCCCATTTTTATGTTTCAGTCAAAAGATTTGTTTTCTTAGATCTTTTACAATACCTATAAGTTGAATGTGTTACACTTTATGACTTTTACTTCAGAAGTATTAATAGCTATCATGCACTTAAAATATTTTATGTCATGTAACATTAAAAAGTCACTTATAATTTATATTAAGATACGTGTTTCTTATTTAATTTTGATGACTAATAAAAATATTAACGATTTTGTGTTAAAAAAGCTATCAGTATACTATCTATTTTTTACTTATTTTTTCTTTTTATAAAATTAAATCCAATCGTTCGTTCTTACGCATCTAATATGACAAAATTTTCGTACATTATCTTTAATTCATATCTATTTTGCAGGTTTTGACCGCAAAATAAACGGAAATTTTACATACATAATAAGTAATTAAAAGAAGTTCTTTAGATTCATAAAACTCTGCTCTTAGATTCATAAAATTTCCTATTTACTTTCATCACCCAAATCTTATAAATAAACTATAATTTAAAATATATTTGTTTTAAGTGTGATGCTTATTAAAAAAGATAATTATCAATCTAGATTCAAGTTTAAATCAATTTTCTTTACATTTCTACAGTGGTTGTCTTCCGATAAAAACATTGCGAGACAATTTAACAGTATTGTTAAAATCATCATTTTGATTGTTGCCGTAAAAGAAATCTGTTGCAAAAAAACACATTTTTTAAATGCAACAAACTAGATTTATTTGTCAAAGGAAAAATAATAAAGTTATGCTTAATTGAACATTGTGCCCCGATTATCATACATACAGTCGGCAGAAAAAATCACATTTTTCATATATATATATATATATATATATACTCGTATATATATATTTTTTAGTTTGATCGTTAATCTTTAAAATCAACTTGCTTTTTTATCTTATACTATTAAGTGAGCAATATTTGTATATATATTTCACTGTTCTCGAAAACGGTAGCTCGGACAGTCACGTGATTTAACACAAAGGTGCCCTCTGTAGGTTCATTGTGCACATCGAAGTCAGATTTTCGAATTTTTGATTAGTTTTCTTTTAATTAATAAAAATATGAAAATAAAACTTTCCACTTCTATAATGACGCAGAATGGAGAATCTAACGAGAGATTTGATTGGTTTATTTGATTGTCATTGATTCGAGTGTATTTTACATTTTACTACAGCTAGGTTGTGAGGGATTACAAGAGATTTGAATGGTTTATTTGATTTTCATTGATTTCAGTGTATTTTACGTTGAACTAGAGCTACGTTATGAGGAATTACGAGAGATTTGATTGGTTTATTTGATTTTCATTGGTTTGAGCGTATTTTACGTTGAACTAGAGCTACGTTATGAGGAATTACGAGAGATTTGATTGGTTTATTTGATTTTCATTGATTTGAGTGTATTTTACGTTGAACTAGAGCTACGTTAAGAGGAATTAAGGGAGATTTGATTGGTTTATTTGATTTTCATTGATTTGAGTGTATTTTACGTTGAACTAGAGCTACGTTTAGATCTTATTACGTACTTGAATATTTTAATATTATGCGACTTTTACAGCGAACAAATTACGATTGGCGCCGCAGGCGCCCGAGAGCATGTTTTTTGGTAAAAATTGTCATGGGTCTCTGGCCAGCTAGCTGGTGAAGCCAGCTAGTAAACATTATAAGACTAAGACCATGACTCGATAAATATTTACTTAACTAAACAGTATTGGGTGCCCGTCTTTTAAGTAGGAATTAAAACTAGTGCTTCAATAATTTTTCTGCCGACTGTATAAAGCAAAATTTGATAAAAACAAGTTGATACTGTTTAGCACAGATGGGCGCATGTATGTAGGTATAAATTTGAGCTCCCAGGTGCCAACCCTACACTTGTACAGGTTTTAAGACTAGTACAAAGTGTAGGGTGCTCAGGCATAGCCTGCTCAAATTTTAAACTGCCGTGGTTTTATTTAGATGAAATTCTTTCGGAACATACCCTATTTTTAGACTTTATAAACGTTTATGAACTTATGGATTTGGTCTAATTTATTAGACAATTTTGGGCATCAAAAACAACAACAGGTTTGAATTTGAGTGTAATATTAATAAATTTAAAAAAATGTAGTAATGTATAAATTTTTTTGCGTTGGTGATACATTTGTGGATTTTTTAAAATTTTAATGTTCTCGTAAAAATACTTTTGTTTATTATTTTCAATAACATTTTTCGATGCAATTAGTTACTAGAAATGCTATCGTTAAAATTGTACAAATCACAGTTTGTGCTACATCTGAATGCTATCGGGTTAATGACTAGCATTTGCTCATTTAAAACATAAGCAAAAGAGCATTTATTTATAAAATTTAAACGTAAATATACAGTCAGTAACAAAAGTCTCCGAACACTAGCAAAAATTCCTATTAAAAAAAAGTATACTTAACTCAGTTTTGTTAAATAAATCCTTTTCGAAGGCAGTTTTTAGACTGACTAAGAACAGGATTCGACAAGGATTTATTTTAAAAGAAGTGTATTAAGTGTACTTTTTTTAGATAGGAATTTTTGTTAGTGTTCGGAGACATTTGTTACCGACTGTACATAGCATATATTTTTGTAACTAAAATTAACTGAGCAAATATTTTTGTGGGAAAAATCAAACAAAAGGTGTATACAGATTATATTAAAACAAACAAACAAAAACAGTGTTATATGCTACATGAAAAAAATCACCAAGGAATTTATAAAAACAAAAGTCCGTT
The DNA here is from genome assembly GCA_963930645.1 of Salticus scenicus. NCBI lineage: Eukaryota > Metazoa > Arthropoda > Arachnida > Araneae > Salticidae > Salticus > Salticus scenicus. The sequence goes on from OZ005649.1 coordinate 390,720,021, forward strand.
TTGTATTGATATAATTTGTTTTTGAAATCTTATAGTTATTATATTTTTACTTACTTATTTATTTATTTTTGATTCATTAAGTTTAAATTTCTTAAGTTAATAATTATGTTTTCATTTTTTTTCCTTTTAATTTCACTGTCGAATTTTAAAATCAAAATAACTGAAAAACTTTATTTTAACTGATTTCACGTTGACTATTTAAACTTTATTTTAACTGATATTTATTAAATTTAACCAAATTTTACTGAGAATGCTTAGACAATTTTAGAAAGAAAAATTATATATACATATATATATATATATATATATATATATATATATATATATTCGAAAAGTACTCGAAATCGAATACTAAAAACGGATTAGACAAAATATTTTTGTATGCTTTTTAACTTTAAAATATATATTATATTTATTTCAGAATAAATGGAAACTTTTCGAAAGAAAAAATATGATAGATTCTTTCTGTCATTTGCCTTTATTTATTATTTTTTTAAATAAATGCCAAACGAAAGAAGGAATAAGGCATGTGCATTACTAAACAATTTAAAAAAATACTAAATTTACATACTTAAAATTATTAAAATTATTATACTAACTATGATGTAACTAGAAAATAACAATTTTGTGATGAATTATTTTTAAATAAAGAATATATTAATAACAACTTTCATGAATACTATATTTTAGTGTAACCTCAATATTTTAAAAGAAATAAGTTATGGGAAATATTAAAATGTAATTTCCATATAAATGACAGAAATTATATTCAAACCTAGCAGTGTACTATAGCATTAAAGTATTTATTAAATTTATACAATTATAAAAAGAGAAACTTATTAGGTAAAATATTTCTATAATTAATGAACATTTACCACAGTTAAAAGTTGATGTATTACATTCAATTTTACATCATTAAACTCATTTGTACATTTAAAGGGGGGAAAAACGCTCTGTAGTAATTATTAAAAAAAGAAAAAAGAAAGAAAGAAAGAAAAAAATAAACGTTTAAATTCTTTAGCAAAACACTGAGTAGCCTTCAACGAGATAAATAAAATAGAGTGATAAATGGTAACCCTGACATGGTCCAGTTTGAGTCATGTGACATGAACCCTCTATGAGTTGGTTCCCTTGGTAACAGCTTATTTTCAGTAAATTTCTATGGCAACGGTTTGAAGATTGTTCTTCGAAAAACTCATAACCGCCAATGTTTTTGTTTACTTACGTAGTTTAATATTCTTTTGTTCTAAATCATTTTGATTTTTATTTTACTTCTTTTTTATTTCGTGTAGTTGAACATTAACCGACAAAATGCTTAAAAATGGTTGAAAAATTATTATTTGTTGTTAAAGTTAGCTCTTTAAAAGTTTAAATTTTCTTTTATAAACACTTTTAACCTTTGTTGGGAAACGATGAAAAAAAAAAGGTATTTTATTATTTTTTAACGTGTGAAATAGAGATGGGCGTTATTTCACGTAACATAATAAATAATATTATTATTGCATTGTAGCCTATTAGCACTGTAATATATTACAAAAAATATCCTATTAAAAAAATAATATTTTCAACTTTATCTCTGCACGCGAAATAGACAAGAAATAAAACTGATATAATATACCATTATACAAGTAAAAAGCTTGAATTACTTCTTTTATATAATTACTTTTGTATTTTATTTTATTTACAATACAAAAACAAAATTATGAACGCCGGCTAAAGATTCGCATCAGACTTTTCGCGCAGATGTTCGAATCAATTCGTTACTTCACGTCTGAAAAAAAAATAGGTCTGAAATCTCAGTAAGCAATGCAAACGATTTCATGCAATCTGTTACTCTGTGATATTCTGAATCAATAATATCTTTCCATTTCCAAGTTCATAAAATTATCGTTAAAAAAATAATATAGCTGCAGATGTATTATTTTTTAACGATCATTTTGCAATGATAATATTTTCTAGAATGTATTGCGGAATATTCCTTGTGAAATATATTAATCAAAATAATTTTAATAAGCAAGATAATTTTAACGTTTAGGACAAATAGCTTCGTGCTCATATTAATTTAGAAATGATTTTATTTGGTGTTGATTATTTTTCATGGGATAATAAAATTGTTTGAATAAAAAACTTTGATATTACGGTTTAACGAAATAGTGTTAATTTATGCAGCTAGCAGAAATAGGTAAGGGGTGATTATTAGATGTTGATTACTATTTAGTCATGAAGGTGAGGAATGACATTACACTTGCTAGGTTTGGATTCACTTGCGTATTGGGAAACAGATGTTTGATAATTGAAAGGAAAGAGTGTTTGTTTATATTTTAATTGCTTACAGCAGATGGAATTGAAAATGCGTAATGGCATACAGCATTTATTGTGGTTTTATTAAGAATAATTTGAGAAGAAAATTGAATATTTATTTATTTTTACTGTTCAGCTTTTCTTCACTTTTTTTTTTTTTTTTTTTTTTTTTATCTGACTTTTTCTTGAAACTATTTTTTTAGATTTAAAATGAATAAAGGTGTTAAGAATAGTTAATTATGCTCTTATGTTAAAATTAAGTGTCTGAGAAAATACATCATTTTATGCAATTTTTGTAAGCAAAATCTATATTTTTTAACAAGTGTTTCTAATTTTAGAAACATATTCAAAGTGACTGTTTGCTAAGTATGAGTGAAACACACTAATTTTCTTGTCAATCTGGAAAGTTCAAGTTCTTCGGAAAATCAAAAGAAACAGTCACTCGGTAGTTTAAAATTTGGGATGCCTTAAAGATGTTTCTTAAAATTTTGCTATTATTCTTTAATTGTTTTTTAATTACATATATGGCTTATAATATGAGAATTCTTTTTTTTTTTTTTCAGAGAACGGCTCTCATGTACGTGTTTCTTGATATTATTTGAAATATTCTGTTTTCGTGTTTAAAGGAATTGGTTTAATGAACCTTAAGCTTACTCGATTGGGACAAACGTTTGTGTAAAATTTTGACTCTACCACTATTTCATATCAGCGTTTTTTTATTTTTTTTTCTAATTGAAGAAATTCTAGTGTTAAATAAAGTGAAGATTACTATTCGAAAGCATTGGGACTTAAAAACATGAACGGCATCCACTATGTAGGACACATGTATATATTGTATATCATCCAGAAAGGATTAGAAATACATTAGCCATATGTAAATTAAAAAGTAATAGGTTATAAAAATAATATGTTGCAAAAACCTATTACCAAAGGAAGTATGGAACGAAGTAACCTATTATTGAAAAGTAACTATTTATCCCATATCTAGTGTGAAATAGGTGTAAAATTACTTTTAAAAACTATTTATTTCGGTCATGGGACTGTCATGTCATCTAATAATAATGATCATTTGTCGAACTGTTATTTTAAATGCCAAAATAGCGATGAAGGGCCAAACACAGCAACCTATTCGGGCATGTCACGTGATTCATCTTGAACCACGGAAAGCTAATCCTTCATCCATTGAATCAGCACTCTAATTTATTTATCTCGTTGATAGCCTTTTGAATGTACTTTAATTAGACATCTAATTGTAATAAATAGGTCTTCCTAATTTATATTGTTCTGCATTTAACATAAACAAAATCTGATGAGTTTTTAAAAAATCTGCTTTGAAACAACCACACGGCTTTCATTATTAAGGTATTGCATGCACTTTTTGGAAATAAAGTGATCAGAAGACATAAAGTAGACATCTAAAAATTTTCCGGTAAGAAAAAGCTGAGAGACATGTAAAAGTATATAAAACATATTTACGTAGCAAATTAAATGAATTAAAAAAAAAAAAAAATCGGTAAAACTATTTTTTGAAACACCAATCTCCGAGATCTAAAATTGACCTATGTAATCAGGATGACTGTTAATTTTCCTGTAATAACCACGTAATACATGAAAAAAAAAAAAAAAAAAAAAAAAAAAAGATATCTGAAATGGGTTTATGTAACAATATAGAACAAAATCGTTAGAGCCGTTTTCGAGATACCAAGTTTTACCAAAACTTGGCATGTTCAATTATTGACCAGAAAACAACAATTGCATACGAAAGCATATCTAAAAGGGGGGTTATTATGGCGAGTTTGAAAAAAAAAAAAAAAAAAAAAACATACGTTCAGCCGTTTTTAAAGAAAAACACTTGCGAGGCCTAAAATTGAGCTATTTATACAAGACGCCTATCAATTTTCCTGAACTAACTAATAAATTTATACGAAAAGACACCTAATAGAGTGTTTATATAGAAAATTTGGAGAAAATCGCTGGAGCCGTTTTTGAGATATGGACTTACGGTGCCACTTCCAGCTACCTGGTTTTTCAATTTTCACCAATATTTGGAAAACTTGTCTGTACACCAGGTCTGTCTCAATTCTGAAGTTTTGTAGTTCTATCTTTATTCGTTTTGGAGATATGATACTCAGAAAATTCCACACACACACACATACACACACGATGATTAATTGCCAAAAAATAATTTCTTTGGCCTTCTCTTTTCTATTAGACATACAAATTAAAACATACAAATCAGGTGAAAACACGATATCGAATTTTCGAACTAAATTCAATACTTCCATTACCTACGGCAGTCGTGTAATGGATGTAAAAATGTTTTATTTAATTAAAATATATTTGTATATATATTGCATCTTTATCATCCGGATGACTAAATTCTAGTACTAAATGAAATATTCATGAACTTATATATTCCAATCTATTTTATTTAATTAAAATATATTAAATAATAAATTTAAATATTATTAATTAATTAAAATATATATGTATATATATTGCATCTTTATCATCCGGATGACTAAATTCTAGAACTACATGAAATATTCATGAACTTATGTATTTCAATCTATTTATTTTAGAATTTTGAACTTAATAAATCAAAAAGGACATATTTAGTGAAGCGATACATTTTATTCTACTAATAAATTTCTATTAAATATGAATTCCTATATAAACCTATTCATTTCCTTTTAGTTTATTTGAATGTGAATATCTGATATAGACTTACCATATTCAGTTGTACTATGAATGTAATCCCCACGAATGCGTAATCTCTTATTGTATTCAGCTTATTATATAAAGTATTGTAATACGATTCAGATATTTTATCTCGTTCAATGTTTGAAATTAACATATTTATGTAAAAAATGTTACGAATAAAAATGAGATTTTTCTGTATAAAAAGAATCAATCTAATATTTTATTCTAATTGTGCAGTTACAGTGATAAAAATGTGGTGATACTTTTAACTATCTTTTTCTACTAATATATTTTTTTTTATAAATTATTATTATTATTATTATTTATTAATTTATTAATTTATTTATTTTTACAATTTATTTTTGTTAAAACTACAAATGAAAAATGCCAATTTACATGTAATAGAAATCAATATTTCATTAAATTAATAATAATTTACTTTTTAACATTAAATTATTAACAATTTAGTTAAACATACGAGTATTATGTCTATAAAAATATAGACATCATGCATTCAATGTTTTTCTTAAACATGATAATATGAAATAAGTTAGATTAACTGGTTACAAATACTTAATCTATACGTATAATAAAATTAAATAAATTAAAATTAGTAATAAATAAATTAAAACAATTTCAATTTTTTAATAAATTTTTCTGTGAAACTTTTTTGAAAGTATTGTTATGAATGAATGTACACTAAATAATGTTTTGCAATATTTTGCATTATGCAAATAGTTAATCTCTGATAAAGAAAATGTTTTGCAGTACTAGCTAATGAAAATATGTTTTAGATGTCTGGACAATGGGATCCATTATTTCAGCTTTTCCATTTTGATAATATCTTAATATTTTATTCTACGATCGAATGCACTTTTTAAAAATAACAATTCTGAAATTATTCTGTTAATTTTGTAAGAATAGTATTATTACTACTAATAATTACTAATAATTACTACTAATAATTACTAATAATTACTACTAATAATAGTATTATTACTACTAATAGTATTATTACTACTAAGAATAGTATTATTACTTATTATTACCCAAGGATATATATTCTTGTTATAAATAATTAATAGATATTTTTAGTGTTTAAATTTTATTTAAAAATACATAAAAGTATTGTTATTGTCCAAAGACACATATATGTTAGATATCAAATGTTTTTGTTGAAAAAATTATTTAAAAGGAATAAACTAGAAAATAATACTAAAATGATCTTATAGCTGAACTACGGACGGTAAAATTTACTTGAAATAAGAAAATTGTACTTTCCTGTCTTTCATGAAAAGCTTTTTTAGAATAGACTACTACAGCGACAAATTTCCTCTTATCAACGATTTCGGAAATATATACTTATGTATTCACAGATTATTTTTCTCCGTATCCTCATCAGTAATAATAATAATAATAATAATAATAATAATAATAATATAATAATTTCGTAAATTAAATTAAGCATTTCATTGTGATTTCATCGAATGCCTCAAAATATTAGCTCATCCATATGAATATATTTTTGTATGTTACCCATGCATACATATACTTCGTTATGGAGGTACCTTTACTTTATACATTTACGTCAAAACAAATATTACATATAAGTCAGGAATTCATTTTTCTTTTAATCTCACCTTGGTGCACACACATCTGTTTGTAAACAAATGCATAATTATTCATTTATCCGTAAACCACTTAATGCTTAGCTGACACATACCACAAAATGAATGACTCCATTGTACCAAAAACGAGTTAAAACGATAATTTGTGCAATTTAACTCAGTATGCAAAACAAATTGATTTGTAAGTAATAATCTAAGTAATGCTTGATAAACTAAAACATGTGTTCTCACATTTTTAATCAATAATAATAATAATAATAATTATTATTATTATTATTATTGTTATATATAACATCACTTTAAAAGCAATGTACTAGATTTCTTTTTGTACACATGCTTTTAAGAAAATCATTATTTACAGTATCGTAAAGGAAGTATTGTAATCATAGATAAATTCCGAGTTCGATATTTTGGTGTTTCTACACGTTTTGAGATCCCCTGAATTCATATTTACTGTTTTTACGATGATCTATGTGTGTATGTATGTGAGTGAACACAATAGCATCTAAACGCTTTGTTCGAATGAGCTGAAAGTTGGTACACATAATATAGGTCAACACAGCACGAACCAAATTAATTTTGGTGAATATAGCTCTTACATTTTTTTAGAGCAATACAAAGAAAAAAAAACTTTATCATCATAGTCTATATGGGCCCAAATTTTTAAACTGAGATGCGATTAAGCGCATTATTGAATTGAGGTGTAAATTTATACACATGTTATAGGCCATCGTTGCACGACGTTTATAAATTTTTGTGAGTCTAGCTCGTATAGTTCTTTTACAAGGACACAAGAAAAAAATACTTTATCATTATGCCCTATGAATTCAAATTATTTAAAGTGCGATTACTTCAAAAATCCTTATTCGAATGAACGGAAAAATCATACACATGTTACAGGTCACAGTCACACAAAACTTAAAAGTTTTGGTGAATCTAACACTAATACACTTTTACACAGGAACAGAAAGAAAAATATTTTATCATTGTGGCTTATGGACTGAAGTTATTTAAAATGCGATAGCGTCTTAATGCCTCATGCGATTGATTTGAAACATTTTATGCATGTTATATGTAAATATCGCACGAACTTTTATAGATTTTGGTTAGTCTAGCACTTACAAATTTTTATAGGAACACAAAGAAAGTTTATCGTTCTGATTTATGGGCTCAAACTATTTGAAACTCAATAGCGTTAAATTAAACAACATGTTATATGAAGAAAAGTACTCATACACCCTATTATAAAACAATTTTCTCTTACTTTAATTTATTTATAAAATAATTAATTACACAGACCAACAAAAATGAAGTTGACAAAATTTGATTGGATGATTTCAGCTGATCTTTATGTTTTTTGGTATGCTGAAACTGAAAATGCAGCCCATATTTCTCTACCACGTATAGATTTTTGTCAATACAGGGTGTTTACCGACACGATTTCTTACATACACCATCATAACAATCGGTTGGTTGGTTGATATGGTTTTAAGTCGAACTAGTGCTGTGCTATTACAACAATAGGTATCCATGATGAATTAATCATGGAAACATACTATAAAACTTACTGTATAATTATATTGGTGGAAGAGTAATGGAAGAAATTGTATAGGCAGGCACCCTGTATTGACAAAACTCTATACGTGATAGAGAAAAACTGGCTTCATTTTCGGTTTCAGCACACCAAAAAACATAAAGATCAGCCGAAATTATAAAATCAAAATTTTACATGTCGACCTCTGTTATTTAAAATTCAGAAATTTGAGCAAAGTCACTCCAGCTTTTTTAAGTAAAAATCTACACAAAGTGTTACTATAGAATATCTTGAAAATATGACTTAATATTTTTTTTCTATAGTTACTTCTCGCCTTTCAAAAATTATTAAACAAATAAAATTATACTTTTAAAAAATTAAAGAACACGCTTTTGTTGAAATGTGAAATAAAAATCACAAAATATCTATCTGTATAGTATTAAAGTGCAGGGTAAGAAAAAATCGTGTGAGTGACACACCATAATATTTACATCTTTAATTAAAAAATAATTTAGAATTAAACAAAAAATATATTTAAAAAAATCTCCCCTGACTGGGCTCGAACGTTAGACCTGTAGGTTCAAAGTCCGGAGCTTTACCTCACAGCCAAAGCGTTCACGTAGGATAAGTCTTTTTTTACAATATAGATTTTTTGTTTTCTCCCAGAGCGGTTACAAACATACATACATACATACAGGTGAAGTTAATAAAAGCGTTTTAAAAAGCAAACATTATACGAACAAATGTATAATTAAAACCTTACTTTATATTATTACATTATTTTTTATTATAAACCTTACTTTATACTTAAACGACGAAAATTTGAATATGCATTTACATATTTCTAATACATTATTTTGGTAGAGGCTTTATGGGATTTCAACAATAATAGTTGCAACATCAATAATTGTCGAGTCTGACACCATGGGCTCTATACCACACCCTATCGCCTATACGAGAAATTACGCTCAACATTTTAAACAACACAACATGATGTAATTTTCAGAGAGACAAACGAAATGCTTTACTAAAAGAGATCAGCCATTTTCTTCAATAGCGTAGATACAAACCTCGCTTTGTGTAACTTTCAATTTTAATCTATTCTAATTTATTTCTTAAAAGGCACTTTATTGGAAACCAAAAACATGTTAAAAAAAAAAAAAAAAAAAGGAGAGAGAGAGAGAGAGAGAGAGAGAGAGAGAGACTAAATAATTTGACAGATTTTAATTTCAGAAAGTTATTTCAATTTGTTTTTCACACTGTAGTATCTCAGGTTTATCTTATAAAATATATGTATAAGAACTTCGTAAACATATACAAATTTAAATTTTGTACAGAGCTGCCAACCTAATTGTTTGTACCGCCCCTTTTTCTACACCAATATATTTTTAGAGTATTTGTTTTCATAATTTATCGTAAATATATTTGAAGAGAATTACTCTAAAAATTAAGTGGTGTAGAAAAAGGGGCGTTACTAACAATTTGCCGGATTAGGTTGGCAGCTCTGTTTGTATAACACGATGCCGTTACTTTCTACAGTTTTAATATATTTTTGTAAGGAAAATTATGTCATTTTGGCGAGTGAGGCAAAAATAAAGACTACATAATGTTATCACGTTACAAATTGTCTAATAATCCATTTTTACTAATTATATGCATTATAGATAATTTTAAACTTGGGTTTATTGAGAACTATGTAACCGAAATCCATCGAGTCATAGTGATTATATAACAGTTTAAAGGGATGGTACCTACTAAAATTCGTTCTTTGAAATTAGTCGGAGAGTTATGAAAGTTTGCATACATGCACTATTAAAAAAAATGCAACATTGCAACCAGAATTTCTCTGTAGTTGCAGAAAAATACGTTTTCTCAACGTAATTTTTCCGTAATTTACGACTTTTTTTTCAAATTACAGAGAATTTCTGGCCGCAAAGTTGCATTTTTTTTTTTTTAACATTGTAGGCATTAAAATGTATCGATATTAAATATATTGAAATTCCAAAATATAGATATATAAAATTAAACATTTTATTTATTTTTTAAATTTTTAAAAAGTTATAGGCGATTGAGATTTTAATTTTCTCTCTCGATTTTAGATTATTATAGTTCATCAATATATTCTAAACATATTTGTGCTTTACTTTGTGGATTGGCTGATAAGCTAACTTTTCAAAAATATTTATTTGTTTGAGTGCTAAAAGTTTTTTTTTATGAAATTTAAGCATTCAAACATAAAAATATTTCAAATAATAATAATAATAATAATTAATAAAATAAATTAACGTTTGAATTTTATTATTTAATTTATTTATTTTTAATTTTTAATTTTTTGATAAATTTTCACTATTTTTAATTTTTAATTTTTTGATAAATTTTACTATATTTAATATTATAAATTTCAATGCTTATGTATACTAACATTACAGATTTCACATTCCCTTTACATTAAAATTGATGACATTAAACGTGTAAGAGAAATTGATAATGTAAGGATTGTTACAGAGTAAAAAACAACTTACGATAAATAATGTGTGATATTTCAAATAATCCTTAAAATTGTTCAAAGAAACACACTAAAAATGTAAATTTTATTCCACCATTAAAAAAGAAAGAAAGAAAAAAAAAAAAAAGAAGATGTCATTCCATTTTCCTTAGCTGATTTGAAAGTAACGCAGTAAAATATAGAAGTTCGTTTTGCATATAAATGAGAAAATTATAGATCCAAAAGTGATTGTTAAAATATATGTATATATATATATAAATATGTTCATAAAAATATGATAAACATACATGAAAAATAAATGTAGAAAACTGATGAATCGACTCAAAAGTCAATTATCAGGAGAGTCTATTGTAAAAAATATAAAACATTATATTTAAAAAAAAAATCATATTAAAAACAAAAGGTGTTAAAACGTTATTTGTATTTTTAGAACAATAAAATTTAAAAGTTTTTTTTTTTATACTTATGTTTATATTATATTAAATATTTCTGCACTTAGCAATGATCGTAGAGCCTTTAAAATATAAAAAGAAAGTTATCTTGGAGAGAAATCAAACACATTATAAATTTAAAAAAAAAAAAAAAAGTTATTATTAATATAAATGATTTAAATTCAATAGTTTTTTATTAATAGTTTTTTTATATTTAGAAAAATTTTTTTTTTTCAGGTGGCCAAAAAAAAAAAAAAAAAAAAAAAAAAGCGCATTTGATATTATTAAAAAAAAAAAAAAAAAAAAAAAGCGTACATTGGCAGTGTATTTGAAATTCATAGATTTATTACAGTTTTACATTTACAATTCCAAATGAAAAGCAAACTGATCGTAGTTATTAAATTTTGTAAATAACACAAATTTAATAAATGAAAAGCGTTCAACGATTATTTTAAATACATTTTCCTTAATTTAATTGCATATTTAAATATTAACATATACATTTGACATAAAAAGTATTATTATTATTATTATTATTACATGCAAAGTATTTTTTAAATAGAATTTTAATATAAATTAAATGGAATAAAATTGAAATAGACTAAAAAAGGAAAATTTAAAAAGCAAAATTTGATTAATTAAACACGCATAAAGTAAATTTGACATTAGAAGACTGAAACCCGACAAAAACAAAAGCTCTAAGTGTACTTTAGACTAATACAACATATATTTAACTTTTTTATATAAAAATTAATAAACGTGATTAGTTATTTAAAGGTTTAGGAAAAAAATATATTTGATATTTATTGAAAAAAAAGAAGAAAATTAGACTCAACATTAATGTAGTAAGATGTCATAATTTTGATATATACGAATAATAGATTTTTTAATACTATCAATCCTGCGTGTCCTCATATTTCATTTATCATAACTGTAAATGAATGAATGATTTCCTTTGTGATAAATGAAAGATGCCAATGAATCCATTATATACATTCTGGTTTCTAGAATGGTTTCTGTTATTTTTCTCTTTTATTATTGATTTCCTATTTGATTACATAGTATTTTTACTTTCTCTTACCCATAAGGTAGAGAAAGTATTGTTTTTGGGTGAAATTTTCGAACGCGAGTTTTTGTTATATTTACATTTTCGGAGGTCCCGTGAATACGAAAATCATGTTTTAAGCAGATGGTCTGTGTGTATATCTGTGTGTGTGTCTGTCTGTATGTGTATCTGTGTGTTATCAGCATATCTCAAAAACAAATTATGGCAGAAAGTTCAAACTTAGTATTCTAAATGTGTATAATATAAGGATGCTACGCTAAACTTTTCGTTAAGATCAAGCAAATGGATCGTGTACAGGGACACTCAAATTATTCAAATACATTACGTCTATGGCGGAAATTGCAGGTAAGTAGAGTTTAACACCTATAGACTGCACCAAACCAAATGAAACGAATATATATATTTTGTAATAGAGATAGTCAACAGGGGAAAAAAACTTGTGTATGTTGAAGCCTCGCCTCCCCCCCCCCCTCGAGGGGAGTAAATTTTCATGATGGGTATCTTTCAAAAGAGCTCGCCAATACCTTTAAAACGAATGGTTGAACCATCGATCTGCGATAATTTAAAACAAAGTTTTCGATTTATTTTACTTTTAACGAAAAAAATCTTAGAAAAAAATCTTTTTTTTTTTTTATATTGAGACGTCTGCATTATCATAAAAGATAATTTGTTTAAATAATAATTTTAATAAATTATTTTTTAAAAACAGAATTATTTTTTAATAGCCGAATTAAATTCTATATAAATGTTGGTGCATTAATGAAATTGGGGGGTTGAGGAGGCGGTAGCCCCCCCTCACACAAAACTAATTATCATATAAAACTCTTTCGAAGCCTAACTTGAATTGTTTTAACACAGGTTTACATAACAGTACTCGTTATCTTACCTATTAATCTGCAACCTGTATTTATCGTATTAAATTTCAGGGTAAGAGAAAGTCGTGTGAGGGACACACCAGATTATTTTTTTTATAAATTGTACACAGAGTTCGCCTTCTTCATATGCACTGATAGTGTAAATCAAAATAATTTGCAGTTCCATGGGATTACTACTGAATTCATGTTTTATATTAAATAAATAAATAAATATATATATATATATATATATATATACTTAGTTTTAAACAAACTTTTTAGATCAATCCGCACTATTTATATAAAAGCAAAAATTAATTTTATAAAATAATTATTTTATGTAACTATTTAGATTTTTTAAAGGCACAATCGTATTGTTGATTTCACGATATATTTTTATAATGTATTAAAGTAATAGTTATTTCCTGTCGAAAAGAAAACATATATCAATAAGTTTAAAGATAAATTTTATACCTATAATGCATACCTTTCAGCAAATATAAGTTAATGATGTATAATACTATAATCTTTAGTTATAAAAGTCGTACTTATAAACAACGGCTCATTTAACTGCCCTATCCGGCAGCGGTGGTCAGAAATCTGTCACTTTGACCAGCCTGCCTTAAAACATAAATGAATGAAAAAAAAAGCATCAAAGAAGTGCGAAATTACCTTTACAGGATATGCAAATAATTAACTTTTAATCTCAGACTCGTATCCCAAGCGCTTGCAGCGCCACCTGAAAGGGATATATAAAGCATGGACAGACGGTTTGTTTTATGTACTGTAATTGTATTTTCATGCTGTTTTTCTGTGTGTGAAATTTCAGAATTTAATGTACAGCAATATAGACGTCAATTATTCAAGTTTTTGAGATTAATAGACGAAAATGGCTCATAAAAAATATAAAGATCTATAACGATTATGTGTAGCCTTTTAAGACTTCGCAATCTCCTTCAAAGAAATTGATGTCAATTCGGGAAGTAATCAAGGCATAGTAATACAGTTATGTAAATGATGGTTATAAGAGAGGTAGGTCAATCGACAAGAATAACACAGGCTTGCGATGAATTTTTTTTCTTCAAGATGATGTGTTTTTCTGGTTTGGATGCTGATGAAGCAAAATCTATTCAATAATTTCCATCACGTACAGTTTTAACAAAAATTGGGATAGTTTAAACTTAATGCTCCACTTTTTAAACTCCAATCTAAGTTATTTCCCGGAAAATCTGGGTAAGGAAAGTGACAAACAAAGATAACTATTTCATAAAGTCTTCAAATAAATGTAGAGGAGGTATTATAAGGGACGATGGACAGTTTACATGTTAGCAGATTACTGCCTAGACAATCTCTCCTTTAAGGCCATCAAACCCGTGCACTAGAGAAAATGCTCTAACAAGATCTTCTACATAAAGAAACACATTTAAAAGATAATGATAGCCAGTTTTAATGTATTTTATATTTAAATAATTTCGAATTTAGTACAGCCTTTGTGTGATATTTTCCGATCTTCATCCTTACTGTGTGCAAATTCCTTACGCGATAGGAATTAAAGACAAGCATTTCTGAATGCAGCGTATCAAAACACATTAGGCACACCCAACGCAGCGCAAAATAATAATAATAATAATAATAATAATAATAATAATAATAATAATAAATGCATGATTTTGCAGGCTTGTGAGATTGTATCTGAACTGTCCTACTGCTGCGCGAGTGGATAATCACATTTAGCAGAAGACAATGGTAAATCACACTGCGACATAAAGAAACATGGAACAAAAAATATGGTCTTCTACTTTACATAAATTTGTGTTAGAGTTTATTATCAAGCACGGAATAGTTCCGGAAAGCGCCCATTCCTGTGTCTATCGTTTAGTCTAAAAATAGTTGACGTGCAGGTCTACAGTGTCCAGGTCTGGAATTCGAACTCTGGTCCAGGCATGTTCGCAGGATTCGCAGTCTACTTTAAGCCGTAGTTTCCGAATTAAAAAGTAGTAATGGGCAAAATATTAATTACAAAAAGGAACATAAAAACCAAATCAAATCGTTGATTAGATCACATGCGTTTGCATCTGCAGTGATGGAATAAACGACACACACACAGACAAATTAATAGCACGTCATTATTTTTTCAATTCTTTATTCTATTCTTTTTTTTTTTTTTTGGGGGGGGGGGGTAGGTGTTTGAGGGCAAATTCGGAGGGAATTCTTCCCGATTTGCAAAATTCCCCTTTTTTGCGTTAAATTTGATCAGGGGATTTTATGCGATCTGCGGTGGTTAATTTTGATGTGTGAGATAGTTATGCACATACAACACCCACTATAAAAACACTTTACAAAATTTGCCCATTTGTGGGGTTGAGAGGAGAAAAAAAATATTTTTTCAAATGTAACTCTGTCCTAAATTACCACATGAAAGCAATTTTTAGTGCATGTTTTGTGTACCTAAGCAGTATGAATGGGATTTATCAAAACTTAACCCTTATCCTTTTGCGTTTCGGAAAGCGGGTTAAAACACGCGTCTCAGTTTGATAACCTCAAGGAAGTAATTTTTAACGCGAGATTTTATGTGTTAGTGTGCTTAGCGCACACTATAAATGGATTCTGCAAAATTTTTTCTTTCGTCCTTTTCTTCGAAGGAAGGGGCAAAAATAACGTTTGCAAGCGTAATTCTATTCCACATTATCTGAGAAAGGTGATTTTCTCTTTTTTTTTTTTTTTTTTTTTTTTTTTGTGTGTGTGTGTGTGGCTTAGTTATGTGTATCCAATATACACTATAAAGAAATATTGAAAAATACATATACAAAAAAAGGTTTATAACTAACCACAATGTACATATAAATGCTTCGACCAAGTTCTTTCATATATAAATGTTATATTTTAGAAACGTTAAACCAATGAGATTTAATTTAACAAGAATTTGGTTCAGTGTATTTTGTTCAATATATTAATATAATGTTTTTCAAAGTTTATGCTATTTCTTCAAAAAATATGTATTAACTTTTATGTATTAAAATATATAAAAGTTAAAATGTTCACAAATATTGTTTGGAAAAATGAACAATGAAAACCTAACATTCTACGCTACTCTCGTTGAAAAGAACTATCCAACGAAATTATATTTTTAAATAACTCGAAGTATAAAACCTGGAGTCTGAATATTTATATTTATAATGACAATTTTAAAGAATTACATATAGATGGTATTCAGTGATCTTTTGATTGCAGTAAAAGATATTAAAAACTGTAACAAAGAAAACAACGAAAATTAATATACGAGACTGAATTTAACGTAATTAATTTTTACTTTCTTTTACCCTTACGGTCAAGTATTGTTTCAGGGTCAAATTTTTTAAAGTGAGTTTTTGTTATATTTACATGTTCTCAGGTCTCCTGAATACGAAAATCATGGTTTTGGCTAATGGTCTGTCTGTATGTGTTTCTGTTATCAGCATATCTCAAGAACAAATAGTAGCAGACATTCCAAGCTCGGTACTCTAAATGTGTATCATATAGGGATGCTACACTAAGGTTTTCGTTGAGATGAAGCAAATGGTTCGTGTACAGGGACACTCAAAAGTATTCAAATGCAATACGTCTATGGGGGAAATTGCAGGTAAGTAGAGTTTAAGATCTATAGACCGCACTAAACAAATGAAAAAAATATATATTTTTTGTAATAGAGATAAAAAAAAAATACTGGAAAAAAAAGTTTGTGTATGTAGGGGCCTCGCTTTCCCCCTGGGGGGGGGGGGAAGTCCCTCCTCGAGGAGAGTAAATTTTCATGATGGGTATCTTTCAAAAGAGCGCGTCAATACCTTTAAAACGAATGGTTGAACCATAGATCTACGATAATTTAAAATAAAGTTATCGATTTTTTTTTTCCTTTTTAACAAATTTTTTTTTCTTAATGTAATATTGAGAACAAATTCAACATTTTTTGGATATTTAGTATTATACTACTCTTAGAATAACTTAAAAAAGAATAATTTTAGGAGATCCAAATGTTGTATTTTAAGGTTAATATAAGATTGTTGCTGGAAAAGTTTGATCAAGATTGATAAGTTTCAATGAATGTTGGGTGTGAAAATTGTCTGTATAATTTTAAGTAAACTTTTAATTTTAATAACAGAATTAAATTCTATATAAATGTAGGTGCGTTAATAAAACGGGGGGTTGGGGGGGGGGGCAGTAGCCCCCTCGCACAGAACTAATTATCATATAAAACTCTTCCGAAGCCTAATTTAAATTGTTTAACATAGGTTTACATAACAGTACTTACGTTATCTTACTTCTTAATCTCCAACCAGTATTTATAGTATTAAATTTCAGGATAAGATAACCATATTATTTATGTCTAATACCATATTATTTATGTCTAATTTAGTTTAAAAATATGGTAAAAAGTGAAATATTTTGAATAAAATCGGTAACAACACTATGCAAATTAAAAAATGTCAAACATTCTAGAAAAACTAAACCATAATTTCCAAGAACAACAAAAGATAAATATCTGTTTTATTTATTTTTACAACTTCTACATGCAAACGTGACAGCTGTCGATAGAACAGTCCCGATGAAACACCGTAGATACGAAAGATACACCAAAGAATGTACAGTAACACGAATTCCTTTGTGCTCATTCAGTACACGGATAAAAGATAAATAATAGGTAAAACCAAACTGATGAAAAGAAGTGTCGAATAATTCTTTTATATGGAAAATTTGTAAATATCTCTCATCGGGACCTTCGAAATATACGATTACAAAGCAAATATCAATTTTATATTTCATGACATCTGTGATTATGTTCTCCTAAAATAATATAAATTGATTAATTAAAAACAATATTTCTGAAAGAACTATAAATATTATTTATGTATTTTGTCAATATTTAGTTAATGACAAAAATAATGCATACTTTTAAGAATAATAAATAAAAATCATTCTGCTTAACACTTTTTTCTTCTTTTTTTTTTTTTTTTTTTTTTTTTAAGAAGATGGTGAAATATAAATGTTAAATATAAGCTAGATATATTTTTACTTAAAAATGTTTTTTTTTTTTTTAATATATAATAATAAAATAAAATACTCAAACTAATATTTAGGTTTTTCAACAATTAGTTTTGTTATTAATATTTTTATTGCAGAAACAAATTGCAATGCATTCAGATACAGTGATTAAGGTTAAGGTTGGGTGGATTTAGCGTCGCACTAGTGCTATGCAATGGGAAATGGATGATGGTCTCGAATTAATCAATTCCAGAAACAACAACAATAAAAAAAAATAATAATTGAATATTCCGATCTTCCCTAAAACATTCCAGTAAGTGCATTTCAAGTAGGTGAAGATGCTAGTTATTAACGGCTATTTTTATGCTGGACGAAAATTTATTCATTTTTACTTTCTTCTGTATATGTAAGAAGAAAATATTGGATTCGCGAAAATTTTTAGTTATTCGTCAAAAACTCCAGTTTTTGACGAATTTTCTCGTTTTGAGATATCCTAAACACGATTTGATTTTTTCCTTCTTTTTTATGTCTGTGTCTGCATATCATAAATTTTGTGGACGCTGTATATCACGAATCAATGAATGAAATTTAGGCTATCTTTTTATTTAGTTGGACCCTAACTGGACCTAAACTGCATTACATTTGGGGAAGATCGTTCAACAGGTGGTGCTGTGATCCCATGTTTTTTAAATTTTTAGCATGGCAGAATAGGACAAAATTTCGTATAAATGTTCATAAGGAAATTTATTTTTTACCTGTGACTGTAAAATTAATATGAATTATTGATAATAGTTGTATTAAACTAGAATTTTTTTTTTTTTTTTTTTTTTTGTGTGTGTGTGTGTGTATGTAAGAGCATCGATTCTCTCCCTTGGGGGAACGTACCCCCTTCTCAGGGTATAAATTTTCAATATAGATATCTTTCGAAAGAACTCGTCAGTACTTTTAAAATGAATGGTTGAATACCAGATCTGTAATAAAATAAAGTTATTGATTTTTCCATTCTTAATGAAAAAAAAAATGATTGCTTATGTTGTTGGTATAAAATTGACTTTCTTTCAGCATTTAGTGTTATAATTGTTTGAGATAAAAATCGTCTGTATTTATCATGGAAAATAATTTTAATAAGTAATTTAATGAAAAATTCATACTACATACATTCGTGTAAGATTATATAGAAGAAAGTCTTGTGGTGGCCAGAACATACTAGTTGTTAAATTTTCATCGCTGTTTTAAATTACCATCAAACTCATTGGATCTAAGTCCATAACAAAACACAAGTACGCACATTTCTGAAAAAAATTATGATTATTCTTGCTCTCTTAATGGGTGGAAATAGTTTCCTTAGATCTTTAATACAAATAATGAATATTAATCAAACCATCCATGCAATTATTTAATCATTTATTGTTAAAAAGTTTCAAATGAAAACACACATTCAGAAAATTTAAGTATCTCTGGTTTTCTCCTTGTCACGCACTGTTACTGTCACAAGAATGCATCGATTTTATTTTTAATACTCGTTGTGAATTCAATAAAATTTAAATCGGATATTTAAACATATGATAAAACAGACGAACAAAAAAAAAACTTTCAAGAAATATTGTGATTAATATATATATATGTGTGTGTGTGTGTGTGTGTGTGTGTGTGTGTATTATTTATGTATTTTACAGAAAAGTTAAATTCTGTTTTTCAAAATATTTTATTCCTCGTGATTTATTTAATTGTAAAAATACATATACAGTTCCCGCCGCTTATTAAAATCACATTCGTTCTGAGCCAAAGTGATTTTATTAAGCGGCTGATTTTTATATCCGGCGAACGTTCCTGCACTTAAGGAAAAGGTATTACTGCCCCGAATTTGGAAAGAAACTTCAAAAGGTAACGAATACTAGAATTAGTAAACAATATTAATTAATTTTTGATAGATAATTAATTGATTGTTTCTTCGATATAAATAAATTAAACGCATTCCAAGTTCCAAGTTCCCATGCACTTTCGTTTGAGGAAAATCATCATTACTAAAAGTTCACGTTGTTCTTATAAATTTAAAATCTTTTCGTTTAAACCTTAAGAATTATAGTAATTTCAAAATAAAATCGGAAATTGCCTTTTAATAATCAGAAATTAATATATATATATATATATCATTTCAAATCAAATTTGTAATTTATTACTGCTCTTCGAAGAATACGTTCCTTGATATTGTTACGGAGATAAGTGATGGGGTGTGTTTCATTTGTAACTGTGATGCAAGTGTAAAATCTTCGACTATGAACGACAACGGAGGAATTGATTGCTGTGCTTTAATTTCTTTTCTTATTTAAAAAAAAAAAAAAAAAGAAAAAAAAAATCACAATGTAAATAAAAAAAATTTTTTTAGTGTGCATAAATGATATTTTTGGCTACTGAGATGATATTTTTGAGTTTATTAACCGGCGATGCTGATTTTATTAAGCGGCGGCTTTAAAAATAATGTGTATTGATTTGATTCCGGTCCCAGCAATTTGATCAGATTAAGCGGCTGATTTTATTAACCAGTGATTTCATTAAGCGGCGGTTACTGTATATATATTATACTCAAAGAAATATTCCTCCAAACAGCTTATTTAACTACAAATAATACAAATTTAACTATAAATTCTATTATTTATGATTTTCTTCCACAACTTGAAATATAATAATACATATAAAAAATAATCACTAAGTTAAAAAAGGATATATAAACCATGAAATATCCCATATAAATGTAATAAAAACTGATTTATGTTATAAAATATTACTCGTAACTATTTGGAATATTCCACATATAAATTGTGTACCGAAGAGGAATTTCAAAATGTAATATTCATAAGATGATGATTTATGAAATTCAAAAGTTGCAGACTGGATTTGAAGCATTGAAATCTCATCTTTACTGTCTAAATGAGTTCTAGAAAATCCAGCGGTCTAATGTTATTGATTTTTGCAGTAAATGTTTGTTAGGTAAGTTATTTTATAACATAGTAAAAATTAAAATATTGTAAAAATTGAATATGAAATGAAAAATATTATTAAGTAATCAAAAATATTGCTTTTAGTAATAAAAAGAAACTCACTGTGTTAATTAAAAAAAAAAAAAAAAAAAGATATAAAAATTGTTCACTTATTTCCTTTCCTTAAATGCATCCAAATTTTCAAAAAAAAAAAAAAAAAAAAAAAAAAAGAAGAAGAAGAAGAAGAATAAAGAAAAAAATTAAAGTATCTTTCAACAAAAACTTGATTAAATATACAAGTAGTAATTTTTATAAAAGCAGAATTCCTTTCAAAAAAAAAAAAAAAAAAACTAAGATTTCTTTCTTTTAATTACCTTTAAAATAAAAGTTATTCATTTCCATAATTAATTTTTTGTTAACTCCGAAGTATTAAAAAATCTTAAATAGCTAAATCGTTTTCTTTTAAATTTTATCAAGCTATTAAGCTTCTAAGAAAAACATTATTGAAGAAAATTTAATTTCCTTTAGTTTACAATTTTTTTAACAAATTAGAATGAATTTATTATTGAAAAATCAAATGTATCTTTTTTTTTTTTCTTTGCAAGCATACTTGCCTGTTTTTTTTTTTTTTTTTTTTTCTTTTTTTTTTAGAAAAGCATTAAAATCTGTTTTTATAAACGTTTAGACAAATCGCAGCACAACTTTGCGAGTTTTGTGTATTATTGAATACAAATGATCTAATAACATTACCATTTCTAAAACAAATTGAAGAAAGTTATAATGAAAAAGCCTATGGATTACAAATTTGAACATCTAAATGTTTGAGTGTTAAAAAAAAAATCCCACTGTGATTCTCATTTCTTTTACAAATAAAATATTTCGAGCAATTGAGAAATAAATTTTCAATATGTAAGTTATAATATCAATATATTGAGTGATTAAAGATTAATAAAAGACATTTTCACACCGGGCTAATTTTTATTATAAGTATTATATAAATTGTCAGCAATTAAAGATATAAAGGATAAAGATTTTTTTCTAGAATGCTATAGGCAGCACTATTTTTAAATTGTAATTTTTCTGATAATTTCCGTTGTTAAATAACCAAAAATGTATTAGACTAGAATAGTGGGGTTACGTATTTTAACATGTATGTATTAAAAGTTCAATACACACTTTACAAAAATAATATTTCACTGAAACTTTAAGAAATGTTGCATCGTTAAAAATATAAAATGTTCTCACGTTTTTTGTCTCAAATATTATTTCACAAGGTCGGACCATCCTTATTGGTTCGATCCAGACCGTCACCAATTACCCATAGCGCAGTACTAGTGCGACATAAAACCTAACCAACCCTATTTCACAAGGTTAACTATCACTTGCATTTATTTTCAATGCCAGTGAATCAAAATATAAATTTAAATAAAAGATAAATAACAAATGTGTTAGAGAAATACTACAGCCTATAATTTTGACTTGTACATTTAACGAGCAACATTATAAAAATACCCTCATTAAATTTTACAACATGAAATATTTTGAATTTGATATCAGCCCATTTGTTATGAATTGATATCGATGCTCAAAATACATGCGCATTAAATAAAACAGTCCGTTTGACTAATCGAAATCGAATCAGGGCCACTTACTTGCAAAGGAGGCAAAGATGTTATGACTGTGTAAAAATTTACATCTTATTCAAGTACTTTGCCACTATTAATCCTTTTTTTCAAGGTTAATAATATATTATTTTATCAATTTTGACTTGATTTAGCAACATAAAGATTCATAAGAGCAATAAAAACCATTTATTTGAAATTAGGTACAGTCAGTAACAAAAGTATCCGAACACTAGCAAAAATTCTTATGTAAAAAAAGTACACTTAAAACTGTTTTGTTAAATAAATCCTTATCGAATCATGTTCTTAGACTGACTAAAAACAGGATTCGATAAGGGTTTATTTAACAAAACAGTATTAACTCTACTTTTTTTTACATAGGAATTTTTGCTAGTGTTCGGATACTTATGTTACCAACTGTATGTTACTTCAATATAGATTATTTGTGAAATTTTAAATTGTCTTTTAAAGGAATTAACATGTAATCATGTTTAAAAATAGTTAAAATTGTGATATCAAAACTGTAGCATTTATTCAACAAGACTTATTACTACAAACACATATGAGCTCGATGCCCCAGTGCAGTGAATATTACAAATAATTTCAATTATTAATAAAGTATAACAGATAAAATTTATTATTAGATTTACATATTTCAAATCCTAATTAATATAAATAGATATAAATACTAATTCACTTTATCAAATTTATGCGATAAGGGCACATTCTTCTTTACATTTATAAATTATATGTGTACTTCTTTTTCCTTACGGTAAATGTTTCCCTTTCTTTTTCAGCTATTATTAGCAAATGTTGATGTTTCAAAAACAAAGTGCTATATTATGCCAGGTTCTTGTAAAAGTATGCTATAATTTTCTCAAACTATTTTGCTTTAAAATCTTAATTATATGTGCATTAAGATTCTTTTATATATATATTTTTAAACAATTATAAATACTAGCCGTCCCCTTCATACTCGAATTCTCAAACATAAAAGAAATTTCAAAAACCGTGATATTCGTTCTAAAATAGTGCAGCATGCCATAGAAACCGACCATCTACCTGTTTTTAACAATACTAAAATATTCATATCTAACTGTTTGAATTATCATACAAGAATTTTCCTGGAAGGCTGGTATACGAAACAGCATTTTTCACCACTTAATGAGGCATGCGTTCTTCTCAGTGATTACTTTTTGACGTTTTTACTGATGAGGAGCCTGTATAAAGCTCGAAATGTATTTATGTTTAAATGTGTGTTAATGTTTTAAATTGTATATTTTTAAATGTATATTGTCTCGATTTTTAATGTGATTAAAATTTAATAACAAAACGCTGTGGTACTGTATAAAACAATTCATATGATCAAGATTCAGTTAATGGTGGTTTCAATAACAGAATTACAGCAACTGCTGCAAAACTTGTTGTTTTAACGCTAAGATCCTAATTATCACTATGTTTACAGTGCATGTACGAACGAGTTTCCTTTTTTCTGTTATATTGAATTGTTATTTATTAGGTAACTAAAAAAATTTTAATGTTTATTGTTGAAAAAAAAAGGCTTTTATACTTTTATTTTATACGAAAATCTATAAATTTATCAACCATGTCACACTTCAAAAGCCTTTTTTATTGTGAAAATTAAAAGGTGATAAATTTAATGATGGTGGTTACAATAAAGATAAATATAGGTTTAATTTACCTGTGACAAGAAATTTCCCAAATTTAATATCTATTCTGTTAAAACATTAAATAACACTTTTTCTCCATTAACAACTTTTAACAACTTTTCTAATGAAGGTAAATGGGAAATAGATATGCATAATTTCAGGATGCATTAGCTTCAGAATTCTTTTGGTCAGTCAAGCAAACACATTTTACCTAATTAAATACACTTACCATAAATATAGCGGAAAATACATTTTGATGACACACATTTTTACTTCCATTACCCTACTACCGTAGGTAATGGAGGTATTGTATTCGGTCTGAAAATTCGATATCGGGTTTTCACCTGATTTACACGTTTTATGGTACCCTGAGTCCAAAAAAGTGGTTTTTGGCAATTGGTCAGTGTTTATGTATGTATGTGTGTGTGTGTGTGTGTGCGTGTGTATGTATGTATGTGGAGAATCTTCTGGCTATTATAGCTCAGAAACTAATAAAGATAGAGCTACGAGACTTTAGAATTGAAATACGTCTGGTGTACAGATGAAATTTCCAAATTTTGGTGAAAATTGAAAAACCGGAAGTGGTACATCGGAAACCGGAAGTGGGACCGTAAGTTCGTATCTCAAAAACGGCTCTAACGATTTTCTTCAAACTTGGTATATAAACACTCTATTAGATGTCTTTTCGAATGATATAGTTGGTTAGTTCAGCAAAATCGATAGGCGTCCTGTATAAATAGCTCAATTTCAGGTCTTGCAAGTGCGTTCCTTTAAAAACGGCTGTACGGAATTTTTTTTCAAACTCGCCCTATTAACTCACATTTAAATATCCTTTGTATGTAATTATTGTTTTCCGGTCAATAATTGATTTTTTGTAAAAGTTGGTATCTCAAAAATTGCTCTAACGATTTTCTCTTTAGGTCACTTTTATGTTTTCTGATCACTTTATCTTTCAAAAATGCATATAATACATGCAATAGTGGGTAATGGAAGTCGTGTGGTTGTTTCACACCAGATTTTTTCAGTATGCACTTCGAATTTTGTTCTCTCTTATTCAAATAAAATGTGTAACAAAAAATAACAACAACAACAATAATTATGATAATAATAATGATAATGATAATAATAATAATAATAATGAATGTTAATTTATCGTATGAAGAACTTGTAAATGCATCTCTCTCATTAGAGGTAGAATATGATTTATAAAAAAGAAAGATTTTGAAAGAATACTCTTTAGAATGTTACACTTACTTAGGAAGTTGAGTTTGGGGAAGAAGTTGCAATAAAATAATCTATTCATTGTCGTAAAGTTGTATTCATAAATATTTAAAATGAACAAAAAAATATATATATGAAAAATGTATTTTCACACTTTAACAGAGCTAAAATGCTCTTGAAATTAAAAACATTAAAATTTCTTTTCAAATAAAAAAGTGAAATTTTCAAAACAGTAACAATGACTACATCTTTATTCCTTAAGATACAATTATCAATATGTAATTTATCACATAGTTTCAATATTATGAAATGAATAGCCTTTTTTGTTTTTGTTTCCTTCTGCAAAAAGTAATTATTGCAATCATTACGAATTATTATCTTCATTAGGAAGTGACTATATAGTCCAGTCAAAATAGGAAAAATAGAAGAAAAAAATCGTGTAGTTTTGAAATTTTGCATACTCATAGCCGAGGGGGTCCTGAACAACATACTAAAAGTCCCCGCCCGTGGGAGGTGAGCGGGGGGCAGGGGGGGCAATTAAGGGGGGCAATTTTCAGTTTTTATTAAATACCTTAAAAACTATCGCATTTAGAGAAAGAATGTCAATTACAAAATTAATCTACGTAAAATTTCCTACAAAAATGTATGCAACATTTTGTTTGTACGATCATTAGTTTAGAAGATATAGGGAGATGAAATAACACATTTTCTTGAAAAATTCTTTTTTGCAATAGTAAAATCAACTAAAGTGTGCAATTAAAAGGGTTCTTGTCAAATATTTTCTAATGTAAAAAACAAATATATACATAGGGAATATGCAAGGATAATACAGCATATTTTGTAAGTTTTAAATAATTTTAAGGCTAGTAGGCGCAAGTGGCGGTTTGAGTAAAAATCTGGAAAGTCCAGACAGAAGGAAGTCTGGAAGTCCAGACAAAATAGGAAAAATAGAAAAAAAAATCGTGTAGTTTTGAAGTTTTGCACACTCATAGCCGAGAGGGTCCTGAACAACATACTGAAAGTCCCCGCCCGTGGGGGGGGGCGGTAAGCGGGGGCAGGGGGGCTTTTAAGGGGAGGGCAATTTTCAGTTTTTATTAAATATCTTAAAAACTATCGCATTTAGAGAAAAAATGTCAATTACAAAATTAATCTACGTAAAATTTCCTACAAAAATGTATGCAACATTTTGTTTGTACGATCATTAGTTTAGAAGATATAGGGAGATGAAATAACACATTTTCTTGAAAAATTCTTTTTTGCAATAGTAAAATCAACTAAAGTGTGCAATTAAAAGAGTTCTTGTCAAATATTTTCTAATGTAAAAAACAAATATATACATAGGGAACATGCAAGGATAATACAGCATGTTTTGTAAGTTTTAAATAATTTTAAGGCTAGCAGGCGCAAGTGGCGATTTGAGTAAAAATCTAGATAACGAAGACCCAAAACCGATCAACATTAAAAAAAAAAAAAAAATCGTGTAGCTTAGAAATTGAGCACAGTTATAAAGTTAATTGCTCTGAATAACATACTAAAAGTCCCTAACCATGGGGGGGGACATTTAAAGTGGGCACATTTCAGTTTTTATTAAGTACATTTAGAGAAAAATAATCTCAATTGCAAAAATAATCTACGTGAAATTTCCTAAAAAAATTGTATATTCTATTTTGTTTGTATGATCAATAGTTTAGAAGATATAGGGGAACAAAATAACACATTTTCTTGAAAAATTCTTTTTTTTTTTTTGCAATAGTAAAATCAACTAAATTGTGGAATTAAAAGGGTTCTGATAAAATATTTTCTAATGTACAAAATAAATATATGCATAGGGAATATGTAAGGATAATACAGCATGTTTTGTACGTTTTAAATAATTTTAAGGTTAGTAGGCGAAAGTGGTGTTTTGGTAAAAATCCAGATAACGAAGACCCAAAACTGATCAACATTAAAAAAAATCTTATATCTCTGAGACTTTTTTTCTCTAAATGCGATAGTTTTCAAGATACTTAATAAAAACTGAAATGTGCCCCCTTTAAATGCCCCCCCCATGGTTAGGGACTTTTAGTATGTTATTCAGGGCACTTAACTTTATAACTGTGCTCAATTTCTAAGCTACACGATTTTTTTTTTTTTAATGTTGATCGGTTTTGGGTCTTCGTTATCTAGATTTTTACTCAAACCGCCACTTGTGCCTACTAGCCTTAAAATTATTTAAAACTTACAAAACATGCTGTATTATCCTTGCATATTCCCTATGTATATATTTGTTTTTTACATTAGAAAATATTTGACAAGAACCCTTTAAATTGCACACTTTAGTTGATTTTACTATTGCAAAAAAAGAATTTTTCAAGAAAATGTGTTATTTCATCTCTCTATATCTTCTAAACTAATGATCGTACAAACAAAATGTACTATACATTTTTGTAGGAAATTTTGCGTAGATTAATTTTGTAATTGACATTTTTTCTCTAAATGCGATAGTTTTAAAGATATGTAATAAAAACTGAAAATTGCCCCCCTTAAATGCCCCCCTGCCCCCCCGCTCGCCCCCACGGGCAGGGACTTTTAGTATGTTGTTCAGGACCCTCTCGGCTATGAGTGTGCAAAACTTCAAAACTACGCGATTTTTTTTTTCTATTTTTCCTATTTTGACTGGACTTATCCAGATTTTTACTCAAACCGCCACTTGCGCCTACTAGCCTTAAAATTATTTAAAACTTACAAAACATGCTGTATTATCCTTGCATATTCCCTATGTATATATTTGTTTTTTACATTAGAAAATATTTGACAAGAACCCTTTTAATTGCACACTTTAGTTGATTTTACTATTGCAAAAAAGAATTTTTCAAGAAAATGTGTTATTTCATCTCCCTATATCTTCTAAACTAATGATCGTACAAACAAAATGTTGGATACATTTTTGTAGGAAATTTTACGTAGATTAATTTTGTAATTGACATTTTTTCTCTAAATGCGATAGTTTTTAAGATATTTAATAAAAACTGAAAATTGCCCCCCTTAAATGCCCCCCCCTGCCCCCCGCTCACCTCCCACGGGCGGGGACTTTTAGTATGTTGTTCAGGACCCTCTCGGCTATGAGTATGTAAAATTTCAAAACTACACGATTTTTTTCCTCTATTCGTCAAATTTTGGCCTTCGTTGCCTGGACTAATACATATATACATTCGGATGCGTTGAAAAAAAAAAAAATGCATTATATCTTCTATGTTTCGATATCAGTGATATTGTCTTATGTAGGTATTATTTATGATTTCTCGTTTTGTCTGTTTTAAACAAGAGCAAAGCTGTATGCTGTTTTCACTGTAGAATTTGCAAAATGTTCTTAAATAAAATGTATTTCAACATTTAAGGAAAATTGTGATTATGGGACTGATGATAAATCTTAGTTATTTTACATGATCATAACAACTAAAAAACATTTTAATATTTCACATAATTTACTTTTTAATTAGATGTATATATATATATATATATATATATATTGGGGTAATAAAAGAGATTGGATATATACGGTGCCGACTGCCAAATGGTTAACAAAATATTTTTAATTGTAATATACTCCCCGCGACAAAAAGATAGGTACAAAGTGTTTTTTCTTTGATTTTTCATAAAATAACATTATATAAATTGTGTTTATCATTTATTATTATCATAAAATAACACTATTCCCGGACTAATTTTTCTTTTAAGGCTAATTTAGAAAAGTTTTAAGACTAACGTTTTTCTAATTTAAGACTACACTACGCGACAAAAAGATAGGAACAAAGGGGTTTTTTAAATTTTTTATAAAATAACATTATCTAAACTGTGCTGATTATTTATTATAACAAAATATTATCATATCAAAAACATATTAAATATTTTAATCATATTCAAAATATTCATATTCAAAATAATCATATTCAAAAATTAAAAAAAAAAAAAAAAAAAAAAACTTTGTTCCTATCTTTTTGTCGCGGAGTGCAGTCTTAAATTAGAAAAATTTTAGTCTTAAAATTTTTCTAAATGAGTCTTAAAACAAAAATTAGTCAGGGAATAGTGTTATTTTATGATAATAATAAATGATAAGCACAATTTAGATAATGTTATTTTATGAAAAATCAAAGAAGAAACCCTTTGTACCTATCTTTTTGTCGCGGGGTGTATGCAAGTTCTTATGGTGTTAAACAAAATTCTGCATTTCCCAGAAAATTTCAGTATACTGCAAATGTTTCATATAATGTGAAACCTGTACATTAAAAAATTCATATATGACGTCACACCCGTAATTAATAGCACGTCGTAATTTCTGCTGTCACCCATTATACAATGCTATTCTTTTAAATTTTAGAATTAATTTTATTTAATGTTCTAAAATTCTTTTAGTTAACAGTTATAAAAGATGATGGAAACAGTTGGTTTTATATTGTGGTCTAATTATCAAATTAGTTACAGGTTACAAGGGAAAATATTTTTTCATATTCAAAAGGTAATTCTTTTATGAAATATACGCAAATGTATAATTATGAATTTATGATGGAATAAATGCTCACATATTTCAAAACTTCTTCAGAATTTAAAAATAAATTTACTGAATTTGATATAGTTTGCAGAAAGAAACATTCGGAATAAACCAGATCAATTGCTAATGCAAATATTTTGACCGTTTAGGAAAATATTATTACATATCAGCACTTTTATAAACAGTTCCAAGTAACTGATTTTTATTCACTGTTATTTCACATACATTTCACATAAAGATTATAGAAAATGCAAAGTTTTTGATTATTCATTCAATAGTTAGCTTATTTAAAATAATTACTTTTAATGATTTTTTCTTTTTAAATTCTTAAATTCCATTCTTAATCTTCTCAATCTTTAAATTCTTATTATTCATACTTTTTTTTTTTTTAACATTTTCACTAGCAAAAATACAGCATGGATGGAATACGGCTATTAAAGTAAATATCAGTAAGAAAAAAAGTAGATAACTATCTTACGAAAAAAAAAACGGCCGTAACGTTTTCTACGATACATTGCCTGCCACGCAAATAAACGATATCTGAGCTCGGTTGTTATCCAGTGACTACTGTTGCTGTATGATGGATGAGGTGTGTTATGAATAATCGGTGGGC
Source organism: Salticus scenicus (assembly GCA_963930645.1). Lineage (NCBI taxonomy): Eukaryota > Metazoa > Arthropoda > Arachnida > Araneae > Salticidae > Salticus > Salticus scenicus. The sequence continues at coordinate 390,750,692 of OZ005649.1, forward strand.
ATTTTTTTTTTTTTTTTTTTTTTAATTCTTATTCTGTATATGGTTCTACATTTTTTGTCTTATGTGGCATATGTGGCCTATCGGAATTACATTTAGATGTTTTTTCTTTTCCGTAATAATGTAAAGTTTGTGATACAATCCATAATGTATTGAATTGTATTTAATTACCCTCAAACTTTTGAATGTTAAATAAAATTTAGTGTACCGCATATATAAAAAATATAATTCTTTAAATAAAGAAGAAACATATACTTATTTTTGCCTTTTAATTGAAATATTATTTTTATCTAATGCACAAAAAAGAAAAAAAACATCTTTATTTTTGTCCATTTCATGGATATAATCACTTTCTAATGCTTAATAATTAATTTCCTTCCAGTAATCGAAGCATTATGTTTATTTATTTATTTATTTATTTTAATAGTATTTTTCATTTATCATAGATGCTCTTTAAAAACAGTTATTAAATAAAATTGAATTAAAATTGATTAACTATTATTATTTCTTTTTTGTGTTTGTTAGAATGGTTATCTCCAGTTATTTTAGATCAAAATTTTTTCAACATATTTTGAATTAGAAATCAACTCTACTGCTTTAAGCAGAAAAGTTAATAGTTCAATAATAAAAGTTTACACTTTGAATGAACTGCAACTGAGAAATGTTCGCAAAATAATGAATGTAAATAAACTATCAACGATACATAAAAATAAATATCATAACGAATATAACATTTTAATAGCATATAATTTTAATAAAATATTATGGTGTGACCTTTTCTTTTCTAAATTTGTTGAAATTTTTCATTTTTTCACAAAGCTTACTTTTCAGAAAAAATTCAATAATTATTAGTATAAAAATTATTACTTATGCTAAAATTATATAAAATGCAATTGATGATATGATAACAAACAGGCTATCCAAATTTTATTTTTCTATGTTCATTTGTTTATAAAGTAAACGAAAAAGAAGAAAACGAAAAAAAACAAGTTATTGCTTTAATTTTGTACATCAGTATACTTTATGTTAGCTCCAGACAAATAATGATAATAATAATAATAATAATAATAATAATAATAATAATAATAATAATAAGGCACTTCACATAAATATGTGTCGTCCTTTTGGTGAACGACGCCCAGTAGGGGACCCAGTTTTCTTGAAAATTTCCAAATTTCTAAGCTTGAAAAGTGTATAGCTGCAGACTATATATCAGACGTATATCGCAGTGAGAGGATGTTTATGAAAATAAACATTTTCTAGATGGGATGAAAAGCACTACCGCTTGAGAACGATTGAGCTGTCCCTCTCACGCTCTTAAATTATGCTGATTCAATATCGGAGCATATCGGTCCATAGCTGCTCTTCTGTGCTCCATTTTTCAACGTGTATGGTAAAACTACATATTAGCTTTTATTGAATATAAATGCACGGAACTTGATATGTATTAGGCGAGACGTAGCAACCCCGTAATCCAAATAATTCCCCAACTTAACTACTTTTTTTTTTTTTTTTAATCTATTTTGATCATTTATTCCTTCTGGTGTTAGCATTTTCATCTTCACATACTTCTCATTGTTAGTTTTTTTTTATCCCATGTTATTTTCTGTGGAATTTTTACATTTCTTCCCGTTTTTCATATTCTAAAGTGCGGAGCCTTTATACAAGAGAACGTTTTTTTTTTAAATCTATTTTGATCATTTATTCCTTTTTTTTTTTTTTTTTCATGCTATTTACTGTGGGATTTTTACATTTCTTCCCGTTTTTCATATTCTAAAGTGCGGAACCTTTATACAAGAGAACTTTTTTTTTTTTTTTTTTTTTTTTTTTTTTTTGTATATCGGTCGGGATGTGAAGCTGCAATTTTTCCCCTATTACAATTTCCTCGTAATTATATCTCAGCATCTATTGTTTAAACTTCCACCAAACTGAATGCAAAATATATTTATTGAAGGGGCTGTGATTAAATGTTTATACCCTGTTTAAATGTTATAACTGGTAGATGGCGCTCTTATGTAATATATATATATATTAACTTTTATATATATAATACTTTTCTGTTTTTTTTATAAGTTTGAACCAGTTTCCTAAAAATAACTGGTGTTTTTCATAAAACGTTCCATATTTCAAGAAATTACTAGTATTTCCAATGATATATTTGATGGTTACTCATATATTGAAAAAACATTACGGGTAAATATTGAGCATATTAGCTGCTCAAACTTTCTCATTTTTATTTTATTTTATTTTGCAGTCGAACTTGGATAGTTCGAAGTTGAAGGGACCTGAGAAAAATTCGAAATATCCAAAAATTCGAATTAATATACTATTTCATACTTGCTAGCATACTAATTAAATTTCCGTAGTATTGTTAACTCCGCCTTCTTTTTCACACCAGTATCCGTTTTAGAGTTTTTTTCTTCTTATTTAATCGTAATTGCATTTGCAAAATATTACTTTAAAAATTTACTGGTGTGAAAAAAAGGGCGGGTCTAACACCACTACAGAATATTAATTAGGATGTTGGCAAGCATGCTGTTTTGTCAAAAAGAAGAGATAAATAAAAAAAATTAAAACTCTACGATCAAATATTTAACATATAAACTTTATATCTGAGAAAACTGCTACATCCCCCCCCCCCCCATCCATTAAATCAATATTTTTTACGAGCTTAATTATTCAACACTTTTTTAAAAAAATAGACATTTTTTATTGCTTCTTCAAGTACAATCTTTGTGTCATAGCATATGACTTCAACCTATCAGTTGTTACAAAAATAGAATCTTATACATCAGACATGACTTTCAATTCAAAAAACCCTCGAAGTTCATGTATATGCACCGTATCTTCTGATGCACTTTTCTTGTATTTCCTTTACCTTATTTTGAAAGACTATTAAAATAAATAATGAATTTTAACTGAGAAAACATCTTTAAAATTTTTTTTACTGTAATATTTTAAAGTTAATCGTATGAAAAATTCGAATTATCCAAAATAGAATTCGAATTATCCACGATATTTTAACATTATTTCAATACAAAATTCAAGGGACCGAGTAAAAAACTCGAATTATCCAGAATTTCAAATTAAACAATCGAATTATTCAAGTTTCTTTGTATTTTTTAACGTAGGAAAGTACAGGCGAATATTTTGTGATTACTATAACATACTAGAATTTTTACATTATTACTGTGGACAGAAAAATTAAATGTAGTTATTATTGTCTTCATTTTATCGAAAGAACATTTATTCAGTATACAGAAGGTATTGGTGTTTCGATGAAATAATTCTAATTTAAAAACATATTCACTGAAACTGTTTTATGATTTATTGCACGAACTCAAAACTCACATGGTTATTCCAGACAAATTAATTTAATTAAGTATTCAGCGAAAATTTGTAAGAATTGTATCTAATTTAAAATTTTAAGAATTCTACAAGTCTATTCACTGAGATTTTTTATATTCACGATTTTTTCCCTTTTTTTTTTTTTTTTTTTTTTTTTTTTAATAAATAACCGTTTTGATTTATTTTAAATAAGAAAATAAACAGTTTAGTTGGTAAAGAAATAAGTAAATTGTTTTATGTTTGTTTCATACTTATTCTTATATTTTTCAAATGTTATAATAAAAATTTTAAACGTAAAATTACTCATGCTAAAATAAATATATACAACATGAAGTTACGTTATTATAGTCGGAATATAAAAATTATTATGAAAATCAGAAAACCAAAAGAATTAGCTTTCAAAAGATAATAAACAAATTATATTTTTATCATCTGAATTTATTTTTAAAAAACAAAAGTAAATATTATGAATTAACATTTCTTCTCAATATTAAATAAACAATACAACATAACTTTTAAAAATTGTATCATTGTTTAAATAAACGTCATCGAAAAAATATGCAATCAGAGTCTTAATTAAAATTGAAATTCTTCTGAGAAAAACTTTTACTTCTGTTGAAAAAAATATATTCTTTGATCATGTAAAGAGATAGATTTTTCGCAGTTTTAATATTGAAATTGCATTTATTTATCCATTTAATTTATTTGTTTTTAATAGCTGAATCCTGTCATTATCATACAAATTTTTAAGAAGAAATTTATTATTTGTTTATTTTATTATTACTTAGATGAAACCAAAGAACATTTTTACATTTCTTTTTTTACATGAATTTCTACAATTTATAATATCTAGGGTTATTTCGAATAATTTTCATAAAAAATATTTATACATCTCAATGTATATATATATATATATATATGCGTGTGTGTGTCGAGAAACTTGAACGATTTATTACTACTAAACATTTTTTAAAAATTAATTCTAAAGTGGCTTTTTTCACATATTATTTGAATATTTTGATTATTACTTTTTTGTTACTTTTAGAAAAAAAAATACTAAAGAATTTATTATAACTATACTAACAAAATTTAATAAATTTACTAAAAAAATAATTAAAAGTTACAACTGAAAGCATAATTCCTTTCTTCAAAATATATCGTATATGATTTTTATTGCATTAAAGGTATGTATTTTTGAAACGCAAGTTTTAAACTTATATTTTTAAAATGTTATTTGGCAAATATTACTCACTAGATTACATAAAGTCATATTATTTTTTATAAGATATTATTATTATTATTATTATTACTATTATTTTTAAGAATCAAATATACAACTTTAAATATTAATGAAATACTTTAGTAATTTCAGTAATTTTTAAGAGTTTTTTTTTTTTTTTAATATATATATATATATATATATATATATATATATATATATATTTAATGAAACCTATCATCCATCCGAAAATTTCGAAAATTTAATGCTGGTTTAGATTCAAAATATTCTTGTTTACTAGAATAGTAACCATACCGCATTTTGCTCGTTAGAAATTGAATAAATTACTTATATTTCTCTACGTAATGCCAATTACATGAAATTGTATCTAGTAACTATTTATTGTTTTATTATTTATATGAATAATTAAAAATACAACTGTAAAGTTAGCTATCGAAAAATCCCAATGTTGAATTTAACTAGACATTATTTTTCTATATAATCAGCAATTTTCAGTGAAAAAAAACGCTAGCTGGAAAAAAAAACTGTAAAATGTCAATACAGGACTAGCTAAATTATTATTTTTCTTTAAAATCTTTAATATTTAGCCAAATGTAGCTTTTTTTTTTTTTTTTTTTTTTCTACTTGAAATTCATAAATCATTATTTTTACTAATTTTTACCTTTTGTTTAAACAGTTCACAATTTTAATATTATTATTTATGTGATTAATACAGATGTGATAATACTTCGTTAAAATAAATGTTTTAAAATTTCAAAAACGAATAAATGTAGATTTTAAATTAATACATCTAATAATCTAATTTCAAAATTTATGAAAAAATTTATTCAGTAAAAATGAAAACCAGAAATATTATTTTCAACAACCAATCTTAAAAATTATTTACGTCTAAAATGCCACTTATATCAATAAAATATATTTCATACAATAACATTTCCTAGAAATGATTTAAGTCATGACAGCATTACATCCTAAAAGCTATTTTCTGTCAAGATGTACAGCTATAACATTATATTAGATTACTCGGAAGCATCAAAGCATATTTAAAAAAATGATATAGCAGATGGAATTGACATTTCAATTTATTTTTTTAACAAATGATTACCTGCATAAAAAATGAATCATTTTTCAGATAAACTTTAATCTCTTTTCTGTCGAATTAGAAAACTGTCTTATAATAAAAGTTTGCTATGGAAAATTTTTTGTTATTTAATATGTAATTTTAAAATTAATAATGGAATATATAAATAATAATACATTTTGTTTAAATAAAATTTAGTTATAAAGCCATTAATATAATTTCTTTATTTATGAAACCACAATGTCATTATAATAATAATAATTATTATTATTCTTATTATTATTATTTTAATTTTGTGTTAGTCAATACTTTGACAAATTTTATTTATTACCATTCATAAAATACATATTACAATCGCTAATATTATTCTGCACACATTTTTTCATTTTGTTTGTAAATATGTCTAATTTCATATTTTTGTACGCTCTGTTTCACTATCGGGATTTTATTTCTTTTTCCTGTTTAATTTGGAGGGTCTTCAGTGAGAATTATTGAACTAAAACTGTCATATGAAATATTGTTATACCTAGGTGTAAGCAATTACTGTCTACCATATTATGCATTACATTTTTTTAATTTATTTATTTATTTATTTATTTATTTTACAATAAACATAATAAATTAAGTATAATTCGATATAAATATAAAAGGAAATAAATTTATTTTATACTATTAAAAATATTTTGTAAAACATAAGCAGTTTTTTCTAAAAATATTACAGCTACATTTAAAAGTAAATAAATAAATAAATAAAATAAAATAATTATGAAAAAGTAATAATAATAATAGACCTACACCGAAAAGTCTTAGGTTTTTCTGAAGTTATAAATTCAAATTATTGTTCTTGAGTTATTCATTTTTAAATATATTATTTAACAGTCTTATGATGCAGGTTAACTAAATAAATTCTTATTTATATTATTTAAGTTATATTCTATGCTCAAAAAATCCTTTACATTCACGTTAAAACTTTACATGTGTTACTTTTAAACTAAAATTTTTAATTACCTTAATTTAGTGTATATAAGCCGCACTGGTAGATAAGCCGCAGCTTATTAAAATGTTGCGGAAAAATCAATGCTCTTAGATAAACCGCTTCGGAAGGTAAGCCGCGGCTTATGCAAGCATTGTTACGATGATATGACAGATAAATAAGAAAAAAAGATATCAGTCTTCTGACATCTACGCAAGTTAATAAAAATAATAAATTTTTAATTGTAAATGAAAATGAAAATAATAAAGAAATAATCAGGCATAAAGAAAATAAAATCAAACTATACCAGTAGGTAGATGTAATGGCAACAAATATGAGAAACACGTGAACAAGATGGTGGAATCCAGGCATATATACAAAGTCATAAAAATAATTAATTATAAATAAAAGTAATAAATTATTTTAAAAGGCACTGTATAAAAGAAATAAAATAAAATAAAACAAAGCCAGTATACAAATACGATGCAAAAAATCCAAAGCAAGGGAACAGGATGGCGAACTCCAGACGTATATGCAAATTAATCAAAATAAGAGATTATTAGTTAATAAATAAGAGATTATAAGCGTGAATCAGTACTCGAGAGACTCGAATGCTAAACTTCCGTTTTCGGGGAAGATCGGCTGTTCCAAGAAGTTTGGACGACGGAATTTGGCGTTATTAGATAGCCCGCACTGATAGATAAGCCGCAGTCCCCCCAAAATCAATGTTTTTTTAAAGATTGTCCGCGGCTAATCTTCTCTAAATTACGGTAATTACATTTATTTTCAATTATTTTTATTATATTTGGAGTGGTAAAATAATTTATTGCATATTAGTTCTTTTTTCTTTTTTTGCTAATAAAGTTCAGAATTGTTATTCAAAATAAATATAATATATAGCAAAAATCTCAAATTTCTTCCCATTATTCTGAAACTTTAAAATTCAGTTCGTTAAATAAGACTTCGGTGCGTGAGCATGATGTAATTGAGACGCAAAAGGAGTCTTTGTTCGTAAAATGAGACTCTTAGAGAATTCTTGTAACAAGAAAGCCAAGAATCTCTATTCAAACATGAAGAAGTTTTCTTCTTTCTTTTTTTCTTTTTTATCGTTTCCTAAAATTTGATAGAATAGAAATGAATTTTATAGGAAAATTTTTGGCTCTAACTTGAATTTATTTTAATGAATTATAAAACCAGATAATTAATTGCGGAGTTACATCGGTTTCAAAGGATAGAAAAAGGATTTTTTTTCTGTTTTTATTCATTTATTTTATTTTTTTATGAAACAAATAAAAAATTTTATTCAAAATTTTGAGCCAATAAAAAAACACAATAAAACCAACATTTTCTAAAATTTTCATTAAAATTTTTGAAAAATTCAGACGGTCGGATAAGAATTATTAGAAAAGCAGTGGATAGGATAAATTACGATAGCGTTATCGGAAATTTAAAGAAAAAATCTGTTAGTAACTTGAACGAAGAGTCTTTTTTTTTCTTCTTTTTTTTTTTTTCGATTACAACTAATTTTACAAAGCTATACGTGAGGTAAAACCTACCAAAAATTACACTTTTTTTCATACGAATTTGTTACATTTCCTAAAATTTTAAATTTTACGTTCAGTTGGAAATTGAATTTATCATTATTATTATTTATTAAACATATTTTTTAATGATTTAGTGTTTGGGATCATTAGTTATTTATTTCATAGTCACAAAGTTCTTTTCATCTAGGAAGTTTATCATTGCTCAATAAATGGTTTAAGACAATATAATATATTTATATTAAAAATCGGTATTGTGGCTAAAAATAGCTTAGAGTTTGAGTTGTTAATAATTTAGAAACATATTTTTCTATATTATATTGCAATAAATATGAAATATGTGTTGTGACTGTAAGCACAATCTGATACTGAAGCATAAATACAATGATCACACGTGTGTAATTCCGGTGTAAAATCTATTATATATATATACAGGGTTGAATTTTACATAATCTGCCAAACGAAAGGAGGTGATAGAACAGCCCATGGGGAGCATAAAACACAATAGAAACCCTGTCCTATCTCTAACCGTTTCCGAGTTATGGTAGTTAGAAGAAAAATCTGTTTTTTTCCATCCCGTCTGCAAAAACCCAAATTTGTGAGCTTTCTAAAACACTTACACGCAAAATAAGACCATATTTGGAAAGGGAAGAAAACATCCATCGGGTGACACCATTTACATCAGGATATCTTAATTTGACGCCGAGCTACAAGCGCTAAAACATTGACGAAGTTTAAAATCGAGTTGTCGCCAAATTCTTTAACCGGCAATTCTGCAAACACCGTTCAAGCTACAATCGGTCAAATTTATCAAAAACTTCTCCATTCCACAAGCTTTAGAATGAGCTTACAATAAACCATATCGGTGTTCTAGTTCAGGAGAAATTTAGCATTTTGTTTGAAAAACATTCATCACTGAACTCGACGTTTCTCGAAAAGGAGACTCATGGGGTGCCATTGTCGTTCCTGATTTCATGTCCGCCTTCAGCCCGCTGTTTTTTAGATGAAAAAACGAAAGTTTTATAAGACATACAAGAAAAGTAGCAGTTGTATTAAGTTTAAAAACACAATAGAATGGAAACAAAAGAAGTATGACGTTCATCCCGTCTTTCACAAAGGAATATGCAAAAAAAAAAGTCATATCTCACGTTTATGATTAAAGCACATATGCATTCGAAAGGATGTGTGAAATTTAGTGCCGCCTCTGAAATTGGTCACCCCCACACCTGATACATGCCCTTGCCCGCTTACGAACGGAAACCACAGTAGCGCTTAGCGAAAGCTCATCCCTCAGTTTCATTATTGAATCATCGAGCCGGCTGCTTAAATCTTGCAAACTGGCAACTTCTGTGCGGTAAACTTCTTGCTTCAGGAAATCTCAAACATAGAAGTCCAATGGAGTGAGATCTGGCGATCTAGGTGGCCAAGGAATTGGTCAATTACGACCAATCCATCGCGGATACTGATGAGTCAAGAAGTCCCGAACGGCATTGGAAGAATGTGCAGGGGCCCCATCGTGTTGGAAAATGATTTCCGCTTGTTGACGTACAGGAATGACATCAAGTAATCCTGGAAGATGATGTTCCAAAAACTTCAAATATGTATTACTTGTCAGATGACGTTGGAACACATGTGGACTTATCAAGCGATCGCCAACCACTCCAAGCCAAACATTTAAGCTGAATCGCGTCTGAAACGATGAGTTTCGTGTTACAAATGGATTTTGTTGAGCGTAGTGATGCCAGTTATGTAAATTTAACATGCCATCCCGAGTGAAAAGTGACTCATCTGTCCACAGTATCGTTCTAAGGAAATGGTGCTCCTCAATATCTCGCTCCAAAAGCCAGCGGCTAAATGTTACCCGCTTTTGGAAATCTGAGCGGCGTAATTCTTGTACCGGTGTAAAGTGGTATGGATGATACTGGTTTTTGCGCAAAACATTTATCACTTTACTTTGGGAGATTCCACCTTCTCTCGCAAGTATGCGTGAACTCATATTTGGATTTTCCTCCACTCGGTCGAGTACGGACTCCTCAGCGGTGGCGGAGCGGCGACCATGGCCCCTTTCGTACACCCTAACGAACGACCCATTCTCCCTAAGCCTTCGATGAATTGCGGCAAATACAGCACGGTTGGGAGCACGACGATGTGGATAACGTAGACGGTACTCTTCTGCGGCTCTCCGAGAGTTACCATCGCAAAATCCATACACAAAATGCATATCGGCGTATTCTTCATTTGTAAAACTAGGCATATCTGTTTACAGGTTCGAAAGTATGACAATTTGATCCCTGTGATGACTTCAGTTGAAAATAAAAGTCAGAAGGGTAAACAAAAAGGGATAAAATTTCAATATTAATTTACAAAGGTAGAAGAAAAAAAGTGCAACGGAATAAGAACCAACTTGGTTAATTCATGCCAATTTAGGAAAACATACTAAGTATAAACTAAGAGAGACCAAGTAGATGTGACAGCAGCGTGAAAATAATCGGCCGAACTCAGGAAAAGTTCAGAAAATGCTAAAGCAAGAAGCAGCATAAAACGTAAAAGAAGCTGACGAGCTAATGAGCTGTTACAGATTGACTCGCCTTTTGTACCCGCGAGTGGGATGCGCGAGCAAGAAGGTTGGAATACATCTGCATATCACTAAGAGTCCATATGCAGATAGTCACGAATTTGCATACGTTCCATTTACTCACAATCGTTTCGTTTTCCGAATTTCGACGAACGCCGTTTTCAGTGATGTATTGCAAACAAAAGGCTAAATTTCTCCTGAACTGGAACACCGATATGGTTTATTGTGAATTCATTCTAAAGCTTGTGGAATGGAGAAGTTTTTAGTAGATTTGACCGATTGTAGCTTGAACGGTGTTTGCAGAATTGCCGGTTAAAAAATTTGGCGACAACTCGATTTTAAACTTTGCCAATGTTTTAGCGCTTGTAGCTCGTCGTCAAATTAAGGTATCCTGATGTAAATGGTGTCCCCCGATAGGATTTTTTCTGCCCTTTCCAAATATGTGCTTATTTTGCGTGTACGTTTTTCAGAAAGCTCACAAATTTGGGTTTTTGCAGACCGGATGGAAAAAAACAGATTTTTCTTCTATCTACCATAACTCGGAAACTGTTAGAGATAGGACACTGTTTCTATTGTGTTTTATGCTCCCCATGGGCTGTTCTATCACCTCCTTTCGTTTGGCAGATTATGTCAAACTCACCCTGTATATTATAAGTACAAAAAAGATCAAATTTTAGCGATGTCACTCCGAATTTATAAATTCTCTAAATATTAAGCATATGCAAATTCAGAGCATAGAGCCATTTTAACTATAATATAATTATTATAAAACAGCACCACAGAACTGGTGTTTAGAATTAACAAGTACAAAACTTTGAATAAACACCATAAAATGAAAGAACTCGCAACAATTGTTTCGGGTCGAAATAAAACACGACCCTTCATCAGGTTTCCGCTTGACGAAAAAACGTGTATTTTTTTCGACTCGAAACAATTTGTGAGTTCTGGTATTTTATGGCGTTTCTTCAAAGCTTTGTACTTATAATATAATTAGTTTAATAGAAATTAGATGTGTACTTGAAGCAAACATTATTCAATGTTTTGCGTTCTTGCTTTTTACAAGAAAAAAAAAAGTCATGAATGAACCGTTGGTAATTTTTGCCCATTCTGATTATCAAAATTTAAAAATAGCTTCATCTGCCTTATTTAGTTGAAGATCCCCCCCCCCCCCTCAACAATAAAGGAATTTGTTTTTTGTAGAAAAGTAGTAATATTTACAATACGTTACATTTCACAACAAATGTGCAACTTCAGATACTATTATAACACATTACATTGCTCGGCATGAAAATTGCTTCCAACACCGATTTTGCAAATTCTTCTATAAAATGATCATCTGAATAAGAATAGGACGAACATTTTGCCCTATCACCCACCGTTTAGGGGGGAATCCCCCCCCCCCTGTTTTTAATACTTTTCGGTAATTTTATCTCTGTGAATTTGATTTATAGTGGTGAAAAGAAATATTTTAACTAATAAATACCTTCTGAAGGCGTAAATAGATAAAAAAAAATCTGTAACATAAACATTTGCAGCAAGGGGAAGATTTTTTTTTTCTTTTTTTGTGTGTGTGTGTGTGGGGGGGGGGGGGGATTTGTCACTGAAATTATAAGTCGCATTTATTATATTTTCTTAATCAATTATTATTATCACTTATTACATATTATGTATTTTTTATTTTTAAGAGTTAAATCAATTATTTTCCCTTCTCCAAATAAAATTCATGGATATAAAATTACCGAAGAGGGATAAAAATTGGGAAAGGAGGTGACATCCCGAAAACACGATGGGTGGTGGGTTGAAATCATAGATACAGTAATAAATATATAGATCTATCATCCCCATGTTATCGAGCAAAAATTTTTCATGCCGAAAAAAAATTCTAATATCAGCCATTCACCTTTAGTAAATAAATTATTCATAAATTTTATTTACTGAATTATTCGTTTGTATTCCTGTGTGTGATTTACTCGGGGAAAGGCAGCCATTAGAGTGACTTTTCCCAAGAAAAAAGGCATCACTTTTTCCCTCTCGCTGATCAATCTTTGTCTTATTACTATATCTATGGTTGAAATGGGGGTCATATTCGAATTCAGGAGGTTATTTTAAATAAAAATCAGGAATGGTATCATCAGGGCTGGAACAATTCTTTTTTTCTTTACAGCGTAGTGTTATTCAAAATGATAAAAATAATATATATTAATAGTTTAATTATGCTTCTACAGTTATTTTAGTGCTTCAAACGTGTCAATAAAACTATTCTTCCATTAGGAAAAATCGTATATTTATGTTTCATTATTTCTAATCCACAATTTAGATATCATAACCGAAATTGATATATTAATCACTGTGTCAAAGAATTCTATAATTCACGATTTTAATGAACTTATTTGAACATCAGTAATTGTTTTTTTTTTTTACATTTTTAAATACAACTATTGTTATTATTATTTTTTTTTTTAGCCCTTCATGGTTTACATTTTTTTTTTTTTTTTTTTTTTTTTTTTTTTAACAAAATAAATAATTAAATAAAAAAATTATAAAAGAAACTTTAAGTTCCGCCTACATTTTATTTCATTTTAATGTTCTTGTTCTTTTGAAAGAGAAAAGAGTGGTTGGTTTTATTAACACGCTTTTATTAGCTTCACCTGTATGTATGTTTGTATGTTTGTTTGTATGTCTGTATGTATAATGTATGTTTGTAACCGCTCCGGGAGCAAACAAAAAATCTATATCGTAATAAAAGACTGTCCCTACGTGAACGCTGTGGCTGTGAGGTAAAGCTCCGCGCAACGAACCTAAAGGTCTAGCGTTAGAGCCCAGTCAGGGGAGGTTTTTTAAAAATGGTTTTTGTTAAATTCTAAATTATTTTAATTAAAGATTTAAATATTATGGCGTGTCACTCACACGATTTTCTCTTACCCTGCATTTTAATACTAAGATAGATATTTTGTGCTTTTTAGTTCACATTTCTATAAAAACGTGTTCTTTAATTTTTTAAAACTATAATATTTTATTGTTTAACACGCTTTTATTAGCTTCACCTGTATGTATGTTTGTAACCGTTCTGGGAGCAAACAAAAAATCTATATTGTAAAAAAAGTCTTTCCCTACGGGAACACTGTGGCTGTTAAGTAAAGCTCCGGGCTACGAACCTAAAGGTCATACTAGGCTAGACGTATTAATCCTGGACGATAGGACCAATGCCGCAGCCCTGCCGTTCCGCTGTTCGATGTCTTTTTCTAGTCAATTTTGTACCTTTATTACTTCCTGTTTTTTTTTTTTTTTTTTTTTTTTTTTTTTTTTGGTTTTGGTCCCATGCTATTTCTATGGGTTTTTTAGCTTTTTTTCCCCTTTTTTTCTACATTCTAAAGTGCGGTGACCTACCCCATTTTCAATTTTTACTTTCTTTTACCTATATATATGGTAGAGAAAGTTTTGTGTGTGTGTGTGTCAAATTTTCGAGATTGAGTTTTTGCTATATTTACACGAAATGATGTTTTGAACGGTTGGTCTGTGTGTGTGTTTCTATGTGTGTCTGTGTATTTTGTATACCAAGAGGTAAGAAAAGACCGGGGAAGGGACCACTGTGTCGTTGGAGAGATGAAGTTTGGAAAAGCAGAATGGAGAAGAATTGCAGAAAACAGAGCAGATTGGAATGACCTAGGAGAGGCCTTCATTAGTGGATTGATCATCAGTGGATTGGTGTTCGCAGTTAATTGATAAAGGCTGAAATTGATGATATATATATATATATATATATATATATATATATATATATATATATACATACTGTTAAAAAATTCTGTAAAAATAAAGCACTTTTTTAACATAAATAAAGCACAGGTTTCTATGTATTTTTACAGCTAGTTCTGTAAAAATAATTAAAGACTGGTTGCTTCACATTGTGCTGTAAATCGGGATCAAAATTTTCCAGAAATCTTTTAGTGCGCATGAAATGATTTCTCAACCAATCAGTGCTGATGTTGACCTTATCTGTTTTTGTAAAGAAATGTCGTTGTGAGCGCGATTGGCAAAGTGCTGGCCTCTAGAACAGAAGATTGTTAGTTCGAATCCCGGGCTGTCGAAGACCGTTTGCTCCGCATGAAAAAATAGAGTAAATTATATGTGTAAAAAAAAAAAAATAATAAGTAGCTTATTGTTGTGAATTACTCCCTGCACGCGTGTGTAATAATTGCAGGAAATATTTTTAAAGCATACTGTGAAAATTACAGCTCACATGAGTAAAAATAGCAGCAAATTTATTTTACTGCACATTGTAAAAATACAGCACAGTGAGTACTTTTACCAGCACACTGTGCTGAAATCTACTACAGAAAGTTTTAACAGTGCATACATACATACATACATATATCATTAAGTATATATAAAGAGAGAGAGAGATTAAAAAATATGTACAATCGAGTTTACATAATAATAAAAAGATTTTTTATATTATATTTTATTTAATCAATTTTTCTCCACAGCATTTTTATGTTTAATGTGCACAGCCATTTTCATAGAAGTTCATTTTTTAACCCGCTTTTATTAGCTTCACCTGTATGTATGTTTGTATGTATAATGTATGTTTGTAACCGCTCTGGGAGCAAACAAAAAATCTACATTGTAAAAAAAGACTTTTCCTACGTGAACGCTGTGGCTGTGAGGTAAAGCTCTGCGCTAGAAACCTAAAAGTCTAGCATTCGAGCCCAGTCAGGGGAGATTTTTTAAAAATGGTTTTTGTTTAATTCTAAATTATTTTAATTAAAGATTTAAATGTATGTAAATATTATGGTGTGTCACTCACACGATTTTCTCTTACCCTGCAATACTAAGATAGATATTTTGTGCTTTTTAGTTCACATTTCTATAAAAGCGTGTTCTTTAATTTTTTAAAACTATAATATTATTATTTTATAATTTGATTTTAAATATTTTATCGATACAGTTTTTTGTAAATAAATCATCGATTTTCAATTGTTAAACCTAGATAAATACATCTTTTAATTAAATGTTTTGTTTAAATTTAATAACTTATCTTTCAGATGAAATGGTATAGTTTTACACATACTTAAGTTATAGAGACTAAATATCTTATGGTAACTGCCCCTGTATATTGCAACAGTAATTTATAAAGTCGACTTTTTTTTTTAATAAAGTCGAAATATTATAAATAAAATTTTGAAAACAAATTCAAAGGATTTTAAAAGAAATTATATAATAACTGCATGAACGATCTTGTCACACTTTTTTACAGTTAAAATAATGAATATTGAGTGCAATTTATACTTAATATTTATAAATAAACTGCATGTTCATCAGTGTCATAAATTTATCAGTAATTACAAAACTATAATACAGGGTAAGTCAAAATGAATATAGCGATTACAAACGGCTATAAATATTTAATGGAAAAGAATTTATCGGTAAGATTAACACAGAATGTACACGGAACTCCAAAATTTTGTATACATACGTCATAGATGTTCTATGCGACTTTCCTTGGTCACACGGACAATATTTAGACGGTTGTCCATTTTACGCCATACATTCTGAAACATGTCTGCAGTCACCGACGCAAGCGCGTTACAAATGCGTACTTTGAGTCCCTGCTATTTTTATCTATGGGTTTATGTGAAAGTATGGGTGTATGTGCTTCCCATGCCCAATAAAAATGAAGAACTCACAGTACGCATTTGTAATGCGCTTGCGTCGGTGACTGATAAAATGCTTCAGAATGTATGGCGTGTAATGGACTACCGACTCGATGTTACCGTGTGACCAAGGGAAGTCGCATAGAACATCTATGACGTATGCAAATCTTATCGATAAATTATTTTTCATTAAATAGTTATAGTCGTTTGTAGTCGCTATATTCATTTTGACTTACCTGTATTTTCTATTAAGACAATTTTAAATTGCTGCTAAAAATTTTTGAGAAATATATATATATATATATATATATATATATATATATATATATATTAACTACAAAAAGTGACATTTTTATTCAGATACTCTACATTTGTTATCGAACAAAACATTCTTAGAATAACACAGAGCAATTCCTGTCAATGTAAGTACTCCAATAAATAGTTCTTTCGAATCGTAGAAAAGTGATTTAGACAGCGCTCTAGGCAGCTGACAGAATTCGCATAAAAACGCATTTACGAAAGGAAATGACGTATTGATTTCATTAGGAAAAGATTCTCAGAAAAAAAGTATTGATTGTTTATGAAAAATTAAACTCCGTATTAATGTAAATAGTTTCAGATAGTTTAAGCAAGATTTTAAATTTAATTTCAGTACAATTATTCGTATGTTTTTAACGATTTTTATAAAAGTATTGTACATGAAAATACTAATGGCGTATACATGCAGGTTAGGAGAATAAAATACACAGCATAAAACAGTGGATGGGAGGTTATTTTTAACAATATGTAGCAATACTATTGATAAATAAATAAATAAATAAAATATTTTTAAATACTATTACTTTTAAAAAATTAGTATTTTATAAGTATTTTCTTTCATTTTAAGAAGTTATCTAAATGTATATGACTTATTTTGTCATAAAATATTGTATACATTTCAAAACTGAATACTACAATTATTTATTTTTTTATCTTTATAATTTATTACATATTTACAGCTTGAACGCTTTAATATACACTGATAAAAATGAAATGCTATATTTCACCCGAAAAATGGTTCCAGTTAGCAGCAACCAATATTCTGGTGGAAATTTCTCCATTTCAGTGGTACTTACTTCAGAAATGGCACCGTTAAAATGGTGAAACACTGCACCAAAGAATTGGTTGCAGCTAATTGGAACTTTTTTTTTTTTTTTTTTTTTTTTTTTTGGGGGGGGGGGGGGGAGATTATAGCATTTTAACAGTGTGGGGTGTTTTATTTACAAAATTAAATTTTTAACTGTATTGAATGGATAATTATTCTTATAAAAATTATTTATAAATTTTTCAAAGAAGAAAAAAGAAAAGTTTTATAAACGCAAAACTTGGTGAACGATATTTAAAATAATAATAATAATTTGGATAGGATATTTCTTTAATTATCATGATTTTTATACTCAGGAAATTTAAGATGTTGAATATTTTTTTTTTCTTATTATGCATTAATTTTAAATGAAATTTTTAAATTAGGTGAATAGCAGTTGGTTTGGTATGAAAACCATGATTTTGGAAAGGAAGTCTCGTAATTGCTTTTTTAACATTTTCAACTTCGAATATTTATAAACTTTTTCCATTAAAAAGTTTTATTCTAATTTTTATTAATGTCATAACCACTGTATGTGCAAGATTTTGGAATTCTATATAATATTTCTCTAACGTGGAGCAGTTACGATAAAATTTTGTCGAAATGATACGATAGTGACGTAACGTATTATCTGATAGGAACCCAGACCCAAAGCATAAATTCGGCTGCTAGAAATTTCGCTTTCGGAAACAAAAATTAAATCGAATACACTTGAATGCACATTTTCTTAAAGAAATTGAAAAAATTATTAACTTTTTTGTATATAGTTACATCACGTAGGCTAATTTACTTAATTACTTCTGTTATTGTATCTGATATTATTACAAAAAAAGCAATGTACATTCCAAAGCATTTTTCTTGACATGGTATTATTCACCCAAAAGATAAAAAATACGTTCACTAATTTTCATTGTCATTTATATTGTTAAAAAATTTCATGTGTGAACATTAGAGAAATCTTTTTATTTGATTAAAAATAAAGTTATATGCATTTCGATCAATTTCCAACTATTCCTCGGATATATCCAAAACTTTGCGTCGCTCTGTAAACGAAGGATAAATAATTTTATTATCTTTTTCTAGCTGAAGCATATTTATGTTCATATATAAAGTATGTGTGAATTTCATTTCGTTCAATACTTTCAAAACACTTAATTTTTCTCCGATAATGAACTTTTGTCCATAGATGTAATGGATATGAATAACTCTGTATGTTCCTGTACACGAGCCGTTTCTCTCAATACAAAGTTTCAAATCACACCCCGCTGCACGCAACAAATTTTGAATACGGTGTTTTTAATATATGTTGAAATTTATTTTTGAATCATGCTAAAATATGTGTCACGGTCCCAATGAGAGACAGAAACGCAGACTAACCAATGTAAGTAAGAATTTTTAGTTTAGGGTAGCTCAAAACGTTAAATGTGTGCAAAAAATTATATTTTAAAAATTCTAACCAAAACAGTACATCTCTAAGATACATCAGTAAGTACCAAGTCGTAATTTTTAAACTATTTTATTAAGTTTTATATAAGTCAGATATAATCATATGTAGGGTCACGTATAATTTATCCATCTACCTTAAAGGCTTAAGTTATTTTAACAGAATATAAGCACTTTTCTCGTATATTTTCATTAGGTCATAAAATAACAATAATTTCGCAGTATTCTTTAAAGATTATTTACGTTTCTTTTCTTCCAATGTTTACATTTAAAGGTTAAGCAACTCAAAAAGTTTTCTAAATCCTGGCTTATTTAACATTTACCCACTCACCTGAAAAAAAAAAATAATAATCCTGTACACATGAAAGTGATCATATAAAAATATATTTTTATATTTAATCCGAAAGTTCTTTGTATAAAATTTTACGCTTATTCTAAAATACTTATTACAAATTTCTTGGATTCGTACACATATCAGAAAAAAAATTGTCTTTCTACGATGGATTAAATTTTGCTGAATGTTTTATAAACTATATTTAATTCAAATGATTAATTTACAAATATTGCATTATAAGCGTTAATTATACATTTAAATATGTAAGGTATGTAGTAATTAAAACAAAAGATTTTTTACATTAAAGAGAATAAAAAAAATAATTTTAAGTGCTTACAATATTTTCTCCATTTATTAATAATGAACTTTTATACAAACTTGTATTAATTCATTTTTCTGTTTCTATTTTAGTTTATTTATTTTTTTATTCGGGCAAGATATTTAAAATCCTTATATTCAATAGCATAAAATAATCCAAATTCTCGATCTTTTTCTATAAGATTTTTCTAGTGTCTAGATAAATTATAAATTATGAAAGGATTGTATTCGAAGGTAAAAAAAACTCTTAAATTTATAAGACACAATAATTATTGTGACATTATAATTATATTATTCATTATGTTAACTTTGGGATTTTGTGTGAATTAAAAGTAAAATCATGAAACTAGAATATATTTTTGGTGTTGCAATGGATATCAATGAAGCTCTTAAAGATTATGGTGTACTGTAATAACTTAGAAATAGGTGCGATGTCCTCTATAGCGGTCTTTTTAAGAATAGGAGATTAAAAAAAAAAAAAAAAACTCAGAAAGGGTAAGACTTTTTTGACCTGGTGTTGACCTGTGTGACCTGAGTTCGAATCGGTCACGTCTCGTTTACAAGCTTTAAGAACTGTATTTTGAATAGATTTTTGTAAATTGAAGATTAACTCATCAGTGTAATACGTCTTAAGTACAAAATCATTTCCACGACAGAGTTTTTAAAGACTATTTTTTTCGCCCATAATAACTTTCAATTTGTTTATTAAGAATTTATTTATTTATTTATTTTTTATTTATTTATTTATTTTTTGTTGCTAAATTGATTACCTTATAAAATTCAACAAATATGTGTTTAAAAAAAATATTATTCGCTGACCATGAAGACAAATTGCTGAATAACATGATTTATTAATTGCATGATAGAGAAATGGAAAAATAAATTAACAGGTTGTGTTATCATATGATTTTTCATAATTTTTATCGTCAATATCTTAAAAAAAAAAAAAAAAAAAAAAAAAAAAAAATTAAAATGCTTAAACTGCAGATTTAAGATAATTTCAAACAAAATTATCAATTTTCTTAAAAAAAAAAAAAAAAGAAAAATAAAAGAAAAGAAAGAAAGAAAAATTAGAAAAAAAAAAAAATCTCATTATTTTCTGATGTCGTCATGAAATTGACTCTTTTTCGCTATTTAGTGTTATACTTCTCTGAGATAAAAATCGTCTGCAATTATAATAGGAAACAATTTTAATAAATATTAATTAAAAAAATTATTTGTATTACGTGAATTTTTTTTTTTTTTTTTTTTTTTTTTTTTTTGTATAATATAGAAGAGAGTCTTTAGGTGATCACAACATACTAGTTTCGTATTGTTTTAGATGCAACAAACAATTCACGTATACTAACACATTCACGCATAAATTTCTTTATTCTTCTCTAGATAGATGTTTATAAAACAAGTAATTTTCTTTTTCAAAAATATATTTCATTCCTATCAAATATTTAGTTTAAAATGCAAGCATGTAAGATTTTTACATTTCCCAGATATCTTGTTTTAAAACATTTTTCGTGTAACTTCTTCAATATTTATTGGGATAGTTTACGAAAAAAAAAAAAAAAATAGAGTATTTCCTGATCCTGTTTTATTTTGCAACTTTACCGGAAAATTTGAAATTGAAAAATCCTGAAACCATTCAGAAAAGATTACGCGGAATATACTTTGTTTTTCTTCTTCTTCTTTCATTTCTTTTTTTTTCTTTTTTTTTTTTCTAAATTATTATTTATGCTGTATTCTAATTTTGAAACCTAAATATTCTATACCAGAACTTACGCAGGTATGCAATTTGTAAATACCTCAAAACTGTTAAATTACTAAATGAACTATATTTCTTAATTTTTAATAATTTAAATTTATATGAATAAATGAAATATGATATATACACTGAGAAAAAAAATATACCGCCTTCCTCTAGAATGATAAAGGGACCATTTTCTAAATCTCTTAACTAGAAATATAGATTTCCGAGCTATGCGCGTA
Source organism: Salticus scenicus (assembly GCA_963930645.1). Classification (NCBI taxonomy): domain Eukaryota; kingdom Metazoa; phylum Arthropoda; class Arachnida; order Araneae; family Salticidae; genus Salticus; species Salticus scenicus. The sequence continues at coordinate 390,772,299 of OZ005649.1, forward strand.
AGGCACGCCCATAAACTGAATAGACGAAGTGATGGATAATTTCTAGTGTACACATTTCTAGATGGTGAAACAATATTCTGAATACTCTAAATATTCTGAATCATTTGTAATGGGAGAAATTCTCGCTTGATTTTCTAGAATTTGGTAATAAACGAAGATTATAGTTGCTGAAACCCGCTTCTTGTAGTCTCATTTATTTGCAGAGATTTTTAAATAACTTTGCCCTCGAGAATACAGGCAAACTCTCTAGAATTCTAATAGGGGCTTCAAGAACTCGCTTTCCAAGGGGACTAGAATTTATAAGGATGACATGGAACTATTTTTCTAGAGCCACAACTTAGATTCTAGATGTCAGTTACAGAATTTTTTCTCAGTGTACTTGAAATGTTCCAATTTGTTTAAAATTCTGAAATCAGACAACTCTCATGTTATTTGTACTATAGCATCCCTATGGAAACGTGTGTTAAAATATAGATTCATTAAATTCATTTTAATAAATGTTGCATAAATACCTCCAGACAATGTCTTAACGTGACATTAGACAGTGGAGAAGCATAGTCATCGAATAATAATAACATTTTAAAGAATAGCACCGCCGAAGGAAACTTCTTCCCTAACAGCACAGTTAGGCTTAACTTATCCACAGTGCATCTTAAGGACGTTTCTGGGATGTCTTTTCATCCAGAAGACATCTGGAAGATATCCTGGGGGGAATATATCCTGTCTGGGTTCGTGGCAGCAGGTGGTAAAAGCAATCGGGGACCATTAATGTTAAATTAAGTTATACAGAAAGATTTTTATTTAATTATTTATTTATTTTTTAGTAAGATAGGACTATTTCTTTCAATCTGTCATTTTACGTTTTCACCAATATATAATGTTCCACTTCGAAAATGCCTGCTAATATCCAATTTTACCATTTAATTTCTTACTCTATCTTAAGAAATTTTGTAATATCCGTAAAACTTTTTACGTATTTTTTTTTTCACTTCCAATCGGTGAGGACCGAACTCACAACCTTCGTGTTCGTAATAGTGTACTCTAATCACAGAGCCAACGGGTCTTGGCTGAATATTTCCTGATTGTTTAGACTAGTGTTCTCAGATATTTTTAGACTAACATTGCGAAATTTATTTAAAATGTGAGTTATTTTCCGATTTATAAGATGCGTATATTGATATTAATTATGTTTTTGAGAAATTAAGGGATGGATTTTGAGTATAATTTAAATATCGAATAATTGGTTTATAGTTTATTTTAATATTATGTTTTGTTCTGTAGAAATTGAAACTGTTAATTATTAACAATAAATACAAAATTGTTACTAAGATTATTTTACTGATTAAAATGTCTAGTAAATGAGTATTAAACAATTAGGATAATATACTATACAATTAATGCATTCAAATTTTATTAATTTATTTGGAATAAAAAATCAATGCATTATTTGAATATGTGTTTAAAAATTTTACTGAGCCCTCTATTTTCTTTTTTTTTTCTTTTTTTTTTTTTTTTTTTTTTTTTTTTTTTTTTGAAAGGGTGTTAAAATACAAATATAAGTAGTCCTGTCGTACTAAATTAAATTCTGTCACAGACAGAATTTCATCCATAGGTTTTTTTTTTTTTTTCTTTTCTGGCAATATTTTTCTAGGAAATAAGGTTCAATGTTATCAACTTGTCAGGACTTTACATTTAATATTCATCAATAATTTGTAATTGTCTAATAATTATCATCAATAATTTTTTAATGTTACTCTATTCGACAATCACAAATATTAGACATCAATGTTCAAAATAGTAGTAATTTTTAAATTAAAAAGTCCCTATACTATTGCTGTTGCTCAAATATTTAAAAAATCAAATATGATGAATGTGTTGGTAAGAAGAGATGGATTAATAGTGAACACTGGACAGCCAGTGTGGTTTAGATTTTATATGCAACATTTATATATTGCACATTTTATATTGCACATTTAATATGCAAATTGCGTGTTCATCAATTTATTAGAGTATTGGGTCTATTTCTCTCAAATATGTTTTATTTATTCATCTATTTTTATAAATAAATATTGTAATTATTTTTCTTTTAAATTTTTAAAATTTAACTCCATTTTTTTTTCAACTTAAAAAAAAAGATCATTACTTCTCTTTATTATTATTCCCATTGTATCTAAGCTTAACGTTTTATCAATTAAAGCTTGCGTTAATGTTTGTCGAATATATTGTCTGGTTTTAGTACATCAGAATAAATAAAGCACGTTATTGATGGGTAAAATACATTGTGTTTTAATAATATTAAAAAAATTCGAAATTACAAAATCTAAAGTACGAAAATTTTTTTTTAAATAAATAGAACCAATGTATGACAAAATTATTCATTCCAGAATTGATGAAAAAAAAAGAAAATGAAATAAATGAAATAATGTTTGGGGACAAATTATTGTTATATGTCAACTATTGCTGATGAACATTATTCTGTGAACGCTTTTCATATTTATAACTAATGTCACAAAAGAGTTTTTAGTGCTCAGTTTTATTTAGAAGAAATTTTCATTCAATTATTTGCAACTTGTATTTTACCATTATTGTAAATTGAATCATTTTAACAATTTATGTGTTTAGAAGGAAATTCCAGCTGTTGTAATTTCTGACTATTTTCTAACTATATTTCTCTTATTTTCGTCTCATTCTTTATGCAATTTTTGGATGTAAAGGAAAATAAGATGCTTACTTGTTCTATGACTTCGTTGAAGCACAAAATTTTCATGTTTATAAATAGTTCCTGTACAGTTTAAAAATCTGTAATAACTTTCATTACGTAATACTGAATACAACATGTATTTTTGGATAAAGAATATATTTAATGAAAATCAGGTATTAAATAAAATGAATGCTATTTATTCTTCTAACAAATATTTATTTATATTTAAAGAGAAATAATTTGTTTATTTGTTCTATGTCTCCATTTAGGCAAAGAATTTTCATCCGTGATGTAAATAGTAGGAAATTTGTATTACCTTTTTAACCGTCTATAAATATTTCCTTTAAGTAGTGTTTTAGCACAGAATATATTATTGAGCTAAAAGTATATTTAATGAAAATAAGGCCTTAAATAAACTGATTGTCATTTATTCTTCTAACAAGTATTTATTTAACATTAAAACAAAAAGAAAAACGTTTACTTTTTGTACACTTTTTAACCCCATGATTTTTATTAATGAAGTTGTTTATTGCTTATTGTATTTTAATTTTATTTGCATGCAAAACATCTCATTGTATATTTAGAGCTTACAATTATACTTATGTAGGGAATTAATTTATTTTTTGTTCAAATGAAATATTTTAAAATTTAATCATTCAAAAATGGAAAGGTATTTAGCTTTATTTTAGATTAGAAGTTCATATAAACTATGCAAGAAAACCTTCTTAAATATATTAAAAAATTGTTTATATTGTATAAGAAACATAAATTATTTGGTTTTTAGTCTTCTAAAATTACATTTACTTGTATGTAAATAAATAATAGTGAACTTGCAAATATGCATCTTTGCAGAAAAATATGCAATGTAATTTTCCTGTTATTTTAAGAAATAAACAAATTTTTAAAGTTTTTTTTTTTTTTTTTTTTTTTTTTTTTCACTTATAAATTTTTTCGATATCCAAAGAAGCATCTAAGTCTTTGATAAAAATATTACGTTTCTAATTTAATTTGCATAAGTCAGATAAAAACCCATTATACTAATTAAAGACTACAAAACTAACTCTTTAGCATTCACTGCAGATGTGTTGTGTTACAGATATAAAAGGATTTTCTTAAATAAATAAGTCTTAACATTCATTTACGTTGCTGCATTGGTAATCAAATTATGTTTCCTTCATAAAACAATATGTGGTTAACAAAAGACAATGGAAAGTTAATTATTAATTAAAATATAAGCATTATCCAGAAGCCACATTTTCCGAAAATTTATTTTTAAATAATAGTATTTTGACGAAGATTTCTATTCAAAAACAATAGTTTTAGGTAACTAAGAGTTACTGACTAATTTATTATGCTTTAACTCATTCTATACATTTTTCTTTCAATATTTTTTAAAGTAAACGCAACCTGTTTTTAAAAATACGTAACATATTATTATCTTTATTGTGCGATACTTATTTAATATATTGCATTTCCTTAACATTTCTTATACACGACAAATCTTCCTTTTGACTTTTGTTCATCGAAAAAAAAACTAGTATGTTGTGGCCACCACAAGACTTTCTTCAATATTTTCCTATACAAATTCACTCAGTAACAATATTAAAAAAAAAAAAAAAAAAAAAAAAGATTTTTTTCCCCTTTTTTTTTTTTTTTTTTTTTTTTTGTTGTTAAAAGTAAAAAAGATCGATAACTTTCTTTTAAATTATCACATATTTATAGTTCAACCATTCGTTTTTAAGGTATTGACGAGACCTTTCGAAAGATACTCATCTTGAAAATTTAACCCCCCCCATGCACAAAATTTTTTTACTACTTAACTACTACTATTATCAATTAGTAATATTAATTTTACAATCACACGTTAAGAATAACTCTCATTATGTACATTTATACGAAATTTCGTCCTATACTGCCATGTTAAAAATTTAGAAAAATACGACCACAGCGCCACCTGTTGAGCGATTGGTCCACAAATATAATCAGCACCGGTTTATGTCAGGGGACAACTAAATACCAAGTTTGGTTAAATTTCATTCATTGGTTCGTGAGATACAGTCGACACGAAATTCGTGATACACACACAGACAGACAGACATTTTCTAAAAACTATCAATTCGTGTTCAGAACGTCCCAAAACGTGTAAATCCATTTAAAAACGGATGTCGAAATTTTTCACGAATCCAATACTTTCTCTATATTACATATAGAAGAAAGTAATAAAGAAAAAATAAAGAAAAAATAAAGAAAATTAAAAATTAAAAATTAAAAAACCTATTTTAAATTATTTTATTTTATTTTTAAAGATATATTTTTTATTATTTCAGTATGGTATGAATTATAGATAAATAATTGAGAAATGATTAGCAAAAATATCATATTCACTTTTTAATAAAATCTCTTGAATTATGAGATTCATTAAACCTAACCTTAGGTCATTATCTTTTCAGTCAAACAATAGTTGCACTGTAATCTATTAAATGCCTTAGTTGTATAAAGGCATGCATTATATATGATAGCTTTAGCAAATTCATAACATGTCATCTTCATCAAGCAAACTGAATTACGGAATGAGTTATTAGTTCCCATTTAGTATAGATTAAATCCTGGACAAGGAGTAATGCTAACTGCTAAAGAACTTGAACGATATGTTAAATATGAAAATCTTGTAGAGATATTTCGAATTCATTTGTCAAGACGTTAAAGAAAAATATCGAATTTTTTTCAAGATGCTAAAATTACGATCAGGAAGTTTATCAAAACGATCATCGAAATTTTATTAGTTCAAAAAGTAGATATAAATATATTGGTTGATCATTTCATTAAAAAAAAAAATAATAATAATAAATGTGTTTTCATATTAATTTTATATTTAAGTATTAATAATATGCTGTATTTTCTTTTTAGTCATAATTTTCATACTTCGGCCGTTTGCTTTCAAAATATGAAGTAAAATATCGTAATTTTTTTCAAGATGCTAAAATTACGATCAGGAAATTTATCGAAACGATCGTCAAAATTTTATTATCTTAAAAAAGTAAATTTAATAATATTGGTTGACCATTTCATTTTCAAAAGACTTTTATGTTTTTATATGAACTTTATTCTTGAATATTAATAATATTTTTCGGCTTCTTTTTACTCATAATCTTTATGTTTTCGCTGTTCATCATATTATCTTTTTGTGGAATTATGTTGTTAAAACTATTTGATAAATTATGTAAGGAATACATATTTAATGCTGACATTTTTAAAAAAGAAATTACTTATTTATCATAATTTACTTAAGAAATTTAATAAAATCTTTGAATTTTAAAACTGTCAACAAATTACTTTTTAGCATAAACAGGTAAAAATATTGTTTCAGTATCGAAAATTGTCAAAAAATTAATCAACGTATACACTTTTTTAAAAAGGTGAAACATGTTTTTCTCAAATTTTTTTTTTTAATAATAATAATAATAATAACACTTTAAACTGTCTAGAGTCATTTTTAAACTTTATTTATAAGACCTTTAATTTCAAGCCTTAAATGAATTTATCCATTTTTAAATTCAGTTTTCGATTACATTTCCTTTTCTTTACAATACAGTCAGCGGTAATACATGTATAAATCTATAAATATTATTAAAAGTTACTACTTATTTAATTTAATTTTAAGTTGCGATCAATCGTATTTGTACTCAGTTCGTTTAGAAAAAGGAAATTGTATTAGACCATAGTAATGGCTAATTGATAAGCTTCATCTACTAGTTCATAATATGCATATAAAATAATCTGTAACCCAACATTAATAATCTACAATATTCAGAATATAATTTATTAAAACTTATTTGCATTTTTAAAATTTCCATTCTACTTGAATTTACAATTAATATCTGAATGCAAAATCACATATCTGTATAAGACTATTCAGTTTATGCTGAAATTCGAATACTGTAAATAAAACGTTATGCATTTATCATTTCTCTCCAAGTCAACAGATTGGATGGTAAATAAACCTATCCGCCTCGAACTAAAATTTAATAAAAATAATTACGTTTCTCGTGCAGTTCAAAGGATGTAGGAAGTAAATAACTCATTATGATAAGAAATTTTTAAAAATAAGTTCATAGACTTTGGTTATTATTATGCGTAAAACAAAGTTTCGACAAAAACAAAAAACAGAAGTATTAGGGTATTATAATGTGCATTTAATAAGACAGAATTTGGTTAGTTTGGCCATTCTTCAAAATCATCCAAATGACATGGGATTTGGATTTCTCTAATCTACGAATGCTAAAACGAGGAATTTGAGATGTTTCAAAATATCTAAAGTACGCTTTTTGCGGAAACAATAATAATACACATTTGTAACAGATAGGTTATGCTTTAACAATGTGGAAGTGATCTTGAAAGCGTTTTTCTGTATTATAAATCAGTACAAAAACCCCTTAACGGGTTAAAAGTTTGTGACGCCGCTACTTTATGGCTATAAGAATTTGAAATATGAGTCTTAAAAATAATGATATCAAATTTTAAGTGACGTTTTGCAATTAGTTAAAATATACATAGATTTTCTTATTTGATCATTTACTTTTTACTTTTGTTTATATTTATAATGCAAACGTAATATTTTTAGCTTCAAGATCATACAGATATATAAAATACACTCACTGATGCTTTTTTATTCACATTTCAAATTCAAAATAACAGTTTTAAAAGGAATGATATAAAAATTCCAGCGGCGCATCGGTATTATTTTAAAAGATTTGTTTTTAGATTCCATTAAAACTACTTTTGTTTTGTCTAATAAAGTATATTTACATATTGAAACAGTGCTTTTAATTTTCAAATATACTGTCAAATAATTATACTTTCACTGAGTTTACATTATAAATTAAAATTATTTATTTCAACAAATTGATTTATCTTTTGCGTCACGCTATCCAAAACATAGTATCCAACTGAGTAGTGTGACGTAAAGAAAACATTTACATAAATTTTACTTGCAGTTTTGGATAGCGTGACGCAAAAGATAAATCAATTTGTTGAAATAAATAATTTTAATTTATAATGCAAACTCAGTGAAAGTATAATTATTTGACAGTGTATTTGAAAATTAAAAGCACTGTTTCAATATGTAAATATACTTTATTAGACAACACAAAAGTATCATTCCTTTTAAAACTGTTATTTTGAATTTGAAATGTGAATGAAAAAGCATCAGTGAGTGTATTTTATATATCTGTCTGATCTTGAAGCTAAAAATATTACGTTTGCATTATAAATATAAACAAAAGTAAAAAAGTAAATGATCAAATAAGAAAATCTATGTATATTTTAACTAATTGCAAAACGTCACTTAAAATTTGATATCATTATTTTTAAGACTCATATTTCAAATTCTTATAGCCATAAAGTAGCGGCGTCACAAACTTTTAACCCGTTAAGGGTTTTTTGTACTGATATCATTGCTTTTTAGGGGTTATTGATCAAAAAATTAAAACAAGACCTTCTGGCTCCTAGGAAGGATAAACTGATTTATCTTTTATTATGAAGTTGGTACCATTTATTTATTTTTTTTTTTTTTTTTCAAAATGGCAGCTACAATTTATTGATGGACTTGGTGGATTTATTAATGAAGGCTTGTATGTATGGAGTTTTAAGCAAATCGGTTCTTAGAACCTTTCTAATGTAAATTTGAAATTTCAGTGGGCTGGTACAGGGAAACAAGAGGGTAGATTAAGTTGGCAAATGAACATAACAAATACATTTCTGAGATAAATCCACACTACAAATTTAGTTTGAATTAATTCAGTATTTCAAACGTTATCATGCTGACAAATTTTCAAGTAACCTGCCACTTGGAAACAAAATGGAGAAGCTTCGCAGTAGAAAAAAATATTGAGTGGGATTCTCAAACTCAATTAAATTAATAATAATAATAATAATAAATGGGAAATTTCAAATTTAAGTTAGAATTACGTAATTTACATTTTGCAGATTTCTCTGTAGAGACAATTGCAAATTAAACAATCAAAAAAAAAATCAAGTTAATGTAAAAATTGAAATTTATTTATTTTCTTTTCCCTTTTGAGGCTAAGTACAGGTACTGCTCCAATATTCACAATTTAAATTTTAATTAAAAGTACAGGTAAAAACTATTTCATAAAAATATTTGGGGGGGGGGGATAGACAAAATATAAATTAAGCTCTACATTTCTATAATTTTAAAAATAAGATAAAATCATTTGGAGAAAAATTTTATGGAAAATACAAGTTAAGCTAAAGTTAATACACGTTAAGTAAAGCTTAACGTTTACTTAGCTTTACACGTTAAGTAAAGCTTAAATTTTATGGAAAATACAAGTTATATATATATTTCTTTTTAAAATACAGTTAGAGTTTATTCATATACTTACTTTTCAGACTTTAAAATGATACATATTTTAAATATTAAAATAATCAAAGATTTTTTTTTTTATTATTATTTAAAGCAATAATGGCTAGGGGATGAAAGAGGAGATAAATACACTATATATTAAAAAAAAAAAAAAACCATGAAAATAGAATTAAAATTCATGAAAAATGTGATAAATAGCAATTATTGAAAAACATGTCAAAATAAATTAATAACATCTTTACTTTCAAACCCATAATAATTTATTTAAAAAATATAATTCTCTCTCTCTTTCTTTCTTTATTTTTTTTTTAATTAAATAATTTCTGCACGAAAAATTCCATTTCATAAATATATTTACAACTACAATAAGCAAAAGACCCTCCTTTAATTTTAAATAATTATTTCTACATGTTTCTAAGCAACTAAAAGTGTTTTTTTTTTTTTTTTTTTTTTTTTTTTTTTTAAGAAAAATAAATTAAATATAGGAATGTAGATGGTTTTAATATAAGCTACGAGATGGCGCCACTAGATGGCCAAATTATTACCTTCATGATTAAAACCATAAACATTCCTATATTTAATTTATTTTTCTTAAAATAAATTAACATAAAGAAGCAAACAAAAGCATAATACATAAAGCAACATAAAGAACACTTTTAATTGCTTAGAAACATGTAGAAATAATTATTTAAAATTAAAGGAGGGTTTTTTGTTTATTGTAGTTCTAAATATATTTATGAAATAAAATTTTTCATATAGAAATAAAGTAATTAAAAAAGAAAGAAAGAAAGAGATAATTATATTTTTTAAATAAATTACTATGGGTTTCAAAGTAAAGATGTTATTTATTTATTTTGACGTGTTTTTCAAAAATTGCTATTTGACACATTTTTCATAAATTTTAATTCTATTTTCATTTTTTTTTTTTTTTTTTTTAATATACAGTGTATTTATCCCCTCGCCATTATTGCTTTAAATAATAATAAAAAAATTAGTTTGATTATGTTTATATTTAAAATATATATCATTTTAAAGTCTCAAAAGTAAATATATGAATACACTCTAACTGTATTTTAAAAAGAGATTTTTAATTTTTAAAAAGAAATATATATATATATATATATATACGAGATATTCTAAAGCGCATGTTTTAACTTAAGTTAAAAACTAAAGATGGCGCCAAAACTCCATTTCCTGTTTTTTTTTTTTTTTTTTTTTTTTTTTCCCATTCCCGGTGCGGAAGGATACGTGAATAGAAATTGCAAATCATTGAGCTACTATAAAATGAATAATTTATGAATAATTAAATATTTTTCGCTTTAAAAAATTGTAAATTCATCATTATTATGCTAAAATGGAATATCTAAAATTACAAAATACTTCTTTATTTAAAATGTTATCTAAATGCTTTTTTGACTACATATGAAATTTTGAAATCAAAAATATTTATTTCATAGCAAAAGAGAAAATATATTTAAGTCAATTTGACTTAGTATATATACACTAAGCGACAAAAAAAAAAGCCGCAATGCAGAAAAAATGACTTATACCTTTTTTATTTGTAATAACTTTAAAATTAATGTTTGAAATAAATAAAACTGTATTGTTTGCATAATACCAAAGGTATGAAATGATACCTATGTATATTTTCGATTTAATAATTCGCTTTATTGCACTTTTGAAGTACTTTTTAAAAATCTGCATAAAACTTTCTTTTTGAACATAATGCAATAACTATACACTTTGCATTCTATTATGATTTATTATATGAAATAAAGAAATTATATTTTAATATATGAAATAAAACTATTTATTTGTTAGATCTAAGCATTTTTTTGTTAAAAATATGTATTCTGCATTGGGTTAATTCCACCTTTATATGGAATTACTGCATTAATGCGCAATGGCATAGTTTTATACAGTGTTTTAATATAAATCTCAGAAATTTCAATGTACCAAATATCACAAATAAATTTTTCTAGTTCTGGCAGAGTTATAGGCTGCAAATTTCGAATTCTCTCCCCTCTCCCCCGCCTTTTTATAGACGAAACATTTTCGAGCGGATCGCGATTTTGACCATTTCCATGTCTGGTAAAGAAGAAATTCTACTATATCCTTTGTGGTATTTAACTTAAAGTGAAAAAAAGTATGATTACTTACAGAATTATAAGTTCTCATGGGAATGTATAAGAAATTTTGACAATTTGAAGTGAATAAACTTACCACAGACGCCGTGTAGTAAGGTGCCTTATTATCTTCAAATGCTGTTTATGGAAATGTCTAAGATACCTCCAAAATAGTCGGTCAGGCACCACTTTTATGCAGATTGTGTTTTATTTCGAGTTAATTGATCCCTTGAGCATTAAAATTTCACCGAGTGTTTGAAAAGTTATGCACCTCCGTACCATAATGTACGGAAAATGTGTCACTGTTTTAAAAGTGCGATTTTCATTAAGTCGGTCACATTTTCGTCTTCATTCTAGCTTTTTTCAACTGCACGAAATAAAGAAAACTTGATTCATCAGAGAAAACTAGTTCAGCCTAATAATTAACTGATAATGTTTTTAAATTTTGGTCAACTAAAGTACTGTTTTTTCTAATTCTTTTCCTTAATAATGGCTTTTTTCGCAGATCTTCCGTTCTTTAACCCGCTTTGTTTAATTGTTCCCGCATTTTTTTTTTTTTTTTTTTTTTGAAGAAAGTAATTTAATATACACTTTTTTAAAATCTTTTTTAAGTTCTGAACATGATACAAATCAATTTTTTAAACATTCGCATTTTAACTTGCGGTTATCTTGCTTGGATGAGCAACATGACCGCCTAAAGCCAAATTCCCAGTTTAAACGGCCAAAAAAATTTATATTTTGCTAAAATTCATTTTACCAATATTTCGTTAGCATTTAATTATTTTGCCATCTCACGTATTAAAATATTTTTTGATTTTCATTTAAAAATTAATACTTTTTGTGGCATCGTTAACTGCCTTATTCTTACCATTTTTGAAATAAATTCTAAAATTACAATTTTCCTGACAATTGCATTTTGTTTTTAACACTAGAGTCAAAGCTAAAGTGTATGTGGAGGACAACATAGTAAAATCTGTTCGAAAATTTGCTTTTTAAACGATAAAATTGGCGGTTGTAGAAGGCGAAAAGGAAAACATCCAAGTGCGGCTTTTTTTTTTTGTCGCTTAGTGTACAATAAATATATAAAAAATGTAATAAAGTATTTTTGCGTTAAAAAAAAAGGGGAAAAATTAAATAATTCATTGATTGCATTCATGTTGGTCGACCAACCAACGGGAACAACTGAAGCCTTGCTAGTAAGAACCGAATCACGACGTTTTCGCCGAAGGAAAGCATGCAATTGGCGGAGTAATTTAGTTCCATTTTTAAAACAAGTTTTATTAAAAACAAGAGTTTTCCTGAAAAAAAAACGAAAACGTTACTAGATTCAGAAAGATCCCATTAACAACATATATTAATTAAATTAAAATCGTTCGTGCGGTTTTAGAGATATTTTTTTCATGAATTTAGTCTATTACATCCTTACACCACACATTTTCCGTTTTTGGCTTTAAATTGAGATTCAGATCTCAAAACATACTGCATGTAAAAATGTAAAATTTTCAGGATAGATTAAGACCGAAGATAAAAGACTATTTTGAAAAGATCAGAACAAAATATGGTATATTTGCTGAGATATTAAGTATCGGCATTTACAAATCTCTTTGATGTCAAACTAAGCGTATATATGAGTTTGCAGCGTTCAGTTTGTTCTTCCGCTTGCTTCACTCGAAAAACTGCCGTTTTCCATGATATACACACACACAATATACACATGGAATTTCTACGTATTACAAGAAAATAAATGTTTAAAATAAATAGCATGTTTTAAATTTCATTCTTTTTTTTTTTTTTTTTTTTTTTTTTTTTAATCACGATTATTTTCTTAGCTTAACATATTTTTGAAAAACAACAGTGTTTTGAAAATATATTCTAATAGAGATGCAACATTTCTTTATTCAATTTGTTATTGGAATTTAGAATTCCTTGTAAAGCATAGAGTTCGAATGATGAATAGTTCATTCAAATAGTATATAAATAATATACATAAAAAATATTACTCTTAATTGTATTTTGATTTTTAAAAGCTTACCTTATTTAAAGCATATGAATTTGGAATCAATTTTATTTGCACAAAATTTTTACTAGAAATAATAAAGTTTATATAAATATATAAAGAAAAATAATTAAATAAAAGGTATAGAATAATTTTTTTCGCTCATTATTATTAAAAATTCAAAAATTGTTTAATACTCCATGTTTATTGAAATTAATACAGTTTTATTTTATATCCTATAATAATTATTTTTTAAATTAAAGAATATTAATTTTAAAATTAAATTAAATTACAAATAGAGCAGTTTTTACAATGAAAAAGAAAGTTTCATTTTTAACATAATTATTTATGTCATTTTCATTTTTAATGTAATTAATTATATCCATATATCATTTTGCATTTATTATTAAAATAATTATGGAAGCACAGTTGTAAAATGTGACGAAGATGCTACAGCCTTTATCTGTAAAATAAAAATTACTTAATGTTTTAAGCTTCTTCAAATAACAATTTTGAAATTTTTTAAGAACACACTACACACATTGAATTACAATTTTCCTTTTTATATTCAGAAAGTATTCTTATATTTCCCATCATCACTTCCGATTCAGTCATCAAAAATGAGGGGTGGTGTATTTTGGCGTTTCATTAAAATAACATTTACATATTCTTTGTGTACATTTTCACGAGAAATATTATGTAATGGTTGATAAATAATAAATTACATTGAAATGCATTTTCTCATTTTATGGCAATTTTATGTTTTCACATATTACTGAAACGTAAATTGAAGAATATTCCAGATTTTCTACTTACTTTTGAGAAAAATATGTTTATAGAATGCATAATAGATACTTTCAATGCAATATGGTTGAAGTCATATTTAAAAGGTTCTTTCTTTTTTTTTTTTTTTTTTTTTTTTTTTCGTTCTTGATATTAAAGTAAGATAACCAAATGAATGTTATTTAATAACAACAGTGACTCAGAATAGTAACTCAGGATTTAGATTAAGGATTAAAAATTGTTTCAAAGCGAATTTAGAATCTTTTTTATGCATGCTGAAACTCTTTAAGTAATTTCATGCTCTAAAATATAAATTTTCTTACTTTAAGATTCATTCATTCAAAAAATTTCGAATACTACATATACATTATCTACCAATAAGTATTTGGACCATATATATAGTATTATATATAGATCTAGCATCCCCATGTTATCGAGCAAAAAATTTTGAGGCCGAAAAAAAGTTCTAAAATCAGCCATTAGAGAGTATTGAAAAAAAAAATAAAAATAAAAGGAAAAATGAATTTGAAACTGTATCTGGAGTTTTTCATTCACCTTTAGTAAATAAATTATTCATAAATTTTATTTACTGAATTATCCGTGTGTATTATTGTGTGTGATTTACTCGGAGAAAGGCAGCCATTAGAGTGACTTTTCCCGAAAAAAAAAGCCTCACTTTTTCTCTTTTGCTGATCAATCTATGTCTTATTACTATATCTATGATTTGGACGCTTTCGAATCTAGACGTTTTGTTAAATATCTAGAAAAATTCTTTTGGAATTATTTTGAAACTTTAGGAACATAAATAACATTAAAACAGGAATAACCTACTACGTCAGAAACGCCAAAGAAAAATTATTGAGGTGTATACAGCTGTTTCGGTAGCCTAAAGCGTACCGTCTTCAGTGCAAAAAGAATTCTGAATCTGGAGAAGTACTCGCCTGTATGCGGTGCCTGTATGCACCTCAATAATTTTTCTTTGGCGTTTCTGACGTAGTAGTTTATTCCAGTTTTAATATTCCAACGCCAAGTCTCCTGCTATTATAAATAACATGTTATACCTCATATATTTCAGCAAACGGTTTATCCTTAAAAGGAAAGGAGGAGCAGTAAAAAATTAAAATTCAAAATTTTTTGGATTACCCTGTAAAAATATTGCTTGAGATGCGTTTTGGCTGTAGCCTGTTATTATGAAACTTCTTATAACTATCTGTATAAATTTTTATGAGGTTACCACGTATATTCATATAGATGTAATGGTTTCTTTAAATGCAAAAAAAGCCACGCTCTTAATTACAACACGTAGGGTATTAGACCCAGTGTAAAGACAGTTTTAGGAAACTTGGCATGTCACATTAGACACAGCATACTGCAATCAGAATGCAAAAATGTTAACTATCTTACGAAATATGAGCATTTTTAACACGCTTTTATTAGCTTCACCTGTATGTATGTTTGTGTGTATGTTTGTAACCGCTCTGGGAGCAAACAAAAAATCTATATTGTAAAAAAATACTTTCCCTACGTGATCGCTGTGGCTGTGAGGTAAAGCTTCGTTGTACGAACCTAAAGGTCTAACGTTCGAGCCCAGTCAGGGGAGATTTTTTAAAAATGGTTTTTGTTTAATTCTAAATGATTTATTTCTCATTCCTTCATTATGTTATTTATTTTTTATTAACTTGATATGATGTAACTATTAATGTATGTAACGGAATCTTGTAATTCAATTTTCGGTCACTTCTGGTCATTCGATTGACCTGAAATTTTGCTCGTGACTTCATAGTCGATGACAATACTACATACAAGTGTTTCCAGGCTCCTATCCCATCAAAGACAGGTTCTAGAGGAAAACAAACAAACAAACAAACAAAAAAAACTATATATATAAAACTCTATCATATGTGATACAGGATTTGGCCGTATTTGTATAATGTTGAGTGGCAACAATTAATCAATTAAATTTCTTTTTTTTAAAACATTTAAAAGTATGTAAATATTATGGTGTGTCACTCACACGATTTTCTCTTACCCAGCATTTTAATACTATAAATAAGATAGATATTTTCTGCTCTTTAGCTCTCATTTCATTAAAAGCGTGTTCTTTATTTTTTTTAAAGTATAATTTTATTAGTAAGTAATTTTTAACTACGCATGCGCAAACCTTTAAAAATTTTCATTTGCATAATTTAATAACCAAAAGTATTGAACTACTTATACGAAAGATGCAAACAAATATTGTGTAAATTTATTTTTATATTTTTATATTATTTATATTTTGGTTTTGATTCAATCTATGTCCAAAGATAATACAGTGTTCGCTGATTGTAAATAAATATTGATAAAACCTCTTTATCATCTTCCTTTTATTGCGTGGAACTTAAATTCTGTTCATTCTATCTTTCATACCTTTTTGATTTTACACAGTATTTGTTTGAAGTTTTCATATAAGTAGCTCCATACGTTTTGCTATTAAACTATGCAAACGAAATGTTTTAAAAGCTTTAGCATGCATTGTTACAAACTATTCAGTATAAAATGCTCATATTTCGTAAGGCTTTAATGTTATATTTAGCAATATTTTATAGATCTTATTAAACTATTTAGAATTATAAAAAACTTAAACCCACATCATGGCACCAAAACACCTGATATAGGGAGATCCGTGTAATATGGACCAAGAATGCTCATAAAACTAAAATTATTGAAATAAAAGATTTAATGTTTGGCTGCTCATTACAATTGTATAGTTGCGTGGTTCAAGCTTAGTAAAGCACTCTGGGAACTATTAATAATTGCAGGAAATAATTATTTTATTTATGAATCGGTGGTCCATATTACACGAACGTTCGTGTAATATGGACTAAGTGATCCAGAGTGGTCCTTTCCGAAGTAGTCCTTCCCGAACAGTTGGAATTGTGTAACGAACTGTCCAGCATGTTCAGCATATAATTGTCCATCTCTTGGGAATAGTAGAAATGGACGAAAAAATAATAGTTAATGGATGAAGGAAAGGGAGGTCCAAAGGCTATATCCAATGGGTAGTATGCGAAGGAAGTGATAGCTTGGTTACCCCTGCTTCTATGACTTATTCTATAGCCTCAAGGTTTTGAGTGTGTGACATATGTATGCCGAGCATTAACAAAACCTCTCTTTTTTTATCATAAACCACTGGTTCATATTAAACAACAGAGCATAGTCCATATTACACGCATAAACAGAGCAACGTTGTTTCCAATCGCATATCGCTATGCAAATTGGCACCCATGAAACACATGTCTAAATTGTTCAGAAAATAAGTACATTTGCTACTATTAACACAAAAATTACATTACAATATTCTAACAACAAAAAGTTCTACTTTCATATTAACATACTTGTTACATCAGTGATCATATAAACCGAAAACTCAGTTTCATAATCGTCCAAATACAGGTACGCACGTACAAGTCACTTCCTGCTTTAGATAACAATAATATTCATTAAACGCAGCGAGATGGTTTCACCATCTAGTGTTGAACATGCAAATTTCCTCATGGTCCATATTACATGATGGTCCATAATACACGGTTCTCCCATATTCCTTTTCCTATTCCTACCACTCCCCTCTTCTCTGAAATAAGTAAATACGACGAAAATACTACCAAGATCACATTCAAGATCATTTCATTCCATTTAAAATACGTGGGATTAGTTTCACTGGTCGTCGGATCTTTCTGCGGAAAAGCATATATATACGCCTGGAGTAGTTAATGAATCGGCTTAGTGAGACAGTTATATACGCTCAAGGCAGTTAAGGGGTTAATACACGATAATAATAAAAAAATCTAAACGCTCTTATGAATCAATTACTAAGGATTAACACATCGAGTGCCATGTCAGCCATCGATGGCTGACATTGAATTTTCCGTTTAGGCTTCGTCAACCACCGGTGGCTGACAGTGTAAAATATGATAAAAGCCGCGTCAACCACCGGTGGGTAACAGTGTAAAATATGATATCAAACCGAAACATTCACGTTTTTTTAAGTAATTACACTGAGAAAAAATTCCGTAACTGACATCTAGAATCTAAATTATGGCTCTAGAAAAAATAGTTCTATGTCATCCTTATAAATTTTAGTCCTCTTGGAAAGCGAGTTCTAGAAGCCCCTATTAGATTTCTAGAGCGTTAGCCTATATCATCGAGGGCAATGATATTTAAAAATCTCTGCAAATAAATGAAACTAGAAGAGGCGGGTTTCTGCAACTATAATCGCTATGCTAATTGATGCCCAATAAACGCATGTCTAAATTGTTCATAAAATAAGTACATTTGAAACTGTTAACCCGAAAATTATATTACATTTACCTAACAGTAGAAAGTAATACTTTCACATTAACATACTTGTTACATCAGTGATCATATAAACCGAAAACTTAATTTCATAATCGTCCAAATACAGGTACGCACGTAAAAGTCACTTCCTGCTTTGCATAAATATAGTATGCATTAAAGGCAATGAAATGGTTTCACCATCTAGTGTTGAACATATAAATTTCCTCATGGTCCGTATTACACGATGGTCCATATTACACGGTTCTCCCCTATCTCTGACGTATAACAGATTCATCTTGATTAAAATAAACTGAAAGAAAATTTAAACCATCAAACATCACTGTTAATAGTTATATTGTATCAGAATTATTTTGCATCTTTCAGTAAAATGGTTATTATTATTGTGTAATACAATTTTTAATCAACATCATACCGAAATAGTCATGTTATAAAACACTAACAGGCTTCGTCCGCTTCGCTGGGCATTATATTTAAAGGCTTTCTTTTTAATTGAATAATTGCAACGTTTAAATAAATATATTACGATTGGCGACTACTTTCTTCACAGTTTTAGTATGGGATCTCCTTGACAATATCAAAGATTATTTGAACTTCTCGAATCTGTGCAACAAAACTATTATTAAAACGAATATTCTCGAAAACTGTAAAATAGAAATTTTAATTCTTCGAATATTCTGGAAACAGTTGAAGCTGTTATTCGTACAGTAAAACTCACTATTCGATGAATGGTCGAATCAGAGAACACACCTAAGTCGTTTTCGGAGCAATCACTATAGCGCACGTATGTACGCTTCACGCACATGAAAAAAAAAAATCACTGGACAACCCTACATCGCTGTGCATGAATCTCAAAACACATGAAACTCGGTTCCGCGGCAATCACTATCACGCATGTTAAAACCAAAAAAGCATCACGAGTCACCCCTACCTTGCTGTGCATGAATCTGAAAACGCACGAAACTCGGTTCCGTGTATTAGTTCAATGAAAAATACACTCAAATCAATGAAAATCAAATAAACCAATCAAATCTGTCCTAAAATTCTCCATTCTGCGTCATTATAGAAATAGGAAGTTTTATTTTTATATTTTCATTAATTAAATGCAAGCTAATCAAAAATTCAAAAATCTGAGTTCGATGTGCACAGTGACCCTTCAGAGGATACCTTTGTGTTAAATCATGTGACTGTCCGAGCTATAGTTTTCGAGAACAGTGAAATATATATATATATATACAAATATTGCTCACTTTATAGTATAAGATATAAATTTTTAATGACATCCTTATTATTGAGGCCATTTTATATAAATAAACGCTTAGCTTTAAACGTCATAAAACTTTTTTCGATTAATAAGTAAAATATAAATAAATGTTATCCTGTAAGGAATATCATTTATAGGAAAGAAATTTTTTACTTAGTTGTGGATGTTGGCATTTAACTTTAAATGAAATTGTGAAGAATGTAAGTGAGCCATATTCCTCATTTAACTTAGGTGAAGCTGAAACTTGATTGCTTAATTAATTAATGAAGTAATGACAAAGTCAATTTATAAAATAAATGAGCTTTATTAAAAGCGTAAAGAGAAGGTGGGCGTTGGACTATCATTTCATTTAATATCTCTAAAAACTTAAAAGGGCAGCCTTCATAATTACTTTTAACTTTACATAATTAACCACCAATAATTTCAACTACTTCGTTTAACTTCATTAACCCTCACGGCTCAGTAATCTTTCGTTACGGGAGGATTCCCTTACACCACTATCTACTCGACTTACTATCTCCTACTACAGCCGCTAACAACTAACTTTCTACTCACTTACTTTCAACTAACCTTCTACTAACTCCCCTCCAACTAACTCCCCAAAAGCAATCTTCCTTCTCCTTTTATACAATTTACTTTCCAAAATATTAGCATATGGAAAATTACAATTTTAATTAGGATGGCAACTAACTCTATTAGTCAACTGAATCCTAAATTCAGCACATTCACGTTTTACTTGTAAAGTGCGAAATTCGCTTGTAACATTACGCTAACTTTGCTATACCTCACAAAATTTACTTATGACTCTTTTTATTACAGTAACTTCTGAATAAAGTACATTTAAAATATATTATGTTATGTAAAAATGAAATCTGTTAGTAAAATATATTATTTAATTTGTTCTATTAAGTACAATTTTAATATTAAAATATTTCATTCTCTTTGCTCGCTTTCCATCCAAGTAAAAAAGTAAATCGTACATATTTTTTCTCATTAAACCTTACTAACATAACTTTCAATGCATCTTCTCGGAGAATATGAAAAGATAATATAAAACTTAAAAAATGGTTCATCCTTATCTATTATTCAATACATGTTCTCAGGTGTATCCAAAGCTATATTTTTGAGTTTTATTAAATTGCATGATACCAAATTCCACATATCCTTATTTTATGAGGAAGGATTATTATAAAATTTAACTTGTTACTTAGAAATAAGCTAAATATTTGGATAAAATTTATTCTCTTTAAATAAATAAAACATTGGTACGTTTCAATGTAGAATAAAATTCAATAAACATTTAAAATAAAATAATTGTTTACGATAAAATACATTTGTTTTGGTTTCAAAGTATTACATCACGATTTTGAAAGCAATTAAGTAAATTGACTATGAGGAAACTATGGGAGCCTTCATTTTCATTATTACTACCTAAATCGTGATGCAACACTTTAAAAATATATATAAAATCTTAATTAAAGTCAAATTAATATGCTAGAAGACATATTGAATTTCGTACAACAATGAAAATATACTATTAAAAGCTATGTATTATTATTTTGACGTTATAGAAAAATTTAATAACTTATGTTCAGAGTGTTATTAAATAAAATGTTTTAAAATGTTTATAACATGCAAAAGATTGATTGATTGATTGATTTTAAAATTCCTTTTCCTTTCTTCTCATTTAGTTAATTTGCAAAACTGCTATTTAAATTTATTTTAATGAAAACTACACCCCGCGACAAAAAGATAGGTACAAAGGGTTTTTTCTTTGATTTTTCATAAAATAACGTTATCTAAATTGTGCTTATCATTTATTATTATCATAAAATAAAACTATTCCCGGACAAATTTTTGTTTTAAGACTCATTTAGAAAAGTTTTAAGACTAAAATTTTTCTAATTTAGGACTACACTCTGCGACAAAAAAGATAGGAACAAAGGTTCTTTTTTTTTTTTTTTTTTTTCGTAAAATAACATTATCTAAATTGTACTGATCATTTATTATCATAACAAAATATTATCCTATCAAAAACATATTAAATATTTGAATCATATTCAAAATATTCATTTTCAAAATAATCATATTCAAAATAATTATATTCAAAAATTAAAAAAAAAAAAAAAAAAAAAAAACTTTTGTTCCTATCTTTTTGTCGAGGTGTGTAGTCTTAAATAAGAAAAATTTTAGTCTTAAATTTTTTCTAAATTAGTCTTTAAACAAAAATGAGTCCGGGAATAGTGTTATTTTATGATAATAATAAATGATAAGCACAATTTAGATAATGTTATTTTAGGAAAAATCAAAGAAAAACCCTTTGTACCTATCTTTTTGTCACGGGGTGTATAATGCAGAATGTTTTATTCACTTCAAAGAAATCTCTACTTTTAGTTTTATGCCTTTTACAAGACATACACATGAAAATTAAGTGACAAAATAAATTATTTAACATTTGTGTCAGTTGAATACTGTACTCGCATATTACATTCGAGCAAATAATAGATCTTTTTTCCTAGCCTGCCGAAAGAACCGAGTTAATACAGAGTAGAGTAAATGAGTTGAAACAAGGACGATGAATGAAAGGTCAGACGATTAACTAGTGAGGTGGGAGTAAGAATTTCAATATATTCCTAAAAAGTTTAGTTGAAAGAGAATATATATTGATGAAGTTGTAATTGATATAAAGAAGATTTCATTTAAAAAATTTGCGAGTGAAATCTAAACGAATTCTAATAGAAAATAATACTTTTATTACAATAATGTTAAAATAATTTAAATATATTTTTTAGTTAAAGGCATAAAACCTTTTTAATTTTATGTGAGTAGACATTATACTCAATAAGATGGATAAGGAGAATTAAGTAAGTGTTCGTGCTTGGAAAAAATTAAACTATTGTTTCCACTACGGTAAATATATTCTCATCGGGCATACAGATTTTTTTTTTTTTTTTTTATTTATTTATTTATTTTTAATGTTGAATCCTATTATTATTATTATTTTATTTTATTACTTTTATTCAATACCGTAATACGTTTCATCTTAAAAAATTCTTCATGGCATTTTAATTTAGTGTATATTTTTTGTCATGGATTGCAATTGAGGAGCAAGCATTAAAATCATGCATTACAAAGAAAATCAAAGAAAAATCTGTTTTTATTTATTTGTTTATTTATTTATAAAACACAGTTTGAATTTCAATGTTTTCTTTTCAATTACTTTTAAATAAAAATCAGAGCTTTAGAATTTATTGCACACAGTATACTTAGAAAATTTGATTTCTTAAGAGCCATTAATTCTATTTTTAATCTATATTTAATGTATTGTTTCCCTTGATATTTGTAATATAATAGGCGATGTTAGAGACAATTGGTAGAGAATTTAAATGTTTAAAGTATTTTATAAAGATTAAACAAATATTCTCATTTACAAATAAGAATTCCCATATAATAACTGGGCACCATGATAATAACTATATATTATTGTGACGTTAATAACACGTTACATAAGAAGAATAGTGATGTTATATGAAGAGAGAGACAAAAAAAAACAAAAAAAAAACAATCTGGTGTGTCACCCACACGACTTTCTCTTACCCTGAAATTTAATACTATAAATACAGGTTGCAGATTAAAAGGTAAGATAACGAGTACTCTTATGTAAACCTGCGTTAAACAATTCAGATTAGGCTTCTGAAGAGTTTTATATGATAATTAGTTCTGTGTGAGGGGGGCGGTTCATTAATGCACCCCCCGTTTCATTAATGCACCTACATTCATAAAGAATTTAATTCGCTTATTAAAAAATAATTCTGTTTTTAAAAAATAATTTATTAATATTATAATTAAAAAAAATATATCTTTTATGATAATGCAGACGATTTCCATATTAGAGAAGTAGTATAACACCAAATATCTAAAAAAAGCCCATTTTATTCTCAATATTAAACTAAAAAAAAAAAAAAAAAAAAATGCGATTTTTTTTTTCTAAGTTTTTTTTTTTTTTTCGTTAAAAGTGAAAAAAATCGATAACTTTGTTTTAAATTATCGCATATCGATGGTTCAACCATTCGTTTTAAAGGTATTGGCGAGCTCTTTTGAAAGATACCCATCATGAAAATTTACTCCCCTCGAGGGGGGACTTCCCCCCAGGGGGGGAGGCGAGGCTCCTACATACACAAAATTTTTTCCTCAGTTAACTATCTCTATTACAAAAAATATATATTCGTTTCATTTGGTTTAGTTCAGTCTATAGACGTTAAACTCTACTTACCTGCAATTTCCCCCAATGACGTAATGTATTAGAATTCTCTTGATTATCCCTGTACACGAACCATTTGCTTGATCTTAACGAAAAGCTTACTGTAGCATCCCTATATGATACACATTTAGAATACCAAGTTTGAACTTTCTGCGATAATTTGTTTTTGAGATATGCTGGTAACAGACACACACACACACAGACACACACACACACACACACACACACACACACAGACATACACACAGACCATTTGCTAAGAACATGATTTTCGTATTCAGGGGACCTCAAAACGTGTAAATATAACAAAATCTCGCATTCGAAAATTTGACCCAAAAACAATACTTTCTCTACCTTATGGGTAAGAGAATGTAAAAAAAAAAGGGGGGGGGGGGTATAAAAATATAATTTTAAATAAATAAATATATTGACAAAAGAAAAATGATATATTGAAGATCATTTGGAAAATTGTCATAAATAAATAGAAGTCACGTCCAAAAAATTCCTTTTTACTGATTGAAATTAGAAAATATAAATTTGATACTAAATACTATCTTACTTAACTTTCGGTTTTGAAAATAGGGTATTTTCTTGTAACAGCGTATAAAGTTTAAATAAAACACTGGACAAAATAAAAATCTAACTTAATGTCTATGTCATCTAAATGATTCTGTAGCATAATTTGATTAAGCAGAGAGTACACTGAGAAAAAATTATGTAACTGACATCTAGAATCTAAATTGTGGGTCTAGAAAAAATAGTTCCATGCCATCCTTATAAATTCTAGACCCTTTTAAAGCGAGTTCTAGAAGCCCCTATCTGAATTCTAGAGCGTTTGCCTATATTCCCGAGGGCAAAGTTATTTAAAAATCCCTGCAAATATATGAAACTACAAGAGGCGGGTTTCTGCAACTATAACCTTGGTTTATTACCCAATTCTAGAAAATCAAGCGAGAATTTCTCGCAATATAAACGATTCAGAATACTTAGAGTATTCAGAATATTGTTTCACCATCTAAGAATGTGTACACTAGAAATTCTCGATCATTTCGTCTATTCAGTTTATTGGCGTTCCTTATGCTCATAGCTCGGAAATCTATATTTCTAGTTAAGGGATTTAGAAAATGGCCACTTATTCATTCTAGAGAAAGGCGGTATACTTTTTTTCTCAGTGTAGATCTATTTTTCCAATCTATCTAAAAAAGAAGAATTAATAGAGGGTAAGTAAAACGAATGAAAACTGACAATGAAAATGAAGGATGAGGCGATTAAGAAGTCTCAGCGTAGTAATTCCTCGAGCTCGTAGTGAAATCAACTTAGCAGATTGGAAGAAGGTAATGAAAGTAAATAAATAACAGAATATAAATGGTATGGAAACATTCTGTTAAAAAAGATGCTGTCTGATCATTTCGCAAATGTTCTTCTTAAAACATAAATTTTTTAATAATCGTGCATATAGCATTGAATATTAAATTTGTTATGAGTATTATAATTTATATTTTGATATTACACAACGAATTTATAACTTGGTGGCGAAATATTAAATTATTATTTTGAATCTCTCGTTTCATTATACATATACGACTGAGGTAAACTCAAAATAAATCGTTATATTAAATTCAAGGTTGCGAATGATTAGCCTCTCCATTCATAGATGAAAATTCGGCGCAGAATTAACACCACTATTTACGTACACATATATTCTTCTTGTTAAATCCAAGAATTATTTTAGAAGAAAACTTCTCTTCATAAATCGTATTGTAAAATCTGTGCTAAATTCCTACTCTTGCTTCATTTTCTGTAGTATAATAATTTTATGTGGAAAATTTCTTTTGGCATTTTATTTGTAAGTAATTTATAAAAATAATTTATTTTACTATTAAAAATAATATTGTAATTATTCTAATCTCAGCAAAGCAATAAATGTAAGCTTTTATGTAAAAATTTTCTGTAAGTGAAAATGGTGTGATTTTATGTTTAATAATACGTTTGTTTTATAGCGATAAGAAATAAAAATGAGTTTTGATGTCCGATATCAACAAAATTATATTTCTTCCTTAAATAACAAACAACAAAGAACGAGTGTCTGACGCCTTGCGTATTGATCAACGTATTTTTGTGACAGAAATTTCATTACTTTTCCCTCAAAAAAAAAAAAGTATTCCTGTAGATTTCTTTTTTTTTTTTTTTTTTTTTTTAAACAAAGAAATGAAAAGAAAATCCTGAGGCTAAAAGGAAAATTTATAAAAATAAAGCATAAATTTCTTTCTCAAACATGTCTATTACAAAAACATGCTCAAAAGAACAATATAAATTTTAAAAAATTATGCATTAGTTCAGTTTTGAAGTTTTTTAATGAGATATAAATTATTATAATTCAGTAAAAAGATAACGTTGGTATAGATATTTTATAAGAAAATTGAAAATTGAAAATAGAGAATATAAAAATACATAGAATTCAGTGTAATTTTATTTTAAAATAGCAGGCTACGCCCGCTTCGCTGGTCACTATATTTAAATGAATTTTCGAAAGAATTGAATTAATATTTATTTTTTTACACCACATTAGAAACAAAAACTTAAGAAAAAAAATGAAGAATAAAAAAGAAACTGAAATTACTCCAAACCTTGCTTCGGGTACCCGCTGTCTACGGCAGCTCTTTTCCCGCCCGTGCTGCATCGAGGGGTCCAGGTTCCCACTGTCTGCAGAAGGATCTTTCCCGGGCACTTCAATCTGGATATTTTTCGACGACAGGGGGGATTTGCTACTATTTAAGAACTGCGATTTTAAAGATGACTGTATCTCAGCATCTATTAAATATTTTAGTTTTGAACCATGTATTTTATTGCCCATGCTATTTGCACTATATTATGATTTGATTCTGACCAATGTAATAAAATAAAATAAAATAAAAAGTAGATTAATATGTATATATATATATCAATGTTGTGCAAGTTCACGAAAAAAACGAACTAGTTCAAACTCAAGTTCATCGTGCAAAAAACGAGTTAGTTCGCGTTCAAACTCATGTCTGAAAAAATGAACGCGCTCAACTCAAGTTCATTTTTAAAAAGGAGCGAAACTCATTAGAAGTTCATTTTTAGGTGTTTTTTTTTTTTGGTCTTTTCTTTTCTAAATAGATCTCCTCTGTGAACACTTTCATAGGTAATTTACACTTTTTTTTTTAATTACCAATTACCATGAAGATTATTTTTAATTTAATGCTTAATTAAACTTATAGTTCTTAATTATAAATTATTAATTTAAGTGTAGTAAAAATTATTTAGCGGACACTTCTGAATAGTGGACCCACTGTTTTTGCGTGGTTTTTATTCTCAAATTTCCAATACGTTTCATTATTCACATGAGAAAACTTATTAATAGGAGACAAATTCCATCATTTGCAGGTTCAGGTTCCGTTGTTTTGAAGTATTACACTATTTTAAAAATAGTGTAATACTTCAAATTACACTATTTTAAAAATAGTGTAATGGTTTGATTTAATTAATCTTTGTTTGATTGCGCCACAGTCAATGTCGGTTTTGAGTTCTTGGATAAATCATTAGAAAGTTTCGCTTGCTATTTAGCTTACTATGCAGGAATAAGCATGTGTGCCAACTTGTTAGTTTGCGTACAAATTGTCTCAAGAACAAATTATCTCAGAGGTCAATCCAGTTTTAAAAAATATCATTTATACATTTATGACTTAAAACTTGAAAAGGTAGTGAAATCTTATTTTCGAAAATTCAGCAAATAGCAATACTTTCTTTAGTATATAAGTTTAATGAAATTAAAAATAGAAATCTGAATTCGTATAAATTGTTTTATATTGTATTCGTATAAATTGTTTTATATTTTCTGAGTGACGGGATTTCCCCTCTTCCCCCCAATGCCCCATTCAATTATTTACATATTCATTAAAAAAAAACTTAAAGTTGTAAGGAAATTTTAAAATATGCATTTCAAGTTCTTCAGAGAACTTTTATCAGTAACTTACTGATCTTAGACAAAAATTTCAAATAACATTTCCAGATAATCTTTAGCATTCTAAATTTAAATTTCTTCCATTTATTTCTTTTCATTTATTGCGATAATAGAACCATACAGGAGCTGTTAAAAGTTTTATTTCTATATTCAAGGCAACTCAAAATGCGAAATTATCCTATAAACGCAACGTGAAGTATAGAACTCTAAACAAAGTTTTGTGTAACAGTAACATAAAAGTAAGCGAAAATAATTATCATTCTCAAGCAATTTCCTTTCACAAGGTAAATTTTGGCAATTTCCTCAATTACATCCAATAAATAAATAAATAAATAAATAAAAGTGAGATCTTAACTGACTTCCATAGAATAATTTTTCGACAGAATAAATATATATATTTTTTTGGCAAAATACTTATTTTAAAATTTCAAATATTATGAATACAGCTAGTGATAGACACAGAGCATTTTTAAAGTTTTTTTTTTTTTTTTTTTTCGGGGGTGTGGGGGGGGGGGAGATTACGACATAGCTTTATTTATTATCTTCTAAATTTACATACATCATCATTACATTAAATCAATCAATGTCTTAGCGTGAGTTATTATTTTGCTCAGTTTTTAATTTTAAGGGGATGCTTTACCAATCGTCGCTGACAGCCAAACTCGTAATATCATTAAACTGATTTTTGTTTTCCGAAAATGGATTTTTTAAATTTTTAACATTTTGTTTTGAAGCTGTAAAGGGCGAAAAATACTTTTAGTTAATTATGCGCATTTTAAAGCTTTAAAACAAAACATTAAAAAAAAAAAAAATCAATGTGTGGAAAGGATGAATTATTTTAACGATTGTGAAATATCTAAACATTATTTTAAAAAATCTGGAGTGACTCCACTCGACTTTCCGAACATTGAGTAATTAACAGTTTTGTAGATAAAGTAAAGTAAGAGGAGTTGTTAAACAAATAAAAGAGAGAAAACCATAATAGAGTGTTTGAGTATTTTTCTCCATATATTACACGATGTTTTATTTAACGCTACTGAACTTTGAGCCCATAGATCATAATGATAAAGAATTTTTCGTTGTGTCCCTGTAAAAACCTATAAATGCTAGATTCACCAAAATGCTTATAGTTAGCATAACAGTGATTTATAATATCCATATAAATTTTGAGCTCAATTGAATAAGGCATTTAGATGCTATCGCACTTTTAAAAATTTGGTCCCATAGGCTATAATGATAAAGAATTGTTCTTTCGGTCCCTGCAAAAAAACTGTAAGTGCTAGATTCACCAAAATCTATACAGTTGGTGCAAATGTGACCTATAACATGTGCACATATTTTTTGCTCTGATTAATAAGGCGTTTAGACGCTATCACACTTTAAAAAATTTCGCCCTATTAGGTCATAATGATAAAGAATTTTTCTTTGTGTCCCTGTAAAAAAACTATAAGTGCTAGATTCTCCAAAATCTATACAAATTGAGTATCTGTGACCTATAATATGTGTATAATGTTTTTGTTCAATTGAATAAGGCGTTTAGATTCTCTCGCACTTTTAAGATTTTAGTCCCATAGGCCACAATGATAAAAAAATTTTCTTTGTGTCCCTGTAAAAAAAACTATAAGTGCTAGATTCACCAAAATCTATAGGGTTCGTACTATGGTGACTTACAATATACGTACCAACTTTCAGCTTATTCGAACAAAGCGTTTAGACGCTAGCGCGTTCACTCACAGACATACACACATAAATACACACATACATACACACATACATACATACACACATACATGCACACATACATACACACACACACATACATATATCATCGCAAAAATAGTGAAAACGAACTCATTGGACCTCGAAACGTATAGAAACATCAAAATCTCAAATTCGGATTTTTGACATGATTACAATACTTTCCTCACTATAGTGTTCGGAAAGTAAAAATACATTAGGTGATGGGTAATTTGCATTACAGGTTTCCCCATATAATATCACGGGGTTTCGCTATCAGCGACAACAGTTGAAGAGCCCCCTCTTCCCTTTATTAGTATTGCTTAGAAAAAAAGAACATTTTTCTGTCCAATTCTCCTAAAATCTCGCTGTTCAAACTGTGAATGGTTCCTATCTTAATCTTCAGTAATTTTTATATAACGTTGTTTAACAAGATTTTGAATAATTTTTTTTACGATTAAATAGGGAAAAAATTCTATGTTCGGAAAAAGCCGTAAGACAGAGAATCATTGCCAACGTTGGATGAACATATTATTAATTGAGAAATAAGTTTAATTTTATAAATACAGATTTTTGGTATTCTGTAAGCTAAATCTGTACGGGACATATTAATCCGAATACGAATTAATTTTTCTCTTAACTACTACTTATTTGAATTACAGAATTAGATAATTTTTTAATACTATATTCATCAAAAATAATCAACTTTTTCCCTCTTAAAAATTAATGATAAACAACTTAATATTTTTTAATAAATATGCATTTTCTTATAATATTATAAGGGCCCACAAGCGGCTGAACGGTTCTGCGCTCAATGCTAGTAGATGCAAGGTGACGGGTTCGATTCCAGGTCGCGCACATCGGCCTAGCCGTTCGGAATTTTCCGTGGTTTCCTCCGAAACTCGCATAAATATGGGCTAGGACCCTTTAGAATGACTCTCACGAGGGCATTTCCCCTATAGGCCTAGGACACATGCGGAGTCAATCGGCCTTAAATCTTCCAACTAAACTATATTATAAGTTAACAAGAAATCAAATCAGACTAAGAAAAATTCTTAAATGAAAATGAATAAGCTAAAAAAAACAAGTGTTAAAGTGTATTTATATTGAAAAACAATTTTGAAAAAATCATTTTCAATTTTCCTTTTTGCTGGACATTTTTAGATTAGCTAGAATCACAAAATCATGAACACAATATTTCTATTCGGAAGTTTGGATTTTAAACTTTGTAAGTATAATAACAGCAATAATGATATTAATGTAAGTATATATATATGTTTATGGTTATCACGCACAAAATTTATTTTTTATTATTACGATTATTTCAGATAGTTTTGAAATTTATATATTAGGTTGGTTGTATAGCATAAGACCGATTGACTATACCAGGTCCTAGCTTATAGGTGGAATGCCCTCAATGGGCGTCTTTCTAAGGGTTTTAGTCCGTATTTACGCGAGTTTTGGAGAAAACCACAAAAAGCTCCGAACAGTTAGGTCGACGAGCGCGACCTGGGTTCGAACCCAACACTTTTGTTTATCAGCTTTGATAATTTATATTTGAAATATTAAATATATATATATATATTTTAATTTTTAGAAATTTAACTAAAGGGACAGTCATTTTCTATTGCACCTTAATGAAAGCATTAAAATGACAGGACATTTGATTTCAACCATATATACTGAAGCTAAATCTCGGGTGCAAAGACAAATAAAAGTGATAGAATTCGCATTAATTCTCCGAATATATTGAATATGCAAATATTTATCATTACAATAATAAAAAAAATTAAAAATCTTTACAAACATGAGTGAATTTTAAAACAAGGCAATAATAATAATGTATAATATAATTCAAATATAAAATTAGTATTTACCTCTTAGTCTTGTTAATGTGTACATCAATATTCGAATTTTAGAAAATGAGATGTGGTGCGTCTTTCGCATGCAGTGAAACTGATTATAAATAATATAATGATTTCATCCTGTTTTGTGTGTGTGTTTTTTTTTCTCATTAATTCCGGAAAGACTTGGTGCCTGGTTGTCCAAATCTAAAAGCTTCTTTTTTTCCAAGGCCGCCTTAAAAGGATGCAATGTATACACAACAAGAGGGTGGTGCAGCCTAAGGGCAGCAGATTGCAGAGATTTTGTTACCGAAACCGTTTTCTACAAATATAGGAGAACAACAACAACAACAACAAAAAAAAAAAAACTTATACACCCGCGACGAATTGAACCACCCTCATAAAACTAATTTCCGAGCATTTCCTTTCATTGATAAAGGGATGAAGTGAGAATACTGAAAGCCCCACTGAAACTGCCCATAGTCCATCTTTTTCTTTAAAAGAATGGTACTTCCGCTATTCCCAAAAGCCATTTGCTTCGCTTGTAGGGTGGGCTGGAAGATGTGCGTGTGAGCCCTAAGGGTATAAGAGTAATTGTACAAAGTTCTATCTGTGGATGTAGATGAAAGATCAAATATTTTAAATCAATTTATTTCAATCAATTTATTTTATTTGTTATTCACAGAAAGAATTTCAAAGATTTATGTAATCATTTATATATAGTATATAAATATTATAAATATTTTTAACGATATTTTCTTCATTTAGGACTAAAATTTTCACCAAGTTAGCCGGATCTGGGGTGGGCTTCAGCCCCCCCCTCCCGTGGGTGCGTCTCTGACTTATTTCTTTATTTGTCTTAAGAAATAACTATTGAAATGTATGAAAGCTGGAAATTTTTATCACCATTTTCATCTTGGAAAACTCCTAAAACTAAAATTAGAATTTTACAAAAATGATGATTATTTCACTAAACGCTGCCTTAAATATTTCAAAATTTATTTATATTATATAGTTATCGTTTCTCGTAACTAAAAGTTTACTGAATCTATATAAAGCATTTTTAAAATCGTAAATATTTATTTAAAAAAAAAAAAAAAAAAAGCATCCCGTAAAATACAGACAATTTATGAATATTTCGTAAAATATACAATTAACGAGACTTTGCCATTCTTTGATAACATAATTTCCATAAAAACTTTCAATCTAATTAAATATCACTGTAATATTACATTCAAATTGCAAATTAATATATGCACAAATACCTTCAAAGCTGCTAGGCAGGAAGTGCTGGGGTGCTGGGTTCGATCTCAGATCTATGTTATTAAAAAAATTCTCCCCCCCCCCCCCCGCCTTCAGTCCCCGAAGTATGTGTGACACTGTAATTTTTTTTTTTTTTTTTTCATAAAGAGCAAGTGATTATTAGACACAGTTTCATTAAAATCAAAAAGAAAGTGATATAAAAACAATTATTGTCTTTCAATCTGCTCCTAGACCTCCAGGTACATAGTAAGAGAAAGTGGTACCAATTTAATTGATTTAAATTTCTAAAAATGTATTAAGAAAAATCATTCTTTAAATTCATTATTTGATGTTTATTGTATTTGAAAATTGCAAATTTCAAAAATGCCCTTTTTTCTCGGGTGCCCTTTTTTTTTGGTGCCCTTTTTACCAGTGCCTTTTTTCCCAAGTGCCCTTTTCTTCCAAGCTCCCTTTTTTTCCGGGATCCATTTTGCGCAATTATTCTCTTTTCTGTTCTTTTCTTCTTCCACTTTCCTTTTCCTATTTCAGACAGAAATATTTAAAATGAGTTTGAGCTTGAATTGTTTTTTCACGCTCAAGTTCGTGTAAAAAACGAACTACGCTCAACTCAAGTTCATAATTTAAAAAACGAGCGAAGTTCAACTCAAAACTCAAAAATTTTGAGCTACGCTCATGAACGCGTTCAAATGAACGCGTTCGTGCACAACACTGATATATATATATATATATATATATATATATATAAACAAATAAATTTTAATCATTTTAATCCTTTTTACTAATATACTACCACATTTCCCGAAAAATACTGTAAATAAATAAAAAATTAATGAATAAAAGTTTTTCTTTTAAAGGAATTAATTAAAAAATGAAAAATAAGAAGTTGATCTACTATAAAAAATTAAACATATCTGTTATAAATACGTTTTTAAATTTAAAACTAATTATACTTAATTTTTTCTACTGCATTGCGATTTTATTTTCAATAAATATAACAAATTAAAAAAAAAAATCGCCTTCAAATGAATGTATTACATAAAAATAAGTTGCGTAATAGCCGTTGCTAAGATACGCAGACGATTGAAGCAAAACAATAAATCTATGAAAATTGAACAAAGAAGCCAATATTTAAAATCGGAAAAACATTAATTTAAAAAATTCAAATTTGAAATTTGAAAAAAATCTCGATGAGGTGCACTCCTGCAGGGTCCCAGGTACCTATATCCCAAAATCTAAAAATTTAATATATTTAATTTTTCTACTGTATGTGTATAAATATTTGATTTCAATAAATATAACAAAAAAGATTTCTTCCTCAAATGAATTTAAATAAATAAATAGTTTAATAGCCGTTTCTAAGATACGCAGACTTTTGAAACGAAAGAAATTTCTGAAGAAGGAACCATTGAAGCCAATTTTTAAAATCGAAAAAACATTAATTTAAAAAATTCAAATTCGACATTCGAAAAAATCTCGATGAGGTGCACACCTGCAGGGTCCCAGGTACCTATATGCCAAATTTGGAGGCTCTGCGATTACTAGTGTGAGCACTAGGGCGCAGATACACACACAGACACACAGACACTTCTCTTTATTTATATAGATTAATCACAGTTTAATATTAATTCATTTAAACAGAAATACGAAAAATATTTTTATTAACAGTTCAATCGATTTTAAACCTTTTCAACATGCTTTTTGTTTAACATCTATTATATGGTAAGAACAAACATTTGATTTAAAATTTTGTAAACATTGAATTTTTATAAGTGTACATTTATTTATAATACTTAAAATTGTGATCAACTATTTTTTTTATTTCACAGGTTAACAGAGAGAATGAATTTTTGTGATAATGAGGATAAATTTAATTAAACTTTTACCTTAAAAAACCTTTAACCTCAAACTTTCATTAAAATTTTTAGAACACACATACACACATATACGTGTATATATACATATATATTCCTCAAGTAAACTTTTAGCAATTAATTTTCCTCTGTGTTATTTAAATTTGTTATTGTCATGATTACGCACCTGAAGGAAGTTTCTTAGATTTTTATAGCAGTTGCTGTGGCATGTCTATTTCTTTTTCAAATATTGTTATTTATGTTCTTCTCTGACATTAATTCCCACATATTCTACTAAAAAAATATGTCTTTTTTTTTTTTTTTTTTTTTTTTTTGCTGTGTATATATGAACATATGTAGGAGCACATTGGCACATATGTTTGTAGAAAAATGTATGAACGCTTTCTGGAATAAATATTGATATTAATTGTGGTATACCTAAAATATATATGTGAAAATTATTATAAAAATAGTAATAAAACCATACTTTTCAGCATATCAAGCTATTTAAAATATCTTTATATTCCGAAATATATTTACATTCCGACGTTTTGGTTAATATTCAATGTTTAACCATCTTCAGGGAAATGATGTACATAAACTATAAACACAAATCAAATTAAGCCATTCATGGATATTACAAACACAATTCATAAAGAAATTAATACGTGATTACATCTTAAAATGAGTTAAAAAAATCTAAAAAAATCTGAAGTGACTCCACTCGACTTTCCGAACATTGAGCAATTAACAGACTATATTGTGTTTACAAACTAAACTTTATATATAAGATGGCTATTACAAAAAGTTATACTAAATAAACTTAGGTACAGATCAATCATACAGAGACGCGGATATGGTACAAATTTTCCCATTTGCAGAAGGAGAATAATAATATGTGTATGATATATCGCTATTATAAATACCTCAGCTGTTACGTTGTATCATTTTGAATGGATATCGCCTTACAGGGGAACTTTTCGGCTGCATTATTCTCTATTTACGAAAAGTTTATAGTTCACATTATGTTGCTAATGAGCGCCACAAACTTCATATGTACAGTCGGTAACAAAAGTGTCCGAACACTAGCAAAAATTCCTATGTAAAAAAAGTACATTTCATACGATTTTGTTAAATAAATCCTTAACGAATCGTGTTCTTACACTGACTAAGAACAGGATTCGACAAGGATTTATTTAACAAAACCGTATGAAGTGTACTATTTTTACATAGGGATTTTTGATAGTGTGCGCACACTTTTGTTACCAACTGTAAGATTTCTTTTTATGAAAAAATAAATAAACCGATTAAAAATGGCTGCATATAGACTGTTATGTGGCACTGTTATGCAGCTAATTTCAGGTATAGGTAGTATTTATACAATTTAATATGTACGAATGATATAAAAGAATGTTTTATGTTAGCTTCAACATATTAGTTATTAAAAGTAACTACATTTCATATTATTAAAGTAATCTCAAACCAATTTTTAAATAGTATTTTGTGGCCACCACATGACTTTCTTCTATAGTTTCCTATACAAAATCACTCAGTAAAAATAATTTATTAAAATTATTATTTAAAAAATTATCTTCCAGGATAATGCAGACGATTTCTATATTAGAGAAGTAGTATAACACTAAATATCCAAAAAAAAGTCAATTTTATTCTCAATATTACATTAAAATATATATTTATTTTATTTTTAATGAAAAAAATCGATAACTTTATTTTAAATTATCGCAGACCGATGGTTCAACCATTCGTTTTAAAGGTATTGGCGAGCTCGTTTGAAGGATACCCATCATGAAACTTTAATCCTCTCGAAGGGGGACTTTCGCCCCCGGGGGGGGGGGGGGACTAGGCTCCTACATACACAATTTTTTTTTCCCAGTTGGTTTTCTCTATGGCAAATAATTCTTTTAAATTTCATAATGATTATTAAAAAATAATTCTCTTTATGCACATTTATACAAAATTTTGTCTTATACCACCATGTTAAAAATTTAGAAAAAGCGGGATGGCAACGCAACCTGTAAGACAATTTTTACTAAAAGTTGATAGGCACTAATTTATGTCAATGTGTAACTACATACCAATTTGTATGAAATTCTGTGCAGTAGTACCTGAGATACAGGTGCGACAAAATTTTTTATTATTAAAGATTTCTCAAACATATTTTGTAAAAGGTAAATAAAACTTAAAACAAATAAAGTAACTGATAACTTGATTCTCAGTAATTCGGTACCCAAAATTCAGTGTTTATAATAGAATAAGAAATATTAAGAAGTAGTTTTATCGGTCCAATAGTTTCTGAAAATGGAATATTTTTCTTATCACAAATTTAAAATTTTAAGCACGTTACATTTTTTTTTTTTAAATCTGTCCTTGTGGCATTCAAATGTATTAATATGAATTCGTTTTCAATTTTAAAAAAATATTTTATTAAATAAAACATTATTAAACAAAATTTTGAAAATTAAATTCTGTATTAATAATGTACTAATTAATAATGGATCGGTAGGTAGACTTACAGCTTCCAAAAATACGAAATTTTGACTTTTTCCAGAGTATTAAACACAATCCTGTTTATTATTATTATTATTATTATTATTATTATTATGTTCACATGTATCTGTGAAAGTGTTGATAATATTGTTCCAATGAATATTCCATCCCAATACACTCATTCACTAGAGATATTATGCAGAAGAGTCGAGAATTTTCTTCTTCTGACACAATAAACTAGATGCTATCAAAAGATTCAATTATTTTCATAGAAAATTTTGCAAAAAACAGGGAAAATTATTCTTGATAATTTTAATAAACTAGCATGTAGGTCACTTGCAACAGCGGAAAAAAAATATTTTAAGGTTGAAAAGATATTATACATTGTTTTTTATTATAATATTATCATTAGTAAAAATTAAACTATATTTCTAGAAAACATATGTTTCGAAATAAAAAATAAATGAATAAATAAAAGATGTTATTTCAACGAACTTCGATTCAGTTATATATATGTATGTATGTGTGTGTGTATGTGTGTATGCATGAATGTTATTTAAACATTTAATTAACAGCATGTTATGAAATGTATACTTAATATTAATTATACATATTGATGTCAAAAAGTAAATTTTAATCTGATTGTTTCTAGAGTACGTGTAATCAAAATAAAATAACATGTAGGCTAATAATAATTTTAATTGAATCAAGTTCAATGTTAAATCTAGTGAATTATCTTTAACCTACTTGATAATTCCCAGCTAGAATAACAAGTCACTTGTTATTATTCTAAACCAGAATTTCAATTATCTTTGTATGAAAATCCTTTGTTTTCAATTAATTTGGATATGTGTAATTGGGATTTTTGAAGCTTAAAATGTTACCACACAGGTCAATAATTATTTGTAAAGCTCTTCTATATAATCGAGAAATAAGCTTTAAATAAATGCCTTTTTCTCATGAACTATTCTGGTTACACGAAATATCATTTTCTTAATATTAGATTATCACATAATTAACTTTCTTTATCCTTTTCTTAATTACCTATTACATTAACTTAAACAATAATATTTATCAATCAATTAATTGTTACTTATAACTAAAAAGGAGTATAAGGGAAACCTTTAAATTAAAATTATGTAATATGCATCTATAAAATAATTTTATACACAATCTCTTTCCTTACTATTACTCATTATATTTAGTATAAAAAACAACTGTATGTTGTTTTTATATGAAATTACTAATTATAAATTTCCCTTAAAAACAGCATTCATTGCAAATGTTAATAGTTTTATTAATTAAAATACATTATGTAAGTAATCACAGATGTTTTAACTGTTACATATAAATTTATCTTAAATAAAACTTTTTAATATAAAATTTTTTAGAAACAGGTGAAATATGTATATATTTTTTCTAATTTGTAACCTCCCAATTGGTGGAGAATAATTACGTAGGTTAAAGTTATTAATAAGTAAGCTTATTACGTTAGTTAATTCTAAACGTGATACACTAAAAGCAGAAGACCGTGAGTTGTATTTTTTCTTCATCATTACTGCATTTGATTTTAAACAAATGAAATTAATAGACTTGAATACGTCTCAGTCACCATTATATATGTGCATATGTATTTATACTAATTTATCTGCAGATAAGGTGCCCCAACGTTGTATTTCTCACAAAATAAATAATCCCAAAATTGTGTATTTCGTTTACAAGGCAAATGGTATACTTATTATGTACCAAACTTGACATTGAACAGAAATATTGCAAAAAATTACATAACCCTAAAATGGTCATTGTAAAAAAAAAAAAAAATACAAATTACAATTTCGTTAGCGGTAAGCATGCGGTAAGCATACCGTCATCAGTGCAGAACAACAAGGAAGATTATTGCTCTTATATATAGATAGGTGCTGGCCAAAAGGCAATTGAGATATTTTCAACTCAAATCAATTTTCCAATGATCATTCGAATTACTGTATTATTAATTACTCCTTCGCTCAAAAATTCAAAACTGTATAAAACTAAATTTCTAATAAATACACTTTAAAAACATATTTAAAAAAAAAAATAATAACTTTATTTTTTTTTTTTATAAGAATAACAAATTAAGCATCTTATAATGCAATAAAATTATAAAAATCATAAAATGATATAAAAATATTTATTTCTAATTTGTACTGCATTTGTTCGTTTTTAAATTAGGAAACAAAACTTATGTATATATGAA
The DNA here is from genome assembly GCA_963930645.1 of Salticus scenicus. NCBI lineage: Eukaryota > Metazoa > Arthropoda > Arachnida > Araneae > Salticidae > Salticus > Salticus scenicus. Next base: position 390,811,570 of record OZ005649.1, read on the forward strand.
TCACTAAAATTCATTAAATTTATGTGACGATAAACAATACAGGTAAAATAATTTTGCAAAGTATTATATTAGTTTAAAAAAAAAAAAAGAAAATGTAATAACTGACAATTCGCCAAGTTTTGTATATTAAAATTACTTGGCACTTTTTACTTCCTCTTTGAATTACGCTATAATTACTCATTTTTAGGTCTCTTGAAAATGAAAATCAAGTTTTCAACCGGTTTTTATGTGTTTATATCAATTATCTGCACAACTTAAAAACATATATTTGCAGGCAATTTAGATTTAGAATTTTTTAATTAAAATAAAGGTGCTACTTGAAAATTTGGATTAAGATTGGAATGTTTTAAAGAATGCTGTATGTGAAAGTTCTTTGAATAATTTGGATTTCATTTTTAATATAATAACAGCAGCATTATTAATATTATTAATATTATTATTATTACTATTATTTTACGAATGTTGATAATATTTTCTAACAAGGAGTTAAGAGGGAAGCAGCTCTCCCCCCCCCCCCTACATTCAAATGAAGTCGTTTCAAAATTATAAGTACATTTATTTATATTACTTCTTATTTTACCTCCTTATCTGTTATCTGTCTTTATACTATTTAAATACATGGCATATGAAAATCGTGTGAGTGTCGCATTATAATATAATTTATTGAATAATTTAGCGACATAAATCCCAATGCAGTTACTTACCTTACATATTAAGTTATTATTATACTCTTTGTTCAAAATTCCATTTGTAAAAAGTGTGTAGAATATATTTTTAAAAAGTCAAGATATTGTTAAATACTGAACCCCTGTTTCTTTTTAATAGCTTTTTTTTTTTTTTTTTTTTTAATCCAAAAGACATAGTATTCTATTAAATGGTTTGCATTATGGTACACACTAGTAGGACGTAAATATTTTTTAATTTAATAGTTATTAATTTTTTTATCAACAGACGGCAATGTAATACAGTACGTTCAGACTATCGATTGCTGTGGAAAAAATTTAAATGCTTTAAACAAGGATATGCAAAAGATTTTTCTTAAATAATATAACGATTCAGAGTGACGGCAAAAGGTGGCTTATTGTTTAAAATGGGAATATATTCGACATCAATGTGTACAGAACTCTAACCAAAAAAAAAAAAAAAATCTATTTTGATTATTTCAGCTGTATCTCTTATAACTGATTGTTTTGGATTAAAAAAATATATATATGTATATACACCCCGCGACAAAAAGATAGGTACAAAGGGTTTTTTCTTTGATTTTTCATAAAATAACATTATCTAAATTGTGCTTATCATTTATTATTATCATAAAATATTCCCGGACTAATTTTTGTTTTAAGACTAATTTAGAAAAATTTTAAGACTACACTCTGCGACAAAAAGATAGGAACAAAAGGTTTTTTTAAATTTTTCATAAAATAACATTATCTAAATTGTGTTGATCATTTATTATCATAACAAAATATTATTATATCAAAAACATATTAAATATTTGAATCATATTCAAAATATTTATATTCAAAATAATCATATTCAAAAATAAAAAAAATAAAAACCCTTTGTTCCTATTTTTTTGTCGCGGTGTGTAATTTTAAATTAGAAAAATTTTAGTCTTAAATTCTTTCTAAATTAGTCTTAAAATAAAAATAAGTCCGTGAATAGTGTTATTTTATGATAATAATAAATGATAAGCACAATTTAGATAATGTTATTTTATGAAAAATCAAAGAAAAAACCCTTTGAACCTATCTTTTTGTCGCGGAGTGTACATATATATCTCAGATAATCACATTCATACAGTTGTAAAATTATTTAAAATAATAAAAATCTTTAAATCGTGACACAATATTGAAATATTTATTACTGTAATAAATAAAAAAAATCCCTTTCAATTAAAATGATATATTCAACGTTAAAAAAAATTCAATGATATTTCCAGCAGTGTCAAAAAATAAATAAATAAATAAGTAAGTAAATAGAGCGGTACATACAGCTACAGAATAAAGTGCAAGAAAAAGAAGAAAAAAACTCATAAATTAAAAATTGAAAACATCTAATAAAAAATATATTTAACTTTCGTTATTGGACATCTCTTTCACAATATTTCGAATCAAATTAAAACCTAATCTTCAACCTTGTATGAAAAATTACATAAAACGTTTACCACATACAAAAACAACAGTATATTTTTAGTTAAAACAGATAAACTATTATGATTTTTTCACTTAAAAAATATATTAATATAGTAATTACTAGAAAAAAAAGAAAAGAAAAGAGAGAAAGAAAAAACAGTTTAATCTTAAAAAATAAATCTGCAAAAATTTCACAAACAGATCTGCAATTTTTGTAAACAGGATAATGGGGAAAAAATTCTTCTCCGTATTCTACTTTTCCCCTTCCTTTAAAATGGTAATGAAGAAGCGATATCAGAGGGTCCTATCGTTGTCGATATAATATGAAAATGAAGTAATCTGTGTCAGTTATCGTCGCAGCGAGAGGCTCCAGTTCTGCTTGCCTAGCTGAGATGGAAATATTCCGACATAAGAACGCTCCAACTCTTCTTCCAACAAAAGAAAAGGACAGGATTCGAAAGCTATGAAATTTCATTTATTCAAAAAATATTGTTACGATGAATTTAGATTTCTTTTTCGAAGAATATTTCATTATAAATTATAGTTTTGACTTTTTTAAATAAAATTTTTAAACATGTAATTTATTTTACAAATTGTATCATTTTTACCGAAAATTTACGTCTTAAAAAATGCATTTAAAAACTAATAATTCAATTGTGTTAAATATTATCAATTGCATTCGAATTTTATTTATAAAACAGAAAAAAAAAATACATCGAAGTTTAAAATTTTAAAACAAATATAGAGAAAATTCAACTAGAAAATTAAAGAAAGATTTTAAAAGTTTAAAGTTTTAATTGAGTTAATGAAACCAAAAACTGATTAAAATGCCCAGAAATAATTAGCTAACTGTCAAATAATTTGCCCATTTAATAAAAGGCCCAGTGAAACATGCTAACACGATAAGATACATTATCTAGTTTATATCTTGGCTTCACTGAAAATACAAGATACCTTCTTCATCTAGAATAAATAAGTAGTCATTTTCTGAATCCTTTAACTAGAAATATAGATTTATAAGTTATGCGTATAAGGTAAACAAATAAACTTAATAGTCGGAATGATCGAGAAATTCTACTCTATTCTTTTTTTAAACGGTGAAAAAATATTATAAATGTTCATACTGAAATTATGAATCTTTTGCATTGCGAGAAATTCTCGCTTGATTTTCTAGAATTGGATAATAAACCAAGATTATAGTTGCAGAAACCGCCTCTTGAATTCACATTTATTTTCAGAGATTTTTAGATGCGTTTGCTCATGACAATACAGAGAAATGCTCTAGAATTCTAATAAGGGCTTCCAGAACTCGCTATCATAGGGAACTAGAACTTATAAGGATGACATGGGACGTCATCACTAGAGACGCAATTAATTTTCTAGATGTTAGTCACAGAATTGTCTTTTTCTTTTACAGTGTTGGTCACATTTTGATCCCGTTAAAATTGTTCGTATATAGTGATAACCTAATCTTACTATATATATATATATATATATATATATATATATATATATATATATGTGTAGTATCGGACCCTTGCTTCCTATAACCGTTGATTCCAAAACTGCCCAGTTTCCTTTTGCTGCTGACGGCGAGCGCAGAATCTTAGAGGAAGGACGTAGCTGTGACGTCAGACGGACGTCACTTCCGGAGCACACGTTTTCATTGACAGGTGCTGAGAGCGTTGGCCAGAGAGAGAATTCAGTTGACGGATGGATGGCGACGAGTGCATATAGACGATTGCATGTCGTTCTGTGGACGACAAATTTTCGCTGTGACGGAGTTCTGTACTAGGCCGCGTATTTTTCTAGAGTGATTGAAAACAGAAGTTATGTGTAATTCTCTTTTAACAAAAACTGTGCACTTTGACTTGCAAATGCGACTGTTCTAGTCGGCCGTTTAATGCTAATTTAAACTATAATCTTGTAAATATTTGTATAAAGTACTTTAATCTTTTATTAAATTTTAAATGATTAATAATAAATAAGAATTAGTTTTTTTTTTTTGTTTTTGTTTTTTGTTTTTGTTTAACGCCCACGAAAAATTGCCCATCCCATATATATATATATATTTCTTTTTTATTCCAAAGAACGAAAACAAACTTTAAAATAGCATTTTTCTACAAACATTTATTATATTCTAAAACATATAATAGTTTATCTAGAATAATACTACCTATGTAACTCGGTTGAAATAATGCCGAGAATTTTTTAAAAATCTGTTTGCTAAAGTAATTCTAAAAGTTTAAAAAAAAAAAAAAAAAAATGTAGTTAATAATGTTACATTCTTCTTGTCTCTTCGCTAGCAAAACTGTTCTAGCAGAATCATTTGTTTAATGTTTTGCAGAGATTAAGAAATGTAATTGAAAATTCTGACTTTTAAGTTAAAGAGTTTTGTATTACAGATTTCTCTTTTAAATAAACGGATGGTCAGAATGAAGCTGTAAACGAGCATTTTCTTATGCATGAAGTAAAAAGATAATTACAATAAGGTGATAAAAAGTATAAAGTATTATACACAAAAGACAAATTTATACAAAATTTGTGATACACATACACAAATAGACTGAAAGACATTTTCTAAAAACAGTCAAATCGTGTTCAGGACATCCCAAAACGTGTAAATCCATCGAAAATTGGAGTTTGAAAATTTTTACAAATCCAATACTTTCTCTATACATACATGTAGAAGAAAGTAAAAATATCTTTATGCCCAAAAATTTAATATATGTTTTTAACGAAAATCAATATATTGTTTCATTATGCAACTAAAACTTTTAAAGAAAGCTGAATCACGTAAAAAACTAATTTTTTAACGTTGCACTAAATTTATTATTATTAAATTTATAATAAAAAACTAAAAAAAGAAATAATAAACTTTATTTATACAATCTAAATGTAATGATTTTCATTTTAAGATCAAATTTTTAATCTACATAAATTTTAAAGATTTGCAACATGCAATAATGCGTTTTAAACAAGATAATAGAAAGGTCTTATTATATTTCTTTAAAGTAATTACATTTTTATCAATATTTTGTTTTGCTGCCTCCACATTTATTTTCTCTTTCAGAAAAACTGATCTGATCTGATAAAAAACATTTTTTTATGTTTATACTCTGTATCAAGATATATATTTTTATTGTTTAAATTTAAAGTAGTCAGCAGTTTTCGGATATGTTTTATGTGAACATTTTATATTTCAGAAGAACTTCATATTTTTTTTAACAGAAAATATATAAATACACTTGAACAAAAATTGAGTGTTTATCCTTTTAATACATAGAATTTTGAGAATAGAGAATGTATACAGGATAATGTATTAAAATCTCTAGACTTTTTAGATTTTTCATGTGTTTTTAAATATAAATATCCCTTTACTTTAATAATAAGCAAAATATAAAATTTTTATCTCCGTCCGATTCGGTGTTTATGCAGGGATATTATTGGAATTTCAAAAGAACAGTTAAAATTAGTTTCTACTACCCTTAACTACCCTTCTTTTAAAACTTGCACTTTCTTGTTTCAAAAATGAATACTTTAATACTATTAAGAACAAACGTAATTAAATGATTAACCGCTTTATAACTTAAAATGAATTCTGTGAATTTATTAAAATGTTGTCGTTGATTAATTAAATCGATTAAATCGATTAAAATCAAATCGATAGATGTCGTTGTTTTTAATTGTTGTCGAAAATATAAACTGAAAATACTTTTTAAATAGAAATTAAAATTAGCATATTCTGGACATCCTATAATTTTATTCTGTACCATTTTATATAATAGCGCAACCTACCAGTTAAAGGCGTAAAAAATGATGAAAAATTGATGCAATTTTAATCAATAAATACTACGATATAACCATATGAAATATCAAATACATATAATAGCGTTACCTGTCGATTAATAATGGGTCACCCTTAAATTAAATCAGGATCTTTTTTCAAAATAATTTAAATGTCAAGTTTGATACATTTATAAGCATTAAAAGTAAGATATTGGTTTTTCAGAAATAGAAAAAATTTAAACATAGCAGCGCCACCTGCACGATATGCACTAAACACAAAAACACGTTATCTTCTGTCAACAACATATAAATTTTTATGAAATTATTAGTATTGTCTCTTGAACTAGAGCTCTCACAGAGACATATAAACAGATACAATCATCATTCCAGAAATGGTTAAAGTTCTCTCAAGAACTCTCAAAACATACGAAAATATTAAAAAACAGGGTATCTATTCTCCGATCCGACTGCCGTAGCGATCGTCCTTAAACAAAGACAGTCGTCAAATCAAAAGTCGGAATGTGACGTCACGTGATGAAAATAATGACTGCCACAGTCGGGTATAGTCGGTATAGTTGAGGTATAGTCTGGTCGGAGAATAGATGCCCATAAGTCGAAAACCTTAATAAATATAATATTTACTTCTATTGAATGGTCATAAACCTACTCAATCTCAACATCTCCTACGGAAAAAAAAGTAAAAAAAAAATACAAAATAAAATAAAAAGTAAATAAAACAAAAACAAATGTTAATTAAATTTGAAACAGTACTATCGTTTAAGTTATGTAAAATAAGACATTTATCGCTCTTTCGATTATTTTAGCACAATTTCAGCCTATTCACAAAAAGTCTAAAATGCATTGCAATTCATTTTTAGAAGCAGAAAAATTATTAAGGTAAAATTTAAAGACAATCTGGGTATGCGACGAGCCAAAGATTACAAAAAAAAAAAAAAAAAAAAAAAAACTTATCAGCAAGTGTTACACAATATATGAACATGTGATTGGAGGACAACTATATTAGGCAATTTTCTTTGTTAATCTAAGATAATCAATCATAAACAGCAACGGGAGCTTTTTCAAGAAATATTTTGTTATGTATACAAGGTGTTTCTAGTACCACGTTTCAAAACTTCTAGAAGATATAGGGTACATCCTGACCACGGATGTGATCCTGACGATTCAGAAAGCAATACAGGGTTATAAATGATTCCATGACACGGGCTCGTACCCTTAAACATCAGAAATAAAAAGATTAAGTAAGGGATTATTCGTTTTTATGATGAATGTGCATAAACAAAAGAAAAATGGGTCAAAGGTAGTGTTTGGAGTTTCCTCTATTGTCTTCAACGCGGTACACACTGATTATAAAAAATGATCTACATTTATTATTAAAAAGAATAATCATTTTTATTTCTGATACATCAGTTGTATACCATGACATCTGGTAAAAGTTTGTCACCCCGCATTGTTGTATGATTCTGAATCGTCAGGATGCACGCTATCACTCCTGTAAGACCTGAAATGGTACTAAAGCACCCTTGTATGTCGAATTAAACAGATAAAAGACAACAGAAAAAATAATTAAAGATAATGAATTCCTTATATTTAGTAGTTCTTTCATGAATTCAAGAGCTTACATCGCATCTCGCGGACACGGGCCTTTCTAAATTCAAATCCAGACTTAGTCATCTTTATTGGCTGCTTGTTAACATGAAGCATCTCTTAAAAATTACATTTTAAAATTGAACTATAAATTATTTTTTTCATTCCAAGCAGCAGTGGTCACGTGATCTCGACTGGTTCGGTTGGCTCAGGGGAAGTCCTACGATGCAAAGGAGGAGGGGACAGGTTCAACATAGCATTACCACCTGTTGCGCAATGAATACCGATATCTAACCTATACCAATTCAGATGGAGGTCCTATCGTATTTCCTGGAAACTCGTGTATTTTTCATGAGCTATAACGCCCACAATATTTAATTAATTTACATATAAACGGCGTTCAGTGTATTTCAACCCGTATAAACTCATTAAAAATAGAAGTAAAATAAATGGAAAGAAATAAAAATCATATTTCGAAAACGTTAGCGTATTAATTAAAACAAATAATCATACAAATACATGTCTATAATATCATACATTAAAATTTTTAATACTGTAGAAAGAAGTAGAAAGAAGTAGAAACAAAATTACATTATATTTTATGCAGAATTTAATCTTAATCACTAAGTCACTTTAGCATTATTTTTTTTTTAGAAAAAATATTTTAATACTTATTAATTAACAACATTCAAAATATATGTTGTATTTTGTATTTTGCTTTAACTAACATTTACCGTAATCTTTGATTAAAACAAATTACAATGCGTTCATAATAATACCCACATATTTTTTCTATATAATATAGAGTATATTCTTAATTAAGTGCTACCTATCTCTGGGGAAAACTGAATTTGTCTTCATTTATGTAGTTTAATTTGATTACATTTTTTCATTGCTAAATAAACGTTATAACAAATTACCTGATTAAAACAGATTACCGAGATAAGAGATATAAATATAGTATTATGTTTAAAAGAAAATCCTTTAATCTCTTCAGTTTTTTAACTTAATAATTAACAATAAAGATAACAATAATTCTGATACTTAAGATAGGTAAGAAGTTGCAGCAGTGTGAATAAAATTACCAGTGATAAGTATTGTACCAGAAAAACAGAAATTTTTAAAGGACTGATTTAAGCTTCTTAATTGGGTGATATTTTTAAAATTCTGTTCTTTTTATGGACTCAAAAAAAAAAAAAAAAAAAAAGGCTACTTTTAAAATATATAAAATAAATTAAATCCATTATCTATTTTGAATATCTTTTTTTAAGCATATCTTTTATAAATAAAATTATACAAAACAAACTTGCCCTATTCTCTTATATAAAATCTGTTTACTATATAATTTTTCCTTTCTTCTATATTCAATAGAAGAAGGTATTGGATTCATAAAAATTTTCGACATCGGATTTTTGATGGATTTACACGTTTTAAGAGTTCTAGAACACGATTTGACCATTTTTAGAAAATGTCTGTGTGTATGTGTGTGCAACAAAATTTTGTGGCAACTGTATCTCAGGGACTACTGCACAGAATTTCATACAAATTGGTATGTAGTTACACATTGACATAAATTGGTGCCTATCAACTTTTGGTAAAAAATGTCCAACAGCTTGCGTTGCCATCCCGCTTTTTCTAAATTTTTAACATGGGAGTATAGGACAAAATTTTGTATAAATGTGCATAAAGAGAATTATTTTTTAGTAATCATTATGAAATTTAAAAGAATTATTTGTAATAGAGACAATCAACTGTTAAAAAAATTTGTATCTGTAGGAGAGCCTTGCCTTCCCCCTGGGGGGGGGGGGGTTCTCCCTCGAGAGGAGTAAATTTTCATGATGGGTATCTTTCAAAAGAGTTCGCCAATACCTTTAAAACGAATGGTTGAACCATCGATCTGCGGTAATTTAAAATAAAGTTATCGACTTTTTTTTTTTTTTTAATGTAATACAGTGAAACTTGAATAATTCGAATTTTTTAGTCGGTCCCTTGAATTTTGTACTAAAATAATGTTAAAAATTCATGGATAATTCGAATTTTATTTTAGATAACTCGAATTTTTCACGTGATTACCTTTAAAATATTACAGTGAAATTTCTTCCCGAGATTTTTCTCAGCTAAAGTTGCATTATTTTTTTTAACAGTCTTTCAAAAAAGGATAAAGAAATACAAGAGTATTTCCTACCTAGTGCATCAGAAGATATGGTCCATATGCATGAAATTTGAGGGTTTTTTTCATTGAAAGTCATGTCTAATGTACAAGATTCTATTTTTGCATCAATTGATAGGTTGAAGTCATATGCTATGACACAAAGATTGTACTTAAAGAAGCATCAAAAATATCTGACTATTTTTTAAAAAGTGTTGAATAATTAAGCTCATTGAAAAATATTGATTTAATTTTTTTTTTATTTTTTTTTTTTTGGGGGGGGGGGGTGAATGTAGCAGTATTCTTAGACATAAAGTTTATGTGTTAAATCTTTGATCGTAGAGTTTTATTTTTTTAATTTATCTCTTCTTTTTGACCAAATAATATATGTAATTCGAATTTTTGGATATTTCGAATTTTTTTCTGGTCCCTTCAACTTAGAATTATCCAAGTTCTACTGCATTGAGAATAAAATTGACTTTCTTTTTTTTTTACTGTTATACTACTTTTTTAATATGAAAATCGTCTGCATTATCATGGAAGATAATCTTTTTAAATAAAAATTTTAAAAAATTGTTTTTACTGAGTGAATTTTTATAAGAAAATATAGAAGAAATTCATGTGGTAGCCACAACATACTAGTTTAAAATTATGATGAGCTTTCACTGCTTATAATTTGTGAAATCACAGTATTTGCTTACAAAAGATATTCGTGTTTGCATTTTCATGTATTAAGAAAGTCAGTTTAATAATAAATAATTAAACATCGGAAAAACTAACTAAAACGCTTGTGAATCTCTTCTTATGAATTTCAAGTTTTTAAAATCAATTAATATCTCTGATGATTATGTGGAAAACTTACTTTGATAATTATGTATAATGATACTTCAAATACGTATGTATGTCTCTAATGTGGAGCCTAACACAGCCTTAAGAAATCGGTGATTTCAATAAAAAGCATATTTATTTAACTGAATTTTAGTTAAAATGGTTGCTTTATTATACATTGCGTCCGAAACATCATAATGATTTGCCCGTATTAAATGTGCAAATTTCGGGAAACACGTAATTGAAGAAGTTGATAACTTAATAAACCCAGTAAACAGTCAATTAAGATATGAATAACCAGTAGTTTTTTTCTTTTGCAAGCGAATTACAATTTTCGTAAAATTCTATATTCTTAAATACGTATGTTAATTATTGAATTCTCAGACGGTAACAATGAAGGTACTTCAGGAAATCAAATGATCGGATGTTTTTTTGAGGATTCGAAATGTAGGCATATGTACAGCAGGTATGTATTTCGCTGTAACATTGTTCATATATATTTTTATATTAAGTGCAGATTCTTCTTTCAGTTTTATCTGCAATAATTTGGATCCAAATTATTCCAGAAGGAAATGTGAATTATTGTAAATGCCAGGTCAAGCTGTGTATATAGCATAAGTACCGACGTGTCCAAAAAAAAATATATACGGCTGTTGTCCTCATTCAGCTTGTATTGACATTTTTCGAACTGAAGAAATTTATATAAATTAATATATGGAAGAACAGTTTCAGAATGATTGATAATGTGAAGGATTGTTTACGTCTGAGCACCTTCCATGATTCAATTTCAAGATATCCTGGTCGGAGATGCCACTTGATTACATTTATCTGATAAGACACGAAAGAAAATCATTCTTTGAACATATCAATATCTAACTGTATCACAATGTTTGATTATTCATCATGTTTATTACATCATATCTAGAGGCTGTAGAATGGTATTTTTCAGCGAAAAATACCATTGCTGATGCATTCTGTGTACCCACATGAAATGCATCAGAAGACAAGACTTTTAGCATATTCAGGTGATGTTTTGGCGTGAAAACTCTCCTAACCTCTCAAGTACCTATCTCTATGGGGAATGCAGATTTTTTTTCTGCTTACCTCAAGTCTTAATTGGAGGACAAATCATGAGCAATGTTAAAGAGTATGTGGCCTTCACTCACTCAGAAAAAACAAACACGATATCTGAATCTAAAAATCATAAGTTATTCTGTATTTATCACCGTAAGAAATGGTCCTGCTTTAATCAGATCGATCTGTATCTTAACACCGTATTCAAATAATCTTATTATAAATAAAAGGATTTATTTATATTTGCATTGTGTGTTTTTGTATGAATTTGCTTCATACGTTGATCATTATTTGATGGCACTCTATTTTCTAATTCAGACAATTCGTGTTCGATCCATAGACCTATTAAGAGTGGACGGAGCATTCCATTATTAAGGGAATATAAGAAAAGGTGCAAAGATGAAACCATGTGAATGTTGAAAACGGTTACCTTTTTTTGGCATTTATCGCGTTATTGGCAATTTTTTGTTTTGAACATAAATATATTATTATTATTATTAAAAGATACAACAAGCAAAACTAGTGTAAAATATTACAGCTGCTGAAATTTATTTTTACCTTGTTATTAACATCTAACAAAGTTTAAAAGTTTTTATAATTTTGGTCTGTCTATACTCGTTTTAACTCTCATAAATAATTATGGACATTTTTGAAATAATATAAAACATAATATAGTTAAACTAATTCAATTTAGAGAAATAAGTATAGCAATCATAAGCATTTTATAAAAATAATTACTTAAAAAGAACGAAATATTAAAATATTAAAAAGAATCTTACCTGTGAAATAAAATCCTTATTTTACATAACTTCTAGAGTTTTTAAAATACATCTAATTACTATTTCTTGCTATAAAATTCTTTTTAAATTCAAAACAATCTAACTTTTAAAGTGAAATAAAAATTTTAAAAAGAATTTACAAGGAAAATGGGAAAATATCGTCTGCTTAATAAAAAGCAGAATTTAGAGAATGGCGAGTAATTTTCAATATTGGCCAGTTTGGCTTCCTGTAGATCAACATTCACATGACCTTTTTATGAGTTATCTTTGCCACTAAAAAAGGTTGCCATTGTACCGTCCACTCTTATAATAGGTCTATGATTCGATCTAAATTTTTGGTATCACCTTTCTCTCTGATCCAGACAATGATTTCTTGGTAAGGAAATGCGTTTATGCGCGCATGCATTTGTTTAGTGTTAAGAATTTTTAATCCAAATAAGAATTTATAATGCAAATGTTAAGAATTTATAATGCTTTTAGTTAAGAATTTATAATGAAAAATAATACACTTTTCAATAAACATTTTTAGTGAGAAAAAAGCATATTTGATTTAAACTTCGTTAAAAATTTATAATGTACGTGCAGATTTGTGTAGCATGAATACTAATTTCATTTTCAAAGTAATATAAAAATCTTTAATATATAATACTTAATGGAATACTTAATTGTGCACATTTCTGCTGTTTAATGTATAGTAATATACTTAATATTATGAGTTTTAACTTAATTGCAAATATAAAATTGTAATTTTGGTGTGACACGCGTTAAAAAAAATTATACTGATTAAAAAAAAAAAAAAAAAATTCATTAAAAATTTATAATAAAAAATTAAAGAAAGTGAAAGCACTCTTGATTTAAGATTCATTAAGAATTTATAATGCGCTTGAGGAATGGTATATCATTAATACTAATTTCATTTTCAGAGTAAAATAAAACTCATTAATATGTAGTACTTAACTGAATTACTTCATTTATTGTGCACATTTCTGTAATTTAACTTATAATAATATACTTAATATAATAAACTTTAACTTAATTGTAAATTTAGAAATTTAATAAAGTCTAATGCCCGCTAATAGAATTTTTAATGTCGTTAATTCGTTTTGTTTAAAGTCACTGTAAATAAATTTGGGTAAACATTTTACATAGAAAAATATTTACATATTAAGAAAGAGTTTGTGAATATTTTAAAATGTCTTTTGAAACTTTTAAATAGCTTTATTGAAGAAATTTAAACACAGATTTCTCCTTACTTGAATACTTAACGACATTTTTCACAAAACAAATATTTTTAATGAGGCATAATATTTTGGTTTAAAATATCAAGAACATTACAATTTAATTCATAAAATAGCTATGTTGCAAAGCTCCAGATACATCGAAATCATTGTACCCACATCAAAAATATATAAGATAAATTTATTAATATTTGTTGTACAAAATTTTTAAAATTATACATAAATGTATCATCTTTTATGATATATTTACATCTCTTTTCTCATTTGCACGACGCTATTTATCAATATTGGCTTTTATAAATATCTTATACAAGAACATATCATGTACATTAGGTAGTGTACATGCAATAGTTTTAAAATAAGTAAATAAATAAGATACTTTTATAAATAGGAAGAAGGCTTTTCTAAAGTGGAACGTGTAACAAGAAGTTTTTGATGGGGTGGTTTTACCATATTAATAAGGGAATTTAAGTATGATTGCTTTCTGCATTAAATTTTAAAGCAAATCAGAGAGAAAAGTAAATGTATATTTTGAAATAAATTTAAGCTTGTTTTCACGATTATTATTAAAAGCCTTTAAGGAAATATATTTAAACTTTTAACTGTAAAATGTTGGGAAATCATTACACTATGCACTTTAAACTGTGATTTTTTTTTTAATCCATAAAAATATTTAAATATTCTAAGATGTAAAATTTTATGACGTTTTTCTTTTTAGATTTGTTAGTGCATTAATAGTCATATAGTTAAATTTAATTTCACTAAATTTAGAATTTTTTATAAAAAATATCAAGCAAAATTACCATAAAAAAGCTATGCAAATTTATAAACTGAAACTTTTTTTTTCTAAAAAATGTACAAAAGACATTATTCTTTATATAACATTACAAAATTTAATTAAAAACAAGAATATAAGATTCTGCATTGACACACATTAAACGTGTTAGACTATGAAGACTACGTGTAAGAAATGTCAAACCTATTAGAAGAGTACAAATATGCTATGCTGCACAAATAATTATTTCAGCGCATGCACACAAATTGGGTGGGGAAAAAAATATCTGCACTCAAAAAAATATTTCTTCGACTTTTCCTATATTTTTGTGGTCAACTTTAATTAAGAATCTCTGAAAACAAATGCCAACACACACTGAGAAAAAATATATACTACCTTTATCTAGAATGAATAAGTGGTCATTTTCTAAATCCCTAATCGAGAAATATAGATTTCTGAGCTACGCACATAAGGCACGCCAATAAACTGAATAGATGAAATGATTAAGAACTTCTAGTATACACATTTCTAGATGGTGAAACAATATTCTGAATATTCTGAATATTTTGTATTGCGAGAAATTCTCGCTAAATTTTCTAGAATTGAGTAATAAACCAAGAATATAGTTGCTGAAACCCGCCTCTTGTATTTGCATTTATTTGCAGAGATTTTTAAATAACCTTGCCCTCGATAATATAGGCAAACGCTCTACAATTCTAATAGGTGTTTCTAGAACTCGTTTTCCAAGGGGACTAGAATTTATAAGGATGACATGGAACTATTTTATCTAGATCCACAGTATAGATTCCAGATGTCAGTTACAGAACTTTTTCTCAGAGTATGCAAACCGAGAAAACGCAATTTATAGTTGCTGAAACCCGCCTCTTGTATTTGCATTTATTTGCAGAGATTTTTAAATAACCTTGCCCTCGATAATATAGGCAAACGCTCTACAATTCTAATAGGTGTTTCTAGAACTCGTTTTCCAAGGGGACTAGAATTTATAAGGATGACATGGAACTATTTTATCTAGATCCACAGTATAGATTCCAGATGTCAGTTACAGAAATTTTTCTCAGAGTATGCAAACCGAGAAAACGCAATTTATAGTTGCTGAAACCCGCCTCTTGTATTTGCATTTATTTGCAGAGATTTTTAAATAACCTTGCCCTCGATAATATAGGCAAACGCTCTACAATTCTAATAGGTGTTTCTAGAACTCGTTTTCCAAGGGGACTAGAATTTATAAGGATGACATGGAACTATTTTATCTAGATCCACAGTATAGATTCCAGATGTCAGTTACAGAACTTTTTCTCAGAGTATGCAAACCGAGAAAACGCAATTTATAGTTGCTGAAACCCGCCTCTTGTATTTGCATTTATTTGCAGAGATTTTTAAATAACCTTGCCCTCGATAATATAGGCAAACGCTCTACAATTCTAATAGGTGTTTCTAGAACTCGTTTTCCAAGGGGACTAGAATTTATAAGGATGACATGGAACTATTTTATCTAGATCCACAGTATAGATTCCAGATGTCAGTTACAGAAATTTTTCTCAGAGTATGCAAACCGAGAAAACGCAATTTATAGTTGCTGAAACCCGCCTCTTGTATTTGCATTTATTTGCAGAGATTTTTAAATAACCTTGCCCTCGATAATATAGGCAAACGCTCTACAATTCTAATAGGTGTTTCTAGAACTCGTTTTCCAAGGGGACTAGAATTTATAAGGATGACATGGAACTATTTTATCTAGATCCACAGTATAGATTCCAGATGTCAGTTACAGAAATTTTTCTCAGAGTATGCAAACCGAGAAAACGCAATTTATAGTTGCTGAAACCCGCCTCTTGTATTTGCATTTATTTGCAGAGATTTTTAAATAACCTTGCCCTCGATAATATAGGCAAACGCTCTACAATTCTAATAGGTGTTTCTAGAACTCGTTTTCCAAGGGGACTAGAATTTATAAGGATGACATGGAACTATTTTATCTAGATCCACAGTATAGATTCCAGATGTCAGTTACAGAAATTTTTCTCAGAGTATGCAAACCGAGAAAACGCAATTTATAGTTGCTGAAACCCGCCTCTTGTATTTGCATTTATTTGCAGAGATTTTTAAATAACCTTGCCCTCGATAATATAGGCAAACGCTCTACAATTCTAATAGGTGTTTCTAGAACTCGTTTTCCAAGGGGACTAGAATTTATAAGGATGACATGGAACTATTTTATCTAGATCCACAGTATAGATTCCAGATGTCAGTTACAGAAATTTTTCTCAGAGTATGCAAACCGAGAAAACGCAATTTATAGTTGCTGAAACCCGCCTCTTGTATTTGCATTTATTTGCAGAGATTTTTAAATAACCTTGCCCTCGATAATATAGGCAAACGCTCTACAATTCTAATAGGTGTTTCTAGAACTCGTTTTCCAAGGGGACTAGAATTTATAAGGATGACATGGAACTATTTTATCTAGATCCACAGTATAGATTCCAGATGTCAGTTACAGAACTTTTTCTCAGAGTATGCAAACCGAGAAAACGCAATTTATAGTTGCTGAAACCCGCCTCTTGTATTTGCATTTATTTGCAGAGATTTTTAAATAACCTTGCCCTCGATAATATAGGCAAACGCTCTACAATTCTAATAGGTGTTTCTAGAACTCGTTTTCCAAGGGGACTAGAATTTATAAGGATGACATGGAACTATTTTATCTAGATCCACAGTATAGATTCCAGATGTCAGTTACAGAAATTTTTCTCAGAGTATGCAAACCGAGAAAACGCAATTTATAGTTGCTGAAACTCGCCTCTTGTATTTGCAGAGATTTTTAAATAACCTTGCCCTCGATAATATAGGCAAACGCTCTACAATTCTAATAGGTGTTTCTAGAACTCGTTTTCCAAGGGGATTAGAATTTATAAGGATGACATGGAACTATTTTATCTAGATCCACTGTATAGATTCCAGATGTCAGTTACAGAACTTTTTCTCAGAGTATGCAAACCGAGAAAACGCAATTTATAGTTGCTGAAACCCGCCTCTTGTATTTGCATTTATTTGCAGAGATTTTTAAATAACCTTGCCCTCGATAATATAGGCAAACGCTCCACAATTCTAATAGGTGTTTCTAGAACTCGTTTTCCAAGGGGACTAGAATTTATAAGGATGACATGGAACTATTTTATCTAGATCCACAGTCTAGATTCCAGATGTCAGTTACAGAACTTTTTCTCAGAGTATGCAAACCGAGAAAACGCAATTTATAGTTGCTGAAACCCGCCTCTTGTATTTGCATTTATTTGCAGATATTTTTAAATAACCTTGCCCTCGATAATATAGGCAAACGCTCTACAATTCTAATAGGTGTTTCTAGAACTCGTTTTCCAAGGGGACTAGAATTTATAAGGATGACATGGAACTATTTTATCTAGATCCACAGTATAGATTCCAGATGTCAGTTACAGAACTTTTTCTCAGAGTATGCAAACCGAGAAAACGCAATTTATAGTTGCTGAAACCCGCCTCTTGTATTTGCATTTATTTGCAGAGATTTTTAAATAACCTTGCCCTCGATAATATAGGCAAACGCTCTACAAATCTAATAGGTGTTTCTAGAACTCGTTTTCCAAGGGGACTAGAATTTATAAGGATGACATGGAACTATTTTATCTAGAGCCACAGTATAGATTCCAGATGTCAGTTACAGAATTTTTTCTCAGAGTACCATGAATCAAGAAACTGATTCATTTGTGGCTCAGCAAAAATCTTAGAAAAGAGGGAAAGGTCGTCTCAAGTGTCAGGATACGGGACTTCTATGTATACTCAAGTGTACGGGACTGTATTTTCAACAGTTCCGTTGGTGCTGTCGTAAATAGAAGTGATATATATACTGACTAAATGATACTAAAAGGATATATATACTGCCGATATTGAGAACAGAGATGATAGCATGTCGATGTTCCAACTAAATTTCAGTTCTTCATTTTTAATGATAGAAAAAACTATTTATGTGCAGTGACACGATATTTAATGCTGGGAAATCATGATGGAAATTTCCAAATGAATATATATATATATATATATATATATATATATATAATTGCATGTATAATGCAAATGCAAATGTTAATAGTTTGCAATACTACTTTATTATGAAATAAATCGAAACACGCAATTTAAGAAAACTTTTTCAATTTTAGCAAATTAAGGGAGTTTAAACAATTAAGGGAAATAGAATATTCCGTAAGAAGAATATCATAAGAAGAATATCATATGAAGAATATCATATCGTTCAATCGAAATAAAAGATAGTCTAATAATAGCAGGAGACTTGGCGTTGGAGTATTAAAACAGGAATAAACTACTACGTCAGAAACGCCAAAAGAAAATTATTGAGGTGCATACAGCTGTTTCGGTAGCCTAAAGCGTACCGTCTTCAGTGCAAAAAGAATTCTGAATCTGGAGAAGTGCGCGTATATATAGGAGAGGGACCGGATTTAGTTCAACCAATGGGATTACGGAAGAGGTGGGGAGTGTGGCCAGTAGGAATTAAGGAATGTGTAGCTGTGTATACAGTAGAAAAATCAAGGAAATGTGGACTGAATGTAAAATTTCCAGCAATTAGACAAATAGGGAACAGCGAAATCACAATTTACAAGGTTTTTAAAATTTTTATAAATGTGAAAAGCTTCAAAGAAATCGAGTTCATGAATGGATTTAGGTCTGCAAATTATTTTAGCTGAATTAAATTTAAAATTATGATTTTCCTCCCAGCAATGTTTAGAAATAGCCGATTTATTGGTTTCTTGTTTGCGGACGTAATTCATATGTTCTTTTAGACGAAATTTAAGACTGCGTTTAGTTTGGCCAATATATGATAAACCACACTGACAGGAAATACTATAAATGCCCCAAGAATTATGCATATCAATAGGATCTTTTAACTCAGAAAAGGTGAGTTTATTGGAAGGCGAAAATATTATTTTAAAATCATATTGTTTGAGAATTTTAGCTATGGTTTGACTGGTTTTAGAAAAATAGGGTAAAACAATACTGATATTAGATGTGACTGATTTAGTAGACGAAGTACGAGGGAGTTGTAATTTTTGGATAGCTTTGTCTATAATGGAAGGGTCATAACCTCTGTCAATTGCGATGGCTTTCAGGTATTTAATTTCAGATTTCAATAAAATAGGATTTGAACAAATATTAAGGGCACGGTTTACAAAAGTATAGAAAGCAGCCATTTTTTGGTTAGGTGGGTGACATGAACGCGCATGGGGAGGAAGGGAGACTGCAAAATTTTTACGATAGACAGTGGTTGAAAATCCATTTACAGTGCGAGAGACGAGGGTATCAAGAAATGGAAGGGAGCCATTGTTTTCTATTTCATATGTAAACTGGATATTACTGTCAATTGAATTTAAGGTTTCTAAGACATGGTCAATATTGTGATGAGATATGTCGATAAGCGTGAAGGTGTCGTCAACGTAACGGGTCCAAAAAGGAAAAGATATTTTCTTAAAAAGCTTGCTTTCGAAATAGTGCATGTAAATGTCTGCGAGAATTGGGGAGAGAGGGGAACCCATGGCTAAACCTTCAGACTGACGATAGAATTTATTTTGGAAAGAAAAAGTGGTTTGTGATAAACAAATGCGGGTAAGAGAAATTAATTCTTGTATTTCGAAAGAGGTGAAATGAAACTTTTTTAATCTATTTTCGAGACAGCAGAGGGCGCCACTTATTGGAACATTAGTGAAAAGAGATTTTACATCAAAAGAAACCATAGTGAGATTAGTGTGAGGGCAGTTTTGAATATTTTTTGCAAAATTTATGGAATTCTTAACAGTATAACTATTAGCAGCAAGAAGTGGAGCAAAAATTGTGGTGAGAAATTTAGCTAGATTATAGGAAGCAGTACCGATATTAGAGACTATTGGACGAAATGGAATATTCGGGAATATCTATTGGGGCCAGATTTTATGCTTTACCAAAAGTTCACAAACCCAATATTCCATTTCGTCCAATAGTCTCTAATATCTCTTACCCGCATTTGTTTATCACAAACCACTTTTTCTTTCCAAAATAAATTCTATCGTCAGTCTGAAGGTTTAGCCATGGGTTCCCCTCTCTCCCCAATTCTCGCAGACATTTACATGCACTATTTCGAAAGCAAGCTTTTTAAGAAAATATCTTTTCCTTTTTTGACCCGTTACGTTGACGACACCTTCACGCTTATCGACATATCTCATCACAATATTGGCCATGTCTTAGAAACCTTAAATTCAATTGACAGTAATATCCAGTTTACTTATGAAATAGAAAACAATGGCTCCCTTCCATTTCTTGATACCCTCGTCTCTCGCACTGTAAATGGATTTTCAACCACTGTCTATCGTAAAAATTTTGCAGTCTCCCTTCCTCCCCATGCGCGTTCATGTCACCCACCTAACCAAAAAATGGCTGCTTTCTATACTTTTGTAAACCGTGCCCTTAATATTTGTTCAAATCCTATTTTATTGAAATCTGAAATTAAATACCTGAAAGCCATCGCAATTGACAGAGGTTATGACCCTTCCATTATAGACAAAGCTATCCAAAAATTACAACTCCCTCGTACTTCGTCTACTAAATCAGTCACATCTAATATCAGTATTGTTTTACCCTATTTTTCTAAAACCAGTCAAATCATAGCTAAAATTCTCAAACAATATGATTTTAAAATAATATTTTCGCCTCCCAATAAACTCACCTTTTCTCAGTTAAAAGATCCTATTGATATGCATAATTCTTGGGGCATTTATAGTATTTCCTGTCAGTGTGGTTTATCATATATTGGCCAAACTAAACGCAGTCTTAAATTTCGTCTAAAAGAACATATGAATTACGTCCGCAAACAAGAAACCAATAAATCGGCTATTTCTAAACATTGCTGGGAGGAAAATCATAATTTTAAATTTAATTCAGCTAAAATAATTTGCAGACCTAAATCCATTCATGAACTCGATTTCTTTGAAGCTTTTCACATTTATAAAAATTTTAAAAACCTTGTAAATTGTGATTTCGCTGTTCCCTATTTGTCTAATTGCTGGAAATTTTACATTCAGTCCACATTTCCTTAATTTTTCTACTGTATACACAGCTACACATTCCTTAATTCCTATTGGCCACACTCCCCACCTCTTCCGTAATCCCATTGGTTGAACTAAATCCGGTCCCTCTCCTATATATACGCGCACTTCTCCAGATTCAGAATTCTTTTTGCACTGAAGACGGTACGCTTTAGGCTACCGAAACAGCTGTATGCACCTCAATAATTTTCTTTTGGCGTTTCTGGCGTAGTAGTTTATTCCTGTTTTAATAAAAGATAGTCTATTTCAGCTGTCTATAATATATATATATATATATATATATATATATACACTGTGTGATTCAAAATAGATGTTACAGCGATTATCTCGTTAACTAAGAAAGATAGAAACGTACTTCCAATTACAAAATTAGAGCAAATTAAGAGAAGATTTCAGATATGGCATTTTTTTGTACAAGGGGCTGTATACATATTAAATACGAAATTTAATTTTTATACGGCCCCTCCTATCATATAACTTATATTTAGAAAAATATTCTCCTCGCTCTAACAAGCAAAAAAAAAAAAAAAAAATCATCTCTGTAACTCAAAATCTCGCTTAGTTATTGCAATTTGAAAACGATGACTTTTGACGATTTGAAACGATGACCACTTTTTTTCAATTTTGGCATCTATTTTTCGACGCGAACGGGCTCACTTTAGGGTTAATTCAACGGAAAGGTCTTTATTTCAGCTGTCTTTAAAAAACTGTATGTGGAGATTCAGCAAAACAGGTTGTCTGTAAAAGATAATTTTAAGAATCTCACATTTATAGAAATACATTAGAATCAATATCTATCTATATATATATATATATCAAAAAAAAAGAATTAAATACCGAACTAGATATATGAATTTATTTTTCACTTAAATAAAACACTGTACATATTTGTATAAAAATGTTAATTATATTTAGCTTTTGATATAATGGAAATATAATCCACCTCATGCTTGTAATTAAATTAACAAGAATTTGGTACCAGACTAAAGAAAAACTTGTTTCGTAAGGATTTATATAAAAATGAATAAATAGGATATATTAATAAATATATCTTTTGAAAAAAAATCTATCCATATAAACTTCTGGTGTGAGTAAAAAAGCTACTAATTTATGATTTAAGTAAATGTACAACAATAAACACCTAACAATAAACACATACAATAGCACACCTATAATAAAAACATTCAAAACTTACGGAGTGAAATTAAACAAAAAAAATAAAAAGTGACAATGTTTTCACAGTGCATTAGTGACCATAACTTTTTTGTTTGGTGATTATTAGTGCCGATTTTCTCGATTCGAAACAGTTGTTGAAAAGTTTTCAGTTTATGATGTGTTCTAACAGAAAGAAAAACAAACATCATTAAACACCAATATTTTTATTAATTTTACTGTTACATTCAAAATTTTCTTTTTTAAATGAACATTACATAAAAAAAAAAAAAAAAAAAATCTTCTATCTTCACCAAACTTTTTCTAAAACAACAAAACAAAAACAATGTTTGTTTATTTCAAATTTAATTTTTAACTTAAATAAATTTTAATGTAAAACATTTCTATCTTTATAATTTCAAATATTTGTCTAAAAATGTTGAAAAACGCATAATATATTGATTACTGAATCTGAGAAAATTTATTTTTGTATTGAATTAAGAAAAGATATAAAATGGCTTACATTTATCTATTTATTTATTTATTTTAATTGTGGGTATATTTTAAAATATTTGATTGTAGTATGGAAATATGAAGGAATATATAATTAAATGAATGTTACATTAAAAAAAAAATCTTTAAATATGTAAAAACGATAAAAAAAATTATCTTAAAGAGATGTTTATAAATAAACATTTTTAAGTTAATCATTGAATTTTGTATAAAATTCAAAAAAAGATATAATAGATTTGTGTGTGTGTGTGTGTGTGTGTTTGTGTGATCAAAAGACTGTCTTTTCTAAAGGTGGATTTTCAAATTTGCTTAATAGCATAAATTATTAAGTATATACATTTTTTAAACGATTATATTTATGAATAAATATTGATATATTTAATTGTTATTTTTACTTTTTCATGAAGATTGTATTTTAAAAACAACAACAATATAATGTTTTATAAATTATCTTTTTTTAAATAACGTTATAGACGCTTATTTTTACCAAACACAACCTTAAAAATAGCTTCGATGATTCAAACTTAAATTCGAAGCGGATTTTAAAAGGTTATTTTAATTATTTGTATTTAAAGTTTTCCAAATATTATTATTATTATTATTATTATTATTATTATTTTATGAAATCATATACAATGAATCTTTTTTTCATGCTGAAATAAGAGGTATATTTTTCTCCTATCACAAATTTTAAGCATTTAATTAGATTTTAAATATAAACATACAAGGTATTAATAGATTTTATTTAATTATTCTTAATTTTATTAAGTGTACTTAACTGAAAGAAATTAATCTCTAAAAATTATAATTTTTTTTATTTGAATATTTGTTTTTTGGTATTGCTTTAGAAAACATTGTATATCTCGCGTGAAATAAGTTAAATGTGGAAGCATATATATTATGCTTAATTTTATTAAGATAATATAGATTTTTGCAAAACAAAAAATGTAAATAATCAAACATAATAGTAATAAGAAATATAAATTCAGTATTTAAAAGCTGAAGTAAGTTTTTGTAAGTCTATGTGCAAACTCGATAGTGAACTAGAAACTAAGAATCACAATAACATATAAAAGTAACGTTAGAAATCACAATTTACGCGATCAGTTAACCCATTATCGTCGGGGTGTTAAGCTAACGTTTTGATATTTCTCTAATGCAATTCATTAACAATGCATCTAATACAATGCGACACGTTTTTACGTCCAAATGCTATCGGCGTATTTAACGGCCCTCTTCACTTACCGTCGCCGGAAGCCCGTTCAATGTTATTCTATGGGGAAATTTTCTTTACAAATAACTTATTAACTAATACATATTTTTATATTCTGTTTTCACATTCAGAAAATTCCCAACTGTTAAATGGACGCACCTTTTTTAAAAATGTATTTTCTATCTTTCATATTTTATTTTGAAATTTCAAAATGAAAAAATTTCACAGATTGAAAATTCGTATTTCGCAGCTTCAAAAAATAAAATAAAATAAATAAATAAAATAATTTTCTAAAAAAGGTCCGGCAATTTAACAGCTGGGAATTTTCAGAACTTGAAAACAGAATTTAAAAATATGTATTAGTTAATAAGTTATTTGTAAAGAAAATTTTCCCATAGAATAACATCAGCTTCGGCTTCCGGCGGCAGTGAGTGAAGCGGGCCCTTAAAGTCTTAAACTCTTCTAGTCCAAAAACCAAATAATTTATCATCATTAATTGGAAGTTTGAAAATTTTGACAGCTCGTAAATTTTAAAGTATCAATGCAAAGTCTTTCTGATTCTTATGTAAAATGACCTCCTGAATCCAAATAGGACTCCCATTTTGCCCAGTCACCCACCGTTTTCTAGATACGCCACCCCTACCTCAATTTCTTTCCCTGTTGTATAAATTTATGGCCATGAATTTGATTTGGAAAATGAAAGAGAATTAATTTAACACCTAAAAACAAAAAAATATATAATGTTTAAAAAAATATATAAGAAATGTAATACATAATTTCAGTGGCAAATCCTCCCCCCTAAATTTTTCCTTGCCACAAATATGCATGTTTTATAATTTTCCAACTCTGTAACCCCTCAGAAGATATTTAACAGTTAAAATAAGCCTACCCCCCTAAAAATCGAATTTATAGCCATAAAATCACCGAAAAGTGATAAAAATAGGTTGCCGTCCCTAAAAAACGGTGGGTGATAGGGTAAAATGGGCTTCCTATTCGGAATCAGGAGGTCATTTTACATAAGAATTTGCAAAAATGATGACGAGGGCAATTTTCATGCCGAGCAGTGTAATGAAAACGATTTTATGTAAAAGCATTCTATACAATAATATAACGATTAAGAGGAATATTTAAAAGGTCGTTTCATACAGTTTAAAAAAAGGATAAAATACCGAGTTCAGTATTTAAACTGGTAAAACGTCATTTCTAATTATTTTTCCCTATACAAAATTGATTCCTAACTATGTTCTCGGTCTTCTTCCATGATTCCATACAAAATTACGAAAAATTATTTCTAACGAACATGATTTTGAATACTTATACGGTAAATATTTTAATTATTACCCATTCTATAATTTTTGTGATTATTAAAATATTTAGAATTAAATAATAACTTTAGTATAATTATATCACATTTGAAATATAAAGGCCCGTAATCACTTAGAAGATCTAATAATTATATTTCTTGTTCTGAAAGAAATTGTGGAGTTTGCGCTCCTGCAAACTCCATCTTAACTTACTTAATTAGATTACTAAGAGAACACGAGACTTTAAATAACAATAACTAAAGTTTATTTGAGCAGATTAATGGGAGGGCGGCCTGGTAAATTAATATAGCTCAGCCAGCGTTTTACTTAATCAAAATATATGAATCAACAAATTAAGTAGATAACTTTAAATATCTCACCCCAGCAGATAGTCGAAAGGTGTAGAGACGGTCACACTCGTACTTCACTAATACGGCTTCACTATGGGACAGAGGATTCCCTTCTATCCCAGTTTGAACTTCCGAAAACTAGTAGACTCTCACCAACACTCAACGCTACTTAACTTCACGCCACTAAATCTCCACTACTCAACTTCCGATATTCTCCAAAATAGAATCAACACCATTCGCTATAAGATCCTCCAACATACACTATCGATCCTCCAACATCCACACCATCTATTAAAACCATCTCTATTTTTATACTTCTTCCTACACCCTCCTTTCACTACATTTCAATCCGTACTTTTAAAAATCACTTCTAATTTAACTAATATTCAAAATCTAAGTCTTTTAATGCAGCACCCTGCCGACACAAAACTTATCTTGACTTCAACCGTCACCGAACCACTGGCGACGGAGTGATTTTAACCGTCCCCACTTCCTACCTTGCTGGATCCAGCTTAATTGAAACAACTGTGGTGACGCAACGTCTCAACCTCACAGTCCCCCTCCTAGAAAAAAATTTAGTCGGGAAAATCCCCAACGGGTTTGATCGATTAAATTTAAATAGCTTCATTCCCTCTCTAACTATCTCAAATCTCTGAAGTGTGAGTGCAGCCGTCACTTAAATTTTAACTGGGTGAGAAAAACTTAAAAATTTGTTAAATCCCTGAGCGAAAACTCGGGGACGCAAAAAAAAATGAATTTAAAATTTTAAATAAAAGGCGTACGTTTATCCCGAGAACTCCTGGACTGACTGAGCTAAAACCAGGCTTACATTAGGATTAACAAACGTCTCCCTGTTAGGCCAGGAAGGCAATATATTAAATTCAACTTGATCTTGGCTTTACAATGTAAGTCGCTTGTGACAAAATGCGACATTTAGAGTTTGTTATAACACAAGAGTAGGTGTCTTTAAAATAAAAAGAGAAAAAAATGATAAAGTCTTTATTTGACTGGCATCTGGAGCTCTACGTCTGCAAGGTAGCTGAGTAAACCAGGAATAGTCTGAACTTTTTTCGCCCTAGAGCAGACGTCATAATCCACAGGCTGTCCATATGCAGGAAAAGGAACTTTGACATCAAATTAAGATCTTCCACTTTAGATAAAAAGGGTTTTAACATCAGCTTAAGAGAATAGTCCATCAGAGTGTCTGCAATGGGAAAAACTTTTACAGTATGCATAGTAAAAAAAAGTGACAATTTATCTCTAGAAGAAACTGAGACATATTCGTCTCTATTAACATAATATATAGGTTGCATACTGAAATATCTCTCCCTCCTTAGCTAAAGCATAAGCGGAAAAACTGAGTAGTTAGTCTTTTTAATGTTATATAGTTAAACACGACTTTTATGCTTATAGCTAAAAAAAAACATTTTACCCCCTCTAAAAGTACATACAGATAAACTTTTAGGCAAATATTCAAAAAATTTTACAATTACAAACATGCAGTTTATAAGTACATCATTTATAAAAATACAAGAGAAAAAGGGGGGGGGAAATTTACAAAGGGGCCAAAAAAAACAGTTTATATTACCAGCTTTCTGCAGGAGATGGCTACAAGGTAAAAGACTTAATACATACATAAAATAGATATTTAAGAGAGAACAAAAATGTTGACATTGAAGCAGAACATGAATTTTGATTTGAAAGTTCATGGCTAAGTTAAATTTTGTATTTTTAGTTTGGGAAAGTCCATAACTTTCGTAAGAGTTCTTAAAATATAAAGTCCCAAAAAGGCTTCAAGGTACGTCGAACATTTTGTACAGCTCTGACAGAAATGCACTTGTAATAGAAAAAAAATAAAAAACGGTATCACCTGATGTGAATTTGTAGCTGTAACTTCAGCAAGGTCAGAGGTCTTGGTGGATGTGCTCGTCAGCTAGGCCACAGGGTTGCAGGCTTTCGGACCGGGGTCTAGGGCTATCCCAAAAGGCTTGTACAAAGGCTTGTTCGGCAGGTGATTCATATGGCTGAGCATGTTGTCGGAGTCTGGCTTGACGCCGAGTATTAAATCGGTGGTGCGAAGAGAACTCGTCTTTGCCGATCGAGTCAGGAGCTGCTAGGAATTTCTCCATGTGCCGTCCGCTAGCTGATGAAGAGGGTGGAGGTCTTTTTCGAACCCTTGCTTTTCTCTTAGGTCGGAACGAGTCGGTGTGCACTGAATCTGGAACTGCTAGTACCTTCTGTGGGCGATGTGTTCCAGAGGACTTTGAGGAGGGGGCTTGAGGGCGTTTGAAACCCTTGTTCCAACCATGTTTCTTTTTACTCTGCGGTATAAAAGAGCCATTAGTAAAAGAATAGTCGCGTTTGCGACCAGTTTGCCTAGGAAATTTCACATTAGAATGGTTTGATGACCCACTACGAGCTCGTTTTTGTGCGACGGGTCTGCTAACACTAGATTGGTCAGCGGAAGTGCCCTGAACAGATTGTTCGGGTGTTGTAGGAGTAGGTAGTTCATCAGCTGTACAAGAATCAGGAGCACTAGGCTGGGGAGTGAGGTTAGGCGTAAGGACGGACTGTTCGTCAGGTGGGTTTAAACCCGGCACGCTATCACTATCAAGAGTTTCAGTATATGCTAGAGTGCGCTCTTTAAATATTCGGACCTGATCCACATTAATGGTCGTGGGGGTGCCGTTAAAATCGATTGTCAGATTATTATTTTCGACTTTTAAAACAGAGAAAGGTCCAATGAATTTTG
This sequence comes from Salticus scenicus, assembly GCA_963930645.1. Classification (NCBI taxonomy): domain Eukaryota; kingdom Metazoa; phylum Arthropoda; class Arachnida; order Araneae; family Salticidae; genus Salticus; species Salticus scenicus. The sequence goes on from OZ005649.1 coordinate 390,840,371, forward strand.
GCCCAAATTTTGCTACTTTAGAATCTTTTTTAGAGCTAATAAAATGTGATTCTAGGAATATTTTATCTCCCACTTTTACTTCTAAAATTCTACGTTTTAGGTTATAATATAGAGCTTGCTGCTCTTGAGCTTTTCTCAAATTTCTCTGAACTTCTGGAAGCAATTCTTCAATATTTTGCGTAATAAATTGAGATGCGTTTTGCTGTACTAATACCAGTTTTTGAAAGGGGGTCAGAATCTTTCTGCCCAAAAACAATTCAGCGGGAGTTTTTCCTGTGGCATCACTTACCGCTGTACGAATCGCATAGCCAAAATGATAGAGAAACTGATCCCAATTTTCATGATTTTGACCAATGAACGTCGCAATCATGTTTATTAGAGTTCTATTAACACGTTCGGCCTGATTAGCTTGCGGCCGATATGGAACCGTGAAGACATGTTTAATTTCGAGTGTATCGCAAAGTGCCTTAAAAACATTACTTATAAATTGAGGACCATGGTCCGTTACAATTTGAAGGGGGGCGCCGTAACGAGAAATATAATTATTAAAGAAGGCAGTGGCCACTGCTTGTGCCGAAGCTTTACGTAAAGGCACAAATTCAACCCATTTACTAAAATAATCCACCATAACTAACACATAACGAAATCTATTTGGCTTAGAGAGGGGGTAAGGACCGATTAAGTCAAGTCCAAGAATTTGATTTGGAAAATCAACTTTAATAGGAATTAATTTACCGGCCGGCTTTACATTTTTATAATTATATTGCTGGCACAAGCGACAACTCGAAACATATTCATTAACAAACTTCCTCATTTTAGGAAAATAACAGGCATCTTTGAGCTTTTTATAAGTTTTCCTAATGCCAAAGTGCCCCGAAATTGGAGAGTCATGAAACTCAAATAGGATGGCTTGACGAAGAGATTGGGGAATTACAACTCGTAATTCGCCATAAGATGATAATAATTTTGAATAAAAAAGCAAGCCATCGATTAAAGAAAAAGATTGGGACCAGTTTAAGGCAATGGCTGATTCAATTAATGAAACTGACTCAGGATCTTCTAAATACTTATAGATTAATCCAAATTCGGGATCATTTTTTTGTTCTTGGATTAATTGATCTCTCGAATTTAACACAGATGCTGGCATAAGCGCTAAAGCTACTTTTTCCTGATCAGATACGAATTTATTGTTTAAAGTAGTGACTAGATCTGTAGAAGCACATGGGTTAACTTGTTCACTTTCAATTTCCTTTACACGAGTTTCATTCACGTCTACTAATATTTCGGATTGAACCGGTTCAGCCTTGAAATGCGAATGATGAATATATGAGGCTTTAACAGTAGAATTTAACTGATCATTCTTTTCATTTAAAGCAAGGGATTGATTTGTAAGATTAGATTCAATTTTATTTTCTTGAGTTTGAGTAGTACGTGATAGAACGTCAGCTACGATATTGTCAGAGCCAGGTCGGTGTGTGATGTGTATATTAAAGTTAGCTAATTTTAGAGTCCATCGAATCATGCGAGGGGAGAGGTTCTTTCCAGTTGTTAACCGAGTTAATGCCGCATGGTCCGTGACAACTGTTACTGGAAGTTGCGTAAAATATAAACGAAATTTTTGCAGTCCCCAAAGCACTGCTAAACATTCACGTTCAGTTACTGGATAATTTCTTTCTGCAGTGTTAAGCGTACGGGATGCATATGCTATTGGGCGGCCTTCTTGGCTTTAAACGGCACCAATGCCGTACGAAGAAGCATCAGTAGCTACTTGAAATTTAATATTATAATTAGGATGAGCTAGTACAGGAGGAGCGCTAAGTATAGTTTTTAACTTATCAAATGCTTCTTGAGCTTCATTTGACCAGTGAAATTTAACTCTTTTCCTTTTGAGTTTAAAGAGGGGCTCGCATATGTGAGCAAAATTAGGTATAAATTTTCCATACCAAGCACACATGCCTAGAAATCTCGAAACTTGTTTGGAAGTGGTAGGAGGGGGCATGTTTAAAACTGGCTGAACTTTTTCATTATCTACAGAAATACCAGCAGGCGTTATTTTGACGCCTAGGTACTTAATTTCCTGCCGTGCAAAATGGCACTTTGAAGAATTTAAAGTTAATCCTGCATTTTGCAGTAGAGTAAAAACAGTTTTTAAATTATCTAAATGCTCATTGTAAGATGAGGACGTGATTATTATATCATCGAGATAAACATGTACAAATTTATTCAAAACAGGTTTAAGAATAGTTTCCATGGCTTTTTGGAATGTCGCTACAGCCCCTGAACATCCGAAAGGCATTCGTTTAAAACCAAACGTGCCATTTTTAGTTATAAACGCTGTTTTTGATATATCAGCGGGTTTCATTGCAATTTGAAAGTAACCCGATGTCAGATCGAGAGTAGACATAAAATTTGTCGTTGTTATATGTGCTAACAAATCATCAATTATAGGCAAGGGATACTGAGGATATTGTGTGATAGAATTGAGCCTACGATAATCGATTGCAAATCTCCATGCCTCCGGGTCAGTAATGGGTTTACCATTTTTCTTACGACATAAAACAACAGGAGATGCATAAGGAGAGGTTACAGGCATAATAATATCATTTTGTAACATTTTATCAATATGCCAATTTATAATACCTTGTTTGGCTTGATCATAACGATAAGGCTTACTAAAGACTGGTTTATTAGTTCCAGTGTCAATTTCATGGCAAACAACATGGGTTAAGCCAGGTGTATCAGAAATAAATGTTTAAACTGATTAAGAAAATTAACAAAATCAATTTTTTCAATATGAGTGAGGGCACTTTCCTCTAAATTAACAATTAACTCTGTCGGCTCGACAGGTTTAGAATTTGATTTAGAATCATCAATATGTAAAGATTTATTGGCAAAATTAATTTCAACATTATTTGCTTTCATAAAATCTAACCCTATAATGCAGGGATGCTGAAGATTGTCGATGACGTAAAAAGGCCAATTAACACTTAAATTATGAATTTTAACATTCAGGCTGACTTCGCCTCTATTAACACAGGACTTGCCTTGAGTCGTTGTAATATTTAAATTTGTCCGCTTTAAAGGTTTAAAGTCAAAATACTTTTTATAAGTTTCATACGCTAGAAAGGAGCGTTCAGCGCCAGTGTCCCAATAAGTAGGTATGAAAGTATCATGAATTATTGCATTTAAATTAGGAAGGTCCACTGGACTGATACAAATAGTGTCTAAACATATGGAGGTGGTTGAGTCATTCAGTGGCTGTTGACCCTCCTCACAAGAGCCACTTACTCGTTTAACTGACGACTCTGGTTATTACGAGTGTTACGAAAATTTCTGTTATTTCTATCAGCTCGAGAAAAGTTTTGAGACTGATTTTGATTAGAACGATCGTTCAGAGAATTTTGAAAGTTATTACGCCTTGGCTGCGGCGGTTGACGTTCTTGTTGATAGCGATTTAAATTTTGAGGGGGGGTGAAATTTTCACGCCTAGAATTTTGCATATTTCCATTACCCCGTTGGCGATTAAAGGTGTTTTCCGCCCTTGGAGGATGTCGTTCTTGATATTTTGCTAAGGTTTGAAACAGGCTGTCGTAAGAAGTGACAGGTTTCAGATCAAGATAATCTTGAATTGGAATAGTCAATAGCGGGGTTATAATTTCCATTGCAGCGGCAAAAGATAAAACTAATTCCAGCTGCTTTATAATGTCGAATTTACGTAATAGAAATGTAGTAGGTTTGTCGTAAAACGACATCTTTGTCGTATAAAGTTCTTGACGGAGTTTGGTTTTATCCACAATAGAAGAAAATGAATTTTTAATTTTTAGCTTCAAATCCTCATACGTAGGATTTTGGCCTAGAGCTCTAGAGGCAATGGTGTCATACCAGATTTTAGCATCTCCTTTTAAGGAGTATTTTAATAAATTAAATTTATCTGCGTCGTCAATTTTACATACATCAAAATACTGCTCAAGATCTTCAAAAAATTTAAGTACATTGTTTGAGCCAGTAAAATAAACCCGAGCGGGGGGGGTGTCGAATTGGTTTGGGCGCCACTGTAGAGTTTGCGCTCCTGCAAACTCCATCTTAACTTACTTAATTAGATTACTAAGAGAACACGAGACTTTAAATAACAATAACTAAAGTTTATTTGAGCAGATTAATGGGAGGGCGGCCTGGTAAATTAATATAGCTCAGCCAGCGTTTTACTTAATCAAAATATATGAATCAACAAATTAAGTAGATAACTTTAAATATCTCACCCCAGCAGATAGTCGAAAGGTGTAGAGACGGTCACACTCGTACTTCACTAATACGGCTTCACTATGGGACAGAGGATTCCCTTCTATCCCAGCTTGAACTTCCGAAAACTAGTAGACTCTGACCAACACTCAACGCTACTTAACTTCACGCCACTAAATCTCCACTACTCAACTTCCGATATTCTCCAAAATAGAATCAACACCATTCGCTATAAGATCCTCCAACATACACTATCGATCCTCCAACATCCACACCATCTATTAAAACCATCTCTATTTTTATACTTCTTCCTACACCCTCCTTTCACTACATTTCAATCCGTACTTTTAAAAATCACTTCTAATTTAACTAATATTCAAAATCTAAGTCTTTTAATGCAGCACCCTGCCGACACAAAACTTATCTTGACTTCAACCGTCACCGAACCACTGGCGACGGAGTGATTTTAACCGTCCCCACTTCCTACCTTGCTGGATCCAGCTTAATTGAAACAACTGTGGTGACGTTCTAACGTCTCAACCTCACAAAATTAGTTATAATAATTGTGCTTTTTTGAAATTTTTACTGTACTTTTTATTTCATTATTTCATTATAAATAATATGTATATATATGTAACATCTGGGTGTACGGTGGCGAGCTGTCCGTCAGACACACAATAAATACTAGGAGATATTCAACGAAACTGCATTATTTTCTTCAACATGGCAAAGTTGTGGCGACATGGCAAGGCAAGGGGGTTCATGGCAAGGCTTGGACTATCTCCGGAAACTTCTGTGGTCGCCGTCCGGGATTTTGCGCCTTCTGGCGTTCGTTGTTCAGAAAGCTATCACTCCTTTGTAATTTCGGTGGCAAGAAGTGTCCATTTGTTTAATGTTTGGGCTTTTATACCTGCTGATTGGTTCTTTAAATCGTCTTGGCTCTTAAAAGGAATTTCTGGGATTAATTAATATGCAGCTTGATGCAGACAAGATTGCAAATTGCGTTAACATCAGCGAATTTGGACTTACAATTTCGTTCTTTTTCTGATTTCTGAGTTATAAAGTCTTCTGCTGGAAAACAAACTTTAAAGGGACACTTACGAATTATTCGCGATTGTAATTTCAATTAGCGATTTTTACACTTTTAAATTGAGTTTTTTAATAATTTAAAACTATTTATTTTTATTCCTTTCATATATATATGTGTGTAATTATTGGAATTATATATATAACCTTTCTTTCGTTTTCTGAAATAAAGTTATTATTATTTTCGTACATTTTTATATTCTTTAATATTTCTATTAATATATATATATATATATATATATTAAAATTTAAATTTAAAAAATGTAAAAATTAAATTATTTTTAATTATTTATTAAACGAAAACGAAAAGTTATTTTAAACCCTTATATCGAAAAAAATATAAATTACTACATCATTAACTCAATAAAATACATTGTATATGAAAAAAAAAAAAATAATAATAATAATAAAATATAAACGAAAAAACACAAAAAGCTACAAAAAGTAATACTAATACAAAACTCCCAACTAAATGATAAAATAATTCTTGAAGAATCTTAATTAAGCAAAGCAACAAAAAATTACTGATCTTGATATTTACTATAAGGCTCGTTAAACGTCCTTTAATTTGCCAGATAAATACAGTTCACGTTTCTACTTCAATAATTACTCTTTTTTTTTAAGCAAAATATTTATCACTCAGTGGAATTTTTCCAGCTCTGAATAGTTTGTAAAACGTAACGAAAATTACTTTTAAAGAATATAAATCAAATGCTGTTTTTCCTTGTATCTACATGAAAGGATAATAATGCGAATTGCAATAAATATATTTATAGTTCATTGTTTATGTATTATTATGAACAACATTTTTTTTTAATTCGAAAAAAAAAATATATATATATATATATGATAGATATCGTAATAAAATTTAACCTTAAAATTTAGCAATTAATAGATACAAAACAATACCAGCACAACAGAAATAGATATGATTTTAACTTAGAGGTAAGACTGACACAAAAATGTTGTGATACAGATTAAGAACCAATAAGAGACAAAAACAATTTAAATTACTTACGCCGACATGAATGATAATAATAAAAAAAGGAATATTAAACTTAATGACAGAGAAAATAAATAAAGGACCACAAAAATAATAATTGGATAAAAATGCTTAAAATTAGAAGTAAAAACTCGCCAGGGTTCATATACTTCATAAAGCTATGAAAGCTGCATCGATTTCGTAAAACAATATAGCTAATCATATCAATTTATATCGTTTCAGCCCCGATCGAAGCAGCAAAACCAATTTGAATGAGAAATTAAATAAATTAATAAATCAAATCATCAAGGAATCCAGAGAGAAAACTAGAAAACAGCAGAGTATCCACATGTGAAACTTTTACTCAAACTGGAGAATAGGAAGATGTCAACAAATTAATGAAATTAAAATAAAAGCTTTGCAAACTTCGATTAATCGTTAAAGAATTAACGTCTGAGCATTTTCATTAACGTTTGTATATATATGCGAAAAATAAAAAGAGCTAATGTTTTTAAATATGACTTTAACTTTTTAATTACCTTTAATAGAATTGAACAAATATTAGAAATAGGCGATCCACTGGCATTAAAACTACATAAGTACCATTCAAAAAAATGTTACGCCCATCACAAAAACCAATAGTAAATTACCAGAGCAGAAGATTAGACCTAAATGAAAATTTGTATTATTGAGTATCACAGGGGTTGCAGACTCCTATAGTTTGAACATTATTTTTTATTAATAAATTTTGTCTTATGTAATTCTTGAATTCCTCAGGTTAAATAAAAGGAAATTAGACAACAACAACAAAAAAAAAAAAAAAAATAAAAGAGGCTGTGATATTTGGTGATAATATTTTATTTGTAACATTTTCTTGGTAACGATAATTGGTAAGGATATACAATAAAACGTTCAGGAAATGAAAAGTAATCAAATTTTCATTTTCAATATAAATATGTTATAAAAAAAAAAGAAATAAACAAGTGGATGGGGTTAATAGTTTACGATGATTATTTTTTCTTTAATTATTTTGTTAATTTATGAACAAATTCATGAAATGAAATCATAAAATTATATTGTGGCTCTCAGTAATATCAATAAATATCTTCTTTCATTCTTTGAAAATGATAATATGGATTAGATGTCAAGCAAAAGTACCTATTAAAAAGGAAATATCAAACAATTAAAATAGATATGCTGCCTTGTGTCAAAAAGAAAAGTGTGATAGTATGTTTCCAGATCAACTATGAAGATAAGTCACAGACCGTCGCTAACTGCCTACTGCATAGTTCTAGAGTGATGTTTAACTCACTGAGCCTTAACATAAACCTCAACCTAGGACAACATAAGGATTAAAAAAAGAATACTACCTATAGTTAGAAATTCCATTTTATCAAACAGTCAATAATCTATTTAAAAAAACTTTTAAACCCCGAATTCTTATTATAGCGTATCATATAAATCTTTTCGAAGTTGGAATAAAATTTAATTTGCAAAAAAGGAATGTAACTTTTTTGTTTATTAACCAAAATTGGGGAAATTTGAACTGTGTTAAGAAAAGAGAAATTATTTCTTAAAATTCACAACAGATGGCAGCACCACACGATTTCCTATAAGTTTTGTGATTTCATTTTCTGATTAAGGGCCAATATCTGCAATTTAATTATTCGTTTGAGGCACCTTTTTATTGTTATTTTAGTTTAATATTATTTTTTTATGTTATAACTTAACATTTTACTGATTTGGTTAATGTTTATGTGTTTTTCCTAATCATTTTTATTTTGTATCGTTAATTGTTTCATTGACATTTTAGTGAATATTCCGCCCAATAGAGGGCGCTTGTAGTCCACAAAAAACTATTTTTTGCTTCTAAAAAGATATGTAAGAAAAAAGTTTCTTAAAAAAGCTTTTCAAAAATTTTTAGAATACTGTGTAGTCAACGATAAATTTTCTTTTATTAAATGACATCTTTTCTACTAATTGTCTGCAAAAATTAACACTCCGGACCTTCAGGGCATCGAACGCGGGACCACCGGATCACTAACACGGCGCTCTTACCAGCTGAGCCACGGAGAGACAATCGAAAAGGCTTGTATTTACTTTAAAATAGAGAGGCATTTTTTATTTGGTTAAAATTCACAAATATACAGTACTGAATGACAGTAAGTACATAAGAATTTGGGAAAAAGAAGGCCTTGTGTGAAAGAACTGATAGTATTCGAAATGAAGCCAAAATATGTCGAAAGACTAAAGGTAGTTATTGGGAAACAATGAGAAAATCCCAATGATGTCTAAGTCTGTTAATAAATTAAAAATAACTAATTATAATGGTCAGCATATTATACAAGATTACATTCTATATAAGTCCCTATATATCACTTGAAACACATTCTTAATTTTTTTAAGTAATCGTATACAGGGCCCGATTAACCTTCAATAGAGGAGAAGCACAAATCCATTTGGGGGCCCCCACTGACTTCTTGGTCTAAAGACTCATACAAACATCTTGAAAAATTTTCATTAAATTTTGTAGTTACCTGGAATTGTGGACAAGTAAATTCGCTTAAAACATAGACAAGCATATTCACTTGATTTTTGTACCAAGATATAAACTGGTGAAAGCCTATATTCACCACAATATATGAAATTCCATTATAAATGAATGTGTAAAAGCTTTATTAGCATATATCCTATATAATCTTTCTAGATGTGCAGTCAGGTAAGACTTTGCCGTTTTATAATCAGATAAAGCTTTTACACCAGAAGCTTACAATTCGGGCCCATTCTTTTGCTTAATTTGGGGCCTTTTCAAAATTTTCCAGGGGAAGCACATGCTTCTTGTGCCTGTTGGGTAATCAGGGCCTGATCGTATATATAATATTCTAGTAGGTATAAAGCGTAATTTAAAAACGGAATTCTTTAAAAAAAAAAAACTTTTAATTTGTTAAATTTTCATAAAACAGAAGGGTTTTTTTTTTTTTTTTTTTTTTTTACGCCAGTTGTTCTTTAAATTTGTTATATTTAAAGCAGAGAAGCTTTAACAGCATGCATTTTAGATACTCTAATTTTTTTAGTGCACAAACTTAAATCCAATTTAAAAACGGGTATTTGTTTTAAATTTAAAAACTACCCTTTTAATGTAACACTTTTAATAAAAGACATATAACAAAAGTCTTTTATTTGAGAAGTGTAATATTTGCATAAACATTTTCTTATGTGACTATTGGAAGAATGTTTCACAGTTTAAGTTTTCTACTTTTACTTTGCTTTAAGTATCGCTCACATTTTTATGTTTTCTTAACACATAAGTATTATCCCTCTTTCTTATAAGTGTGAAATGAGATTTAAGGTCTTTCTAGATAAAAGAAGGTGCATAAAATCTTGAAATGCAATTTGCAGTAAACTACCGCCATTCGGTTGAATTCTACGCTAAAGACGTTTAACTACGGCTAAAGATGTTTGTTTAATGAACAAAGGATTTAAAATCCCACCCCTCAACATTCCTTTGCTTGGAATAAGATTTTACGTCTGCAAAAACTTTTTCTAATTTCCATTAAAATATTTTTGTGTAGTAAATAAAAATTTTAAAGGTACTTTTTTTTTTTTTTTTTTTTTTTTAATGATAAAGAAAGAACACTTTTATATCTATATGCCAATTTTTATATATGGTGAAAAATATGGAAATCGCTATTTAAAAAATATATAAATAATTACAAAACAATAAATTGTAAAAGTTTGTGTTTTTATTTATTAATCAAAATTTTAAAAGTTCTATGAGCTACAAACGTGTGAAATGAAAGAAATTTAATCTGCGACTTTGTGGTAAATAGATTAGTGGTAGAAACTTAACTCAACTTTAAAATCACAAAGAATATTTAGTATAATTAGCACACTGAAATTTCGGTGGCATTTATCACATGATCGTAAGTTTTATGCACAGTTATTGTTAATGCTAAAAAAATAATAAATAAATAAATAAATAAAAATTTACTGATAAGTTTGCATTGAAGAAATGTAAATCAGAATGCCAGAAAAAAATATTGTACTATAAACAAAAACTATTACTTTTTAATGTTTTTTTCAGTTCTTAAAGAGTTATTTTCAAAATATTAGTACAAAATAAGCATGTCGAACATAATAAATTATTTCATACATTATAAACACTTATTTAAATATCTTTAATTATGATTGATTAAAAATAAATTTTAGTACGTCAATAACTTTGTCCGTATATATGTTACAAACTTTGACGAAAATGTGGAACTATTTTTTACAAGATCATCAGATGAACAAATCCAGTTTTCGAACTTCAGTCTTGTCTCGAAGTACCAGCACTGTACCAACTGATGTGATGGACACCAATTTCTCATATAAATTTATAGTTTATTCAACTCTACTGCAAATAAAAATGCATTCTTAAAACTGATTTTTATTCTGATTATTATTATTAATTTTATTTAACTCCATTATAGCTGGCAGGCAACGAACGATAGTAGTATTAACTTTAACAATAACCATTTTCTTTTTCTTTCAAGGATGTACTAATTTTATTTTTACAGGAGCAAAATGTGACAAATCTATATTTTGAACTGAGTCATTCAGCTTAAATGGGCAAAAAAGATCTAGGTTTGAAATCTGTCCAGTTTACATTGCTTTCTTATAGAAGATGAATTTCCCTTTTCACAAAAAATAATATGTGAAATTGCGTTTATTAAACATTTAGTTTTCGGTTTATCAAAATGTTTAATTAAATATATAATAGTGAATTTTTTAAATAGTGTATTATCCAGAAACCATTACACAAATCTCCTTAACGTTACAAAATATTTACAAAACATAAAATATATTCATAAATAGTATTGTGGTAGCGTCACAATAACAAACAGCTAAGAACAATTAAAAATTCAAAGATTGGGCAGGAATGAAGAGCCATTTGGACAATTCTCTAGTTTAATAAAGAAATATTTATAAAAATTTACAATACTTATATTAAAGAAGAATAACTATAATTCATCGTCCATTTCAGACTCCCTGCCTCCTTCCAGATCTACAAGATCAAATCTGTCTCCTCATAATTCTCGAGGTCATCTCCATCTTCTTCTCCTCGTCTGCCGTCTCTTTCTGGGCTTGAGAGAGGGGGTCAGCCCCCTGATGCAATCAGGCTCTCTATAGGCTCCTCAGGATTCTAGTCCACACCTAGGAACTTTCGTCGGCCAGTCGCTTGACCGTTAGCGTGGCGCCATCCTGTCCTGCGATCGCTGGACATCGGAACCATCAAACGAGAGCAAGAAACCGGGATTGAATGGTGTCGGTAGTACTCAAAAACCACGCTAGCCACCAACTCCTTTCTAAAGTCCAGACTTCCTGTCTCTGCCGTCAATCAAGTCCGTGAGAACGCCATGCAAGATTCCGCGAAGGAAGGTGGGGGTCATCACAGTATACTGGCTGATCGAAAAGTCAAAGAAAAAATAAAAATATATTATTCGAAATGTAGTGTCTGTAGGTCTATGCTGTTTTTACTAAAATGTACAGAAAAACATGGGATTTTAATGAACAGGATGATTATAATTAAACTTCCCTAAAAACAGCATCCTTCAGCGCAAACGGGTGAATGGAATGCAACGAAATTTGGTATGTAGACTATACACGAGATGCACTCACTGAATTTCGAAAAAAAAAACCTTCCAAAATGTCCACTAGAGGGCGCCTTTTCCGGAAAAACAGTAACACAATAAACGACCAAAATGGAATAGAGAAACAATATTAGCAGCATTTATTGACTAGTTTCTGATCACCTTGTCATCGAACCACATTAAGTAAAGGTAAGGAAAAAATAACAGTACGCTGTTTGAGAAAAACAAAACAGTTCAGTGTGCAGAAACAAGAATAGATTAGGACGGTTTATCCGGTCAGGATATCCGGTTTTACGTTTTATTACTCAACTTTCTTGTTCTGAATTGTTAATATTGTCTCTGTATTCCGTTTTGGGCGTTTATTGTGTTAAATTTAATGCTTTTCCGGTAAAGGCGCCCTCTTGTGGACATTTTGGAACTAATTTTTTTTTTTCGAAATTCCGTGAGCGCATCTCGTGTATAGTCTATATACCAAATTTCGCTGCATTCCGTTCACCCGTTTGCGCTGTAGGATACTGTTTATAGGGGAATTTTAATTATAACCACCCTGTTTATATTTATAAGACAAATACTAGTTACATTTTTCATCAACATATCGCGCTGTATTTGCAGTCTCTTCTCACATTTTGAACAGATTCACCTGATCAAATGACGCCATATTGCGAAAACGAAAGATTTTTTTGGGATGGTTGGGTTTTCCGTCGCACTAGTGCTGCGAAGATGGGGAATTGGCGACGGTCTGGGACACATCCCTAGAAGCTTTTTTTAGGAGAATTTCGAATAGTTACGTTACAGCGTCTAGAATGAACAGTGTGGCAATCGCCTATAACCGTGATGTTAAAATGATGGTACAAAAATTAAGCTTGCCCAAATGTCGCTGTGATCGAAGCTATTGCTCAAATCGAAGACCTGATTGACTTTTCCCAGTTTCGTCAGTTTAATCACGTGATCTAAGCATATAATTAACCAATAGGGAGTCTCGGTTTTGTGGTCCTGACACTAGCTTCGATTACAATGACGTCTGGTGACAGGCTTAATTTTTTTAGTACAATTTTATTCGCCGCTTTCGCCACTGTTTATTCTAGACGCTGTAGTTACGTTGTTCTAATAGTTCCTAGTTATGTTATTGAGTGCTCTGCGCCACTGTATGAAAAGTAATTTTACAACTAAAGTGCCACTTGATTAAGAAAATTTAAACTGATTTGCTAATAAACCTTTTGTTACCTAAAACATATCACATGTCTTTCAGTGATATGTTTTCAGTGAAAACCGCAGTTTATTTCCCGGATATTGAGTCAGTCATTTCAGTGAAAACCGCAGTTCATTTCCCGGATATTCAGTCAGTCATTTCAGTGAAAACCGCATAGTGCTGCTGTCAATACATAACTTTTTTAATTTTTCTGCGGCTTTTGGATCGTCCGGTACATGAAGTTTTTATTTTATTTATTTATTTTATTTTATTTTTTCTATAGTCGGCAGCAAAATTATTTGAGTAGCTTTGTTAGTTAAATCGTTGTCGAATCATGTTTTTAGTCAGTCTAAGAATATCTTTCGACAAGGTTTTATTTCACAAAACAGTATTAAGTGTACTTTTTTCAGATAGGAATTATTGCTAGCACTCGAATTATTTTGCTGCCAACTGTAAGCAACCACATTACTCTTAAAAAAAAAAAAAAATGCCAAAGTAACTAGATGAAAGAATATTTTTTTTTATATATAAATATAAAATTCGGGTTAATTTTTTTAATATTGTTTCCCATATTAAAATTTTTATATTGCATATATTGAAGATTCGAAATATATAACTATTTCCTTTAACACAAAATAAAATGAAATATTTTACAATGTTTCAATAATATGACTTTAATAATAAAAGGAAACTCTTATGAAATTGTATCCAATATCTCAGAAATATGTATGAGAAGATTCATCGGTTACCCGAAGAAAAAGACTCACAACTATATGTTAAGAAAAATATCAAGATAAAAATAGCATTTTTATCTTGCTTAACAATTGCAACATTATTTTTTCCCGGATATTTCCTCTTTGTAAACAATTTCCGGAATGATAGTCACGTTCCCAGTTATTCCTTGCAACATAAATTCTTTTAAGAAAGAACAAGAAAACATATAATACAATAATGTATTAAAAAAAGCTTCATTTTCAAGAAATTCGTTACTAATCGTTTTTTGGAAACTTAAAGAACGTAATTAAACGTGTTTCAAAATTTGGAGATGCATTAACAATTTCGTGCTGTAATTGATTTTAGAATTTTTTATTTTTATTGAAATGGGTATAACAATTGCATAGAAATATATTTTTAAGAAAAAATATAGTTTCTCGAAGTAATACAGAAACGTATTTTTTTAAAAAAACGCCTGTTTTTGAATATTAGTAATACTAGTATGTAATTTGTTATCAACTGTTTTTTGCAAATTTAAAGAATATAATTAAACATGCGTTTTAGAATTAGAAGATACGTTGAAATTTTCGAAATGAAATAGATTTAAGAAATTTTTACTTTTGATGTAATTAATATAACAGCAGTTATATAGAAAGATATATATATATATATATATATTTTTTTTTTTTTTTACCATGTTTTTATTAACTTCGATTCTTGTTTGTTTGTTTGTTTGTCAAGTACAAATCTTGCAATCGATTTTTAACTAACTTCCCGACTAACTAGATATTTGAACAGCTCAGAACACGGTGACAATACATTTTTTTAATACTTCTAGTCAACTGTTTCAGGTCCCTACTGCCTTCGACAGAGTTTATTTGATTCAACATAAATTTTATTTAACGAACTTCCCGACTAGCTACACATTTGAAACTTTCAGAATACTTCAGAACACGGTGAAAATGCATTTTTTAAATATTTTTTAACCAACTGCTTAGGGTTCTTGCTGCTTTCGACAGCGTTACCAGTATAAAGCTTGCAATTGATTTTTCCCTAATTTCCCGACTAGCTGGACATTTGAACTTTCAGGATAGGTCAGAACACGGTGACAATACATTTTTTTGATACTTTTAGTCAACTGTTTCAGATCCCTACTGCCTTCAGCAGCGTTTATATGATTCAACAGAACATTTATTTAACTAACTTCCCGACTAGCTAGACATTTGAAACATTCAGAATAGTTCAGAATACGGTGAAAATGTATTTTTTAAATATTTTTAACCAACTGCTTCAGAACCCTGCTGCCTTCGGCAGCGTTACCAGTACAAAGCTTGCAATCAATTTTTAACTAACTTCCCGGCTAGATAAGCATTTGAAACTTTTATAATAGCTCAAAACACGACAGCAATCAATTTTTGTAATACTTTTATCCAATTGCTGAGGGTTTCCGCTGTGTTCGGTAGCATTTATATGATACATTTTCACCGTTTGTGAAAAATTTAAAAACATGGTATATAAAAAGTTCTTTTTATCTTGTAATTATTTAAAAATGATTTCTGTTTCTCGAAAAAGTTACATTTATTGCTTCATAATGCGATATAAATGTACATTTACAATTAAACTGCAATGATTAAAATATGCAAACAAAATCTCGAATTCTTATCTTTCTTTTGTTTTTGAGACATGGATATTAGTTATGTATTTTTCTACTTTCATGTTGCTCTGAACTCCAGCCAATTATTTGATGATGTGTCGGGTTTAACATATGGAAGCAACAATTTGTTGCACATTTGCGTGTTGTAGTTTTGTTTGTTAACAAAGTTTTTTTTTTTCTTTCACAACGGTTTTAGATGCATTTTTGTATTTAAAAAAAAGTAATTTACTTAACATACACAAGCAAAAGGTGTTTATTTTTCCAAGGACTGAAATTCATTTACATACAAGATATTGAGATTCTACTGACCATAAATCCTTATCCACTGCATTATTATAGGATTTCCTGACAATCATCTATGTATTTCGTGTTTGTAGAAAAAGGAACACTGAGAGTTTGAAGAGTGATTTTTCTAATTTGGTTTACAATATCTCAGTTGAAGCCATTCGGTAAGAATCAATAAAGGTTTTTGTGTACACAAATTTTAGAAAGTGGCTGCGTTAATCAAGTCAATATTAATAAAAAGAAGACTTTAAAAATCTCAATAGATAATTATTTTAACAATATATTGCTGTACATTTTGTATTTGCATTGCATAACATATACTTGACTTCAAAATAATCAAATAAAATTTTACTTTCCAAGGATTTAAACACTGCTACAGTAAAAAAAAAAAAAAAAAAAAAAAAAAAAAAAACTAATTTTAAAATACTATTTAATGGCTGTATTTTTCACACAGAGCCGTTCTTGTATACTATACTTAACACAGAACTTGTATACACTTGTATACACAGAATAACTTACAAGACACATAACTAAGCTCGAAAAAGTTTGTTTAGAACACACTAAAGGCAGAAGTAAACTTCCTAAAAAAATAAAAATAAATAAATAAAAAAGAATTTTATGTATAAAATATAACATAATATACACAATATTATTTTTTAAGCGGAAAAGTTCTCATATTACTCTATCATTATCTCTCTTTAAATAAAAAATTTCTTCTATATCTAGGGAAAAAACTTTTTTTTAATTATTTCACTTTTAATTTTAATTTAAAAATAGTCATTGAAATTGCTATTTTAATTTTAGAAGAAATTTGAATAAAACGTAGCTATAACTTATGCACATTAAATATAAAACATCTATTAAATTACATATAAAGCATTACTCTAAATTATTTTGTTCTTCTGACATTCTAAAGAACTTTTGAAGCTTTGAGATTGTTCTTCCAGATGTACATTTCTGACACCTAAGAAGACTTTCTACAGTTACAAAGACTTGGAAAAAGAAGATATACTCTAATGGTGTTGGAAGAAAAAGAAGCATGGGAATATTCCTAAAATGTTTTTAAGGAATATTTCTATGAGATTGAATCATATATATATATATATACATATATATATATATATATATATATATATATATACAGGGTGTTTATAAAGTCCCGGACCCATTTTGATGTTTAATAACTCATAAAATAATAAAGATATAAACAAACTTTACTTATGGCATTTATTGATGGAATAACTCATATATTTTCTTTTTCAGGTTTGAATATCTTTACTTTTGTAAATATCGTCTGCGTGTGTGGTTAATTTCAGATAATTTCATTTTTCAGTCTAAATATCTGTACTTTTCTAAATATCGTCTGCTTATTAATTGCATTTTTCTCTCTTTTATTTTTGGCAACTATTGCAATGGTATGTTTACTTTTGATGTGTTTGTTCTAAGTAGTACTTTTGTATGTGATGTTTTATTCGATCGGCAGTCGAATAATTACCTAAAAGTCAGAATTACAACCGCAATAGCCTGTGTGGATGCCGACATGCTTGCCGCTACCTGGCGTGAAATTGACTATCGACTTGATATTCTCCGTGCGACGAAGGGGGCACACGTGGAAGTTCATTGACAAGGCTCATGAAACCTTTTGAGTCTATCTAACCATTTATGTTATTAATTTTAATCTATATTTATTATTTTATGAGTTATTAAACATCAAAATGGGTCCGGGACTTTATAAACACCCTGTATATTTATTTATTTTTTTTTTTTAATTTCTTGGTGCAAGATACAAACATGAAAGCTACGTACTATTATTTTAACATACTCTGTTGATGTTTTACGCATTTATCCTAATAGATGAAACGTTTTTTAAAGCCGTCTTCATGGAAAGAACGAGAATTCGTTTGTGAAAACGTTCATGACATTCTGAACAACAAAATCGTCATGGAATCTGTCACATCCTATCGTTCTTCCAGTATCCTAAACATGTGAGAATTTACACGGGTGTAGGTCGCACTAAAGGAAGTTTGCTCAAATATTGTCAAATGAAAATCCTCCAATTTCTTTTACTTGTGTGGTGTGTAGGGAGCTTAGTTTTCGGAAGCAAAATCACATTTCTAATCGGAAACCTGACCAGAATTTTCATGGATGTGCGAGTTTTGTATCAACTGTTAGCTAATAGTAATAAGCAGAAAAAATATTTTAGAGAAATGCATTGTAAAAAAACCCTTTGTACAACCAAAACGCCATCACAAGGTCCTTTCCAGGTGAGAGACGAATGTTTGCCTCTCTCCTGGCAAAAAGTAGTTAAGAGGTAAGTTAGCCAGGTGTACAAATATTGTTGCATTTGTACATGAGGGATTTCTTCAGGCTAGTCACCCCAAACTGTGTTTCATGTCTTCGAATGACTTTGTCTGTATGACACTTTCCCATGTGACAATTTTTTATAATATTGCGTTGTGAAGCATAAGGGTGAAACATAAATGTGACACTAACTGAAGCGTGGAATTAAATCACATTACTGCAGTGTAGAGCATCGCGTGTCACCACCGCCTACCATTTTCAGCAGCGCGCTGGATTTCCTGATTCATTGAAGTCTATACCAAAGAAATTACTGTTCTTATTTGATTCATCCTTATACTTAAATATAAATAAAAAAAATCTCACCTTTTTTATTTAACATTTCGTTACAAAGGATATAAATAAATAAATAAATATTTTTATAATTTTCCTGTAACAATCTTCAGTATCTATATTCAAATACTGTACCATTTTAATTTCATCTGACCTCCGCTGATTAATATATCTGCTCACCGAGCTGTTCTTTTTTTCCGCGCATTACACTTATAATATAAAATTATATTATTAAACATTTTTAGCTTATTTATCAAATTTGAAGTTTTTTTTTTTTTATAGTAGTAATAAGGATAATAACCAGGTGCATAGTTAGATTTTTAATCTCAAGTTGAAATAAGCATTATTTTAGTACATTTAAAAAACTGTGCAGTATAAACAGTATTACAATGCAATGTCAAAGGCGGTCAGAGGGTTTTAAACGAGGTTTAAGAACTTTATATTTTTTCTACTCTCATGATTCCCTTAAAAATGTAAAGAATAGAGATGCCTAATACAATGGCTTTCAAAAAAGTCTCGCAAAAACAAAATCAGTGTAAGATTGCAATTTAATACTCGTATACAGGGTGATTACAATTAAAGTTACGATTTCAAAAGGCTATAGTTTTAAAACTACTCATCAGAGCGATTTCGTATTTTACCAAAGCAAACGTGAAGCAATGAAATTTTGTTTGGCAAAAGAAAAAAAAAGTTCCAAAATGTGCCGCTAATTATCCGTTAGTTGCTGTAAAGCATTGAAGTCTATTGTTTCCTGCTATTCCATTGGGTTGCTAACAACATTCTTGTGTTTAATGAGTCCTTTTAGGCGTTTCCCCTGACATTACCTTGACATGGCTATCTATAGGAACGTGTTGGAACTACTTTTTTCCTCCCCCAAACAAAATTTCATTGCCTCACGATTGCTCTGGCAAAGTGTCAAACCGCTCTGATGGGTAGTTTTAAAATTATAACGTTTTGGAATCGTGACTTTAATTATAATCACCCTGTATATATTCATAAGTATATAATATTCAAAATAATTTATTTCAAACATTATATATTTGCAATTTAAGAAGTTACTTACATAATTAATAATATTAAGAATGAATTGGTAATGATACATCATTTTTCACTTCAGCATTTCTACAATTCAAATGCCAAATTTTAATACCCAGAGTTAATTTACAACAAAAATTAAAGATATTTGACGTTAGATATCACTCTACATTAGGAGACATTCATATGCCATTATTTCAGAATGTTGACTATTGATGATCGTAGTTGTGATATATTGCTTTCTTCGTTTTCAATTCTGCGTTCTAATAGATAAATGGTCCTTTTGTCTTCTAATGCAAGGATAAAATGTCACTGCTTTCACGAAGCTTATCTAATGTAAGTTAAGTAATTGATGTCTTTCCAATATTTCTCAATCATGTGTTATCACAGAAATGGTCAAATATTTTGATTTTTGGATACAATGGGCAGGCATCAATTTATTTTCCGAACTGTGTTTGAGATATTTTATGCAAATAAGCTTCCTGTATTTTCAACAGGTGTGCATTTTGCACTGTCGAAATGCTCTTGATATTTTTCAAAATCATTTTATATGATCATGATTTTATTTCTTTAAAATTAAATTTCAATAATACATTAATGTTTATGACATTCTAGTTTATTATTTTTATATCTATTTATATTAGTTTTATAGATAAATTCGTACAAGTTTCCTTTCGTTATCTCTCCTTTAGCAGGAAAGATAACATACCCTCCAATCATAATCACATCTGATTAAAATCGGTGACTGAGAAAAAAAAAAAAAAGATGTGTTAGTTTCCAAATGATCGTCGCTTTTGAAGAATTTTAAAAGACAAAAAAAGAAAGTAAGCATTTGGGAATTTAAAATAAGATCGTATTTAAAAATTTATTTGTTAAATTTCTAAATAAATATTAAAACAATTTGCTCTTATAACGAGATCAATTTTCAGAAATTTATAATGTTAGAAATATTGTTTTCTCGATTACAAAAAATCTAATTATAGTTAAAACTGATAGTAATACTTAATAAAGGTAATTTCTGTAAATGAATATAATTGAATCAATTAATGCAAATAAATAAAAGTGATACGGCCATTTTAGGTATACTTGATAAAAAAGAATGCAAAATGAGGCAATTTATGTAAACATAAAATTATTAAGTAATTTTTTAATATACTTTTATAAAGTTAATAATAATTAACATTAGATTAAATTAATACTTTATACAAATTGAGATTTTTTAAACATAGAAAATGTATTGTATAATATAGGTATAATATATATTGTATATATAAGGCATAATTATTATATTTTGTATAATATATATATATTGTATTGTATATATTGTATTGTATATACAAATATTGTTAATGTATTCTATGTATAAAACATTTAGATTTATTTAAATTAAATTGCATACATAAATATATCTTTGCAAATACCATGTAGATAAAAACAAACTAACAAATAGTAATTATTACAATATTTTATTTCTGTCAAAATCCTCCATGTATTTTATTTTCATTTTATAAAGAACAAGTGCATTCTAAACAAATAAAACTATACAACTTTTAAAATTTCCTACTATTTTAAGATGCACAAATTTGACGAAATAAAACTGTTTCGATGAAATAATTTTAAACAATTCCGTTTCAAAAGTCGCACGGATACTGCCTAAATAACTAGGCGATTTCTTATAACTGTCCATAAATACTCAGCCACTGAATTATAATGGGCAATTTCGACAGTCGATTCTGCGTTTTCTCTCTACCAGGAAAGATAACGTTCGCTTTAGCGATTGCTTTATCTGATTAAGTTTAAAATCTTTGAAAACTAAGTTGCCTATCGCTTAAGAACAGTTAGTTCTAGAACGATAGTTGTTTACGAAGAACTTCAGAAGAGAAAGAGAGAAAAAAGAAAAAAAGGAGAGAAGGAAAAAAACAAACAGAAAATACTCATTTTGGAATCACAAATGAGATCACATTTAAAAGAAGCAAACATTATTAAATCCGTAATTAAATATAAAATTAGATTTTATTATCAAATGTAACATCGGGCTTTATTTTTAAAAATTTTTCGTTCTAAACATTGCTTTTCAGATAACAAAATTATTGGAAATTAAAAATTGGTAATATTAACTGAAATGTAATTTATATAATTGCTTTAAATCCAGTATGTATCAAACAAACAACTTTTAAATGATCTTTTTAAATCAGTCAAAAAAGGCATTTTAAGAATTGCTTTTGAAGAAAAAAAAAACTCTGAAAATCTTGAAAATAAAATCTTAATTACATTTACTTAATTCTCTGGCTTATGGAGTAATAGAAAACAAATCTTTTTTACTTACCTTTAATATCATAAAGAACCTTAATTTATTATGCAATATATATATAATGCGAAAAGAATATTTTATAAACACTGTTAAAAAAATTCTGTAAATTTAATGTAAATATTTATCCAGAGTCTTTGTAAATTTGCAGTAATTCTTAGTTAAAAGTGAATAACCGAGATTCTCAATCTTTATTCTGTATTTTTACCTAATTTTATTATTTAATTTTTTAATTAAAATTAAAAATGACTGTTTCTACTTTAGATAAAGCATTCCAAATCCTGAATATATGCTCCACAATAATTAATTTAATTAATATTAGTTATTAAAATGAATGTATAAAATAAGTTTTTTAACATCTCAGTTTATTTTTCGCTGTAATTTTACGCAAGACGTTTCTGTTAAAATTTTTAACAATGCATTAAAAATATTTTAAAAACTAGTATAGTGCCAGATTTAAAATAAAAGTAATTACATTAGTGTATATATGACAGCTGTAAGACAAATGTGATAGCAGAAAAAAAATGTATTATAAGTAATTACAAACTAAACTCTACGAGAAATTGGCCTGCTAAAGCATGAAATAATAGTTCATGCAACTTATATAATTTATAAATTACAATATTATATGCATTAACTACAGTCGGTTACAAAAAGTATCGGAACACTAGCAAAAGTACCTATATAAAAAAAGTAAAGTTAATGCTGTTTTGTTAAATAAATCCTTATCGAATCCTATTCTTAGTCAGTCTAAGAACATCATTCGACAAGGATTTATTTAACAAAACAGTATTAACTCTACTTTTTTTACATAGGAATTTTTGCTAGTGTTCGGATACTTTTGTTGACAACTGTACCAATTAGTATTTGAACACTTTCGAATTTAGACATTTTGCCAAATATCAAGAAAAAATTTTTGGAATCATCTTGAAACTTTGGGAGTTTAAAGAATACGTTATACTTCATGCATTTCAGCGAAAGTTTTGTCCTGAATAGGAAAAAGAGAACAGTAAAAAATTAAAAAATAATCAAAATGTTTTGGATCACCCTGTGAAAAGTAATGATTGAAATGTGTTTTTATTGTAACATGTGATTATAACAGTTCTTCTAATTATCAGTATGAATTTTTATGAGACTAATACATATATTTAAGAAATTTTTATGGTTTCTTTAAATAATTTGAAAAAAAAAAATGCCAGTTTTTTAATTACAACACGAAGGATTAGACCCAGTGCAAAGCGATTTTTAGAAAATTACCACATTAGACACAGTATACTGCAATGAGAATGCAAAAATGTTAAATATATTGCGAAATGTAAGCATTTTTACTAAATTTTAATGCAAGCTATATAAAAATTTCATTTGGATAATTTAGCAGCCAAAACCATTGAGCTACTTATAGGAAAATCCTAAGTAAATATCGTGTAAGTTTAAACAGTTATGAGTTATAGAATGAACAGAACTTCAGATCCTCTCAAAAAAGAGGAAGATGATAGGGGGTTTTATCAATATTTATTAGCAATCAGTGAACACTGTATTACCATTGAGAATTGATGGAATCAAAATAAAAATGTGAGTAAAACCCATTATATTTCAGCTTTTATTTTGCGAGAACAGAAATTCTGTTAGTTGTATAACGTACAACTGTTTCAATTTACACGATATTTAATTGACAGTTTCATATAAGTAGCTCACTACTTTTGGATATTAAATTCGGCAAATGATATTTTAATAAAGTTTGCGCATGCGTAGTTAAAAATTATTTAGTAAAAATTCTCATATTTCGTAAAATATGTAACATTTTTGCATTCTGTTTGCAGTATACTGTGTCTAATGTAGCATGCCAAATTTCTTAAAAATGACTTTACACTGGGATTAATACTCTACGTGTCACAATTAAAAAAGTTTTTTTTTTTTTTTTTTTTTTTTTTTTCCCATTATATATTCTTTAGTAAATTTTATTTTCAGTTATTTAAATTTTCTTAAGTTACTTTCTAAAGATTAACGCAATCTTGCTAAACGTGTTACACTTCTTACAGATATTTGACACAACACGATGTTTTACATAAAGAATGCATAAGCAGCTTGAATAAACATAGGCAATTAGTAAAAGAAACATGTTCGGAAATTAAAGCGAACAAGTTATTTTATCATAGAACATTTTTCTTTCTCTCCCGTTTTTTCTTCATTCAAGTAACATTTTAACATTCTTACATAACTCTTCTCACAAAAAAAGGTAAATAAATAAAAAAAAAAATTAAGTGTTTCTTAGATTTAAAAGAAAAAAAAAAATTAGCTATAAAAGAACTGAAATAACTTCTTTTCTCATGCTAGACAATGCGAATAAAATTCATAAATGTATGCATAATATTACATTAAAAGCACGGATTATCCATTTTTATACCAGCTGTAATCTTTTGAAATTTTACAGTTAAAATTATTTATAAATAGTTAAAGAAAGCCCTAGCGAGTAAAATTTTTCAACATGTGGATACTTAAAAAGAACTTATCAATAAATTTAAAACAAATGGTCTAACTAAAGATCTGTAATAACTCAAAACAAATTTATCAGTTTTTTTTTTTTTTTTTTTTTTTTTTTTTTTTTAATTTTAACTTTTAATTAATTAATAGAAAAGAAAAAAATGCATTTCCATTCAGAAATCTTAATAGCGTCTCTATAGCATAAAAATCATTTTCTTTGAATATTTAGTGTTATCTGAGATATATATTTTTCAGAGTGTTATATTTCTCGCCTGCATTCATCATGGAAAATAGTTTGGACATTTCAATATTAAGTTTTGCTTAATGCGTTGTTTGATAATATCTTTTTGTTACCGAAAAAACTATAACTTAAAAATAAAATTATCCTTTGATAATAATAAAAATAAACCCATTATGAATTTAACCCTTTCAGTCGCAGTGTTCCCGCTGATGGAACACCTAATTTTAATTCTCAAGTGCAAAAACCCATCCCGGAAATTTACATTACAGTAAAAATTTACATTTATAACATAGCAGAAAAAACCCTTTTTTTAACGTGAAAATTAAAAATTTCTTGTATTTTAATTATGTTCGTAAATTCCGGTGGCAGTGTAATTTAAATGATTCGAATTACCTTGCACCGCAAAGGATAAAAATACTCCAAAATAAATTGAAATGTTGGGATCTATGCAACTTTTACGAGTTTTTGTTGTCGATAATGTTTACTTATAAAGTGATTTATTTATTAAATTAAATATTATTTGAATTTAATACCGTTTACTTACAGATGTTTCAAACAGAAAATTTCTCGAAAAGGAAAAACGCTAATTTTTTATTTTTTAAATATTTATGATCAGCTATGTGTCTAAAAGCCATTTTTAAAATTAGTTTAGTAATTTTTAAAATAAATTAAGTAGTGAACGTTAAAGGGTTAATACAGTAGATAAATAAAGAGTCAATTTTTTTATATAACATTGGATTATAAATACATGTACTATATTTGATAGAAATTATGAACTTATGTTATAGCCAAGCATTTATCATAAAATTGTCATTTTTCTTGAAACTGAAATTTTAAAAGAAGTAAACAATACTTTTCATTCTCTTAATATAATTTAAAATATAAAAATTTTTAAAATTGTTAAAGTATATCAGAATAGCTCAGCAGTATTAATTATAATTTAACTGTTTAATAATAAACTAATAATCTAAAATCTATTAAAATTTTAACAATTAAATATAACCCAAATTAAGTCTTAAAAGGACTTAATCTGTTTACGTATTATACACTGAAATTTAATCCTCCCATAATAACATATTTTCAACAACATAACACTTTTTTAAATCTAAAGATCATATTTCATGTTATTTTTAAAGAAATATAATTAAAGCGCTTGCTTTTAACAAATTAGATTAAC
This sequence comes from Salticus scenicus, assembly GCA_963930645.1. Classification (NCBI taxonomy): domain Eukaryota; kingdom Metazoa; phylum Arthropoda; class Arachnida; order Araneae; family Salticidae; genus Salticus; species Salticus scenicus. The sequence goes on from OZ005649.1 coordinate 390,866,026, forward strand.
GGAAAAATATTTTTCGATTTTTTTTTTCTCTTTCCTATACTAATTGATGATGTTCGACATACAAAAATTTTTTTGCAATAAAATACTTTTAAATATTGAAATTTTTGTCTATTTACATAATATTTTTAATTTCCCAAGCAATCTTTTTTGTCTATGATGCATAACTTCTCAATTAGAAAGAAAGAATCTGTAAATAAAAATTCATGAACAATATTGTTTTTAATTCAATTATATCTCGTTAATATTTTAGGAAATTATTTAACTCAAATAATGCAACTACAAAAATGTTAAATAGCTTTCAATTATCATTCAATATTACTAAATAAAAACAAAAATGATTTTAAGTGTGGATAATTTATATTTTATAGAGGGAGAACTTTTCATCCATTAAATTTCTTCTATTACGATATACGTTGAAGCATTTTCTTTTCTTTTAATAAGCAATGTAACAGGAAAAAATAATTTAATTAATAAAAATAATATATATAAATAATTTAATTGATAAAATAATTAAAATAAATAAATAAATAAATGACGAAAATAATAATAATAATAATAATAATAATAATAATAATAATAATAATAATAATAAAAGGTTAAAATATTTTATTTTAGTACTTTTCTTTCTAAGGTAAACTTTTAATAATTTTATAAATTAATGTATATATATCAAAAATAACATTTTTACGCTGTAGTGTAATAAAAAAATAAAAATAAAATAAAAGGGGGAAAAATTTTTTCTTTTAAATTTGACTACAATCGAACAATAATTTAATACTTAAAAGTTTAAGAGTTAACACAGTTAAAAGTCACATAATCTCATGCCTGAGGTATAAATTTTAACTTCCTTTGTTAGACAGCTTTGGGAAGATTGATAACACTGTTTCTGTAACAGAGTGCAAATGTATTTTAAGTAATTGATAGCTTTAAATTTAGTAATTCACGAGGCTGCAATAACAGCTCTCAATATTTAGACTGGACATTTTAAAAGGCTTACACTGAAAAGTTTCTGTAACAAACGTTAATTTAGAAGAAAATAATTAAGTAACTGACATTTTCTCCTACAAATGTAATATGAAAAATGATTTAAAACATGTCTTTTTTTTTTTTTCTTTTTTTTTTCTTTAAATATCAAACATTTTACTGATTTCGTATTGCTGTTATAATAGTAATGAAATATGTTTATGTTAGCTAAGTAATAATAAAATGTTTTTAGTTATAATTTATGAATATCGTTCTTGTAATATTTATTGTGCATATTAATAAGCTGTATGAATTTTTCTCTGTATAAATTTTTTCAAAAAAGAAAAAATCTTAAATCTTAAAAGTGATAAATAAACTACGTTGATGATAAATAAACAACGTGATAAATAAAAAACGTGATGATAAATAAGTGATAAACAAACAACGTTGATGATAAACGTCATTCCTGTATTTAAAAAAATACAAATTATTCTTATATATTTTCAGTTCAAAATTCAGAAATTCTTAAAAATTAAGATTATCTTACTTTGATAAGAATAAAAATATAAAATCAAGGTATTTGATAAAAAAAAAAAAAAATACTTTTATAGTATGTTTGTAGCTTAAAAAATAAAAACATTCAAATTATTGATATTGTAGATAGTAAACAGCAAAACATTTTTGTAATTGGATTGAAATTTTTTTAATCAGTACAAGAGTATGTAGAAATATTATTTACTGTTTCAAATATGTAATAAAACTTTTTGTTACAATCAATTTTAGAAAAACATGAACATTATTCTCTTGATCATAGATCTGTTTTAGTTCAGTTCTCATTTATTTAGTGATATTTAATTTATATTCTCTTTCTCCTCCTCCTTTTCCTTTCTTTTTTAACTCCTTGTCTTATATAAAAGTTTTAGTCATATTATTTATTTTAAAGTATTTAAAGTATAATGCTCATTTCAAGTATCAGTAAACTTTTAATTATTTCGTAAAACGAATGGATCATGTATTACAACAGAGACATTGGTTTTTAAGTTACAAATAAGAAGAATAAATGAAATATCCTCAGTGTTAAACGAGCGAAAACCAAATTAGCATGCAATAATTTGGTTTTCTAAATGTAAGCTAAATGTAATTCAAAATGTAAGCAAACACTACCAATATAAACAAAGACTGTAAATGTAAACAAAGACTACAAATATAAACAGACTCTAAATTTAACAAAGAATACAAATGTAAAGAAAGACTATAAATGTTAACAAAGATTAATAATGTAAACAAAAAGCATAAATGTAAACAAAGACTACAAATGTAAACAAGGAATCTAAACATAAACAAAGACTATAACTGAAAACAAAAAGTGTAAATGTAAACAAAGACTCCAAATGTAAACAGATTCCATGTCTAAACAGACTCTAATTGTAAACAGAGATTTTAAGTGTAAACAAAGACTTAATATAAGCAAAGAATACAAATGTAAACATAAATTCTAAATATAAACAGACTCCAAATGTAAACAACTACAAATGTAAACAAAGACCCTCAATGTAAACAAAGACAAAATGTAAACAAAGACTCTAAATGTAAACAAAGACTAACTGTAAACAAACATTTAAAAATTAAACACAATCTAAGAGAAAACAAAGACTAGAAATGGGAACAAGGACTCTAAACATAAACAAATTATATATGTAAATAAAGACAACAAATGTCAAAAAAGACTCTAAATGTAAACAAAGACTAAAATGTAAACAAACTCTAAATGTAAGCAAAGGCTTCAAATATAAACAATGATCAAAATTTAAACAAAAACCCTAAATGTAAACAAAGACTAAATGCAAACAAAGACTAATATAAACAAAGACTTAAAATGTAAAGAGATTCTAAGTGTAAACAAAGATTACAAATGTAAACAAAGACTCTAAACATGAACAAATTCTATATGTAAACAAAGACAACAAATGTAAACGAAGACTACAAATGTCAGCATACGTAAGCAAAGAGTACAAATGTAAACAAAGACTACAAATGTAAACAAAGGCTCTAAATGTAAACAAAGACTACAAATATAAACAGAATCTAAATTTGAACAATGACTACTAATGTAAACGGAGATTCTAAAGGTAAACAAAGACTACAATAAAATCAAAGACTCTAATGTAAACAAAGACTAAAAATGTAAACAATTTCTCTAATTGTAAACTAAGATTCTAAATGTAAACAAAGACTACCAATGAAAACAAAGACCACAAATGTAAACAAAGACCACAAATATAAACAGACTCTAAATTTGAACAAAGAATAGAAATTTAAAGAAAGACTATAAATGTAAACAAAGATAAAAATGTAAGCAAAGAGTATAAAAGTAAACAGTGTACAAATGTAAACAAGGCTACAAATGTAAACGAAGACACTAAATGTAAACAAAGGCTACAAAGGTAAACAAAGAGTACAAATCTAAACAAAGACTCTAAAGGTAAGCAGAGACTCTAAATGTAATGAAAGAATACAAATGTAAACAAAGACTCTAAATATTTAAACAAAGACTCTAAATGTATATAAGGACTGCAAATATTAACAATCTCTAAATGGAAATCAAGACTAAAAATTTAAACAAACAATGCAAATGTATACAGGATACAAATTTAAACAAAGACCACAGATGTAAACAAATACTATAAATGTAAACAATCACTCTAAATGTAAACAAACTCTAAATGTAAACAAACTCTAAATGTAAACAAAGTCTTCAAAGTTAAACAAAGACTCTAAATGTAAACAGACTACAAATATAAACAAAGACTCTAAATGTTAACAAAGACTGCCAATGTAAACAAAGACTTCAAATGTAAACAAAGACTCTATATGTAAACAAAGACTGCAAATATAAACAAAGACTCCAAATGTAAAAAAAGACTTCAAATATAAACAACGACTCCATATCTTAACACTCTAAATGAGAGCAAAGTTATTAAAAAAAGAAAGACTCAATGTAAGCAAAGACTACAGATGTCAACAAAGACAATAAATGTTAACAAACACTCTAAATGTAAACAAAGACTTCAAACGTAAACAAAGACTCTAAATGTAAACAAAGACTACATATGTAAACAGAGACTCTTAATGTAAACAAAGACAACAAATGTAAACAAAGACTTCAACTTTAAACAAAGTCTAGATGTAAACAAAGTCTACAAAAGTAAACAGAAACAACAAATGTAAACAAAGAATCTAAACATAAGGAAAGACTTCAACTGTAAACAAAGATTCTAAATGTACACAAAGACTCCAAATGTAAACAAAGACTCCAAATGTAAACAAAGACTCCAAATGTAAACACTCTAAATGTAAACAAAGATTTTAAATAAAAACAAAGACTCAATGTAAGCAAAGACTACAAATGTAAACAAAGATTCTAAATATAAACAGACTCTAAATATAAACAACTACAAACGTAAAAAAACTCTAAATGTAAACAAAGACTACAAATGTAAACAATGACTCTAAATGCAATGAAAGTCTAAATGTAAACAGATTTAAAATAAAACAGGGGTCCAAATCTAAATAAAAGGGTACAAATCTAAACAAAGAAACGAAATGTAAACAGAGACTCTAAATATAGTGAAAGAGCACAAATGTAAACAAAGGCTCTAAATATAAACAAAGACTACAAATTTAAACAAAGACTCTATATGTAAATAAAGACTGCAAATGTTAACAATCTCTAAATGGAAACAGACTACAAATTTAAACAGACTACAAATTTAAACAGACTACAGATGTAAACAGAGACTATAAATGAAAACAATTACTCTAAATGTAAACAAACTCTAAATTAAATAAACTCTCAATGTAAACAAAGTCATCAAATGTAAACAAGGACTCTAAATATAAACAAAGGCTCTAAATGTAAACAGACTCTAAATCTAAACAAAGAATACAAATGTAAACAAAGTCTACAAATGTAAACAAAGACTACAAATGTGAACAAAGACTAGAAATGTAAACAAAGAGTACAAATCTATTCAAAGACTCGAAATGTAAACATAGACTCGAAATGTAAAGAGAGACTCGAAATGTAATCAAAGAGTACAAATGTAAACAATGGCTCTAAATATACACAAAGACTACAAATTTAAACAAAGTCTCTAAATGTATATAAAGACTGCAAATACTAACAATCTCTAAAAGTAAACTAAGACTAAATGTTAACAAAAATTAAAAATGTAATCAGACTATAAATGTAAACAGACTCTATATGTAAACGAAGACTACAAATGTAAAAAAAGACTCTGATTATAAAAAAAGACAACAAATGTAAACATACTCTAAATTTAAACAGACTCTAAATGTAAACATAGCATAAAAAAGCAAACAGACTGTGAATGCAAACGAAAACTACAGCTGTTATCCGTCTCTAAATGTAAACAATGACTTTAAAAGCAAACAGATTCTAAATGTAAACAGACTCTATACGTAAACAAAGACAACAAATGTAAACACTCTAAATGTAAACAAAGACTACAAATATAAACAGAGACTCTACATTTGAAAATAGACTACAAATGTAAACGGAGACTCTAATTGTAAACAAAGACTACAAATGTAAACGAAGACTCTAAATGTAAACAAAGACTACAAATATAAACAAAGACTCTAAATGTAAAGAAAGATTTTAAATGCAAACAAAGACTCAATGTAAGCAAAGGATACAAATGCAAACGAAGAATAAAAACGTAAACAAAAATTCTAAATATAAACAGACTTAATGGAAACAGACATAAAATGTAAACAAGTCTAGAAATGTAAGCAAAGATTACAAAGTAAACAAAGTCTACAAATGTAAACAATGACAAGAAATGTAACCAAAGACAACAAATGTAAACAAAGACTTCAACTGTAAACAAAGACTCTAAATGTAAAAAAAGACAACAATTGTAAACAAAGAATCTACACATAAGCAAAGACTTCAACTGTAAACAGACTCTACATGTAAACAAACACTCCAAATAACTGTAAACAAAGACTGCAAATGTAAACTCTGTAAATGTAAACAAAGATTTTAAATAAAAACAAAGACTCAATGTAAGCAAAGCCCACAAATATAAACAAAGATTCTAAATATAAACAGACTCTAAATGTAAACAACTACAAATGTAAACAAAGACTCTAAATGTAAACAAAGACTAACTGTAAACAAACATTTAAAAATTAAACACAATCTAAGAGAAAACAAAGACTAGAAATGGGAACAAGGACTCTAAACATAAACAAGTTATATATGTAAATAAAGACAACAAATGTCAAAAAAGACTCTAAATGTAAACAAAGACTACACATGTAAACAAGGATTCTAAATATAAACAGACTCTAAACGTAAACAACCACAAATGTAAACAAAGATTCTAAATATAAAGAAAGACTATAAATATAAACAATTATCTAAAAGAAAACAAATCTATAAGCATAAACATAGATATCAAATGTAAACAAAGAAAAAAATCTAAAATTCTACAAACATAAACGAAGATTTTAAATGTAAATAAACTCTGTATTAAACAAAGATATTAAACGTAAACAAAGACTAGAAGTGTAAACAAAGACTCTAAATGTAAACAAAGACTACCAATCTAAACAAAGACACTAAATGTAAACAAATGCTGCAAATGTAAACAAAGAGCACAAATCTAAACAAATACTCTAAATGTAAACAGAGACTTTAAATGTAATGAAAGAATACAAATGTAACCAAAGGCTCTAAATATAAACAAAGACTACAAATTTAATAAAAGACAGAAAGTATGAACAAAGACTACAAATGTAAGCACAGACTCTAAATGTAATTAAAGACTACAAATGTAAACAAGCAGTAGAAATGTAAACAAAAAACTAAATGTATACAAAGATTACAAATGCAAGTCTACAAATGTAAACAAAGACAGCAAATGTAAACAAAGAATCTAAATTTAAGCAAAGACTAAAAATGTAAAAAAGACACTAAATGTAAACAAAGACTACAAATATAAACATACTCTAAATTTGAACAAAGAATACAAATGTAAAGAAAGACCAAATGTAAACAAAGATTAAAAATGTAAACAAAGAGTATAAACGTAAACAAATTATACAAATGTAAACAAAGACTACAAATGTAAACAAAGAGTCTTAACATAAACAATGACAATAACTGTAAACAGAAAGTGAAATGTAATGAAAGAATACATACAAACGTAAACAAAGGCTATAAATATAAACAAAGACTACAAATTTAAACAAGACTCTATATGTATATAAAGACTGCAAATGTTAACAAAATCTAAATGGAAACAGACTAAAAATTTAAACAAAGACTGCAAATTTAAACAGACTACAAATTTAAACAAAGATTACAGATTTAAACAAAGACTATAAATGTAAACAATTACTCAAAATGTAAACAAACACTAATTAAATAAACTCTAAATGTAAACAAAGTCTTCAAAGGTAAACAAGGACTCTAAATGTAAAGAACGACACTACGTGTAAACAGACTACAAATGTAAACACAGACTCTAAATGTAAACAAAGACTGCAAATATAAACAGACTCTAAATGTAAACAAAGATTTTAAATGTAAACAAAGACTCAATATAAGCAAAGACTACAAATGTAAACAAAAATCCTAAATATAAACAGACTCTAAATGTAAACAACTACAAATGTAAACAAAGACTAAATGTAAACAAAGACTTAAAATTTAAACGTCTTCTAAGTGAAAACAAAGACTACAAATGTGAACAAGGACTCTAAACACAAAAAACATTATATATGTAAATAAAGAAAACAAATGTCAAAAAAAACTCTAAATGTAAACAAAGACAACAAATGTAAAGAGACTCTAAATGTAAACAAACATTTCAAATATAAACAATGATCTAAAAGGACTATAAATTGAAACATAGATATCAAATGTAAACAAAGAAAATAAATATAAACAGAGGCTACAAATATAAAGGATTACTACAACTGTAAATTAAGACCTAATTTTAAGCAATTACTATAAATTTAAACAATTATTCTAAATGTAAATAGAGGAAAATGTAAACAAAGTCCCTATTTAGAAACAAACTATAAATGTTGAAAAAAAAAATATATAAAAAAAAAACTGAAAGTGAAGAAAGACTACAAATATAAATATTGAACTATCTGTAAAGAAAATTTATAAAAGTATACAAATTCTATAAATATAAACAAAGACCCTAAATGAAAACAAAGATCTAAATTTGAACAAAGGCTATAATCTAAACAAAACTCTAAGTATGAAAAAGATTAAAAACGTAAACAATGGCTCTAAATGTAAACAAAACTACATATCTATTGTTTGTTTTCGTTAGCTGTGACCCTGCTCACCTATGCGCATGCGTGAGGTCTGCATTGATTTTGTTAAAATAGGGTAGAAGCGTAGAAGATGAGAGAATGTTTACATTTTACGAGTGAGAGATAAGTTGCGGTTTCTTTTTTCTTTTTTTTTTCTTTTCAGGACATTATTGAATTTTGAGGCGATACTTCTTCGTTATATTCGTATAAAGGCAAAATGCTGATTTTTCCCCCTTGTAATTTTTAAATAAGTGTAGAAGATCAGTTTTATTCTTCGATGCAAAATAAAATCCGTAAACTTAAAAGTAAATGCCTGTTTTCTTTCTTCTTCTTCTTTTTTTTTTTCAGTTAAAATTATTTTTATTTGCTTACTTGATCTCTAAATTCGTACTATATCTGTCATACCTGAACACTTGTTTCATGCACTGATTATAGTAGTAAATTAATTAAAAATGACTTAAATTAGGTAAAATTTACATAATTCATTAATAAAAGAAGAGAAAAAGAACAACGTTTACAGTAGACTTTACCTGTAGTAAAAGTAATATATTTTTTTCTTTTAAATTATACTGCTAAAATAAAAATACCATATTTTTGGATCTCTATTTTACAGAAATTTACAGAAAATCGTATTTAAATCAAATCATTAGATTTTTTTATCATGATTATTTTACACCTTTTATTTTTCGCGCATATTGTCATATAAATTACATTAAATAAAATATTGTTAATTAAAATTAAAAATTAAACTTTAAATTCGCGTAAAAAGGTAAAATAAATATTGAAGACTCATAAAAAGAAAACGAACACGTGTAGAACGAAAAGCGCATTTGGCTAAGTGCCCATCTCATTCAACGCATCACCCCTTTTCCGAGTAGGATCGTTCCGCGAGAGGTAGACATGGTTTACGAAAACGGACAGTAAACAAACACTCTAAATGTAAACAAAGACTCTGAATGCAAACAAAGACTCTAAATGTAAACAAAGACTCTAAATGTAAACAAATACTGTAAAAGTAAAAAGACTACAAATGTAAACAAAAACTGTAAATGTAAACAAAGACTTAAAATGTAAACAGAATCTAAGTTTATACAAAGACTACAAATGTAAACAAAGTCTCTAAACATAAACAAATTCTATGTGTTAACAAAGACAACAAATGTAAATGAAGACTACAAATGTCAACAGACTAAACGTAAACAGAGTACAAATGTAAACAGATACTACAAATGTAAAGAAAGACTCTAAATGTAATTAAAACCTTAAAGGTAAACGAAATCTAAATATGTAAACGACAGCAAATATAAACAAAGATCCTAAATGTAAAGAAAGGCTATAAATATAAACAATGATCTAAAAGAAAACAGTCTATAAACAAAAACATAGATATCAAATATAAACAAAGAAAAAAAACTTAACAAATGCTACAGTCATAAACGAAGATTTTACATGTAAATAAAATCTGTATTAAACAGACTCTAAATGTAAACAAAGACATTAAATGTAAACAAAGACATAAAAGGGAAACAAAGACTAGAAATGTAAACAAAGAGAACTTGTAAACAAAGACACCAAATGCAAAAAAAGACTCAAAATGTAAACACTCTAAATGTAAACAAAGATTTTAAATAAAAACAAAGAATCAAAGTAACCAAAAACTACATATGTAAAGAAAGATTCTAAATATAAACAGACTCAAAATGTAAACAACTAAAAATGTCAACAAAGACTCTAAATGTAAACAAAGAGTACAAATCTGAACAGAGAATCTAAATGTGAACAAAGACTACAAATGTAACAAAGACTAGTAATGTAAACAAAGACTACAAATGTTAACAAAAAGTTCAAATCCAAACATACTCTAAATGTAAAAAAATAATACAAATATAAACAAAGGCTCTAAATGTAAACAAAGAATGCAAATGTAATCTGACTAAAATGTAAACAATGACTCTATATGTAAACAAAGTCTACAAATGTAAACAAAGATTCTAAATGCAAACAAAGACTCCAAAAGTAAACAGACTCCAAATGTTAACTCTAAACGTAAACAAAGATTTTAAATAAAGACTCAATGTAAGCAAAGACTACAAATGCAAACAAAGATTCTAAATATAAACAGACTCTAAATGTAAAACACTAGAAATGTTAAAAAAACTCTAAATGTAAAACACTAGAAATGTTAAAAAAACTCTAAATGTAAACAAAGACTAGTAATGTAAAGAATGACTCTAAATGTAATCAAAGTCTAAATGTAAACGGATTTAAAATGTAAACAGATTCTAACTCTTAACGAAGACTACATATGCAAACAAATATTCTAAACGAAAACAAACTCTATATGAAAACGGAGACAACAAATGTAACCATAGACTAAAAATGTCAACAAAGCCTCTAAATGTAAACAAAGACTCCATATGTAAACAAACTCTAAATATCCACAGAAACTACAAATGTAAACACTCTAAATTTAAACAGACTACAAACGTAAACAAAGACTCTAAATGTAAACAAAGACTAGTAATGTAAACAAAGGCTACAAATGTTAACAAAAGTACAAATCCAAACATACTTTAAATGTAAACAAAGAATAGAAATATAAACAAAGGCTCTAAATGTAAACAAAGAATACAAATGTAAACAAAGGCTTTTAATGTAAACAGACTACAAATGTAAACAAACTCCAATTTTAAACAAAGACTACAGATATAAACAAAGACTACAAATGTAAGCAAACTGTCTAAATGTAACTAACCTCAATAGGTAAACAATGACTCTAAATGTAAACAAAAATTACAAATGTAATCAGAATACAAATGTAAACAAAGAGTCTATATGTAAACAAAGACTACAAGTGTAAACATACTCTAAATTTACACGAAAATTCTAAATTTAAACAAAGCATAAAAATGCAAACATACTCTGTCTGCAAACAAAAACTACATATGTAAACAGTCTCTAATTGCAAACAAAGACTCAAAATGTAAACAGACTCAAAATGTAAACAAAGACAAAATGTAAACAAAGACTACAAATGTAAACAAAGACTCTAAATGTAAACAAAGATTTTAAATGTAAGCAAAGACTACAAATGAAAAAAAAAAATCTAAATTTAAAAAGACTCTAAATGTAAACAACTACAAATTTAAACAAAGATTCTAAATGTAAACAACTAAAAATTTAAACAAAGACACTAAATGTAAACAAGGCTACAAATGTAAACAAATAGTACAAATCTAAACATAGACACTAAATTTAAACAAAGACTCTAATCGTATATAAAGACTGCAAACGTTAACAATCTCTATTTGGAAACAAAGACTATAAATCTAAACAAACACTGCAAATATAAACAAAGATTTTTAATGTAAGCAAAGACTAAATGTAAACAAAAATTCTAAATATAAACAGACTCTATATGTAAACAACTACAAATATAAACAAAGACTAAGTCTAAACAACGAATACAAATGTAAGCAGAATCTAAATGTAAGGTTACAAAAGGCTACAAATGTAAACAAAGATTACAAATGTAAACAAAGACTAAGTCTAAACAAACACTAAGTCTAAACAAAGACTACAAATGTAAGCAGACTCTAAATGTAAACAAAGACTACAAATGTAAACAAAGATTACATATGTAAACAAAGGCTCTAAATATAAACAAAGATTACAAATGTAAACAAAGACAACAATTGTAAACAATGACTCCATATGTAAACAAAGACTCCTAATCTAATCACTCTAAATGTAGGCAAAGATTTTAAATAAAATCAAAGACTCAATGTAAGCAAAGACTACAAATGGCAACGAAGACTATAAATGTAAACAAACACTGTAAATATAAACAAAGAGTTCAAACGTAAACAGATTCTAAATGTAAACATAATACAAATGAAAAGATAAACTAAACGTAAACAAAGATTACAAATGTAAACAAAGACTCTAAATATAACCAAAGTCTCTAAATGTAAACAAATAGAACATATGTAAACAAAGACTCTAAATGTAAACAAAGTATACAAATGCAAACAAGGACTCTAAATGTAAATAAACACTACTGATGTAAACAAAAACTACAAATGTAAACAAACACTACAAATGTAAACCAAGACACTAAGTATAAACAAAGTCTACAAATGTAAGCACATTCTCTAAAAATAAACAAAGACTACAAATACTACAAATGTAAACAGTACACATGTAATCAAAGATTCTAAATGTAAACGAAGTTTACAAATGCAAAAGTCTACAAATGTAAACAAAGACAACAGATGTAAAGAAAGACAACAAATGTAAACAAAGATAACGAATGTAAACAAAGAATCTAAATATAAGCAAAGACTATCAATGTTAACAAAGACTCTAAATGTAAACAAAGACTACAAATATAAACAGACACTAAATTTGAACAATGACTATACATGTAAACGGAGATTATAAATGTAAACAAAGACTACAAATGTAAACAATTTCTTTAAATGTAAACAAAGACTACCAATGAAAACAAAGACAACAAAGACTCTAAATATAACCAAAGTCTCTAAATGTAAACAAATAGAACATATGTAAACAAAGACTCTAAATGTAAACAAAATATACAAATGCAAACAAGGACTCTAAATGTAAATAAACACTACTGATGTAAACAAAAACTACAAACGTAAACAAACACTACAAATGTAAACCAAGACGTTAAGTATAAACAAAGTCTACAAATGTAAGCACATTCTCTAAAAATAAACAAAGACTACAAATACTACAAATGTAAACAGTACACATGTAATCAAAGATTCTAAATGTAAACGAAGTTTACAAATGCAAAAGTCTACAAATGTAAACAAAGACAACAGATGTAAAGAAAGACCACAAATGTAAACAAAGATAACGAATGTAAACAAAGAATCTAAATATAAGCAAAGACTATCAATGTTAACAAAGACTCTAAATGTAAACAAAGACTACAAATATAAACAGACTCTAAATTTTAACAATGACTATACATGTAAACGGAGATTATAAATGTAAACAAAGACTACAAATGTAAACAATTTCTTTAAATGTAAACAAAGACTACCAATGAAAACAAAGACTACAACTGTAAACAAAAATTCTAAATGTAAACAAAGACTACAAATATAAACACACTCTAAATTTGAACAAAGAATACAAATGTAAACAAAGAGTATAAATGTAAACAAAGTCTACAAATGTAAACTTTTTAAGTTATTACCACAATGATTTGAACGTTTTCAGAAAAATTCAAATGGTAAACTAAATTTGAACTTCATGTATTTTTAATACATGATTAAAAGAATTCTATTGATAAAGTTTTCAAGATGCGGAATTCCTAAAAAACATGTTTAATTTTACAAAAACTGTATATCATTTGGAAAGCTATGTTAAATAAAACACTTTCAGTTACTTAAATAGCAGATTAGTCTATGGCAACTAAATGCACAAATAGTTTAATTCAATTAAATTACGTAATTGAACAATAACCTATATGTATGAAATTTTTTTTCAATTTAAAAATAACAAAGATAGGCCTTCCCATTGCGACTAAACAAATATTATGACCATGGAACATACAACCCGTCTCAAACATTTTTGATAATGCAATTTTTCCAAGATGAAACATACACATAGAACAAATATGTTTATAATTTTATGTTAGGATATTACATTACTAATAAAATTAACACTGCAAAAAAAAATTCTGAAATATTGTGAGAAGAAATAAAATTAAACAAAATAATTGAAATCTTTCCTCTCAAAAGTTAAGCATAGCTAAATGTGAATTTTTAGGAAAATTTTAAGAGGTACTTGATTGAAAACGTGAAAAAATATATTTATATATCTGTAAAAGTTATTGATTATAGAAACTGGCTGAATTACCTATAATTGTAATTTTTTAGGATATCCTTTCTCGTATAGAAAATCTAATATTTTATTATCACTTATGTTAACGGAACATTGGTAAAATAATTTTAAGCCACTCTAAATGCGTCAATGTACACAGTTTTAAATGACAAATCACCTTATATATATATATATAGCTAAACGTCATCCACTCGACTAATTAATGAGATGACAGGAGGATTCATCAAATAGTTTCAATGCACTAAATATTAATACCTAAAATACAAATGCTACGTTAATAAGTATTTTAAAGGATATGGTTTATAGAAGGATTAGAGAAACAGATTGCATATGAATCACACAAGTATGCTGTAGAATTAAGGGGAGTGTTCACCTTTAAACCTTCAAAAAGTCGAATTTTCAGTTTTTGCATATTCATAATATTTTTAAGTAGCCAGTGATAATTAAATAATGTTACAAGTAAAATTTTTACTTTTAACTCATTTTTCTCAAAACTGTATTTTTACGGATGGCGCGCAGTCTATACAAAAATATTTTGAACATATCCTTTTGAGATTTTCAGAGTAAGTATATAATGTTATTACCTACGAATTCCACCTAATTTTATATGAAAAGCTAATTTGTAAATTTTGCATACAGTGTTTGAATTGTTTTTTTTTTTTTTTTTTTTTTTTGTGATATTTACTAATATTTAAACTTATAGTAGTTTGTAGAAAATATATCTTAATGTCAGGTAAAAGTAATAGGTGTAGATGCATATATGATGTATTTATAATCTCAAAATGTCAAAATTTTAACTAAATATAAATTTTTATTCTTGTAAAGCTGCGCGGAGTAATTCAACAGAAATTTGAAATTTCCAAAAAGGTGTATTGCATTTACTAACTGAAAATAAAGTTGTTCTTTTTTGATAATAAAATAAATATATAGACACAATACAAAAACTAAGACAAATTAACTCTGAAAATTTGGCCGAAAATGGATAATATTAAAAAAAAAAAAAAAAAAACTGAAGCGAATCGAAAACAGGGTAAAATATGCTGGATTTTAGTACCTCAAAGGTGAACACTCCCCTTAAGATGCGCAAAGAGTGACGAATATTTTGCAACAAGTAAAAATATCGCACGTTGACAAGTTGCAATAATTTGCAAAGCTTTAGAATTCAATGTATAAGCCTCTATTGAAATTTCTGGAGAATTCTGAAATTAGTGACAACAATTAAACGATTATACAGAAATACATGAAAATAATTTGTTATACCTTTAATTATAACTTTAAATAATTTGTTGTCGTCAAATTTTAAGCTGCCTAAACAGTGTTTTTTAGCAAACCCACGTGACCATCCACATTTCATAAGTTTGATATATTTTTTAATGCATGGACACTTTTTTTAATGTATTTTGTATTAATAATATTTAAAAGCATTTACATTTCACGTCATTATTCAAAAACCTGAATTTAAATAGAAAATAAAAAGTTTAAGCTAACATATAATTTTGTTTAAGTTATATATATATATATATATATAACATGATATATAATAGTCTAAACAAATTAATTTGTTTAGAAAATAAGTCTTTTGAAAATCTTTTCAAATTTCAATACAATATGTAAAACTTAAAAAAGAGATAAAGGTGTATACTTAAGAGTAAATACGTAATGTAACATAAAGGTATACATGTAAGTAAATACTTTAGAAATAGAAAAAGATTATTTTGATAACAAGTTAAACGATTATATAATCTATTTTAAATAGTAGATGAAGGAAAAAATAAATTTCTGATATAACATAGTGTTATAAATATTTGTACTAAACTTAATGGAAATTAAAATTTTAAAATGGTATAACATCGTACGTATAAGAAAATTGTCATAAACTGTATTTAATCTTTATAAGAAGAATTTATACTTTCCACTCTTCTAATATAACTGAATATAATTATTTTTGTTTAAAAAATACGTTACAGAATAACCAGTTATAATTTTAACTTTATGGTAAACACATATTAAAATAGACCTTATTGTATTATTCGGGTCTTTATTTCTGACTTAAAAAATAAATAACAATCTTTAATCTTTTCAAATATTACCACATATTACACCTAAAATTATACCTAAAAAGTACTTAATATATATATATCATTATATATTAAAAACTAATCATCTTGTTAATAATTTAAGTAAAAGATTTTTACTTTCCGAACACTATAGTGAGGAAAGTATTGTAATCATGTCAAAAATTCGAATTTGAGATTTTGATGTTTCTATACGTTTCGAGGTCCCCTGAGTCCGTTTTCACTATATTTACGATGATGTATGTATGTGTATGTGTATATATGTGTGTATGTATGTGTGTGTGTGAGTATGTGTGTGAGCTATTACTTAAACTATTTATATTTTATAACCCTAAAAATATCAATCGTAGATATATTTTGAAATACTGCGCATGCATAATATTCTTAAATTATCATTAATTACCATATATATATATATATATACACTTCCTTTAATAAAATTCGATCCATTATTGTAATCTTTTGCACACCGAATAATTTAAAATAATTTATACTCATTATTTTTATATAAAATTTAGATATCTTATTTATTAAATTCTCTTTCATCTTACAGTAGTAATATTTAGTCTTCAACCAATCTTAAATGTTCTATTACAACTTTATGTTTCTGTAAGGAAAATATTTCTCCATTTAAATAAGAATTCGCATTATTCATATTCATATTATTATTATATATATATATATATATATATATATACAGTAGACTCTCGTATAACGCGGTGGATACGTTCCGCGTTAAAGAAAATCGCGTTATAGGAGACATACATTGAGCAATGAGACATTCCGCAATGAGACCAAAAGCGTCGGGTGTTGCCGTAGTAACGGAGCAATCCATCCTTGAACAGGTTGAAAGTAGAAAAGATGTCGTCACGTGCTTCCTTTACTTTGCGCGTAATACGAAACTCTTTGTCGCGCTGTATGAGTAATAGTCGCAAATTTTTCGTCGCGTTTTATGGGAGCGCGTTGTACGAGATTCTACTGTATATATATCAGTACAAAAACCCTTAACGGGTTAAAAATTTGTGACGCAGCTACTTTATCGCTATAAGAATTTCAAATATGGGTCTTAAAAACAATGATATGAAATTTTAAGTGACGCTTTACTATTAGTTAAAATATACATAGATTTTCTTATTTGATCATTTGCTTTTTCTTTTATTTATATTTACAATGCAAACATAATATTTTTAACTTCAAGATAAGACAAATATATAAAATATACTCACTGATGCTTTTTCATTTGCACTTCAATTTCAAAATAACAGTTTTAAAAGGAATGATATCAAAATTCCAGTGACTCCTCGGTGTCATTTTAAAATATTTGTTTTTAGATTCCATTAAAATTACCTTTGTTTTGTCTAATAAAGTATATTTACACATTGAAGCAGTGCTTTTAATTTTCAAATATACTGTCAAATAATCACACTTTCACTGAGTTTGCATTATAAATTGAAATTATTTATTTCAATAAATTGATTTGTCTTTTGCGTCACGCTATCCAAAACTGAGTAAAATTTATGTAAATGTTTCTTTGTATCATAGCATCCAACTAAGTGAAAATTTGTGAAAAGAGATTGTGTGATGCAAAGAAAACATTTGCACAAATTTTACTTGCAGTTTTAGATAGCGGGACGCAAAAGACAAATCAAGTTATTGAAATAAATAACTTCAATTTATAATGCAAACTCAGTGAAAGTGTGATTATTTGACAGTATATTTGAAAAATAAAAGAACTGTTTCAATGTGTAAATATACTTTATTAGACAAAACAAAGGTAATTTTAATGGAATCTAAAAACAAATCTTTTAAAATGGCACCGAGGAGTCACTGGAATTTTTATATCATTACTTTTAAAACTGTTATTTTGAAATTGAAGTGCAAATGAAAAAGCATCAGTGAGTATATTTTATATATTTGTCTGACCTTGAAGATAAAAATATTATGTTTGCATTGTTAATATAAATAAAAGAAAAAAGCAAATGATTCAAATTCTTATAGCGATAAAGTAGCTGCGTCACAAACTTTTAACCCGTTAATGGTTTTTGTACTGATATCATAACTTTTTAGTGGTTATTGATCAAAAAATTAAAACACGTCCTTCCGGCTCATAGGAATGTTAGGTTGATTTATCTTTTCTTATGAAGTTGCCACCAGTTTTTTCAAAATGGCAGCTACATTTTATTAATGAATTTGGTGGATTTATTAATGAGGGCTATGTATATATGGAGTTTTAAGCAAATAGGTTCAAAAGTTATTGTGATAATTTTCAAGTGGCCACCATTTAGAAACAAAAGGACAGAGTGACTGAGATGCCCAGTGAACTTATCAAAGGTACTTGAATGATATGTCAACTGTCCAAATGTGATTCGAACTGATTCAGTATTACAAAAGTTATTGTAATAAAAAAAATTTAAGTGGCTGCCACTTGGAAACAAAGTGGTGGAGCAAGTTGCATAGCAAACTTATCCAAGATATTTGAATTGTAGGTTCACTTTCCAACTTTGATTTGAACCAGTTTAGTATTCTAAAAGTTACTGTGGTGGCGCATTTTCAAGTAGCAGCCTGATTTCAAGTGGCTGCAACTTGGAAAGTAAATGTTGGAACAAAATTCCTCCAAGATATTTGTGTGATAAGTTCAATGTCCAACTTGAACTGATTCAGTATTTCAAAAGTTATTCTGATGATAAATTTACAAGTGGTATCCTGATTTGAAATGGCTGTACTTAAGATATCGGTCATTTTGTTAAAAATGGCAGATAAAATCATTAATAAATATTTGGTTGAGACCTTTATGTGGTCAACGTAAACATCAAAATTCAAGCAAACATAGTCTTAACTAAGCTTTTTTCAATGTGGATTTGAAATTGTCACGTAGCTGCCACTTGAATACAAACTGCAGAGCAACTTAGTTAATGACCTCATCTAAGATATTTGCAAGATAAGTTTGCTGTGTAACTTTGGTTCAATTCAATTTTGAGTATTATGTCAAAAGTTATCGTAATCACAAAATTTCCATTATATATACAAAAAACCCCAATTTATACATCTTTTACATTTACACGTCGTTTTAGTGAAGTCCTGATTCATTCCTATTCATTTGAATGAAAAATTTCTTTGTTTATAAGTCACACAATATTAGTTATGTCTTTTCCACTTTTCTAAAATTCACAAAATTTCTTGTCCGGTCATTATTTTTAATGATGTAGAATGTGAAGAAGTTAGTCTTAAGAGAGGATAATACCTAATCTTGGCAACAGCTATGGCCTATGTTATGGGAAGATTTTCATAACTAGGGGGCTCTTCCCCCTGCTCGCTCCACTCACCAACCCCTGAGGGAGGCTTCGCCTCCCCCCGACTCACTTTACTTAACACATGCAGAGCTCTGCCCGCCTATCCGCTGCTTTCCTTTCACTGAATAGGAATGTTAGTAGTGCATAACCCAAGACAAAAGCAGAAAATTATTATACAAATCCCCATATTCAATGTCAAATTGAAATATGTAATATTTAATAGCACATTATTTATTTTTATAAAAATCATGCTAAAAATATTTTTTTAATAGAAAGAAATTCATAATATCCAGACTATTTTCCATTACAGCTTTAGTATATCACCCTTTTTATTCCTTTTTTACAACTATAGATCAGGACCGTGGTACCCCAGTTGATAGCACGCCGTGCTCGTAATTGGAAGATTGCGGGTTCGGTACTCGAGCTGGCCAAAGCCCATCGTGTACACTAATGGTGGCTGGTGCACGTAAAATCTGTCGAGGCCACAATATCCTCCATGTTCCCATCAAAACTATACCTTTGGGGGTCACCAAAGCGGGGGAGCCATCTCCAATTAAATTAAAGCAGCAATTCCAAAAATATTAATTTAAATACAAATAATAATAGTTAAATGAAATACTAGTAATAATTGATAAAACTAAAGTTTAACATACATTACGCATGAAAAACTGATATAAGTAGCTTGATCACTAAACAAACATGTGGCTGTATACAGTTAAATTCACAGTTAATTTTGGTATCGTAATAAATAACTGAACGATTAATTTATTTTTGGGATTATACACACACATATATATAAATTAAGCATAAAAAATAACTGCTTTTATTAAAGAATAGATAAAATGTAACAAGATGTAATACCCAATTTAAACTCTTCTTCTAAAATACACTTTGTAACAGATCCTTGAAAAATGATTTCAATTAGACACGCTTCCTTTTAAAACCTTAAATCCCATAAGCGTTCACTTATCGGCTTTGGTAATACTTTCAAAAACAAAAAAGAAGTAAATCGATATAAAAGACATGATACGATACAAATTTTTAGGTGTGTACTATGAAAGTAATTTGAATACTTAGCTACTTTAGAATATTTTTTTATTTTATAGGTTTCACTTTTTAGCGCAAAGTTTTATGTGAGTAATTTTCAAATGTTGAGAAAAAATTTAACAACATTTTTGTTTAATATAAAAGAGTTCGAGTGGTACCGATTAAAAATAATAATAATAAATAAATAAATAAAAATAAAAATAAAATAGTGATAAAAGCTTGTTACAAATTTTAAAATATTAATATTTTTATACATTTTTTATTAATAATATTTTATAGATTATTTTAATCACATTTCAAAACCTTTTATTAGAAAATTAGAAAAATATTGTTTTGTGGAATGTTTATTCTTCAATACATTTCTCGATACATATAGAGGATGGATGGATGGTTGGGTTTTACGTCGCACTAGTGCTGCGCAGATGGGCAATTGGCGTCGGTCTGGGACACACCCCTAGAGGTGGTCCGGAGACATGCCATCACAATTTTGATCCGCCACGGAAGGGATGGCTCTCCCGCTTCGGTGACCCCCAGAGGTATAATTTTTGATGGGAACAGATACATATAGAGGTATAGAGATTGTAATTATTTGTTGTTGTTGTTGTTTTTGTTGTTTTAATTAAAGTAATTTAATTAAATTAATGTAGGTGAGATTTAATTTAATTTAATATTTGTTTTAATAATGCTCAATTTAATCATGTAGGTATTATTTTATTCATAAAAATTTATTTGTTTTCATAATAATAGATATTTTTAACTGTTTTTAATTTGACATAACTTATAAATATTTCTGATTTTGATGCATATATGCAGCCGAATCAGCATATACATTAAAAAATGAACTACGCGTTACGATTTATATTTTAATTTAACGCAAAAAATAAAATAAAATAATATATATATATATATATATATATATATATATATATATATATATATATACATATATTCTTTTTTTTTTTTCTTTTTTAATTAACACAAAACTACTATCATGTTATAAAAGCGAATATTTATGATTTATGATTCTTATTAATATATTTATAATTCTTTAAACTGAGAAATTTGTACTTTCTGATTTTCTTTAGTATTAACATTCTTAACAGAGATTTAGATTTATTTACTTTAATTTGCAACAAACTAATGAAAACAGAGTTACTTTGTGAAATCATAGAGCAAGATATACAATTCATGTGAGAATCATTGTTTTAATTTGTTACAAAATGGTTTTTAATACACTTACAAGATATTGTTGTAATTTTGACATAAATATTAGAAAACATAAATCGGAATAAAAATTATTTCGAAAGATTTTTCTTATAATTACATAATTCTTTTTATGATTGATATTAAAATATCTGGTGTTTTGACACTATCTCTTAGCGTGTACTACTATAGATATATCACAGTTTTCGAGTGAAGATAAGAGATATTGTATTTATTATTATTTTATAAATATGTTTTATTACTAATATAAAAATTGAGCAAAATTAATATTGCAGTAATTTTGTTAACACCAAGATTGACAAACATCAAAATTTATCTTATGTTATTTTATAAAGTCTACGTTTATTTTGAAATATAAAAGTAATTTATTTTATTTCATTTTTATTTCCTTAGATATATAAAATAAATTAAAAAGACTATATTATTTTTGTTTGGTCGAATTTTTACAGTATGTTAGAAATTTAAAAATGTATAAAGTAATAATAATTCACATTAAGTTTTATATGGTTTATTCTATAAATTTCATTTATTTTTATGATGTTTCTTAACATAGCAAGCTATGTGTTAGCTTCATTTTCTGTTGCAAAAAGTAAAGCATTTTCTTGCTATACATGAAAGTTTAGCATAAAATAAATTTTTATATATGGAAAAAAATTGTCGAAAGGTAAAACGAAATTATTTTACGATTTTAATTTTCCATTGTTCCATAAAGTCTGATAGTACAAAAGTCAAAATGTAACGAAAAATTTTTTAGGATTTGAAATTGTATGTTTTTCAACTTTCTATTAAAATTTTATATCTTTATGTTCCTAAATTTTACCCTTAAAATTATGAAGAACTGATATCTGCAGAAAGGGAATTTTGTATTATTTACAATAATAAGTATATTGACTTAAATTATTTTTGTAACATATTAAAATAATATTAATATTAATAGCATTTGAGACCAATATTCTTAGTTATTAGTTATTGTATAAGTATTTGTTAAGCCATAAATTTCAAAGGTCTCAAAAACTTTTTAAAATATTTTGAATATTTAATAATTTTCATCTCTTGGAAAAATGAAATATCTATTTTCTCTAAAATTTTGTAAGTGCTGAAACTTTTATTTCTTTGTATCATGTCTTCGCAAAAATAAAATTTTATTTTATGCTTTCTATGGCTGCACAATTAAGAGATTTTACTGCTAAAAAATGTTTTTTTTACTTAAACTTTTATTTAAAATTTTACATCCTTAATTTTCATTTACTTTAAAATTTGTTTGCTTTAGTATATCAGGTGTTCCAGAAGATAGGACAAACCTTAAAAATAATAATTCCCGAAAGGCTCCGATTTGCAGAAAACGAACCGAAAACGCAGAAGCACATCAAGTAATTATTGTTTATATATTCACGTTTATTTCTCCGTTTTGCGAAAAATTTACATGTAAACATCTAAAATGTTGATTAAAGATATCTAGCAAAATGGGCTCTTCCCACCTGACGTCAGAGGTCACATGATAGAGGAAAAACAAATAGCAGACAAAATCTTGTTTATCTATAGCGATTACTGAAATAACATATTTTCTATTCTAATTTTTGATCAATCGTATTTAATCTGTGTTATTTTTTATAAATCATCATTTTTAATCCATTTTATATAATTATTCATCCTCTTTTGTTTGCTGTATACATTTACAATCACCATTTAGTTTATGTTTGTTATTGATGTTCATGAAGAATATGGTTAATACTCTGATTTTTGGTACTTAAATCAGTGACAGTGCAATATCGTACGGCGTAAATCCATTTAGACCAGTAACTAAATTAATTAACTTGTTGTAACACCTTTATGCAATTCAATTAAATGAAAACATTTTAAAATTTTAAATTATAATCCATAAACATTCCACAAGAAGCTATTATTTATTGCTGGATCAGTTAATGTTACAGTTACACTACAATATACAAAAATCGATTCTTATAGGTAAAAATAAATAATCACATAAAATGTTTTTTAAAAATTATTAAATTTCCAAATACAATTATTCTACTGTTTACAAATGCACAATATTACTTCTATTTTATTTTATATTAAATATTAAAATTTTTGTTCTTAAGAACAATATTTAATTGAATTCGATTCTCAGAATTCGATTATTTGATTTCCTCTATCACGTGATTGAGCAGACGACGGTGGGAAGAGCCCATTAAAGGATTATCTTCTTTCTGTGCAACGAAGTTTTTAAAGCAAGTGAATATTCGATGGCTAGCATGATGACTTATAATAAAAAATAATATAAGGTGATAGAAAGAATTTTTGAATATTTTAATTTAAGAAAGAGTTTTAAAGCAGGAATAAGAAATAAAGCATATTTCTAAGATATTTCAGTTTTTCAAAGCAGTTCTTTTATCTTTATGAGACATTTCTGTACTGATAAGTATAAAGGATTTAAGTCCAAAAATGTCGATTTTGAGTTAAGTACATAGTCAGACTCAGAAAAAAATTCTCTATCGATTGGTATAAAGGATTTAAATCCATGTCATTTAGTCTTTGAGAAAATCCTTTGGTAAAAAAAAATTCAAGTCAGAAATTTAGCTTTAATCTTTGGTATAAAATATTTAATTCAATTTTTTCCCTTTATTAAATGGAGATTGACAATCACTGAATGGTGTAAGGCGTATAAACCAACCTAATCCCTTTATCCTAATCGATTCTGCTGATTAGTTTTTAGTTAGTTTAACTTTATTTTTCGTCTCCTGAAAAATCAAGAATATGGATTTAAATCCTTTATACTTATCAGTAAAGATTTAACCATAACAATGTTTGCTTATGTTTAATATCATCATAAAAATTATTATCTAAAATTTTTAATGTTTAGAGAAACACTAAATAAATTCTGTACTTCTAAACTTTTACATTTTCAATAGCATTATGTTAACTCTATATACGAATGACAAATTTTTATCATAAATTAATTCTTTATATGTATTGCCTTATTTCCTACGAAATCATTTCTTAATATAAAATGTTTCAGTCGAGTAAAATTTAAAGTTAAATATTGACTATTATTACACCATAAAGCATCAAATTAAACATGAAGCGGGACATTTTATTACAGAAATAGAACTAATATCATAAATTTATGGAATTTTGTGACAGATAATTATATTACAGAAAATGCATTTTAATAATAAAGTTTCAGAATTTTGTGACAGCGATATATTCATTTGGGATAAAAACAGATTTGATAAAGGGACAATGGTGCTCAAATATCTCTTTTCATAAATGTACTTAAAGTATTTTGTACTTTAAGGAATGTACATAAAGGAATTTTTGATTAAATTATTTGCCCGCGAAGATAAAAAATTTTATAACCTTAATTATGTTTATGAAACATTTATGCATTTTCTATTACAAAAATGTGCAAAGAAAAAAAAAGAAAGAAAGAAAGAAAGAAAGAAAAAGGCATTTTTTTACCATGTTTTTCTTAACTTCTATTCTTGTTTTTCTTAACTTCTACTCTTGTTTGTTTGTGTGTTTGTTTGTTTGTCCGGTACAAATCTTGCAACCTATTTTTAACTAACTTCTCTACTAGCTAGACATTTGAAACTTTCACAGTAGCTCAGAAACCGGTGACAACACAATACTTCGAAGTCAGATTTACGAATTTTCATATAGTTTTCTTTTAATTAATTAAAATGTGAAAATAATAAGCTCCTAATAGCAATCAAAATAGTCATTAAAATATTAGCTATAATTTAATGGTTGCCAAAAAAAATTTTACAAGTTCTTTCGACATAAAAATAAATACATTTAATTAAACGTGAGCGTTAAAAAATTGTAAAAAGTTAAATGATGCAGCTAACAAAAATTGACGCCATTATCACTTTAAAGATTTTCTAGACATTGATAAAGTGCTAATGTAGTTCATGATGCAAATATATGTTTTTTTCTGAAGGTATTAATATTTTATTTTTAAAACCAACTTCTTTTTTTATTCAAATTTCCCGTAACTCTTCAACCAATCCCATTAAAACGCCCATCTTTGGAATATCGATAATAAGGATTTTCTCGCCAAGGGCAAAAAGTCGCCAAATCTATTACCTGCCTATCGGAGCATTTTAATGCGTTTTAAAGGGAAAATTAAGCTATTTTAACGCGAAAAAGAGCTGGAAATGCAGAAAATTGACATTTTATCAACTTACTAAGCCTCTTTGAAAGAATTTCTACAAAAAATAAATACAATTATTTACAATTTTTTAACAATACGCATTGATAATGTGCTAATATAGTTAGTTCTATAGCTATGATTCAACAGAAAATTTAAAAACAAGGTTTATAAAAAGTTTATCTTATAATTATTGCGTTATTAATATAGAAGTGAAATAAAAAGGAAATTTAATCAACTCTGACAGATACTATAAAGAAACATTCAATAAGTTACAATGCAGAAGTTTTTATCCTAAAACTCGTTTGTCATTCTTGAAGAAATGGAAGTTTTCATTTAAAAATTTCCTAAATTATTTTTTAGATACTTTTAACAGTGTATATGTATTATATATTGTGTTAGACTTGTGAATTATAAATATGTGTTTCGTTTAATACAGAATCTTCATTTATCTTTAGAATTTTTTTTTTTTTTTTTTTTTTTTTTTAAAGAAAAAGAACTTCTTAAAAAAAAGTTTTTTTTTTTTCTGCACTCTTTAATGATCATATGACCATTGCCAAAAAATATACGTGTTCTCTACACTGTTAAAAATTTCAACAGAAAACTCTGTGTAATCTATTATCTTAAGTCTTACGTAAAATTACAGAGAAACATAAACGGAAATGTTAAAAAACTTATTTTATACATTCATTTTAATAAATAATATTAATATTACTTAATTATTGGTGAGAATATATTTCGGACTTAGAATGCTTTTTCTAAAGTATAAACAGTCATTTTTAATTTTAATTAAAGATTTAAATAATAAATTAGGTAAAAATACAGAATAAAGATTGAGAATCTCGATTATTCACTTTTAACTAAGAATTACTGTAAATTCACAAAGATTCTGGATAAATATTTACATTAAATTTACAAAAATTTTTAACATTGTAAGCCGTTTTTTTTCCACAATACACTTGTAATTTAAAATTATATAAGTATAGGTTTTGACTCATTTATGACTACGAGGGTCACATAGTCATAAGTTTTATTTCTAGTTGCATAGTCATGCTTTTAATTTCAAGTTGAAATTGGTATTATTTTAGTGCACTTTATTTAAAGAATACAGTGACTGTAAAGTGAAAAACAACATTACATTGGACAATATCCATCTTTTGGTTTCGATGCTAAATCATACCCATCATGTGATTTTTTATTTTCTCTTTCCCTGTGAATTTTTCCCAAGTGATACACACATTTCCCTATAGAATAGAACATTTCCCCATGTAATACAAATAACACGAACAAAAAATCATGCAGTACGCATTGATTATTAATAGTTCGCAACTGTGCGTACTTGTTGCATAATTTTCAATGATCTTTGCCTACGTTATCACAGAACGGTCAGACAGAAAGACTGAAAGGCATACAAATGGACTAATTTTATTCATAAATTTTATTCATAAATTATTCCTTAAATATTCACGAAATTTCTTGAAACTCATATACGTTATTCATATTCACTGTGGCAAAATTCCTGGTCTAAAATGGGTAAATGTATTCATATTTGATGACCTAAAACATACATACCAACTTTCAGCTCATTGGAACAAAGCGTTTAGAGCTATCGAGTGTACTCACATACATACACACATCTTACACACATGCATACACACATGCATCATCATAAAAATAGTAAATATGAATTCAGGGGACCTCAAAAAGTGTAGAAGCACCAAAAATCTCAAACTCGGATTTTTGGCATGATTACAATACTTTCCTCACAATAGTCTTCGAAAAAAAAAAATCTCTATATAGATTTTTTTTGTACATGTTTAGATAAAAATTCTATATAATATAATGATAAAATATTTTTTTTTCTGTAAAATTAGGTTTCAGATATACTTTTATTTTATAAACCAAACTATGGGACAAACTGTATTAGAATATCATATTGCTTAATTCGTTTAGCCATAAATAAAAGTTTAAAAAATTAAATACATTATGAAGTTGAATAAATTAAGTTTTCAGAGAAATAATAAGTTAATTTTTACTTACTTATTTAGATATTTTTTGTTCTGTATTCAATATAAAGAGAACATTTTTGTATAGATAGAAGATAGAATGAATAGCTTAAACTGAATAAGTTTTTATCGTGAAATTTGCTTATTACCACAGTAAAATTTAATTTTATAGTTTCAAAGTCAGACAAATTTTAAAAACAAGTTTTTGAATTACATTTAATAGCTATGGTTTATATGTTAAATTGCTTTCTAAAGTTTGAAATATTCATTCCAAAAAATATATTTCGTAGATTTAGATGTATATATCTTAATCTATTGTTGTTTGATGCTCTGACCTGAAAGATATAATAATGCAATACAGAACAAGAAAAAATGCAGACTTTATGCGATTTTTTTTTATTTTTTTTTTAACTATTATAAACAAATTCTAAGTGAATTATTTCTGCGTAACACAGATAAATCCGCCATATTGAAAGATAAATGTAAAAGTATGACACTATGTAAATTCATTTATTGAATATCTACTTATTTGTCCCTTTTGTGCTCTTATGTTTGTTTTTTATACATATATTTTTTTAAATGCATTAGTTCTTTCAAAAATGTTATCTACTTTTTTAGTAAAATTAAAACCATTAAGTAAATAAAACTGAAAAATAAACACTATACATACAATTAAAATGTTATAATCATCAACTGCGTAATTTTTTTTTTTTTCGATTTAGCCTTTTTAGAAGTAATCTCACAATTAAAATCAATATCTATCAGAATTTGATGAGAAGTTTATAAATGAAGTTTCTGCGGCTAAGACAAAAAGACTGTTTTATGAACATTTTCCGGGATGAATTTTTGCAAATTGGAATTATATTTGGTGGTACAAAACCATAGACCTATTATAAGAGTGCACGGAGCATTCCATTATTAAGGGAATATAAGAAAAGGTGCAAAGATGAAACCATGTGAATGTTGAAAAAGGTTGCCTCTTTTGGCATTTATTGCGTTATTGGCAATTTTTTGTTTTGAATGTAAATATGTATTATTATTATTATTATTATTATTAAAAGATACAACAAGCAAAACTAGTGTAAAATATTACAGCTGCTGAAATTTATTTTTACCCTGTTATTAAAATCTAACAAAGTTCAAAAGTTTTTATAACTTTAGTTTGACTATAGTCGTTTTAACTCTCATAAATAATTATGGGCATTTTTGAAATAATATAAGACATAATATAGTTAAACTAATTCAATGTAGAGAAATAAGTATAGCAATTATAAGCATTTTATAAAAATAATTACTTAAAAAGGACGAAATAATAAAACATTAAAAAGAATCTTATCTGTGAAATAAAATCCTTATTTTACATAATTTCTAGGGTTTTTAAAGTATATCTAATTATTATTTCTTGCTATAAAATTCTTTTTTAATTCAAAACAATCTAACTATTAAAGTGAAATAAAATTTTTAAAAGAACTTTCAAAGAAAAAAGGAAAATATCGTCTGCTTAAGAGTTTAGAGCATGGCGAGTAAATTTCAATATTGGCCAGTTTGGTTTCTTGTAGATCAACATTCACATGACTTTTTTATGAGTTATCATTGTCACTAAAAAAGGTTGCCATTGTCCCGTCCACTCTTATAATAAGTTTATGTACAAAACATTCCCCATCTCCCTTCAAAGGATCAACAATATTTTTAAATATAAGAGTTTACTAGTACGCAAAATATGTGAGGTGCAAATGCCTAAACGTTGGCCGACAGATGGCGCTTTTAATACTAACTTTCTCCGATTTACAAGACTGTTATATATCACTACCTATTGGTTAAAATTTCAACGAAACGTTTATGTAAAATCTTTATTATGAGAAGTTAAATTAAATTTCGTGCAAGAAAAGAATAAGTGTTGATGTTATACAGAATTGATGAATGTTTTGTAAAGATTACAATATGTATTTTTTTTTTTTTTTTTTTTTTTTTTTTTTTTTTTTAAATAATGCCATGTAACTAAGAAGTAACTGAAAACGTGATTATCATTCTATAAAAAGTTTTCTAAGAAGAAATAAACTGAAAGAATAATAATTCTGTTGTAACTGGGAAGAAAGACAAGTCAGTTATTTCATCTCTTTATTTTTTCGTGATATCATTTTAACTTGTGTATTTTTGATAACCTGTAACTATGTCTATATATATTCCACTCATGCTCAGTGTCTGCTACATTTGCTAAAATGAAATAATTTCTTACATTTTTTCCACAATTGCAGTCCTTACTTTTTTTTTTTTTTTTTTCCCGTCGCAGATTTTTGATTTTCAGAATGAGTAAGTTAGTATAATTTGCTGTCCGTTTATTATTATTATTATTTATATAACAGTTATTAAATCGCAAAAGACTATTATCATTAAAAACTAAAACACACGCTCAATATTCTTTTCAATTGAAATATTAAGAAAATATAGTAAGTTAATTTTTTTCAGTCAATTCAAAATTCTTAGCAATTTCCAAAATGATATCAGTTTTAATTGGTTTACCTGAATCGTATTCAGCATTTAAAATGCAGATACTGGATGAATGACTGATTGTTTAATAAGAACTAAATTTTAAGCTGATGTCATTTTACCAGTTTAACCATGGTGCTTTTAGCAGCATATAAATCTACTCATTTAATGTAGGAAGTGCATTTATCTAATTTAATTATTTATTAAGTCAATTATCAAATCCTGTCATTTAATTAGTTACCAGTATTATTTTTGAAAACAATGAGATTCATATTCAAATTTAGGTTATTATTATTGTTGTAGTTGTTGTATCTAAAGATAACGAGACGTTTATCAGCACAAACTTTTCAAACAAAATAACTACGCTTTTCAATAATATTTTTACCTACACTGTAAAAAATATAAATATATATTCAAAGTTCAGGGTTTCACGTCATAAAGCAAATGTCAATTTGTGCTGAATTAAATAAAACAAATACTTCTAGAAATTCGGTGCTACACTGTAAAAAAAAATTCTGTTAAAAAACTGAAAATTTTTTTAACTTTCCTACAAACAATTTCTGTTTTCTAAAACAACAGTATTGCAAAATTATGCCGCAATTCGTTGGAAGATCTTTTTTTTTTTTTTTTTTTTTCCATAACCATGTAAAATCTGTATCAATGTTTACAAATGTTAATACTGATGCAAAACTTTATACAACTGGTACAAAATTTTAACACTGATACACTAATACTTCGTATGGTTATATCTGTACTGATAAGTATAAAGGATTTAAGTCCAAAAATGTCGATTTTGAGTTAAGTACATAGTAAGACTCAGAAAAAAATTCTCTATCGATTGGTATAAAGGATTTAAATCCATGTCATTTAGTCTTTGAGAAAATCCATAGATAAAAAAAGATTCAAGTCAGAAATTTAGCATTAATATTTGTATAAAATATTTAATTCAATTTTTTCCCTTTATTAAATGAAGGCTGATAATCACTGAACGGTATAAAGGGTATAAATCAACATAATCCCTTTTTCCTAATCAATTCTTCTGATTAGTTTTTAGTTAGTTTATTTTTCGTATCCTGAAAAATCAAGAATATGGACTTAAATCCTTTATACTTATCAGTACAGATATATATATATATATATATATATATACCCACACGATATATTATTATACTAAAAACTTTGTATAAAAGCTATATTAAAAAGCATAAATTAAAAGCATGAAACATGGCATCAAAGCTGTAGGGCAACATCGTCATTTCCTATGCGGTGAACTCTGGTTCGATATTGGCAAGTCGAACTAGAGAATATTCTTTAATGCTAAGATTTTTTTTTTCTTTTTTTTTTTTTTTTTTTTTTTTTTTTTGTGAGAAAAATTAGAGGTAGACACATTTTGTGTATTGTTATGTAATAGAAAATTTCTGATAACGTAATTTCTTGTATAGCATACGCAAATTCTCTGTCAACTTTTCTCTAATATAATAAGATTATTTTATAATTTTTCTAATTTGGCAAAATGATCTCTATTATAAGCAGTATTTTAATTTTTATTTGTTATTTAAAAAGTATTAATTTGCGAGTCATTATTAATTTGGGATGTATTATTAATTTATTATTAATTATCGATTTATGTTTAATTTGTGTTTTAGTAGTAATTTGTGATTAAAAAAATATTTTTTAAGTTCAACCAAGTACAGAATCCAACCTAAAATATCAGGAAAGTTTTTTTTTTTTTTTTTTTTTTTTTGGGGGGGGGGATTAAAATAATAATAATAATAATAAACAAATAAATAAATAAATAACTTAAAATTTTAATTAAAAACCGTTTTCTGAAAAGAAAATATTGCTGTTCGTTAATACAGCTAACTAAAAATGAAATAATATATTTCGGGAGACTTTGGTACCTGAAATTTGCTTTCCACTTAAAAGAGAATGCTATATTCGGTGAAATAAAAAAAAAAAAAAAAACGTCGGTTTTTCCGCATGCCACAATGTCAAGAAATTGCATTAAATAAAACTATCAAGATAACCACACGGGGATTGGACCAAGGTCCACCGCATATTAGGCGGACACGCTACCTCCCAGCCACGGAACCATAGTTTTGTTCTGTTACTTAGCACTTCTTAATCCATTTTAAACAACACACTTCGCTGAAAAAAAAAAAAAATAATAATAATAATCTTGTTATATTACAGAAAATTTCTGGTAGCAAAAGTTCCTAGAAAATATCTGTATGCTGCGGGACAAATATATATATATAAATGATAGATATCGTAATAAAATTTAATCTTAAAATTTAGCAATTAATAGATACAAAACAATACCAACACAAAAAAAAAAATAGAACTGATTGTAACTAATAGGAAAGACTGACACAAAATTGTGGCGATACAGATTAAGAACCAATTAGAGACAAAAACAATTTAAATTACTTACGCCGACATGAATGATAATAATAAAAAAAAGAACCATTAAACTTAATGACAGGGAAAATAACTAAAGGAGCACAGAAATAATTGGATAAAAATGCTTAAAATTAGAAGTAAATACTCATCAAGGGGCATGTATTTTATAAAGCTTTGAAAGCTGCATCGATTTCGCAAAACAATATAGCTAATCATAGCAATTTATATTGTTCCGGCCCCGATCGAAGCAGCAAAATCATATTGAATGAGAAATTAATTAAAAAGTTAAATAAATCTACATAGAATCCAGAGAGAAAACTAGCATAGTAGCCACATGTAAAACTTTTAACCCAAACTGGAGAATAGGAGGATGCCAACAAAAAAATGAATTTAAAAATAAAAGCTTTGCAAACATCGATTAATCGATAATGAATGAACGACTGAGCATTTTCATTAACGATAAAATACATAAAGTAATTATTTATTGAGTTAGTGAAAGTATTTTAAAGTTAATAAAAGTTTAAGCTAGTTAATTGTTAATTTAAATTGTACGTAGATCAAGAAACATTAAAACTTTCAAAGAAAGGATTAAAGAAAGAAGACTAGACATTAAGTCAGCAGTGAGCAAGCGCCATCTAGCGTTTAGCTAGATAAACAATAAGTCAGTTAAATTATTTCAGGATCAAACAAACTAATGCGCTAAGGAGTGTATAAGAAGTTTTAACTGCATGATTAAGAGAAAATGTGGCACTAATTAAATAAATAGAGTTATGATTAGTGGATTATATATATATATATATATATATATATATATATATATATATATATATATATATATATATATATATATATATATATATATATATATATATATATATATATATGTATATATATATATATGTATATATATATATATATGTATATATATATATATATATATATATATATATATATATATATATATATGTAGACAGAAATTTTCTGTTCCCATACAAACAGTTTTTTCTTCTGGTATACACTGGAAAAAAAAACCTTCACATTTAAAAAAAAAAAAAAAAAAAAAAAAAAAAAAAAAAATCTCTTTTAACAAGTCCGGATAGAACTAGAGCTTCCCGCTCAGTATGCAACAAATTTACTTCAAAGCTATGGAATTACGTTTCACATTGTTGCTTAACACTTTCCAATTCTGCTTTGACAACAAATTGTCAGTATACAAAACAGAAATAAATATGCATCCCCAGATAAAATTTTTAATAGTGGTTATAGGCTTTATCTGTTTACAGAAAAATATGTTTGTTTACAGACTGAGATCTAATTTTACAGAGAATTTTTATTTTTTTTATTTTTAACAGAAATTTTCTGTGAGAAAGTTAAAGAAGTTTTATGTTTTTTCCTTATATGTATAAATATATACGCTTGCCTCCTTCCTTCCTTTCTTGTTTTTTTTTTTTTTTTTCCTGGATTTCGATTTAGTTTGAGTTTTTCTGTTGGGATTTGGTTGAGTTGGTTTGTTGTATCATTTGTTTTGCGGGCTGTTAAAAATTAAATTTGGTTCCTTTAAATATTTGTATTTCATACCCTGATGAATTTTATTTTCACCTTTTGAGCTTCTCCTACATAGAGAAATTGTTCATTCTTATTGGTCTTTGTGGCTTTGGTGATCTTGTGTCTGTTGCTTGGCTTCTACTGCGCTTAATGGGTCATTATTGTTCATTACAGGGTTCTCTTTTTTCACCTTGAAATATTGTCCTAGAGTCAACCTTCTTTTCATCAGAGTCTAATTGCACGTTCCTATTTCAATTTTCAACAGGTATTGTTGTACAGTGAATTGGCGTCAGTGCTATTGCTGAACTTGATAATTGAATCAATTTGGGAAATCTTGTTGCTTTTTTTGGCTTGTGTATGTCTCTTTGGTGAATTGTTTGACTAACTAGGCTTTGCTCTCATTCTTTGTTTCTTCTATCAAAAGGATTATATATGTATATATATATGAATGGCTTTTATTTGTTTAACAGAAAAAAAATGTGTCTTTTGATAGTTTGGGATACAATTTTAAAGAAAATTGTCGTAGTTTTTAGAAATTTTCTGTAAAAAAGACACAGAGGTTTTTTACTGTGCAATGTTTAAGAAAGGAAAATTGAAAATTGACGCTAAAAAAAGTCTTAGATTTGCATTGAATTTCTTTATTTTCCGCACGTTTTTTTTTTTTTTTTTTTTTTTTTTTTGTCTGAATTAATACGAATACGTTTATTATGAAAAAATAAATAAATAAATAAAAATTAAATTAGACAGATTAGTTGTTTTGACAACCAATTAGCATCAAAATAAATTATCTGGAAGTTTAAAATTCAATTAAAGTTTTTGAAGAGATAAATTAATTAAAGATCTGTTATAAATATTGAGAGCTGAAGCAAATTCATTCTTTACATTAAAGAAAATGCTTTTATGTTTGATGTTTGTTTCCAAATAAGTAGTTCCTATCCTCGAATATATATTTTTTTTTTGCAATGAATTAAATCATAATAAAAATTATGTATCCTAGAACAAAGCCAATTGTCTTCAGCGTAGCACTAGTGTGTCTTAAAACCAAATCACTCATAATAAAAAAATGTATCTATAAAAAGGGTCATGCAGACTTCACATTTAGATTAATGACTTTATAGCTATACTTTTTATTTGAATTTTTAAAATAAGCTGAAATATATAGTAAAACTAAGACAAACATATCGAAAAAACAAGTGTTATTCCTTGGTCTCTCACAATGCGAAATCGAATGATTTTACAAGCTAAGTCTTTGAAGTGCAAGACACGTTTTTTGAATACTATATTGACACGGAGATATTGTTTAAGATAAAATGTCACGGAGAACAAATACTTTATCATAAAATAAAACATTTTCTGGAGAAGGCAAATAAAAATGTAAGGCATGCATATTTTGCGCTTAAAATAAAAGCATTTCATAAAAACAATACGTTATTGATACTTTGAATGAAAAAGTAAGACAAAGTGTTTTTAATTCTTTTTTTTTTATTCCTTTTAATTTCAGCGTATTTTCAGAGAACATCATATCATTTTAAATAAGATCTTTTTTTTTTTCTCTTGTAATGTGTTTCTCAAAATTAAACACGAGAAATGTTTTTTTTTTTTTTTTTTTTTCATTTTTTATTTTAGCTTTACTGCGAAAAAGAAATTTAATTTATACAGTATAAATTACTACCAATTTAGGTGCACTGAGAAAAAAAATGTACCGCCTTCATCTAGAATGGATAATGGATCATTTTCTAAATCCTTAAACTAGAATTATACATTTCCGAGCTACACACATTAGGCACGCCAATAAACTGAATAGGCGAAATGGTCGAGAATTTCTAATCTACACATTTCTAGATGGTGAAACAATATTCTGAATATTCTGAATCTTGTATTACAAGAAATTCTCGCTTTATTTTCTAGAATTCAGTCATAAACCAAGATGATAGCTCCTGAAACCCGCCTCTTGTACTCACATTTATTTAGAGATATTTTCAAATAGGTTTGTCCTCGATAGTATAGGCAAACACTCAAGAATTCTAATAGAGGTCTCTAGAATTCGCTTTCGAAGGGGACTAGAAATTTTTTTATAAGAAATTTATAAAGATGACATGAAATTATTTTTTCTAGAGCCATAATTTAGATTCTAGATGTCAGTTATAGAATTTTTTCTCAGTGTATTGGCGTGCCTTATACACGTAGCTCGGAAATCTATATTTCTAGTTTAGGGATTTAGAAAAGGACCATCTATTCGTTCTAGATGAAAGCGATATATTTTTTTTCTCAGTGTGCAAATAACTTGTGCTGTAAAACGCAATTTGCTCAGAAAAGTGTGCACTACAATATTCCTGTTCGACCAAGTCAAGATCGACTTCAATACAGTATAAATTAATACCAATTTAGGTGCAAATAGCTTTTGCTGTAAAAAGCAATTTGCTCAGAAAAAGTGCGCACTAAAATATTCCTGTTCGACCAAGTCAAGATCGACTTCAATACAGTATAAATTACTACCAATTTAGGTGCAAATAGCTTTTGCTGTAAAAAGCAATTTGCTCAGAAAAAGTGCGCGCTAAAATATTCCTGTTCGACCAAGTCAAGATCGACTTCAATACAGTATAAATTACTACCAATTTCGGTGCAAATAGCTTTTGCTGTAAAAAGCAATTTGCTCAGAAAAAGTGCGCACTAAAATATTCCTGTTCGACAAAGTCAAGATCGACTTCAATACAGTATAATTTACTACCAATTTAGGTGCAAATAGCTTTTGCTGTGAAAGCAATTTGCTCAGAAAAAGTTCGCACTAAAATATTCCTGTTCGACCAAGTCAAGATCGACTTCAATACAGTATAAATTACTACCAATTTAGGTGCAAATAGCTTTTGCTGTAAAAAGCAATTTGCTCAGAAAAAGTGCGCACTAAAATATTCCTGTTCGACCAAGTCAAGATCGACTTCAATACAGTATAAATTACTACCAATTTAGGTGCAAATAGCTTTTGGTGTAAAAAGCAATTTGCTCAGAAAAAAGGGCGCACTAAAATATTCCTGTTCGACCAAGTCAAGATCGACTTCAATACAGTATAAATTACTACCAATTTAGGTGCAAATAGCTTTTGCTGTAGAAAGCAATTTGCTCAGAAAAAGTGCGCGCTAAAATATTCCTGTTCGACCAAGTCAAGATCGACTTCAATACAGTATAAATTAATACCAATTTAGGTGCAAATAGCTTTTGCTGTAAAAAGCAATTTGCTCAGAAAAAGTGCGCGCTAAAATATTCCTGTTCGACCAAGTCAAGATCGACTTCAATACAGTATAAATTACTACCAATTTAGGTGCAAATAGCTTTTGCTGTAAAAAGCAATTTGCTCAGAAAAAGTGCGTACTAAAATATTCCTGTTCGACCAGCCAGGATCGGCTTCAATACAGTATAAATTACTACCAATTTAGGTGCAAATAGCTTTTGCTGTAAAAAGCAATTTGCTCAGAAAAAGGGCGCACTAAAATATTCCTGTTCGACCAAGTCAAGATCGACTTCAATACAGTATAAATTACTACCAATTTAGGTGCAAATAGCTTTTGCTGTAGAAAGCAATTTGCTCAGAAAAAGTGCGCGCTAAAATATTCCTGTTCGACCAAGTCAAGATCGACTTCAATACAGTATAAATTAATACCAATTTAGGTGCAAATAGCTTTTGCTGTAAAAAGCAATTTGCTCAGAAAAAGTGCGCGCTAAAATATTCCTGTTCGACCAAGTCAAGATCGACTTGAATACAGTATAAATTACTACCAATTTAGGTGCAAATAGCTTTTGCTGTAAAAAGCAATTTGCTCAGAAAAAGTGCGTACTAAAATATTCCTGATCGACCAGCCAGGATCGGCTTCAATGCCCAATGCATTCAGAGCGAGATTCTTACCCCCTTTTCAAGAATCCAATTCATACTGTTGTGCACTTGGGGTTCCTGAATTGTCTTTGAATGAAAAGCGAATCTTGCAGAAGCTGAAATATTTATTTACAGAAAATTCGAGAAGATTACAGGTCTATAAACCAAGTATCAACTTCATTTTCACCCCAAAACACGGCTCAAATAACAGCTCACAACATCCGATTCACAGTATAAACTGTATTATAGCATTTACACACTGCAATAGGCGGTAATCTAAAGAGGTTCAGTGTTCTTTAAGTAGAGTTTACGCAGCAATCAATGCCTTGGCAAAACTGACTCCTTTAGCCAGATTGGGCTCTCTTTTATACCATTCTATAAACCCATAATGTTCTGGTAACTTCTCAGGGAATCAATTCAGAGCTTAGATATTTGTTATACCGATAATAAGGATTTTGTTTTCGCTAGTGTCGCCCAAAAAGTCGGCAAGGAGTGAAAAACTGACTCTTCGCCTTGGCGAAAACCGACTGACTTGACTGGGATGAGCTTCCTATAAACCTTTCTATAAACCCAGACTTTTCTGGTAACTTCTCAAGGCATCAAGTTAGAGCTTAAATATTCAAAATATCGGCAATAAGGATTTTCTCGCCAAGGAGCAAAACACTCGCCGAATTTGACACTAAAGCCATTACCTGCCTTGGTGAAGCTTTTTAAGGGGATTTTAATGGAAATGAGGCTATTCTAACACGAAAACAAGCTAGAAATGTAGAAAATTAAGATTTATAACCTGACTAAGCCTCTTTGAAAAATTTTGCATAGAAATAACTACTCTTATTTACAAATTCGAAAAAGTATATAGTTTTTTAACTCTTCTCAACTGTCCTTGAATAAAGTTAATAATATCATTTTATCAACTACTATGTTTTCAGATACTGAATAAATGTAGTCGGCTCCAACAAACCATAAAATATTAACGTTATTTTAACCCTTTATCTACCGCATTATGAAACAGACAAAACATGTATTTGAAACGTAATTTTTTTTAGCTAGTTAATTGCATTTCATAAAGATATATGCAAGAAAAATTATACACATCACCTCACTCTTTTTTTGCACCTGATGAAGAAAGGCTACGTCCTTTCGAAACCAGTTGAGCTGTCCTAAAATGTATGGTGTGTGAAGAAGTCTTATAATCTATTTACATATCACCTCATCACAATAATTAATGATGATTTTGTGAGGTGGTTGTTTAATGTCCCACTGGTCTATAAATATCGAAAACGATATCGAGACCATAAGAAATTGTAAAAATGTATTCACTTTTTGTATTTCTCATATATTAATGGGAAATTCGTCAGGTAATCCAGGAATCAATTATACACTGAGAAAAAATTCTGTAACTGACATCGAGAATCTAAATTGTGGCTCTAGAAAAAAGAGTTCCATGTCATCCTTATAAATTCTAGTCCCCTTTGAAATCGAGTTCTAGAAACCCCTATTAGAATTCCAGAGCGTTTGTCTATATTATCGAGGGCAAACCTATTTGAAAATCTCTGCAAA
The DNA here is from genome assembly GCA_963930645.1 of Salticus scenicus. Classification (NCBI taxonomy): domain Eukaryota; kingdom Metazoa; phylum Arthropoda; class Arachnida; order Araneae; family Salticidae; genus Salticus; species Salticus scenicus. The sequence goes on from OZ005649.1 coordinate 390,905,886, forward strand.
TAAATGCGAATGCAAGAGGCGGGTTTCAGCAACTATAATCTTGGTTTATAACCCAATTCTAGAAAATCAAGCGAGAATATCTCGCAGTACAAAAGATTCAAAATATTCAGAACTTCATAATATTTTTTGACCATCTAGAAATGTGTAGACTATAAATTCTCGATTATTTCGTCTATTCTGTTTATTGGTGTGCCTTATGCGCATAGCAAAATATATTTCTAGTTTATTATCATTTTTCTGGAACAAAAACGGCTAGAGATAGCATTAAGTGCCCTCTAGTAAGGTTAATATGATGTATCTACGTTTTACTCTTATAAACACATTTTATTATCTTATAAACACCTTTAATATTTCTCTCATAAATTCGATTTTATACGCTTTTTAAGCTAATTGTACTTTAAAGTACCGTTGGTACACTGCTAAAAATTTCAGTTTAAACTTGAACCTGTCTATGGAGTGAAGTTACAAGCAACTCCATGATATGGTTCAAGCTCAATTTAACACTGAGAAAAAATTCTGTAACTGACATCTAGAATCTAAATTGTGGCCCCTAGTAAAAAATAATTCCATATCATCCTTATAAATTCTAGTCCCCTTGGAAAGCGAATTCTAAAAGCCCCAATTAGAATTCTAGAAAGTTTGCCTATATTCTCGAGGGCAAAGTTATTTAAAAATCTCTTCAAATAAATGAGACTACAAGAAGCGGGTTTCAGCAACTATAATCTTGGTTTCTTACCCAATTCTACGAAATCAAGCCAGAATTTCTCGCAGTACAAATGATTCAGAATATTTAGAGTATTCAGAATATTGTTTCACCCTCTACAAATGTGTACTCTAGAATTTCTCGATCATTTCGTCTATTCAGTTTATTGGCGTGCCTTATGCGCATAGCTCGGAAATCTATATTTCTAGTTAAGGGATTTAGAAAATGGCCACTTATTCATTCTAGTGGAAGGCGGTATATTTTTTTTTCTCAATGAATTTTTTTACTTCTTGCGATTGAATTTCATTTGCAACAAAAATTGGATTTACCATACATCCACTCACAAAGGAAGTATGAATCAGTAAAATTTCTATTGAAAGCAAACGAAGCTTAAATTAAAGCGCGTGGACGAAAACACAGGGTAAAGTACAAATTTTGTGCAACATGATGCTTACATCCACAAGTTATGTAAAGTGTTGAGCCATTGTCGCACTAAGCCTAGCATGCTTGAACGATAAATTTGCCGCTAGCTGTGTAGGTATCTCTCAATTTTAGTTTTCCTGTCGCCTGCTTATGGGAGCACTAATTTTTTCTTGGGCGAAAGTTTCGCAAAAATTTTCTAATTAGAGATTATGAATTATTGTTTATTCTTTTTTTTCATACTTTTAAGAGAGAAATTCGTGAAGCTGTGTGCTGAATTTATTTACAAAATGTGATTCTTTAAACACAATTCACATGTGGGAAAAGATGTGTGTGTGTGTGTGGGGGGGGGGGGGGGTTGTTTATCACATCTTAAAAAGTAAAAACAATATACCTTTATAATGAAGATAAGTTAGGTGTACAGATGTGTTTACCAAATTTTGGTAAAAAATTGGAAAGTTGTAAATCAAGTCACAATTTATTTTTATTTGTATCTCAAAAACTATTTTAACGATTTTCTTTAAATTCACCATATATACCATCTTGCAGATGCTTTGTTTTTATTGGTTACTTGCATAAAAATTATTATATGTTCTGATTTTATAGTCCAATTTTAACTCTGCATTAAATTTCTAAAAAAAAAAAAAAATGGTTCTACAGGTTTGTTTGCAAAATCCCCATTTTATCTACCCTTTAAATATCCTTTCATATGTATTACCGTAATTTCTGGTAGATACCCCGCAGGTTATATAATCCAGTTTTCACCAGAAATTTAATTGATAAATAAATTTATACTTGTATGAGCTTTTCCTTCGAAAGAGTATAGATTTCTCTATTAAATAAAATTTCTGGTGTTGAAATGACACATCTTACCTGCGGGGTATCTACCAGAAATTACAGTAGTTGATTTCCAGTGTACAGATCTGTTTGTAAAGTTTTGATAAAATTGGATGAAGTATGGAGTACCAACATCGGTATCTAAAAAAGGTTGATTTTCATTTTAATTTTGCTATAAACCTCTATCTAATTATCTTTTTGTCTAAATTAATTGGTTAGCAAAAAATTTTTTATATGTTTCTGATATGAAAGTTCCAAGTGAAAATATTAAGAGAAAATGACTACCACATTTGCAGGCCTCGCAGCGCCCCTATGTTTCCTGTACTTCCTATATATTTATGAAACCTCCTATTTTTCCTATATTTTTTAATTGTCACTCAATATTTCCTATATTTTAGTTTTGACTACTTCTACTACTTGTCAGATTGAATGCGCTGTATCTACATATTAATATGAAATGTGTTTTGTATCCACTAAACTGAGAGAACGGCTAGGTGTAAAAATTTGGTTGAAGTGTCTAAAAAAAGGTCTTGGTCTGTAAATGTATCATCAAAAGAGAGAAAGAAAAAGGTCGAACGGTTCCCCCCACCCCCTGGGGGGCAGAGGTTAAGAACATGTTTCCGAGCTTAACTCAGCTCTAAATTACTTCACGGTGAAGAAGTTGTACATGAGGGGACTAGACTCGAATACTAAAAAGTCAATTTCTGCGATTTTGGAATTTTCGATTTTAAAGGGGGAAAGTAGATTTGGGGGAGGAAAGGGGGAAATTAGTTTGAGAGGGAAGTCCGTTCTAAACCCACACATGTAGCACATCATTTTAAAGGTCTTGAAATTTCATGAAGATTGGGGATGTTTGTATACAATATAGTGCACCTCCTGGTGGTGAAAAATGGAACTAGGTGATTTTGTAGTAGACTCTATCATGTTACACCTTATTTTAAAGGTCTTAGTATTTCCTGACTGTTGGTGATGTTTGTACAGAACACACTGTGCCCCCTGGCGGTGGAAAGTGCAACTAAAGGATTTTGCAGTTGACACCACCATGGGACACCTTATTTGAAAAGTCTTCGAAATTCAAGGCAATTGGTGATGTTCGTATACAACATACTGCGCCCCCTGGTGAAAAAAAGTGAATTTTGCATAGCATGCCTGCTATATGGTGCCGCAGCCACAGGCAGCAGAAACACGAGTGAAAGGTTCGTTTGGTTCAGGGTTAATTTTTGAGAATTGTTTCATGTTTTAGTGGCCCGCATATACACTGCCACAGGCACCGGGGTCACAAGGCAGAGTTTCGTTCGGTTCAAGGTAATTTCTTTGTTATTGCTGATTATATTTTTCGCTATGCTTTTATTTAAAAATAGAAATTCAAACAAAATCAAGTTAAAGATATGAAATCATACAAATTTAAAGTTCATTTCTATTTATAAGGATTTTTCCGAAGTTCTTTTTTTAAGTGAAATGTCATAAATTATATTAGATGTTTTAACTTGAAATATATTTAAATAATGATGCGACGATTTTTAAAACATTACAGTCAATAAAATGACCGTCGAATTCGACGGGTTCCAGCTAGTTATAATAATAAGTATTATTATTATTATTTAAAACATAATACTGTAATATAGATAGTTAACTTGAGCTATTTAGACAAAATCCGCAGAACCACAGGTGTAATAAAATTCAGGCCGTGAAGAAGGAAACCAATAATTTGTAGTAATCAAACTTTATTTAATCATCTGAGCATGGGAATGAATTAATTAATAGTATCTTGAAAAACAATTTACAACAGTCTTAAAAACATTCAAAGGGTTAGATGAGAGAGTGAGGGAGTTTGTAATGTACAGTGATTGGGGAGAGAAGTGTCCAGTTCTCTTGATTCCTGTCACAAGCAGACTGCCGAAATACACCAAAAGTTAGCAAAATATCACCAATTTGTAGCCAAAAAAATATTTTGTCTCTAGAATAATTCAATACAAATATTTTGAATTTAGGGAATTCGTTATAAAAGTTTACGCCAATCACATATGCCAAACCTCACGCCAAAAGTCGTCTGCCTAATGGAAACGGAAAGGCTATGAATTATTGCCACATCCTGTCATCAAAATTATAAATTACCCTTGAATGATGTTACAACGGAAATTTGTTGCTTAATCTAGTTATAACAAAGTGGACTTGAGCAATTTAAAAGAATTAAATTGTAATTTATGGAAACAGTTAATAGATGAATTTTTTTTTTTTTTTTTTTTTTTTTTTTTTTTACAATTTATTTTACTAAGTGATTTAGCATTTGAAGAATTAGAAATCTGAAACAGCGTTATTTAATAAAAGACATTTATATTACTCGGAATAAATTATTAATTTTAAAGAATACGTTTTTGCTCTCAACAGATTTATTTAATAGATTAACAGATAAAATATTATTAGAATTAAGATTATTTATTTATAGAGAGACAAATGCGATTAAATATAAAAGATAATTTAGAATTTCATTAGATATTTTAATAGACATTTCATTTATTGAAAATATAGTAATTAATTATTTAAATTTATTTGAGAATGCAATTAAAACTAATATATGTGAAGATACTCCTTCACAAATACCAGTATTTGGATCAACATAAAATTACCAAATTATCATAAAAGGTCAAACCATCGGGTAGTTGTACCAGATTCAGTACCAAGTTTTGGTTAAAATTACAACACCAAATTTTTAACAGCGTAGATAATGTGTTAAAATCAAAGAAGTTACTTAAAACTAAATCATTTATGAGTTTTAGTAACGTGTTCAAAAAAAAAGTTATATCTCTAACTGAAAAAATTTACTTTTTTTTTCTTTTTCTTTGAATAACTATCCGACGTAAAATACATACATGAGTAGTTGTCTAAAAGCTAAAATTTATGTTCAAAGTGAAATTCTCGATGTTTATTTTGTGATTTTAAAATACTAGAGTTATTTCGAAATTATTGAAACCATACTTATCAAATATAAATTAACCTGGAGAATTTCAATTTTAAATATTTCAAACAATATTCAAACACAAAAAAAAAATCTCTTTTTTTTTTTTTTTTTTTTTTTTTCTGTTCTATGTGTAACAGTGTTGGTTCTACGTCTTAAGAAAACAGTCAGAATGAAATAATGTTTTCAAAGTTCAAGACGTTGATATTTTTTACAAGTACTTACAAAAGGAAACCTTATATTTCTTTTGACAATTGTTTGCAGTTTGTTGACAGTTTGAAGTTTTTGCTCCTTTTACACGTCAAGAAAAATGCATTGTAAAAATAATATTTTGCATTGACAATTTTTTTATAACGCAATATTTGCTTTTGTTAGGACGAAGATAAAGTTACAATATCTGTGAATTGTATACATAGTTACATATTATTTTATTATATACAACACAATTTTATTAGATACAAACTTTACAATTTTAAACTATTATTTGAATTTCTATTTACCTGAAATTAAGATCAGACATATGTACTGAACTATCTTTAAAATTTTATTTTCAGGGATTACCCATTAAATATAGGATTATTTTTAACATATTTAACACAATGGTAAACAGATTTTCATGCATTATTGACTAATTTTACTAGAACTACTTCACAGTCTAAACAGAAATATAATCTTTAAAATGAAAAAGGTGCAAAAACATCTAGAAACAGATTTTATATTCAATTAACTCTGCATGAAGTACAATACCACTTTTTCCGAAATGTATATGTATATATATATATATATATATCACAGAAATTTAATAAATAAGACAAATTTAAGTTATTTATTAAGTTTAGTTATTTGATATAAAATTATTTATGGGAAATTGCTTACAAGATACAGAAAAAAATTCAAAATAACGAAAAAAAAATCGATTCATACAGAAAATTTAAATTCGATGTATGAAGCTTCACTCTTTGTGACAGTGTGGTTACATATCACCTTTTTACGAAAAGTGAGAAATGCCACATTTTCCAAAATGAGAATAGTGTTAACATTTTTAAAGAATATAGTAAAAATACTAAATTCATTTTTAAGGAATGCGATTCTTACTCCACAAATTTCAGAGAGTAAGGGTTTAATATTGGAGGAGAGGTATATTTTTTTAATTATACATATTTTGCGGGATTCCTTGCATTATTTAAAGTTTTCATAGTAAAGACGCTCACTTTGTTGCGTAAGTGAAATTGTTTCCTCATTTTAATAAATCTGACTTTTATAAATTTTAATTTAAAACTTAAAGCTTTTTATATTCGTAATAACGGTTCGAGGCTTTTTCAAAAGCTAGACCGTTCACAAGTAACCAAGAGAAACTGTTATTGAAGCTGGTAGAAAGAAAATGTCAGCTTCGATCTTATGTCGTGCCCTTGAAACTAATTCAACCCATTCCACTCATATTAAGCAGTGGTGGCCTCTGCTCCTACTTCATGTTATTTCTTGTTTACTTGCTTAGATTTTTTCTTTTTTTAACATAGTTTTCCAATTCTTATATTATATATATATATATATATATATATATAAATTACAGTTGTTTTCCCATAAACCTCTATATTGTCTAATAAATTAGTTGTGATACATAATTCAATTATGTTTGATTGTTTATTTAGGGTACCACTTAACAATCATTTTTTTGCCATTTAAGGCTCCTAAGACCAATAAATATTGTTTAATTTTGCAAAAATAAAACAAAATAAAAATAAAGAAATAAAAGGTATAAAGAATAATAAAAAAAACCTTTTAACAGACAACTGAAATGCATTTCGTGCAATTTTTATCTGTACCTCATGATAATAAATCTGTAGAGTATTTTTGTGCTGTCTTATAAATCAATCAATGAAACAAATTAAACCATTTTCTCTGGAAAACATACTTTTGTAAATTTGAATAATGGGTGTTAATTTCGTTGTGATTTTCATAGTATAAAGATAATAAAATCAATTTAAGACAAATATTTCTCATAGACGCCAATATATTTGAGTTATTTTATGAGTCCCTGATTACAAACTAGTGGTGAAATGTATACTATATTTACAAAACATGCTACAGTAAATTTATAAATATAAATAATATAGGTTACTTTATTTTATTTTATTTATTTATTTATTTATTTATTTTATTTTTATTTTATTTATTTATATATTGCAGTAAATATGTTTTATATAAAAATATGCATATGTGTGTGTATAAACGACAAAGAAAAAAAAAAAAAACAGGCATTTTTTTTTTCTTCTAATTGTTTTTGCTTGAAGTAGTCTTAAGATGCGTAATGCAGTAAGGATAAATGTTTTAATCATACGATATTCTCGTTAAATAAATCATTTATGAGCAAAAACCAAGTAAGGTACGAGGCCTCATGCAATCTGTTTAGGCTTCAAGCGCTCGCTATCGTGTCTAGAGTTGTCCATGGATGATGTGTTCCTGTTTGTGTTTCGGGCATTGAGAATTTTGATGATGCTAACGTTAATTTTCTAGATATTGCTAAATAGCTCCAAGTCTGGTGAGATCTTTATTTTATAGTTTCTTGAGATTTGAAACCTGCTAATTGTAAAAGTGTTGATACTCTCCTCCATTTAAGTTTAAAGTTTAAAAAAAAAAATAGTTTTTACCTGACTTATCGTCATTTGCATTGCATAGACATTTATTACTAATTAAGATGGGAGGTAACCAACAGGTTGTAAACCAGCCTTTACAACTATTAGTCAAAATATACCACCAAATATAATACATATATTTTGGACCCAAACAAATAAATATAGTAACTCCTTAACCAGAAAAATGTACGCACAAAGGCAAAATAAACATTTAATAAGTCATAAAAGCGTTACAAAATTAACATAAAAGAGAAAAGTTATTAAATATAAAACAGTTGTTTCGAATCGAAATATTTAAGAATGGACCTTTATCAGGCAAGTTGATATGTTATAAGATATCACTCATCGCATTAGCCATACTTACTTACATGTGGATTCACATCCCGATTTCTCACTTAATTCAAAGATCATATATATGCATCTGATTATCAGTGCATAAAACAAGAAAATGTAAATGTAAAACATAATTGTAAATCATCTTTGAAATTCATCTTTCAAAAACGTTGCAATATTAGAATCTAGTCTTTAAAAAATCTGCTGTGAATGATTATAATCATTTTTTAAACATATCTGTCGAAATGTTTTTACCGTCTGACTTATAATAGTTGGAACCTAAAAATACAGACAGAGATGAAAGCAAACTTACCTTTTTTACTTTCTAACAAAAATAATAATTAGATGATTAAAAGCATTATCCTTTATAATTAGCGCAATTATTGTAAAAAATATTAATATTATTCAATATTTCATTTAAAATTAATAATTATTAAAACACTTATTTGTCTCAAATTCAAACAGTCCCTTCAATAATGACTAGTGATTATAAATAAAAATAATACATATGTGTTATTATATTGTATTAGGTACCACCGCTCAGATATGCGAAAATTTACTAAATATTTCAGTCTAGTTTTACAAAAAGATAAAATAAATGAATTCCTAATTTAAGAAAGTATTTGTATAATGTATTAATCGAATAAAATCTCGATGAACGACACAGCTTTTTGTGTACTTTCCGAGGTTTAATAATTATCGCTTAAGTTTTACATGTTTATTTCTTTGTATCAACAAAAGCTTTACACAAGGTCAGCCAAGATGTTAAAAGTTGTTAGTTTTCAATCAACAACTTTGCTAATTAGTAGTTCTTTTCATTAAACACTCCTTCACGGAATCTTAAGTTCTAATTAAAATTCTTTAGATGGTGACGGAAAGCCGAAAAGTTGTTTTCGTTGTTGGAAAAGCTAGAAGATGAAGTAAGTATTTAATTTAGGTAAAGAAAACAAAACTTGAATAAACTTTCATGATTTTGTAATTAGTTTTTGATTTTCAGATTCTGAAGGTGCTTTTCTTTTATTTAGTTATATGTCTGAAATTATATATAATAAAAATTGTCAAATAAAACTTCATTGTGGTTCTAAATAGTTTAATGATTCTAGGGGAATTTAATATTGAAAAAATAATCGATTATTTGAAAAAAAAAAAATTAATCATTGATCTATTTTATAAATATTTGACTCTTTTCTTATGCTTCTGCGCCCTTTGATTCAAATATTATGAGCAAAATTTGAACTAATGTCAAGACTAAATTTTATTGCATTTCTAAACATCTCAAAAAAAAAAAAAAAAAAAATTCCACTCTCCGCAAAATTAAAAAATAAATCTCCGACTAAGTTTATTAATTTAAAACCTCTCACAAAAATTTCTGCATTTTGAAATTTTAAAATAAAAATTAAGTTTTAAATAATTTAAAACTGTTTTGTAAATAGTCTCCTCTTTTTCTTTTTATTTATTTATTTATTTTAATGGTCTTTAGTTGATAATTCTTCAGGTTAATGATTCAATTTTGAATCTTTATGCGAAAATTAAATTAAATATATAATTTTTCACTTCAAATATATCTAAACTGTAAACCATTTTTAAACATTGTTTCAAATTTACGTACCAATTAGCTATATGATAAATGAGATTATTTCTACCCAGAAATTATGTAAATTTCTAAACATCTGTTAACTGTCAAAATAATTGAACTAATTCGAAACATTTCAGTCGGTTGATAATTCATGGTTTGCTTTGTCTATTTCCAGTTTTAATAATTACAAAATTATTTCTAGCGACATGATACTTTCACTAACTTTCTAGAAAGTTGAGCGACTTTGTTGATTTTATATTATTTATTTATCTGACTATATATTTTGCAGTTTATATAATAAAATAACACATTTATTTATATGTTCGTGTTAGACTGAAGATAATTTTCATTAAATATTAGAATGTTTCATGATTTAAATAACACTGCTTCGTTAAAAGGTTATCTTATTGTATCGTTAATATTGTATTTCTAAAAATACTGCAATTGAAAATATATATATAGATACATATATATATATATATCAGTATTTTAGTAATTTGTTGTACATGTTATAAGAAATTATAAAATCCAAACATTTATGCATTGACAAGCTGCTACGTGGTGGTACAGAGCCGAAATTTTTCAACTTGTCATATATTACGTTATGGAAGAAGGGAAAAGAATAACTAAAAATGTCTATAAATACGACCAAGTGTACCATTTATTTACCACTGATTACAAGTTTATTTTCTTTTCTTTTCTTTTCTTTTTTTTTTTTTTTTTTTTTTTTTGAAAACTGCATAACGCAAGTGGCTCCCTTTTACATTAATAAATGGTTAAAAAAAAATTTAAAAATGTATAAAACGATTTTTTTAATTATTAAAGAAAAATCTGGAGTGACTCCACTCGACTTTCCGAACATTGAGTAATTAACAGTTTTGTAGATAAAGTAAAGAAAGAGGAGTTGTTAAACAAACAAAAGAGAGAAAACCATAATAGAGTGTTTGAGTATTTTTCTTCCTATATTACACGATGTTTTATTTAACGCTACTGAACTTTGAGCCCATAGATCATTATGATAAAGATGTTTTCGTTGTGTCCCTGTAAAAACCTATAAATGCTAGATTCACCAAAATGCTTATAGTTAGTGCAACAGTGATTTATAATATTCATATAAATTTTCAGCTCAATTGAATAAGGCGTTTAGATGCTATCGCACTTTTAAAAATTTGGTCCCATAGGCCATAATGATAAAGAACTTTTCTTTGTGTCCCTATAAAAAAACTGTAAATGCTAAATTCCCCAAAATCTATACAGTTGGTGCTACTGTGACCTATAACATGTATACAAATTTTTTGCTCAGTTTAATGAGGCTTTTAGACGCTATCACACTTTTAAAAATTTGGTCCCATAGGCCATAATGGTAAAGAATTTTTCTTTGTGTCCCTGTACAAAAACTGTAAGTGCTAAATTCCCCAAAATCTATACAGCTCGTGCAACTGTGACTTACAACATGTGTAGTATAAATTTTTTGCTCAGTTTAATGAGGCTTTTAGACGCTATCACGCTTTTAAAAATTTGGTCCCATAGGCCATAATGGTAAAGAAATATTCTTGGTGTCCCTGTAAAGAAACTATAAATTCTAGATTCACCAAAATCAATAGGGTTCGTGCTACGGTGACTTACAACATACTTACCAACTTTCAGCTCATTCGAGCAAAGCGTTTAGACGCTAGCTTGATCACTCACAGACATACACACAAACATACATACACACGTACATAACGGACTCAGGGGACCTCGAAACGTATAGAAACATCAAAATCTCAAATTCGGATTTTTGACATGAATACAATACTTTCCTCACTATAGTGTTCGGAAAGTAATAAATATATCTTTAGAAAGTATAAAAAATTTCATTTAACCAATCTTTTCGGCAATGTACTCAATTTCGTTTTCTAAAGTATTATTAGAATAATATTGAAGCTCTAATGCCTCCTGTTTGCCGATTGACAACAAGTTGCTTTTTAGCTGTAAACCATAGTTAAAATAAAGTATGGTTTTTTCAAGTGCTTTTCCCCTGATTTATTTAATAGAGGTAAGAATAAAACATTTTTAAATTGATTTTAAAAATAATTAGACATTTAAGGGTTAAATAGAGACCAAGCCAGTGAAGAAATTTCTAACTGAAAACCTGGATTTATGTGTTACAGTTGAATATAAACAACTACAATGTTTAGTAAAAGATTGTTAGGCAAAAGTTCGATTCCTTTTCTTATTAATTTTTGTACTTGTTAAAATTTATTTACCCTTTCCTTAAAAGAAAAAAAAAAAATCAGGTTATACTTGTTAATAAGGAAGGGTGTCTTTGAAAGCGTTACATTTTTCAAAAACATGCAACAATTTTTTTTTATGAAATATATATATATGTATGTGTGTGTGTGTGCTTGACCCTTAGTCAGGCAGATAAAAGAAATCTTCCGTGCAATATGATTCATACTGCACTGATTCCCCATTAAGTACTTGCCTTCCCCATTAATCACGGCATTGTGTAAGAATACAAAGCGGGAGTTGCTGCCTTCATACAGCATTCTATAGCTCAAACATCGGTCAGTATTCCTCCACTATTTTGACCCGAAACATGGTTTAATTTCTACTTCACCATCACTGAATAACATTATTCTACTGCAATTTATTACACATGGTTTCAGTTACATCATAAAAAAATGGTGCCATTATTCAGTATAATGCCGTTTACATCACTTGTTTTTTAAATCCTCCAGATATTTTTGGTCAATACCAAACAATATTGATTATACAAGCTTTGTTCTATAATCTTTCATCCTTTGGTGGTAAGTGCCCCTATTTTGATATGTATAGGAACACCCAAAGTATCGTGATAATCATGATTTTAAATTATTTACACACACACACACACATATATATATATTTATATATATTACTCAATCATTTAAAGTATAAGGTAATTTTTTCTCGATGAATTTTCCTTTTTTTGCACGTATTACGTATATTTGTTTGACGCAAAATGTCCTTTTTAGGACCTTGTGCCAATAAATTTTACTAAACCAACCAACCACATATTACATCTAAACTTGTGATAAAGAACTTTTTTAATAAAAATACACAAGACTTGTTTCAATTCCAAAGTTTCGTAGATCAATCTTTATTGATTTCCGAGATATAACAGTCAGAAGATTCCCCACATACACACACAGAGAGAGAGAGAGAGAGACAGAGAGACCAATTGCCAAAAACAACTTTTTTGGACTCGGGATACCTTAAAACATGTAAATCAGGTGAAATACCGATATCGAATTTTTGGACTGAATACAATAATTACAAGATAAAAAGATATTTTTATATACCATGTTTTTAAATTTTATGTTGAATCATATAAACGCTACCGAAGGCAGCGGGAACCCAGAGCAATTGGATAGAAGTGTTAAAAAAATTCATTGTTCTCGTGTTTTGAGCTATTATAAAAGTTTCAAATGGCTATCTAGCAGGGAAGTTAGTTAAAATTGATTGCAAGCTTTGTATTGGTAACGCTGCCGAAGGCAGCAGGGACCCGAAGCAATTGATTAAAGATATTTAAAAATGCATTTTCATCGTATTCTGAATTATTCTGAAAGTTTCAAATGTCTAGCTATTTGGGAAGTTAGTTAAATAAATTTTCTGTTGAATCATATAAACGCTGCCGAATACAGTAGGGACCTGAAACAGTTGACTAAAAGTATTTAAAAAAAAATGTATTGTCACCGTGTTCTGAGCTATTCTGAAAATTTCAAATGTCTAGCTAGTCGGGAAGTTAGGGAAAAATCGATTGCAAGCTTTGTACTGGTAACGCTGCCGAAGGCAGCAGGATTCCGAAGCAGTTGGTTGATAATATTTAAAAAATACATTTTCACCGTGTTCTGAACTATTCTGAAAGTTTCAAATGTCTAGCTAGTCGGGAAATTAATTACATAAATTTTCTGTTGAATCAAATAAATGCTGCCGAAGGCAGTATGGACCTGAAACAGTTGACTAAAAGTATCAAAAAAATGTATTGTCACCGTATTCTGAGCTATCCTGAAAGTTTCAAATGTCTAGCTAGTCGAGAAATTAGTGAAAAATCGATTGCAAGCTTTGTACTGGTAACGCTGCCGAAGGTAGCAGGAACCCGGAGCAGTTGGTTAAAAATATTTAAAAAATGCATTTCCACCGTGTTCTCAACTACTTTGAGAGTTTCAAATGTCTAGTTAGTCGGGAAGTTAGTTACATAAATTTTCTGTTTAATCATATAAACGCTGCCGAAGGCAGTAGGGACCTGAAACAGTTGACTAAAAGTATTAAAAAAATGTATTGTCACCGTGTTTTGAGCTATCCTGCAAGTTTCAAATGTCTAGCTAGTCGGAAAGTTAGGGAAAAATCGATTGCAATCTTTGTAGTGATAACGCTGCCGAAGGCAGCAGAAACCCGAAACAGTTGGCTAAAGCTATTTAAAAAATGCATTTTAACCATATTCTGAACTATTCTGAAAGCTCCAAATGTCTAACTAGTCGGGAAGTTAGTTAAATTAATTTTCTATCGAATCATATTAACGCTGCCCAAGGCAGCGGGACCTGAAACAGTTGACTAAAAGTATAAAAAAAATGTATTGTCACCGTGTTCTGAGCTGTCCTGAACGTTTCAAATATCTAGCTAGTCCGGAAGTTAGTTAAAAATCGATTGCAAGATTTGTACCTGACAAACAAACAAACAAACATACAGACATACAAACAAGAATCGAAGTTAATAAAAACATGGTAAAAAGATATGTGGATATGTAGATATGTCTAATGATAATTTCAATATTAATTATTCAGTTATATTTCTTGCTATTTAGGATTGATTGCAATGAGATGTTAAACATTACGATGAAATTTAAAAGCAAATTCAATATTGGCCAAACCTCAATGGTTTCGTGTAAGAAAAATTAAAACCAGAGTGCAATATTACTTTACTCAACGTTGGTCATAATATTAAAAAATTACTTTCTGAGATACATTGGTTTCAGAAGAATATTGGAAACACAGAATGAAATGTAGTACACTGAGAAAAAATTCTGTAACTGACAACTAGAATCTAAATTGTTACTCTAGAAAAAATAGTTCCATGTCATCCTTATAAATTCTAGTCCCCTTTGAAAGCGAGTTCTAGAAACCCCTATTAGAATTCTAGAGCGTTTGCCTATATTCACGAGGACAAAATTATTTAAAAATCTCTGCAAATAAATGCGAATGCAAGAGGCGGGTTGCAGCAACTATAATCTTGGTTTATGACCCAATTCTAGAAAATCAAGCGAGATTTATTGCAATACAAAAGATTCAGAATATTGTTTTACCATCTAGAAATGTGTAGACTAGAAATTCTCGATTATTCGTCTATTCAGTTTATTGGCGTGCCTTATGCGCGTAGCTTGGAAATCTATATTTGTAGTTAAGGGATTTAGAAAATGACCACTTATTCATTCTAGATGAAGGCGGTATATTTTTTTTTCTCAGTGTACAGTGATTTTAAAGCAAAACAATTATAAGCCAGAAACTAAACATACTGATACCATAAATAACAAATGATTTTTGACTGATTATATATTAACCAAGAACCGAAATACTTGTTCACAGAAACTATTTTAAGAGAATCGCAGAATGCAATATCTGAATCTCATTAATTATTTTAAATCACATTAAGTAACTTATGCGAAAATCAGTGACTGTTTACCCATATATAAATTGACTGGAAGAACATTTATATAAGAATAAATTGTATAGGAAATAAAAGAGTCCCTCAGTAAATCAAATTCCCAGCATTAATAATACGCTGAATCATATATATTAAGATACTGAAATACATGTCCGTCGCATTATTATTTGAAATTAATTATCCTATTGAATAAAACAAGAATGGTGCTTTCATTTAATCAAGTAATACATAGACTTACTTATACTTATAATAGTACTAATAAACAGTGTTAATACTAGTTAAAATTCTTGTAAAATAATTATCAGTTACGTAAATACTATTTAAACATCATTTAAATTAGAAAAAAAAAATCGATGCTATGAAAAATAGATAAAGTTTTATTTAACTTAGGAAAACATAAATTTATTTACAGTAGAGCTGCGGTTATCCGATCCCCGACTAACCGAGTTCCGGATTAACTGAGGTAGTCCCAAACAGGTCGCACCCTGCACTGTGAAAAATATGTCCTATTTGCTGCCAGAAATTTTCTGTAATTTGAGAAAATACGTTCTCAGAACGTAACTTTTTCGTAAATTACACAAATTTTCTCAAACTAC
Organism: Salticus scenicus; assembly: GCA_963930645.1. Lineage (NCBI taxonomy): Eukaryota > Metazoa > Arthropoda > Arachnida > Araneae > Salticidae > Salticus > Salticus scenicus. The sequence continues at coordinate 390,921,625 of OZ005649.1, forward strand.
AGAGATTTTCTGGCAGCAAACACACTGTAAAAAAAACGGTAAACTTACAGCATAATGTGCTGGCAATATGGGTACATGGTGGGGGGAGTTAAAAAAAAGTAATTTACAGCAGAAACAACCATAAAAGAGTCTTTCTTTACAGGTGTTTCCGCTGTTAATTGCCTTATTTAACAGCAGAATGTGCTGGCAATGTGGGTGCCAGCACATTTTGCTATAAATGCTTCCGTTTTTATTTTTACAGTGTAGGACATTTTTTACACTGTGGAGGAGGCACGGACTTTGACAAATGACGTGGATAATTTTAACATCTTTTATTATACAGTACTGTATTTTACAATTTATGTAATACACTGTAAAAAATGTGCCTTTTTTGCTGCTAGAAATTCTCTGTAATTTGAGAAAATACGTTCTGTCAGCGTAATTTTTTCGTAAATTGCGCGTATTTTCTCAAATTACAGAGAATTTCTGGCAACAAAAAAGGTAAATGTTTTACAGTATATTGTATTGCATTTTTAACTATGGCCTACATTTAAATATGTAACAGATGTATTATTTTACTTTATTGACTACGTTTTAATTAATTTTAAACTTTATCGTATATTTTCCCCTCGATTTACAACAGAGTTCGTGGTCCACATTGCCTCGAATAAACGAGGCTTTGCTGTATTTTATCCCTACCCTTTCAACACATACTTATGCAATTTATTTTTATTTTATTTATTTATTTATTTATTGTACGTATTTTTTATACTGGGATGACTCTATGTTTTTATTACGTAACTTTAAAAAATCTGGAGTGACTCCACTCGACTTTCCGAACATTGAGTAATTAACAGTTTTGTAGATAAAGTAAAGAAAGAGTAGTTGTTAAACAAACAAAAGAGAGAAAACCATAATAGAGTGTTTGAGTATTTTTCTCCCTATATTACACGTTGTTTTATTGAACGCTACTGAACTTTGAGCCCATAGATCATAATGACAAAGAAATTTTCGTTGTGTCCCTGTAAAAACCTATAAATGTTAGATTCACCAAAATGCTTATAGTTAGTGCAACAGTGATTTATAATACTCATATAAATTTTCAGCTGAATTCAATAAGGCGTTTAGATACTATCGTACTTTTAAAAATTTAGTCCCATAGGCCATAATGATAAAGAATTTTTCTTTGTGTCCCTGTAAAAAAACTGTAAGTGCTAGATTCACCAAAATCTATACAGTTAGTTCAACTGTGATCTATAACAATTTTATCTATAACAATTTGATCTATGTACAATTTTTTTGCTCGGATTAATAAGGCGTTTAGACACTATCACATTTTTAAAAATTTGGCCCCATAGGCATAATGATAAAGAATTTTTCTTTGTGTCCCTGTAAAAAAACTATAAGTGCTAGATTCTCCAAAATCTATACAGATTGAGTATTTGTGATCTATAATATGTGTATAAAATTTTTGCTCAATTGAATAAGGCGTTTAGATGCTATCGCACTTTTAAGATTTTGCTCCCATAGGCCATAATGATAAAGAATTTTTCTTTGTGTCCCTGTAAAAAAACTATAAGTGCTAGATTCACCAAAATCTATAGGGTTCGTACTATGGTGACTTACAATATGCGTTCCAACTTTCAGGTTAATCGAACGAAGCGTTTAGACGCTAGCGTGTTCACCCACAGACATACACACATACACACATACATACACACATACACACACACATACATACATCATCGTAAAAATAGTGAAAACAGACTCAGGGGACCTCAAAACGTATAGAAACATCAAAATCTCGAATTCGGATTTTTGACATGATTACAATACTTTCCTCACTATAGTGTTCGGAAAGTAAAAATGACTTGCCTAAATTTAAGATGCATTCAGTGTTTAACAGCCTTTTTTTTTTTTTTTTTTTTTTTTTCAAAGATCTTAAATATCAAGCGAGACACTTAAACGAATAAACTCAGTTTACTGCAAATTGCATTTTATATTCTTCAATGTAACTTAACTGAAGGAATATCGAATAGCAGAAACTCTTGAAAAACATGGATAGGAATTTCTTACGACAATGCAAAAAGTAATGAAAAATAAGGAAAGTTTGAAAATGATATAAAAATAGTTTTTATTTATATTGTATGCTGTAAAAATAATTTTAGATTATTATTATTATTATTATTATTATTTTAAGCAAAAAAAAAGATGTTTTTTACAGGGTCTTATTTTGGTTTGGAATGCAAGTGTGTTAATTCCGTAAGTCTAATTCAATACACCCGAATGATACATAATGTGTGTTTAAAAATTTTGACTCTTGTTTACATAAATATTTTTTAAATATAACACTTTAAAATAACACAATTAAAGAAAGGATTTTAATATTTTCTTTCCTGTAAATAGAAATTATTATAATATTACTATAGCATTAGATTTGGGGAAATTTGAAAACGTTTTGGGGAAATTGACTTTCGACCATCTGGCAACACTGTTCATCCATTTCCTTGTGCAGCCTCATACATGAAGTGCATGTCGGCCAGCATGCTGTACGAGATCCGTGCGGGAAATGATGAATCCAGCTATAGCCTACTTCACAATGGCCTGGAAGCGAAAACAAAAAAGGAAGATCACGTGACCAAGATCATCGATGCGACAAAGGAAGACACTGAATTTTTTCTCAACTCAGATCCGATGTACAGTCGGTAACAAAAGTCTTCAAACACTAGAAAAAGTTCCTATATTAGAATAGTATACTTAATAGAGTTTTGTTAAATAAATCCTTGTCGAATCCTGTTTTTAGACTGACTAAGAACAGGATTCGACAAGGATTTATTTAACAAAACTCTATTAAGTGTACCTTTTTTATATAGGAATTTTCGCTAGTGTTCGGAGACTTTTGTTACCGACTGTACATTAAATGTTTTATTTTATTATTTATTTTTCTCGGACCTAAGAATGAGTTTAATTTATGCACTAAAATATAAAATATTCTATTTCGTTAGCTATATAACGAAGCATGATATATAAAGCTGTTTACTCTGAAGCAAATCTCATATGATATTAATACTCATAATATGATTTTTAGAAAGTTAAGTACTTTTCTATTACTTTTTAAAAGTAATCAACTTTGCCTTTATAAAAAAAAAAAAAAAAATTATAAGAAAAAATTAATACAGATTAATTTGTTCAATAATAAAACGATTTTATTCTAAACATTAATGAGCAAAAACAAAACATATTTTACTGATAGAAATATATATATATATATATATATATATATATATATATATATATATATATATATATATATATATACATATATATATTTCTCATTAACTAAGTTAGGTTTTTGTACAATTCAAATTGTACGTATGGAAAAAAAAATATTGCATATTTTAACTTTGTTATTTTTTAAGCAAAATCAATTTTTTTTTAATATCTATGCAAATTAAGAACTGTAATTATATTTAAAATTCAATATCTGTAAGAGGTCTAGACATGACATTCTAACAAACACAATTTTAGAAACATGAAATGTAAAAATTGAATCTACAGTTAAGTATGTTATTATTTACTAGCATACTTGTCCTTTTTTTCAAAATTTGAATAGAGTATATTTCTGGGATATAACATTATTTTGAAAAATAAAGCAGTGGCTACAGGTCCCCCAGATTTTATCTGTATTATCTGCTCAAAAGCATGAATGCTTTAAGGCAGGGGTATCATCAGTACCAGCTGACTCATGTCGCCTGATTTCTGCTTTTTTAACTGTATCAAAATTTAATAATTTGAATTAAATGTTCAGGAAATCTGTATATAATTATAAAAATAGAATAATCACAAATTAACTATTAAATTTTTTAAGTTCTTTAGCCAAGCATTTTGTAGCTTGAATTGAATTATTTTTATATTTTGTATAATTATTTAATATTATTTTGCAAGTAATTAAACATATACTTACTAATCGGGTTTCTGGAAGAATGTTACATTCACATATATCTGATACATTAATATCAATCTGACTAAGTTGAATGCAAGATAATTTATATAAAGTGCCTAGCTGCTTTTCTGTTGGTACAACTAATTTTCCTCTATCCAACTCTTCAATATAAATTGAAATATCATCAGACACATCGAATTTATTGTCAGTTTGCAACCAAATCTGACATGTGTTACATTTAACAGTTCGTAACTCTTTCATGACAGCATATACAGATATATAAACTAATACTGGCATTAGATCCCATGAGATGTTTTCAAATGAAAAATTCTCAAATAGTAAATATGTATAGTTATCAATATCAGTCACGGAAAGTACGAAGTTTTTATCCTCAACTCGCAAAAGAGATGTTAAGGGTACAATAATGTTTGAAGATTAAATTAAAATATTACTTTTAAATCTGAGTTTCTTTTCACTTTCCAGCAACTGTAAAAAACTTATGTAATAGTCGGAGCCGGACATTTGTTGATACATACCAAAACGTGATTCAAGAGCAACAGTTTGAAATTTGCCATATGAGATATATTTAATGCTGCTGTATTTGGTAAATAAATAACTAATCATTTTGACGAATGCATCAGTAGTTGTAATTAAAAACAGAAATGTCTGGGAAGATAAAGTTTCAGAAACAGATACAGACTATCGCCATTTTTTTAACCATTGTGAAAATTCTGCAAGAAATTGCACATTTCTGAATTTTCATTAGTTATAGATGCTCGATATTTGTCATTAAACCTTGTGCTTTCAAAAGTACTTTTGCAGTTTACTACCTTCCACCAGTTAGTAATTATTTTTATGGAATAACATGTTTCATCTGAATTTTCAAATAGTTATGCATCTTTAGCTATGCACTTAAGAGCAGCAATATTTTTTTATTTAAAACTTGAAGAGCTAACTTAACATTTTGTTTTTGAATGGTGGAAGGATGCAAAGCCTTAAGAGATAGTAAATGGTCATATTTGATGACTGAAGATTTTTCAATGTCATACATTAGCTCCAAATCTTTATAGTTAGCTTCTTTTTTTTTTTTTTTTTTTTTTTTTTTACAGTTAGTAAAATCAAGAAATACAATCAACTTCTTGTTATACCAATTATTACGAATAGATTTCGATATATGAACTGTATCAAATAATAATATTATAGTTTTAAAAAATTAAAGAACACGCTTTTATAGAAATGTGAACTAAAAAGCACAAAATATCTATCTTTGTATTAAAATGCAGGGTAAGAGAAAATCGTGTGAGTGACACACCATAATATTTACATACATTTACATCTTTAATTAAAATATCGTAGAATTAAACAAAAACCATTTTCAAAAAATCTCCCCTGACTGGGATCGAACGCTAGACCTTTAGGCTCGTAGCGCGAAGCTATACCTCAACGCCACGACGTTCACGCAGGGAAAGACGTTTTTACAATATAGATTTTTTGCTTGCTCCCAGAGCGGTTACAAACATACATGCAAACATACATACATACATACAGATAAAGCTAATAACAGCGTGTTAAAAAGAAAATATGTTTTATCTAAAGTATGAGTAATATACGGCTATAAACTTTTATTAGGTGTCATTAATTCAAACGCACATCTATTAACAACATTATTATCAGATATTAAGGAAATAACCTGAAAACCTAAATTTTCTAAGGCTTTCAGAACTTCCAAAATTATATCATTTAAATCTTTTGAAGTCATTTTATTAACCGGAACAATGCTCACTACATCTTTAAAGGAAGATAAAACTGAAATTATCATGAACACTTGGGTAGTTTTTGCAGAAATTGCTGGATTATTTTCAGAACCTCCGTAGATAGAACCTCCTTTAATGTTAAGCGTTGGCTGAATATATATTTCATCTAGCAATATTTACTAAAAATTCTTCTGGTTTGAGAAATGCATTTTTCCTTTCTAAATAGCTAACGCTGCCTTCTAAATATAACTTTGATAATGAATAACTACTCATTATTCCACGCAAAATACGAGTACTTGGCAGACATAAATGATCACAATTTAATACTGAATTATATGCAGATGTTGATTTCACAAATAATGTAGATGCTAGAATTAAAGTATGATTACTCTAACGTCTGTTATTTTTTGCCATTTTTTGATAACAATAATTGATCAATAATGAAAGAATATAATGAAGAACTATCGGTATCATTTCCAATCTCTTTTAAAAGATAAATTAAAGAGTCTAAAATAGTAGGAATTAATGGACTAGTAACAAATTTGTCAACAGTTTCAACCAACTTGTCAATTATCTCAACTTCATTTATGGAAAATTAGAAAATAATCTATTTAAAAAAAACTTTTAAAACCCAAATTCTTATTATAGTATATAATAAGAATTCATATCATATAAATCTTTTCTTATCATATAAATCTACAAAATAAATCGTATCATATAAATTTATAAATCTATAATATACAAAACCCAAATTCGTATCATATAAATCTTTTCGAAATTAGAATAAATTCTAATTTGCAAAAATATGTAACTTTTTTGTTTATTAACCAAAATTGGGGACATTTCAACTGTGTTAAGAAAAGAGAAATTATTTTTTAAAATTCACAACAGATGGCAGCACCACACGATTGCCTATAAGTTTTGTGATTTCATTTTCTGATTAAGGGCCAATATCTGCAATTTAATTATTATTTTAGTTTATTATTTTTTTTTTATATTATAACTTAGCATTTTACTGATTTGGTTAATGTTTATGTGTTTTCCTAATCATTTTTATTTGTATTGTTAATCGTTTCATTAACATTTTAGTGAATATTCCGCCCAATACAGGGCGCTTGTAGTCCACAAAAAACTCTTTTTTGCTTCTAAAACGAGATGTAAGAAAAATACTTCTTAAAAAAACTCTTCAAAAATTCATAGAGTACTGTGTAGTCAACAATAAATTTTCTTTTATCAATTGATATCTTTTCTACTAATTGTCTGCAAAAATTAACACTCCGGACCTTTAGCGTATCGAACGCGGGATCATGGCGCTCTTACCAACTGAGCCACGGAGAGTCAAATGAAAAACTTGTATTTACCTTAAAATAGAGGCGCATTTTTTATTTGGTTGAGATTCACAAATATACCATAGTGAATGACAGTAAGTACAAAAGAATTTGGGAAAAATGCTTTTATTCAATTTTTCATTATTTATATACAATCATAACTTAAATCATTATTCACAAGAATACATCCCAATACAACTGGACATATATTAGGAGCTTCATAAAAACAAATAGTAATATTTAATTTCATCATCGATACAGACTATATTTTGTTTTGATGTCAGGATATTTTCTTGAAAATGAACTTTTACATCTTACAAAAATTTAAAGGCATTTTTTTCTTTGAGTTTTTTTTTGCTCAAGAAGGCTTTCTTTAATTGCCTTCAAACTATTTTCTTCTTCTACATCAGCAAGTCGACATGTTGTGGGCTTGTTTGCATTGAGATATTTGGGAACATTTTCAAAGGTACATGGCACAGAACCTTTTTTAAATTTAGGTATCTTTCTGTCATATTCTTTATACTCACTTTTATAAACAACACAATCTTTTCTTATAATTTGAGATTCGTCAAAATGCTTAATAGAAATAGCAGGGCTCTTTAATTTGCTTAAATCATTTGGTATTTTTCTTAACCATTCGGCTCTTAATTTATCACATCTTAGAAGAGAAAATGTCGCAGTATGATCGTTTTTGTCGTAATTTGATTTACACCCATAAACAGAACAATGACAACACATTTTTAAAGTCAATCATTCACAGTTTATCTCCAGACAAGCAAGAAATAAATACAATTTTACATTCACACAAATAAAAAGCAAGAAAAAAATATTTAAGAACACTTATGTACTTCGATCAAAAGTAAGGCTTAACATAAGGCTGTATTCACCAATAACTTCAACTCCCGGTTGAATACGAAAGCTTGAAAAGCGCAAAAATTCAGGGCACAACATTTAAGCAAAGTTAGATGCGTTGCTTATGCCCTCTAGCGGCGTAGTTACATCACGATTTTTTAGCGAAAAATAACCAATCAAAGATTATATGATATCTTCGTCGCTAGATGGCAGAAGGAGCTGGTGAATTTTTTTAGAAAGCTGCACCCTGCCTTTAGACACTTTTCAAGTTTTTACGTTGAACCGGGAGTTGAAGTTAATGGCGAATATGGCCGATGCCAGCATTACTTTGTAGAGACATTTTTCTTGATTTAAAATAATCCACACTTTTATAAAGCGTATCTATTGTTCAAAGAATGAAAAAGAAATGATGTAATTATCCAAATACATAAAAAAAAAAAAAAAAAAAAAAAAAAAAAAACAAGCTCAGGCAAAATAGAAACAGAAATTTAAATGCAGGCGGATATCCATATTAATCGTTAACACAACACATCAGCATAGTCGAACATGAAATCAATCGACTACGTTGGTCACGTGATTTTTCTCGCTTCCAAGCCATCACGAATTAAGACTATCTATAGGATGAAAAGCAAGATAGGGCAGCGAGCGCGGAAACCGGAGCTTTCTATTCCGCATTAATTCAGCCGAGTGGAAGAAAACGATCCGATCGCCGCCTAGTGTAGTATCTTTGAAACTTATCGGAAGAAAGAGAAAGCGCGCCTATTCGACTTCTGTCATCATCCGATTTCCGAGAACGACCAATGAACAACTACAAATAAACAAACGCGCTGATTGGCAGATTGTCACGATCTGTTCGCCCTGTATCTGTAAGATGAAAATTACTACTTTCCGTAGCATTCGTAATACATCCTAAACTCGTAATCCGTGCAAGCCATAGTGAAGTAAGCTGTGAATCCAGCTAGCGAAGCGCTGTTATTCGATGCAGTCATAAGCGCTCTCTACCGGCTCAAGGCGGCATTACCGCACACACATTCCTATATGAAATCTCCTTATTTACGTCCTCTTTACCCGCCACTACATTTTTAACATATAGTTTAGGACCACCCTGTATACTCTAGGCTTATCGTATCTAGGCTTGATGTTCTTATCACAAGTTTTTGAAAGGTCCAAATTAATAAAGGCTTTTTCTGTAGATACCTAATTTAGGTATTATGCTACCAAATTTTTTTTTTTTTTTAGTTTGAATATTTCGTGAACAATTTTAGTATAATTCTCTTTTAGATAAACTTGATTATGTGATCATTTATGGAATCAAAAAAAAAATTATTAAGATTGAATCGATATGACTTTATATATAATGCATCTGTTTCGAAAAGGGAATATAGAAAATATTTTTTATTTATATACAAAATTTCGAAACATATTTTTTCATTTCTAGAAACTTGCGCAGTAAAAAATATCGGAAATTTAAATTTTTGATCATGTATAATTTAAGATGCTTAAAAAATTTACTGATTATATTATCCTATTTGATAGTATAAATATTTCCGAACCGTTCCAAAAAAAACTGTGATTGAAACGAGATTCGAAATCAGCATCTGGCAATCATCCCACCACCAGATGGATCTCGGATTATAAAATTTAAACAAGCAAATTTTTCGCATACACTGATTTATTTTATTTTATTACTAGCAGGCTATGCCCGCTTCGCTGGTCACTATTTTTAAATGAATCATTATAATTAATGAATTCTCAAAATTGCATTAATTTTTATCATGTGAAAAAAAAAAGAAAAAAAAAAAAAACTCTGATCGGGAAAAATGTCGCACCGGGTCCCCACTGCCTTCGGCAGCGTCGACCCGTGCGCGATGCGCACGCGCGAATGCATATGTATGAGCGCCCTAATAATTTTACAAATTCGAAAATATCCGCAATCGATTTGTAAGTATCAAAAACCTCTATGCACCAGTTTTGAACGATCTATCTCTATCTTTATTTTTTTTGCCCTACCGCTCCCTCCCCGCTTCCCGCCCCTCCCAATAATTTTAAAAATTCAAAAATATTCGCAATCGATTTGTAGGTATCGAAAACCTCGATGTACCAATTTTGAATGATCTAACTCTATTTTTTTTTGCCCCTCTGCCCCCCCCTTTCCTGGCCCTTCTAATAACTTTACACTTTCGAAAATATCCCCATTCGATTTGCAGGCTTCTAAAACCTATCTGTACCAATTTTGAACGGCCTAACTGTATTTCTATTTGTTTTTGCCCCAGAGCCCCCCCTTACCGCCCCACCCCCATACCCGCCCCTCCTAATAATTTTACAAATTCAAAAATATCCGCAATCGATTTGTAAGTATCGAAAACGTCTACGTACCAATTTTGAACGATCTGACACTATTTTTATTTTTTTGCCCCCCCCCCTCCCCTCCCCTCCTTCTTGCCCCTCCTAATAACTTTACACAATCGAAAATATCCCCATTCGACTTGCAGTCCTCTTAAACCTATCTGTACCAATTTTGAACGGCCTAACTGTATTTCTATTTGTGTTTGCCCCATAGCCCCCCCTTCCCGCCCCTCCTAATAATTTTACAAATTCAAAAATATCCGCAATCGATTTGTAAGTATCGAAAACGTCTACGTACCAATTTTGAACGATCTGACACTATTTTTATTTTTTTGCCCCCCTCCCCTCCCCTCCTTCTTGCCCCTCCTAATAACTTTACACAATCGAAAATATCCCCATTCGACTTGCAGGCCTTTAAAACCTATCTGTACCAATTTTGAACGGCCTAACTGTATTTCTATTTGTTTTTGCCCCATAGCCCCCCCTTCCCGCCCCACCCCCCTTCCCGCCCCTCCTAATAATTTTACAAATTCAAAAATATCCGCAATCGATTTGTAAGTATCGAAAACGTCTACGTACCAATTTTGAACGATCTGACACTATTTTTATTTTTTTGCTCCCCCCCTCCCCTCCCCTCCTTCTTGCCCCTCCTAATAACTTTACACAATCGAAAATATCCCCATTCGACTTGCAGGCCTTTAAAACCTATCTGTACCAATTTTGAACGACCTAACTGTATTTCTATTTGTTTTTGCTCCATAGCCCCCCCCCCTTGCTGCCCCACCTGGAGGCTGAATTTCTAAAATTCCAGAAATTGGTTTTTAGATAGTTGCATTAGCTATATTTTAGAGCAAAAATTTCACGTATATCTATTTTTCTTTGTTTGAGATATATAGGATTATGCGAAATCACGTTTTACGCATGTGAAATCACGTTTCCCCCCCCCCCCCGCCCCCCTTGGGGACCGAATTTCAAAAATTCCAGAAACCGATTTTTAGACATTTGTATTAGCTATATTTAAAAGCAAAAATTTTACGGATATCTGTTTTTTTTTTTGTTTGAGATATGAAGGATTTTGTGAAATTACGTTTTGCCCCCCCCTCCCCCCCTTGGGGGGCGAATTTTGTAAAATCGCTTGCGGCGTTGTCTTTCTCGGGTCGTAAACATTAACCGTGCCAAATTTGGTCCCGCTCGGTGAAACGGCCTAGGATTCTATAGCGGACACATACACACACACACAGACAGACTCTGCTCTTTTATATATATAGATTAGTAATATTATTTTTTCTTTTTTATTAGAGCATCATACCATTTTTATAAATGCATGATCACAATCAAAATTTTACCTTAGCTAACGTTGCCATTCAGATCGTAAAAAATTTAATAGAAAATTTAAATTACAGCTAAAGATTTTCCAGATGATTGTTTTGGAGAAATGTTAAAAATATAAACATGGAATAAGTAACTATTTTAATAAGCAAGAAATTATGTTATTGACATAAATATATTTTGAACTCCAACAATACTATTTTTACTTTTCGAACACTATAGTGAGGAAAGTATTGTAATCATGTCAAAAATTCGAATTTGAGATTTTGATGTTTCTACACATTTCGAGGTTCCCTGAGTCCGTTTCCACTGTTTTTACGATAATGTATGTATGTGTGTATGTCTGTGAGATACCCCACGCTAGCGTCTAAACGCTTTGTTCGAGTAAGCTGAAAGTCGGTACGTATATTGTGTTGGTGAGTCTAGAACTTATAGTTTTTTTACAGGGACAGCAGGAAAAATTCTTTACCATTATGGCCTATGGGGCCAAATTTTTTAAAGTGCTATAGCGTCTAAACGCTTTATTAATCTGAGCAAAAAATTTGTACACATGTTATAGGTCACAGTTACACTGACTATATTGATTTTGGTGAATTTAGAACTTACAGTTTTTTTACAGGGGCACAAAGAAAAATTCTTTATCATCATGGCCTATGGGACCCAATTTTTAAATGTGCGATAGCGACTAAACGCCTTATTCAATTGAGCTGAAAATTTATATGAATAATTTAAATCACTGTTGCACTAAATACAAGCATTTTGGTGAATCTAGCATTTATAGGTTTTTACAGGGACACAACGAAAAATTATTTATCATTATGATCTTATGGGCTCAAAGTTTAGTAGCGTTCAATAAAACATCGTGTACTATATAGAGAAAAATACTCAAACACTCTATTATGGTTTTCTCTCTTTTGATTGTTTAACAACTCCTCTTTCTTTACTTTATCTACAAAACTGTTAATTACTCAATGTTCGGAAAGTCGAGTGGAGGCACTCCAGATTTTTAATCTATTTCCTTTTTTACAGACATTATTTAAGTTAAAATGTTATTATTTGAAATATATAATCCAGGAGCTAATGTAGATAACACTACCTTCAAAAAAAGCTATAATTAGCTATGAAAGAGAATCAACAAAATAATTAAAGTTTCATTATCGAAAGATTAGAAAAATTTAAGATGTAGTTATTTATATCGTTTTTAGTTCATTTCTTTGTGATGATTTCTTAACTTAATGCTACCAATTATATTTTTTCAAGCTATTTTTATAATTAGAAATCAGAAAATAAGTCTGATTTGCAGTTCAATTAATTTGAAATCAGCTCTTTCGCAGAAAATATAATTAATTTCAAGTAACTTTAATATTATTGTTATCTTTCAATTATCTAAATTTTATTTTTAATTCTAAATAAAGATATATTTTAAATTCATAATTTACATTTTGAAATACATATAATAAGCTCTCATTTTAAAATCAAATAATAAACTAAACGTTTTCATTAAATAGTTTATTTATTAATCCTTAATAACAGAGAGAAGTTTTTATATTTTAATGCAAAAAAGAAACAGAAATTAGCAAGTATGCTGTGAACACCACAAAACATTTTTCTTTATCAGATTGTAAAACAAACACATCTACTCTTTAACATTCACAAAAATTCATCGCCATGCTTTTCCATTATAAAAATATTGCACCTGCAATATAGTGCATATCCATATAATAAATGAAGAGAAAAGAAGCCTCGCAAAAAGTGAGGAAAAGCAGCTCCAGCTATCGATCGATAAACATATAAATTAAACCAGTATATTTTTCATAATATATACATATGAATAAAAATTACTATATATATATATATATATATTTAAATTATGATAAGTGATGATATGAAAGTGGAATGTAACAAACAACAAGAAAAATCATTTAACAACGTTAAAAAATAAGAAAGTTAGTTAAAGAGAAACAATATTTAAGCCAAAGAATTAAATTATGCTGTGCTATATATATTTCATAATATGTCATCTCACATATCAACTTTGGTACGCTTATACATTACACAAACTGAGATATAACTGGTATAAATGAGGAAAATGACATCATAGCTTCGACACCTACCGTCCAATACACAGACATATCAATTTAACATAATTCTTTTTTATTAACATTATCAGATTAACACAAAGATTAATATTATCAGATATAGCCATCTTAATTGATAATATTAACCTTCTCAGTCTGGGGTTTTGTTTTGGAGACTAGTTCAGCTAGTGCACTTTTTAACTCAAGTTTTCTAGTCAGCTGTTTGGGTTAGTCAATTCTGTATTACCAACTGACAATTTTTTTTTTCTGTGTGTAGTACCTGACGTTAGCTGCACTCTTCGATGCATGGTTTCGTATTCTAGGGCTAATATGAGTTCGATTCCAGAGCCAGGTAAAAGACTTTTTTTTTTATGCTCTAGAAAATTCTAAAATCTATTTTTAACAGAAAAACAGAATCGCAGGCTACCTTTATTTATTGATTTGTTTATTAAAAAGGCTTAAAAATAGCGGTGTTTTAAGACATTTGCAATGTCTTAATTTCAGTTGCAAAAAGGTATCTTAAAAAGTAAAACATTTTTCTTTCGCTTAACAAATGACCATCCGTGTAAGACACTTTTTTAACTGAATTTAAGATGTTTACGCTTACAGTGTGGAAAGATTCATTGGTTTATAGCGCTGAACTAAATTTTTCGAAAATTCTTTCGAAAATTCTTTCGTGCTCTATCTACGAGTTGAGTATTCATTAAAGTGCATTCGTCGACTAGAACCTATTTATGTCTTTAAGAATTAATTTCTACACCCAAAAATGTCAGCAACTTCCATAAAAATATCATTAATGGTTCTATTTGCAGGCTGAATATTCCTTAAATAAAATGCATTCGTCGACTACAACACTGTAAACGTAAATGTCTTAAATTCAGTTACAAAAGTGTCTTATATACATGGTCATTTTTTAAGCGAATAAAAAATGTCTTACTTTTTAAGACACCTTTTTGCATCTGAAATTAAGACATGTCTTAAAACGCCGTCATGTTTTAGGCTGAAAAACACCGCCATGTTAGGCTTAAAAACACTACCGTTTTTAAGGCTTTTTTATAAATAAATAATGAAATAAATATGGTGCGCAATTATGTTTTTCTGCTAAAAATAGATTTTAGAATTGTTTAGAGCATAAATGAAATATTTATATTAAAAAAAAAAAAGACATCCGCCGTTGGGATTCGAACTCACACTGACGGTGGAAACCGAAACCTCGAGCTAAACATTGTCAGAGTCAATCACACTACCACCGAACACAGAATTGTGAGTTTTTACGATAAAATATACTTCAGTATTCGCGAAACAAATCACAGTCTTATGTTTTATTTCTAATTTTTTGCTATAAAACTATTGATAGTATTGATCTTAAAGTTAATGATTATTATTATCTTAAATTTTATATCTAGAGGTTTATAATTTTTTCATAATGCATAACAAGTATGTGAAGGTTGCAGCCCTGGATGATAACGATTTCTTTCCTTAAAGTGATATTTAAATAAAAACAAATCATGAATACAAATATACGATAATATCATGAATACAAAAAAAATTGTTGTTTTACATTTAGATGCAGGTAAATATGTAAAAGTAAAAAGTTCTTAAATGAATAATAAGAAGCAGAAAGAAAGAAAAAGTTATGCACAAATTATTCATGATTGTTGACGTATAAATTCGCTTTCTAGAAAATGTGAAGATGGACGTAACGTCCGTCTTCACGCACTTTTTCTTTTGATATAAGAAAGCTTTAAAGACAGTTTTTTTTTTTTTTTTTTAACAAAACAAGCTTTGTATGTAAATATGTTGTTTATGAATTATGTTAAAGATAATAACATGCAAATATCAATCACAACTCTAGAATATTATATAATAATATATTTTTTGAATGTTGAAAGAAGTAGCTCATACTTGCTACGTCCGTCTTCACACCTTTTCTTTTAATATAAGAAAGCTTTAAAGACACAGATTTTTTTTTTTTTTAAACAAAACAAGCTTTGTATGTAAATATGTTGTTTATGAATTAATGTTAAAGATAATAACATGCAAATATCAATCACAACTCTAGAGTATTATATATATATATATATATATTTTTTTTTTATTTATTTTTTTTTTTTTTTTATGTGGAAAGAAGTAGGGTAAACATATCTTCTTAAAGTAGATTCCATAGAAAAAATTTTCTAAGTAATACAAGTGTCTGAATTTCTAAAGTGTCTGAAAATTCAAACGCGTTCTGCTGTCTGAAAATTACAGTATTTACGCGTTTCAGATATTTTTGTGCCTAAATTGGTATTTCAGACATATTTGTGACTTAAATTATGATATCTATAATGTCTAATCTATATTTTAAGACATTTACGTGTCTTAAATGCCATTTCAGTTGTTTTTATGTCTTACTTTAAGACCCTTTTATTTGCAGTGAACCTGCTTATGTCTTCATAAATTACTTTCTACATGCAAAAATATTGACAACTTTTATAATAATATCATTACGAGCTCTATCATTAGGTTATTTTGAAATCTGTATGACGGTAGGTCATATATAATGGCCGAAACCTTTGTATATTTGGTCATTATGAATATAATTTTCGTAAATAACGCCAAAACGGAAAGTCACGGAAAAACCAAAAAGGGAGGTGCACAACTATGTGTTATAACAAACCCATATACCAATTTTCAACGTTGTACGTCCAACAGTTTTTGAGTTATTTCAGATACATACGTACACACACGTACAGATGTCACGAAAAATCGTTCAAAGTCGCTGATACAACACCACCTGTAATAAAGCCTTCGAGCTGAGCTCTACGTCACCGCAGATCGGCTGATTTCATCCAATCCGCGTTTGTAATGATCGATAGATGGCGCTCTCTGAACTGCAGTTGTTAGTAAATATAATAGCCACGTGCATTCATTATTGTTCTTTTTCCTCCATTACATCATGGAAAATCGATTGCATAATATGATAATATGCAGTGGTGTGATAATTTCACCTTAGCCCACCAGAAGGCGAGCATTTCATTACAATCACTGATCCCCATGATCCAACATGTATCATAGGAAGTGTTGATTGGATAAAATCGGCCGATCTTCCATGACGTAGAGCTCAGCTCGGAGGCATTATTACAGGAGGTGTTGGCTGATATCGCTAAAACGAGAGCTCGTATTAAGACGAAACTTGCAGGCGTACAACTAGATATCATGACATTCACACATATAAATTTTTAACATTCTACACAAGTCGGGATTACTATACTCCCTTATACTAAAAGAGAAGCTACATAAAAGCTGGCTTAATTGAAAACTAAGGCTCCTATATATAATAAAACTCACTTTTTTATGAAGTATGGTTCCTATATAT
Source organism: Salticus scenicus (assembly GCA_963930645.1). NCBI lineage: Eukaryota > Metazoa > Arthropoda > Arachnida > Araneae > Salticidae > Salticus > Salticus scenicus. The sequence goes on from OZ005649.1 coordinate 390,938,592, forward strand.
ACGAACTGGTGCATCCCACAATTTATTTCCTTTGCGTTTCTCACTTTTACCCAGCATAACCGTAGTCATTGTTTCGGTCATTATGAGTAACTTTACAGTTCTTTTTTTATTATTATTGGTTTGTTTGTTTGTAATTTTAGCTTAACAAAATTTGATATAAGAGGTTGTTTAGTAATAGTTTGTTCAAATCACTCCAGAAAAGCAGACATTTGTCATAAATGCGCTAATCTGGGAAGCTGGCTTCTTTCACGGCTTATATTTTGGACTATATTATTATAGGGGCTCTAATGAGAACCATTAACTGATATAGAACTGATTTAAAGGCCGAATACTCTATTTTACAAAACTATTCCAATTTTCTGTTTCTTGTTTAAACTACGAGTTACATAAGTAAATAAACTAGATACGAGTCAAATATTCCAGCTCTCACCAGATTATTCGAGAGGGAATAACGCGCAAGAAGTGTCTAAAAATTGGCAAAAAAAAAAGTAATAAGTGCGCTATTATCTGCATATAAAATCACCACGTGACACGGCACCTTGTTGAATGCGATTTCTTACCCCGAATTTCCCTGTTTCAAAGAAACATTTTCTTTTACATGTTAATCCGCGTTTGTAATGATCGATAGATGGCGCTTTTTCAGCTTTTGTTGTTAGTAAATATAATAGCCACGGGTATTTATTATTGTTCTATTTGTGTTACTACTTAATATTCGTGCTATAATTTCTCCACCATTACATCATGGAAAATTGATTGCTTTTGGAAAAAATATTTCAGTTTATTCAAAGTTCGATCGAAAGTAGATATTTAACTGAAGCTGAACAAATATTAGTTTCAAATCATCTGATTAATTCTTTACTTCCATTAGCCGAAGCAACTGAAATTTTAAATTTGTGATTTGAAAATAAATGGAAGCTTAATTCTGAATTTCTTGATCCTTTGGAGTTACACTGTAGCACACAACAGTATGTGTTATCTTTTTTACGGCATTTATTCATTTTTATTCAATAAATATATGTGAAACTAAACATCGGCAAGCAATGGCGTCTGGACGAAAACCGAAAACTGTTCATGTTAATTGAAATTTCACCTTAGCCCACCAGAGAGCGAGCATTTCATTACAATCGCGAATTGCATTAATAAGCTAATCAAATCAAAATGAAAAAATATTTCGTTTCAAATTTGTTTTCTGCGGTGGCAATAGCACTTTTGAAATATACTTATGTAATAAGAACGTTTATGTTCATATTCTTAAAAAAATTAAAATAAAGAAAAGTATGTCACTTTGCTTTCGCCTTGCTTTTCTAAAGAGTCTTTTGTACTTTAGTTTTATCTTTTTTAGTCTTTTATAATATCTAAAAGGAAAGAAATTCTCTCTTTATCGCAGCTCTTTAGTATAGTGTTTTAAATAGTTCTCAGCAATATTGTTAAATACAAAGCTTTAAAAAAAAAGTTATCACGGTTAATTAAGCGTTTTAAGAAAACAGAACCCATTTTGACAACAGCATAAAGTAAAAGAAGAACAGTTATTTATATTTTTGATGATAGATACCCTTTTTTCTAACATAGTAAAGACAAAATTCTTTAAAATTTAAACAAAAGACATTACTTAATTACACATATATATGAATATATACAGAAACGTTCTCGAAATGTTACAAAAATTTGCTTAAAGAATAATAAATAAATCAGATGACAGTTTTACACTTTTAACAATAATTAATAGCACATATATTTTATACAATATAAAAAAACAACTATTAAGTACTTCAAATGCAATATGAATAGAAACTATTAAATTTCAAATAGAATATTTGATTTTAATTATTACAGATAACATAGATCTCGATTTTTGCTTTTTAAAACACAATAGCATCAAAGTAGCATTTTATTAAGTACTATAACCACTTAAAACGTGAAAATTTGCATTATCATTAATTATCGGAAAACTCTATAAAATAACTAATAATTTAAAATTTACATAGAATATAAAAGATTTTAAAAGTTACATAATTCTAGATTTAATATTAGAATATGATATCAATATGCGTTATACAATCAAATATAAATTTGAAACATGAAGAGTATTATAAATAAAATGCAATTGTGAATATAGAGAAAAGAAAATGGAAATTTCAAAATATGCGTTATATTGTAATGAAGATTTAATCTTTGGAATGGTGCTACTTTGCTTTTATTTTATGATAATAGCATTTTGCTGTTCTAATGCTTTTTTAACAAGAAATTAATTAATGTTTTTAATATTGTACACAAACAATATAAACGTATCATTATGCAAAGAGGGCCGCGGTAGACCAGTCGGTAGAGCGCCGGCCTCGTAATTGGAAGATTGCGGGTTCGGTACTCGAGCCGGCCAAAGACCGTCGTGTACGCTAATGGTGGCTGGTGCTCGTAAAATCTGTCGTGGCCGCAATGTCCTCCATGTTCCCATCAAAAATTATACATCTGGGGGTCACCGAAGCGGGTGAGCCATCCCTTCCATGGAGGATCAAAATTGCGATGGCATGTCTCCGGACCACCTCTAGGGGAGTGTCCCAGACCGTCGCCAATTGCCCATCTGCGCAGCACTAGTGCGACGTTAAACCCAACTATCCATTATGCAAAGAAGGAAATGTCTATAGAAATAATCATATAATAAAACTTCTTGAAAACCAGTTAGATAATTGAAAAAGAAATAAAATGTATATTTTCCGATATTTAATTATTGCATACAGCTCTTTACTATATTTATTGATAGACTCGATATGAAATATCGAAACCCACATTACTCACAAACCCACACTTGTGAGGTCTGCGCCCCGGCATCAGTTGCCGCAGTCCCCATCTTAAACTTAATTTAAGAAATAAGTTGATGAGACTCTTAAATAAATGAAAATAAAAAGAGTTTATTTAACTCGAAAATATTAGGGAAATTTACCCGTCAAGAAACTTAGCCAATAATCGAATAACTAAATTAAAGAAATATGAAGATTAAATCTCACCCCTGGAGAATTACTGAGTCAGGCGAAAAGCTTGTTGCTGCTCTCAAAGAAATAACTCGTTGGCTCTAAATCCCGCAAAATGGAGAGGAGATTCCTACCGCTCCACAACGTATCAGTCTAGAAATATATCACTGCGAAAATCTAAATCACTCTTGAAAAACTATCTCTTATAATCTACTCCACCAATATAACAAATTATCTCGTAGTATCCACGCCACCACACAACCACATCCTCTTCCCACACTCGCTATTTAACTACCTTAAAACAAACAACTACATCACTACATTGCTCCAATAACTGATCGTATTCATCCATCCTACGCAAACTGCGCGAATACTACCTTCCTCTTAGTGGCTCTATGCCGGCATAAACTCATCCCAGCTTCAATCCATTGCGCCATCACTTTTGCTGGGGTAAAATCATTCCAACCTCAATCTATTGCGCCATCGGGTACTGGTACAAGACTTGTATTTTCAATCTTCGGTCTGCGTTATGATATTACTTTCCCACCGCTTACCTGCGGTGACCTGCAATTGACTCAAGCTCTTATCTTACACACTTAACCCCATAACAGTCTAAACACTCCACAAAATTACTTTTCGAATCTTTTCATCATAAAGAACTATGTATCAAGATACACATACATGAAGAATTTTAGTAAAATAAAGCAACTTTTAATGCAAGAAATGCCAAAACGTTAATTTTATGTTACATGCAGTTATACTTTCTTTTCCATGCATGCATCTAAAATAATACATTAAAGATAAATTCTCTACTCCTTCAAAAACTTTTAGAATAAGACATCGTTTCAGAAAATTTTATTTCTCAGTTATATATATATATATATATATATATACTAGCAGGCTTTGCCCGCTTCGCTGGTCACTATATTTAAAGGAAACTCTTTTCTATATAGTTTCATGAAAAAAGAGAAAATAATAATACTGAAATCGCTCAAAAGTTCGCTTTGGGTTCCCGCTACCTTCGGCACCGCCTTGTTCGTCCTCGCATTCTGCGATACCTGTCTCTATTGCCTACGACAATGACTTACCCGTGGGCTTCCATTTAGGTGCTTATCATATATGACAATTTCGATACGGACAGTATCGAAAATTTTGAAGTAGCCCTTTATATTTGAATCCTAGTTATATATGAGCAACATTATACGTGATGTACATAATATTTGCTTTCGAGTTATTCTCTATATTTATTTGATTTAATCGATCAACCATAGAATGACAGCAATTTCAAGCCAAATATAATATTACAATATGCTATGATCGGCTACTTCTATCGCATGAGACAATTATTATTATTTTGTGGTTATATATACTTCATGCTTAGTTAATAGTAGTTGGTATATAGAAAAATAAATAAATTAATATGTAAACTTGATCATAGTACAGCCTTAATGCCCTTGGCGACTTTTAAATTTTTGTTGCCGTTTTAGACCAAAATATAATTTATGCGATTATTGTTCCTATACGCAAGTGAAGTGTGACGTCACTGACCGTCCGTGGATGCAAGAAAATGATTTCCTATGTTAATCGCCCATTGGATTTTTTGTAAAAAATGATTAAAAATCGAAGAAAATTATTTCTCGATTTTAATCCCCATATTTGGGTACATATATGTATTAGTTATCATGTGCATGTGTTAGATTGAGTTATTTTGCTGTCAAATTCACAAAATTTTAATTTTAAATTTCAAAACTCTGTCGTTCTTGGCGCTTATTGTATTTGGTGATCAAAAACGTAATACGAAAATATACATGCCAGATGTATATTTTCGTAATATGCATTGTACGAAATATTGTTTCATATTATTCATTACTGTCTTAAAATAAGTTGTTAAAATAACCATGATTTTTGAAAGGAATTAAATTATGTTCGCCAAATAATTTGGCGATATTTTATTTTTCAACCAAGGATGACCGATATCAAATCTATTCCGCTACAACATATTAGTATCTTATATTAGATACTTTATTTAGACATTTGAAAACAAATTTGACTTCAAATTATGATAGAATATTTATCATTTCCCTTTTAATCAGTATATTAGTTGGATATTGTGTAAATATCATCCTTTGAAATGAAATGTTTGTGTTTTCAATCGAATATGGTAGTTTGGCATTTTTTTTTTCTAGAGTTTTGAAATTAAAAATTCAAATTTTGTCAATTTTACAACAAAAATAACTTAATCTAATGCATGGACATGATAACTAATACATATCTATACCTAAATATGCGGATTAAAATCGGGAAATATTTTTCCTCGATTTTTAATAATTTTTTACAAAAAATCCAATGGGCGTTTAACATAGGAAATATTTTTCTTGCATCCACGAACGGCCAGTGACGTCATCACTTAGCTTGCGTATTTCTTTCTATCTTTTCCTTGGTGAAAAATGTCCGATCTACTTCAGCATCAAAATTATAAAAAATTGTCAAGAATTATCAATAAGAAAATACCTTTAATACCTTTAATATATTGCTGAATTAACGTTTATGCCAAGCGTGTTTCATCCGTCATACTAAAAAAAAAAAAAAAAAAAAATATGAAGTTGAGGTATATAAAAAATGCTGTGATATAAAATTCAGAAGAAATATGTTAGATTTGTAATATTACTATTTCATTTTAAAATTATAAAGTGTCATTTTCTCATCGACCAATTTAACATTTAGTAATTTCTTACTTTTCGCGTGAAAGCATATTTCATTTTATGCTGAAAACAATAAATAAATACACCTCGTAAACTTTTTTTGGCAACAATTAAAAATTTAAATGGCTTATATTAAGTCAATATAAGTCAATAAGTTTATTATTTTCATATTTTAATTAATTTTAAAGATTTTTTCAAATTTTTTTTTTTTTTCCTAAACCATCCCTGACCTATAAGGAAAAAAACAAAAAAAGAATGATCGAAATCGGTCTAGCCGTTTACGATTTTATAAAGCACATACAGACAAACATTCATTTTTATATATATAGATATATGAAATTATAATATATGTTTTCAGTCATATAAAAGTTGAAAATATGTAACAAAAATAACTAAAGAAAAACTTACGAGAAAATTAATAAATGTGAAACAATTCATAAGTAAAACTTACTGCAAAAACATAAAATAAATGATTTAAACTGTCAAAAATGTCCCGTATGACTTGAGATATACGTGTGGGATTAAAGCATGCTTTTAATTGATCAAAACTCTACCCCTAGGCAGACAGTTTAATAAAAAAGCACATATATGGCTAAATTCAATATGGATAAAATAAAATTAATAAAATGATATGGAACAGACAAAAACTTATATGGATTAGGAAGAAAATTTATCAAACATTTACACAAACAGCAGCATGTATTTCATAAGATCTCCACCTAGACAACTAACCAAAATACGAAACAATCGAAAATATATTACAACGCCATCTATATTAAATTAAAGAAATTAAAACAATAAATAAAGTTATTATAGTGAAATTTAATCGAAAATTAACCCTTAAATGCATAGTGTATCATTTCTGCAACATGAAAATAAAGGATTTTTGGTAGTCTTTGGGAAAGTTTCCATTATTTAATCTATATACGACATATAAATTAGCCCATTACATAAAAAATAAATCTGTTTCTTTTTTCTTTCGTTGCGTTTTCTGCGTAATAAAAGTTTCTTGCAGTTAAATACAACTTTTTTGGGAAAAAAATCCATGCATTTAAGGGTTAAGGAATATTTAAAAAGGAAAATTAAAAAAATAATTTATATTTCAAATGTTTTAAATATTTTTCTATAATATAACCATGTAAAAAATCTATAGGATAATCATTTTCAATAGCTCTATTAAAGAAATCCTGAATATCCTTAATTTTCTCATGGTAATTAGAAATTAATCTTTTATTACGAATAAGATAGTTTAGAATGATATTTCTGTAGATAAGTTTACTAATGTTAGAGCTCCAATGAATCAATTTAAATATTATATTATATATATTATTATATATATATGGTTAAGACATAAAAGTCAAATTAACCCCCACTTCTCAGCAGACTCCTTGAATCTCGTACTTATCAAAAAATTTTACATTGCGTGTGACTTTTGATATTCGAATTTGAGAAATTTGGCTTTCTACCAACACAATGCATGATTTCCTTAAATTCAAGAAAATGGGTTATTTTAATGCGATTTCATTAATTTAAAACTCGCCGTATGACATTCCACGCATAAGATTTCAAATTTACACTTAACGGAGCATTAATATATGTAATTTAATTAGAAGTTGTAATTTGTTATACATTTTCTAAAGTTATGAATTTCAGCAACAAAGAGAAAAATACACTTTGCATTATTAATAGGTTTCAAAACACGTCAGTATTTTTCAGTTAAACTATTTTTAAGATTTTTAACATGGAACGAAATAAACGCTTAAAAATTTAAGATATATTTAACTAATATTTTTTTTTCTTGATGCATATATTTATAGAAAAAAATCCCTGCCATTGTTTTAGAAAATTATTGAATAGACAAATATGTTATCCTACGAATAAACAGTAAAATTTTTATTTTTAATTGTGCACTTTATATTCATGCATTTCTTCTAAAGCATTTATTTGTATTATATATATATATACATATATATGTGTGTGTGTGTGTGTGTGTGTATGCAAGGAGGAGTGCTGAAGCTTTTATAACTTACACTAATTTCGTACAAAAATAGTTATCATATTTTTATTAAAACTTTTGTGATTAATAATGATATAAAATTATTGTTATGAAATGAGATCCTTTGGTCCTTCATATAGTTTAACACATTTCCATAATTTTCAAGATATTTCAGGAAACATTCGATTTAGACCTTAGATATAATTGATTTATCGATAATAAGAATTTTCTGGCCACAGTCGCCAAAAAAAGTCCCAAGGGGTGATAAATTCGTGAACATGGCACCATATTTGCTGCCAAGGTCAATTCTGGCATGGAGAATTTTTTTAACGGGTTTTTAAAGGAAAATGAGCATTTTTAAATATCAAATCGAGGCATAAACGCGGATAATTAACGGTTTATAATCTGACTAGGCCTCTTTAAAAAAATTACATAAAAAAATAACGAGTCTTATTTACAAATTCATAACAGTATTGGTAGTATTCATTTTGGAATTAAAATAAAAAGCAAAAGTAAAATCATTTACTTTTATCTACTTTAGATTAAAATGAATGTCGTGAATATAGAAATATATTTCAGTGAAGTAACACACTGTAATTTCATGTGATATTTTCCATCTATTCTATATAGTTAAAGTAAAACTTAGTGTAATAGTTAGAAATTCTAAAAAATAAATCATTACCTTTTAATTTAATTTTAAATCTGATACAATTAAATTCTGAAAAAAAAAAAAAAAAAAAAAAAAAATCTGCGGTGCTCTGAAAATGTCTTCATTCAGTACTTTATGCATTAGGGTATAGAAAATTTCTAAGCTTTGTATCAAGTTTGAAAACAGTCAAAAAAACAGAAAAAAATCTTATTTTTCTTATTATTAGAAAATTAAATAGTTTAATAGAGATTAAGAGGGAGTTAAATAATTTACGATAAATGTGTTTCAAAAATACTGTTACTTAAGCACAAAACTAGAAAGTATACAGAATAATTCTTTACTTCATATTAAATATATTTAACATAAAGTGTATAACGTGAAGTATATACAGACATATATACAGGATAAAGTATTATATTCAGAATTAATACAAAATGCAAAATTATATGCAGATTTACAATTACATAAAGAATAATACTTTACTTTATATAAAATATACTTAACGTAATGGGAATTAATTACACTGAATTAATTACTAAAACAAATAAATATCTTATACCTAGTCTTAAAAAAAGAGAGAGAGAGAGAGAGAGAATTTTAAAACAAATTACAATATTTTCATTAAAGAAATAGATGCTTTTATACCTCCTCCAAAATTCTACCACTTGATACCTTTATTATTTTTCTTCTCTATTAATTAACCAATCGAACGAGAATAATATCTTCTTCACTGGCACACGGTGAAGAGCTTTGTTTCTTCAACATTTATCTTTCGATGATCTCTCCTTACAGCCTCGTTAAGTTTATGATTTGTTTTTTTTCATTGCTACAATATTCTTTTGCGATAGCATCCCTAGAATAATTAAAATATATTTAAGTAAACAGTTCTTTTAGTTAATTAATTATTAATTATTTATATACAAATAAGAAAATTTGATATTTTATAAGCAAACTGGGTATGCTTTTGTAAGGAAACTGATAAATGCTTCTATCATTACTTTCAGAACACTATAATGAGGAAAGTATTGTTATCATGTCAAAAATTCGAATTTGAGATTTTGATGTTTCTATACGTTTCGAAGTCCCCTGAATTCATTTTAACTATTTTTACGATGATGTATGTATGTGTGTATGTATGTGTGTATGTATGTGTGTGTGTATGTGTGTGTGTGAACACGCCAGCGTCTAAACGCTTTGTTCGAATAAGCAGAAAGTTGGTACGTATATTGTAAGTCACCATAGTACGAACCCTATTGATTTTGATGAATCTAGCACTTATAATTTTTTTACAGGGACACCAGGAAAAATTCTTTATCATTATGGTCTACGGGGTCAAATTTTTAAAAGTGCGATAGCGTCTAAACGCTTCATTAATCTGAGCAAAAAAATTTGTACACATGTTATAGGTCACAGTTGCACGAACTGTATAGCTTTTGGTGAATTTAGCACTTACAGTTTTTACAGGAACACAAATAAAAATTCTTTATCATTATGGCCTATGGGTTCAAATTTTTAAAAGTGCGACAGTGTCTAAACGCCTCATTCAATTGAGCTGAAAATTTATATGAATATTATAAATCACTGTTGCACTAACTATAAGCATTTTCGCGAATCTAGCATTTATAGGTTTTTACAGGGACACAACGAAAAATTCTTTATTATTATGATCTATGGGCTCATAGTTCAGTAGCGTTAAATAAAACATAGTGTAATATGTGGAGAAAAATACTCAAAAACTCTATTATGGTTTTCTCTCTCTTTTTTTTTTTTTTTTTTTTTTTTTTTTTTTGGTTAACAACTCCTCTTTTTTTTACTTTATCTACAAAACTGTTAATTACTCAATGTTCGGAAAGTCGAGTGGAGTCACTCCAGATTTTTTTTATTCGTAATGCGCATATAAATCAAAAATATTATATGTATTTTAAAAATCTAATTTTATACTACAAATATATATATATAATAAACAAATTAAATCGTTTTGTATTTATTAGTGTTTATGTTTTATATTTAATTATTCATTTGTTTGTTTATTTGAGTATAATCAAATTGTAATATAAGTCTAAAGCAGATAACATCTATGGATTAGGAAATTCAAGTCTCATTTCTTGTATTACCGCTTCCTGAAAACTCAATTTTTGTTTAATCTATTTTGTTACGGTCCCGGAATAAAGCTTGAATTATATACAGGAGTAAATATGGGGGATATATATATATATATAAAGTACTATCCAGAAATAAAAGCTTATATTCCTTTCTTTGCAATTACAAGTCGCCAAGAAAGCCAAATTAAAAGTGTTTAAGAATATTATACTTGGAAACGAAAAGAAATAAATAAAATAAAAGTATTTCTTTATGTGTATTATTTTTTTTTTAACTTAGGTTCTGCATTTTCTTATAAGAAATTTTACAATATTAGCATTAAAAGTCTCTTTACTCACTGACTTTTTTCGATGGTATTATATTAACCCATTTTATCCCAATTTATTTATTTTGCTCAAATTTGGGGGAAATTATATTTTTTAAGGTTAATTAAACCTAAATAAACTAAATACAACAAAATTTGAAAAATTTTGAAAAAAAAAAAAAAAAGTTATATTCTGTATAAGAAATCTTATTCATCTTGTACGCAGGACATTGAAATAAGCAGGATGAAATTTGCACTTATATGTTTTAGTATTCTCTTCAATAGTGAAACGTGCTTTCCGAGAATAAAGTTTCGCTTTATCTGTATAACACTTTCTTATTTACATGATAATTCTCCAGAAAGAATTTTCAACCGCAAAGAGAAGATAAACCACGCCCCCTAATGTAATGATTAAACAAAGATTCCCGATGGAGGAGGAGGGGGAGGTGAGACACATAACACGCTAGCAGAAGCTTATATATACCATTATATATTCCAGCTGACAAAATATTCGCACCAAGCAAATTCTGATTTCTTCTGATTTCTATATGCTATTTTTCAGTTGTCCTTTAAATAGGACAATGGGATAAAATGAGTTAAGCTGGCAATGGACATTCAAAGAAATCTACAATTATAATTTTGTTGTTGCAAAAGTTAGCCGTTTCTTATAGTATGATTCATAAAGGAGAACTATTGTATATAAACTGAAATTCATGATGTAATTAATTAATACATTAATTAAAATTATAAATTAATTGTTAAATTTCAAAATGCTCCTTGCAAATTAATTTCTGATTTAAATTACCATTTTATTATTATTATTATTATTATTATTATTATTTTTTTTTTTTTTTACAGATAGCTTTAACTCAGTGGTATCCACCCGCGGATCCGTGGACCACTTGTGGTCTGCGAGAAGATTTTGGTGGTCCGTAGAAAAATCTTGAAATTTTTTGCGTTTTTTAAAGATTTCATTAGAAACTATAGTGACAGTAATTTTAACTTCAGGATTTTCTTCTACTCAAAGCATTAGAATTTTCTGCCTGAGAAAAAAGATAAATGGATTTTTTTTTTTTTTTTTTTTTTTTTTTTTTTGTTAATTACAAATATTTGAATTGTAAGAATCACGCATAATAAAAAAAAAAAAAAAAGTAAAATCACACGATTTTAGAGCATAATTTTACGAGAAATGACCGTTGTGCTAGCTAAGTGGTTAAAGCCGTATAACTAGCAAAACGGCAAAGTCATTTCCCGTAAAATTATACTCTAAAATTCCGAAATTTTACTTTTTTTTTTTTTTTTTTTTTTTAATTTATTTATTTTTATTTTATTTATCATTATTATTTATTTTTTTATTTTTTTATTTTTTCATATTTTAGTCAAACTGAAATATCGATATTTTAGTCCAATTTTGTCATTTTGAATGTTTGCTGTTGCCTGAAGAATAGAAGTGTATAGAAATAAAGTGTATAATTATGTAATTATAATGACAACTTTTTATCAACTTGAAATTTTGAATTTAAAAAGAAAAAAAAAACAGGGGGGGGGGATTTGTGATACACCCTAGTATACGTTAAGTAACTTCATATAAATTTTAAAGAAAGTAGTCCATAATTACTTGAAATACATTTTTTTACCGTCGCAAAGGTCAGGAATCCAAACGTAACAAAACAATATTTTTATTAGTGTGAAAAATATCCAATTATATGTTCTATATGTTCTATGTATCTAATAATCTACTTGTTTTAACTACTATTTTTTCATGATGTAAGTAAATTCTGCAGAGCAAAATAATAGAGTTTAATCAAGGAAATGGACATGGTTTCGAAAGCAAACCAAATTAATATGCTATTGAACACAACACATAAGAATATGTTTTAGAAAAAATTAATTAATTAATTAAATAAAACATAGTAATGTAAGTTTTAAAATGCAAAATAATGATACAAGATTGCATTTATTAAAATTGGAAGAAGTTAAAAACTAAATTTGAAGCAATTAATAAAAGAAAAATATATTATAGTATAATGATAACAACGTCTTTAAAAATTTTGTAATAGAATTAGAAAGATGGTAGATTTTTTTCTTTTTCAAGTACTTTTTATATTTTGCATTTTGTGTTCTCTAAAGTCATTATTTTAAATTATTATTTCGAAAGTTATATTTTTAAAAAGAAAATATTTTTATTTGAGACACTTTTCATCGAAACGTAATCCCAGTGCTTACTTTGTCACCTTCACTCTGATATAAGATTTTTTTTTTTTTTTTTTTTTTCATAAAAACAATTTAATTAAAATCTTCCTCAAAATATTTTCAGAATGTTTAAAATCATAAGCACACATTTCTAGTTATTATTATTATTATTAATCGTTTAAAATTTTCATTTGTGTAACACTACCTTCACTAACTACTATTTAATAATATTATAGTTTTAAAAAATTAAAGAACACGCTTTTATAGAAATGTGAACTAAAAAGCACAAAATATCTATATTAGTATTAAAATTCAGGGTAAGAGAAAATCGTGTGAGTGACACACCGTAATATTTACATACATTTAAATCTTGAATTAAAATAACTTAGAATTAACAAAAACCATTTTTAAAAAATCTCCCCTGACGGGGATCGAACGCTGGACCTTTAAGTTCGTAGCGCGGCGACTTACCTCTACGCCACATCGTTCACGTAGGGAAGGTATTTTTTTTTTACAATATAAATTTTTTGTTTGCTCCCAGAGAAGTTATAAACAAACATACATACATATATACATACATACAGGTGAAGCTAATAAAAGCGTGTTAAAAAAGAGTAATTGTTTTAAAATGTCTATGTAAAACCTATATTTTTATGTCAATTATTATTATGTATTAAAAAATAAAAAATAATTCTTTTTTTCTTTTATAATTATTATTATTATTTTGTATGTATCCTATTGGATTTGTATACATTTTTCACAGGAATAAATTTTGCAGTTTTTCGTCAATGTAGCAAACGTTTTAATAAAGACTATAAAATAATGTTAAAAAAATTTTTTTAAGTGTATCGTATTCTTGAATATATTTAATCATTCTTCAGATTATTCTACTCTAATGAAGTTTAATAAAGTTCATTGTAGGTTATTGTAAAATTATTACAATATGAAATATATTTTTACTTTCTTCTATATTCAATAGAAGAAAGTATTGGATTCGTAAAAATTTTCGACCTCGGGTTTTTGATGGATTTACACGTTTCGAGAGCTGTCGAACACAATTTGACCATTTTTAGAAAATGTCTGTCTGTGTGACAAAATTTTGTGGCAACTGTATCTTAGGTACTACTGCACAGAATTTCATACAAATTGGTATGTAGTTACACATTGACATAAATTAATGTCTATCAACTTTTGGTAAAAATTACCTGACAGCTTGCGTTGCCATCCTGCTTTTTCTAAATTTTTAACATGGTGGTATAGGACAAATTTTTGTATAAATGTGCATAAAGAGAATTATTTTTGTTAATAATCATTATGAAATTTAAAAGTATTATTTGTAATAGAGATAGTCAACTGGGAAAAAAAATTTTTGTATGTAAGAGCCTCGCCTGCCTCCCTGGGGGAAAGTCCCCCCCCTCGTGGGGAGTAAATTTTCATGATGGGTATCATTCAAGACAGTTCGACAATACCTTTGAAACGAATGGTTGAGGTTGAACCCTCGATCTGCGATAATTTAAAATAAAGTTATCGATTTTTTTTTTTTCATTTTTAACAAAAAAAAAGTTTTTTTTTTATGTAATATTGAGAATAAAATTGACTTTTTTTTTTATATTTAGTACTATACTACTTCTTTAATATGGAAATCGTCTGTATTATGATGGAAGATAATTTTTCTAAATAATAACTTTAATAAATTATTTTTACTCAGTGAATTTGTATAGGAAAATATAGAAAAAAGTCATGTCGTGGCCACAACATACTAGTTTTATGTTTATAACGATAGATTAAAAAAAAAAAAAAAAAAAACCCAAACACGTGGTTAATTTTGAAAAAAATATCCAAGGAATTTTATAACAATCGAATCGAGGAATACAACGAGTGTATCTTCAAAAATACCAAAATTGATTATTGAATCAATTCAGTAATGTATTTGTTTTCCGATATATTGCTGTGTATAACAATGTTAAACGAATGAGTATTGTCAGTTCTAAACGAAATTTCCTCTAGTGTTGTATCGTTTTTGAGCCCTCTTTTCTAAAACGTTATATTTTGATAGGATTTGTGATTGATTTAATTGATTTTCTATTATTTATTTGACGTTTATATTCTTTTTAAAACATCTTTGATTATTCTGTAACAAAATATCAAAAGTAAAAAATTTCGGGTGCCGTTTATTATCTATGCTGTAAGTATTCTTAATTATTCTTTTTAAAAGATTTATTAAGTATTTTTTATAAATATAATTCCTGATATTTTTTAATCTACATCTAATTGCGCTTTGCCTGTGTATGTAATTCTGACAAAATAAATATTAAAAGTCTGGGTGTCTTACTATTTTTATGTGGTGGTCTCTAAATCCTTTTACAGTTGTCTAACAATATCAGCTTTCGTACAACGTTTTAATTATAATGATCGCCATTGACTATGTAATTAGTATTATAAGAGTATTTTATATTAAAATAAAAATCTAGAGTGACTCCATTCGACTTTCCGAACATTAAGCAATTAATAGTTGTATAAATAACTTGAAGGAAAGCAAGTCGTTGAGTAAACAGAAGTGAAATTTATAATAGTGTGTTTGATTATTTCTCCAATGTCTAATTTTACGCTATTGCATTTTAAATAATTTGAGTCCATAGATCATAATGATAAGGAATTTTTTGTTGTATCCCTGTAAAATTCTATAAGGGCTAGATTCACCAGAATCTATACAATTTGTGCGACGGGGATCTATAACATCTATATAACTTTTCAGCTCAATCGAATAATGTGTTCAGATGTTATAGCACTTTAAAAATTTGGGCCCATATGCCATAATGATAAACAACATTTTCTTTATGTCTCTGTAAATAAATTATAGTTGCTAGATTCACTAAAATCTATACAGTTCGTGCGAAGGTGACTTATAAGTTGTGCATAAATTTTCAGCTCAGACGATTAAGAAGTTTAAAAGCTATCGCACTTTGAAAAAATGGGGCCCATAAGCCATAAAGATAAAGGATATTTCTTTGTGTTCCTGTAAAAAAATCTATAAACCCTTGATTCACCAAAATCAACAGGGTTCGTGCTAGGATGAAGTACCAACTTTCAGCTCATTCGAACAAAGCGTTTAGGTGCTATCGTGTTCACTCTTTCACACACATATACACACATATACATACATCATCGTAAAAATAGCAAAAATGAACTCAGGGTACCTGAAAACGTATAGAAAACCAAAATCTCGAAGTCGTATTTTTGATTATATTAAATGAGAAATACAAGAGATAATTGTAATTTTGAATGGGAAATGCAGATTATGAATGTACACAGCTGAAATGTACTTAGGTGAAATACTGCTGTTAAATAAGAAATACAGCTGATAAAGTATAAATGGAACTTTAGAGACCTTTATATTCATTTATGTATCTCAAATCGTAATAAAATTTAGAAAAAGGAAAGGAAAGCTAACGGAAGGTAAGAAAGAATTGCGGTGTTTGATTAAATTTTCAATTTTGTAATCCCACTATTTTGATCGATGCATCGTTCTTATTATTTTATGCGCAACAAAGTTTCATTTTTATCAAAAAAAGGAATTTTGAAATAAAGCTTCTTATGAAAACAATGTTAAAAATCTAAAGGAAAATATGATTAAAGATTAAATATACATGCATGTATTCATTCATGAATGTAGATTTCAGAAAGATAAAAATCTCTATAGATAAAAATAGAGTAACATTATTAAAAAAAATAAATAAATAAATAAATAAATAAATAAAAATAAAAATAAAGGGTTGTTTATCGATAAAGGTGACTTACTATATTTCGATTGAAATGGCGTCGTTTCATAATATATTATCTTTTTCATGGTGTATTTCACTATTTCTCATATTAATTAAGGAAAACAAAGCAAAAAAAAAAAAACAAGATGCCATGACTGAATTACAATGGTATAATACATTATTCTTCTCGGTACAATTTTTTATGAAACATAGTATTATACTGTTTTTTAATCTTATTTATTTATTTTATTTTAATGTACAATTTGGATTTAATGAACATGAAATAAGTTTTAAGATAGAAAATGTAAAACCTAAAATAGCAACTTTAACAAAACATACAAAAACAATTTTTTGAGCTAACTAGAATTTTATCATATATTTTTTATGCATTTAATATATCATGAATATCATATATTTTCTTTTCTTTTCATGAATATCATTGTTTTCTGTTCGGATATATTATTATATGTTAATATCAGACACTACATACTGTTTATCCGATACTATGCATAGCTTATCCGATATCATACATAAGTTATACCCGATGCAATATATTACAGGGTGTTTATAAAGTCCCGGACCCATTTTGATGTTTAATAACTCATAAAATAATGAAGATATAAACAAACTTATGGCATTTATTGGTGGAATAACTCATATATTTTCTTTTCAGGTTTGAATATATTTACTTTTGTAAATATCGTCTGCGCGTGCGGATAATTTCATTTTTCAGTCTAAATATCTGTACTTTTCTAAATATCGTCTGCTTATTAATTGCATTTTTCTCTCTTTTGTTTTTGGCAACTATTGCAATGTTATGTTTACTTTTGATGTGTTTGTTCTATGTATTACTTTTGTATGTGATGTTTTATTCGAGCGGATATT
Source organism: Salticus scenicus (assembly GCA_963930645.1). Taxonomy (NCBI): domain Eukaryota; kingdom Metazoa; phylum Arthropoda; class Arachnida; order Araneae; family Salticidae; genus Salticus; species Salticus scenicus. The sequence continues at coordinate 390,956,148 of OZ005649.1, forward strand.
AAGGAGAATGCATACACCACTAGAGAAAGCACGGTCTCATCAGTCGTATACCTAGACATGTTGGAAAACTTCGTATTTCCACAACTAGAAGAGCTTCAGCCACATGTCTTTTTGCAACAAGATGGTACACCACCTCATTGGGGTACCATCGTTCGTAGTTCTTTGAATGGCCATTTTCCAGGAAGATGGATTGGGCGAGGAGGTCCAATTCCTTGGCCACCCAGATCACCTGATATAACGCCGCTGGACTTTTTCCTTTGGGGATTTGTAAAGTACAATGTTTACAGGAGGACAGTGTCGAACATTGATGACCTAAAAGTCAGAATTACAACCGCAATAGCCTCTGTGGATGCCGACATGCTTGCTGCTACCTGGCGTGAAATTGACTATCGACTTGATATTCTCCGTGCGACGAAGGGGGCACACGTGGAAGTTCATTGACAAGGGTCATGAAACTTTTTGAGTCTACCATTTATGTTATTAATTTTAATCTATCTTTATTATTTTATGAGTTATTAAACATCAAAATGGGTCCGGGACTTTATAAACACCCTGTATTTATCCGATATACATTCTATATCCTATTCCCTCATATTTAAAAAAAGGAAAAATAAAGAAAAATAAAATAAAATACTGTTATAGCTTGCGTTAATGTAGTGAGAAATTCCGAAATCTGTAATGAAAATTGTTATAAATACGTATCATAAAATAAACTGCCAATTACTAAAACTGTGCTTCTAAAAAGTTACTGATGAAATCCTTTCGTAATGCATTTTGTTTTTCGTTTCAGATCCTGTGTAACATCAAAAAGACACTGTGAAAATTATCCTGGAGATAAACAATTGCTTATTGAAAAGAAGAAACTCAAAGAACATGAGTTCAATGCGTAAATATTATTTTTAAAACCACTTTGATTCTTAATTATTGTTGATACTTTAATCTGAATGACATTTTTCTTTTTAAAACTAGTTAAATCTAAATATATACAATATAATTATTAATAATATTGCTTTACTATTATATGATTGGAAAAAATAATATAAAAAAAAGGATTCTAAATTTTAGACATACAAGATTAAATTACATATATAGATTTAGTTAAAACGTATTTGAATACATGTTTTCAGATTTGTTTAAATTGTTTGATATGGCTTTAGCTTGGTCGGACGACATCATGAGAAACATTCAAACTAAAGATAGAAATCCTGTTAATGTCAACCATAACCTCCTAAACTAGATGCTTGTCGCGTGGCTCGGAAACTTGGCAACAGTTCAAGCGGTAGACCGCGCCACCTGGTACAGATTGCGCGACTTTTTTTATTCAACAGCCACCAAAAATTTTAAGAGGTGATATACAATATATATAATCGACGTTTCTTCGATTCTATTCGCCTTTTATGTATATCAAATCCCACTTTTAAAAATTTTTGGTCGCTGTTGAATAAAAAAGTCGCGCAATTTGTACCAGGTGGTGCTGTCTACCACTTGAACTATTGCCAAGTTTCTGAGCCACGCGACAGGCATCTAGTTTAGGAGGCTATGTGTCAACGAAGCTAAACAATGGTTTCATATTAAGATTGAAGCAGTGAAAGGAATCTGGTGGCCTGAATTCCATGGGATTCACCATGAAGATTATTTAAATGCCATCAGAATGAATTCTCACTTTAGGGATATATTGGATGAAAATTCGAAGCAGAACATCGCAAAGTGGCTCGATTTTACTAAAAGTGTCACAGTAAAGCATTTTGAACTCTGTCTTCGTCGGTAAGTGTATTCCCTCGTTATATTATAAAATATAGAATAGACTCCAAACGAATCATTCATTCTGTAAAAGGACTATCAATTTTCCTATAGGAAGTGGCTTGTATGAAGATAAGTGTCACTTTATGAAATAAAAAGACTTTTAACTGAGTAATATACACTTCATTTGAGATTTATGGGAACATGGGTAAAATTGGGTCCAAAGTTCAATGAGAACATAGGTACGGACAACTTTGTGTGCAAGAGTTTTTATAGAGTTTGATTTTGGTTATAAAATAATTAATATTTGAAAATTTTTTCATCAAACATGCATTAGAACCATACACTGAGAAAAAAAAAATATACCGCCCTCATCTAGACCGAATAAGTGGTCATTTTCTAAATCCCCAAACTAGAACTATAGATTTCCGAGCTATGCGCATAAGGCACGCCGATAAGCTGAAAAAACGAAATGATCGAGAATTTCTAGTCTATACATTTCTAGATGGTGAAACAATATTCTCAATATTCTGAATCCTTAGTATTGCGAGAAATTCTCACTTGATTTTCTAGAATTGGATCATAAACCAAGATTATAGTTGCTAAGACATGCCTGTTGTATTTGCTAAGATTTATTTGCTTTATTTTAAATAAGTTTGACCTCTATAATATAGACAAATGCTCTAGAATTCTAATAGGTGTTTCTAGAATTCACTTTCGAAGGGGACTAGAATTTATAAGGATGACATAGAACTACTTTTACTAGAGACACAATCTAGATTCTAGATGTCAGTTATAGAATTTTTTTCTCAGTGTACCAAATAAGCTTCTGTTCTAATAAAAGAAAACTAATATTTGTTCTCTCATATATGGGAACTGCAATGACGCTGACAGATGCACTCAGAGACATCCATAAACATTGAAAGGCTTGAAACTTATACCATCCCTCTTTGTGTCTGAACGACTGCATGACAAATTTGATATAGCAAAGAATTTTTACCATTATTAAAAAAAAAAAAAAAAAACTTAAAAAGAATTTGTTAACTTATAATTTAATATATAAGTAAATGCAGAAAAGAATTTGTACTTATGTTTATTTTAAATTTGTGTTTTATGTTTATGTGCTCTTAACTTTATTTTATAATAAGTTAAAATCTATACTCAGCAGTAGGTGTATTTATTTATAGATTTTTTTTTCTTTTTTACTATTAATTTAAACAAATATCTGATGTTTTGTTTATATTTTTAAAGGTGCCAAAAGAAATCGATCTTTACAAGTTGTTTCTGAGGATAGAGAAAGAGAAAGAAAAAGTATGCATCCAATCTGCACTCTATATTTATTACCCAGACTTGTGAAACTTTCCCCGATTGTGACTTTTCTTTTTACTTTATTGTGAGAAAATTTTACCGATTTGTGACAGCTATATACCATCAGTAGCCTGTCCATCTTGCCATTATCGCCAAAACACAGCAGCAGCATCTTCTCCCTTTTACCATCAGTAACTTCATCAGCCTTTCTTCCCTTAACATCAGTAATACCAGCAGCATCAAAAGCCACCGAGCTACGCTTCACCAACATAGAAGACGTAAAGTGCAGTTTCCACTGCGGTTGGTTGGAAGTTGTTTCGGGCGGCGCTATTCAGAAGCTTTTGATGTGGTCAAGCGGTTGGAGGTGGTTCGACGGGTTGGTTCGAAGGGAGAAAGTCCCTGGCTCTAACCCCCAGCTGAGATAATTGAGGGGCCAGAGGCAGATATCTTTGTCAATTTCGCATGCCTTCCTTTGAAGTAACTGCGCGATCTGGTTACAACTGATGACAGGACATTTGACTCTCTGTGTCGGAAGCGTGATTAATGGTTTTTTTTTTTTTAACCTCGAAGTTCCAACCGCAACGGAAACCGGCCTTAAGGCGGTGGTGTAAAAGGAGAAGTGTGACCCGCCTCCTCCTCGGCTCCTCCGATAACGTATTAGCAACCCAACACGTACGGCTAAGAGGTCACAAGTGAATACATATAGAAGAAGCATGTTGTAAAATACGGTTCCATTGAAAATTTTTAAGTTTGAAAATCCCGCAAATATTTAACAGTTTTCAAGGCAGAATTGTATCAAGAATTTTAAATTGAAGAGTATATACAATGTATGGTGCAATAAGCGATTTATATTAAATTTCATGGAAAGAAAGGATTTCTCTTTTGTTTGTAAGCGAATCATTATTTAATGAAGAAAAGATCTTGTATATATTTCTAATTAAAATAACATTCTTTATGAAATTTGTCGTGTTTTTATTTTGTACCTGTGTTAAATTTTTATTTTCATAAGAAAAATATATTCCTGAAAAATACCTTTATAAAATCATAATCTCGGTTTTTAATTATACCGAGGCACTTATGAACGTGTTCAGAGTCAGGCCTAGATCCAATGATGCCAGATTGGGGATTTTGTCCCCATTTTGGGGATTTTTGAGGCTTCTGGGGACAATTTTAGGGACCAAATATTTGTGGGGGCATTTTTGGGGAATTCTAGAATTTTTGGGGACAAATCTGGGGAGTTCAACTTTCTGTCAATGTTGGCAACGTAATGATTTATCCCTACGACTGGAGACTTTCAACAGCTTTACTGTTATTTGGGGATTTTTTCAAAAATTGTCTTCATTTGGGGAAAAATCTGAGCCTAAATCATAGAAAAATCTGCTGGACTTTTTTTTTTTTTTTTTTTTTTTTTTTGAAAAAATTTTTATTTCCCTTTTTAGTAGAAATCAAGTTGGGGATTTTTTCGAAAAAAAAAAAAAAAAAACCCTGATTTGGGGAAATTTGAAGACCTGCTTGGGGAAATAATTTTCGACCATCTGGCATCACTGCCTAGGTCATATATTCTTCCTATTTCAGGAATATTAAATTTTCCGGAGATTTTATTATTACGTGATGTTCTACAATGTATTAGCGCAAGTCTTTGTAATGTTACTCTTACATGTAATGTTTTGTGTAATTATACCGATTAGAAGCTGATATATAAATATATATATATATATATAAAACTTTCTCAAAAATGGGAGAAATCGTAGCATAGTTGCATCAACATTTGAGCTGTTTGCAAGAAAAATTTATAGATACTAATTCAGGGCGCGAAATTTCCGCTCGCTAACTCGCCATTGGCGAGTGGAATTTTTACTGCGGCGAGTAAAAATTTGGTCTAGTTATAGCTAGAATTTTTACACGATATGATGACAGAAAACATTATTTTTATAGATGTAAATATGGCAAAATCTTGCCATCTTATAACCTCATTTTTAGCTGGAAAGGAAAAATGCTTAGTGCATGCATAAAAGTTTTAATCTCTTCGGCAGTTTCGTTTCTCCCACTGTGATTTCTCCAAGCAGAGTGAGAACAGACGAGCAAAGAACCTCTTTGCCCGTCGCCCACTATCCGAGAAAAGAGAAATGTGAAAGTTTGCCTATGTGATATCGGCACATGAAAATGAACCCGATACCTTTTAAAGATACTGCCTATGTTTATTTTGTTGAATAGTGATCAAAAGACAGTTCCCATTTTTAAGTTTTTTACTGAAACTCCAATGATTTGCGCTTGTAATGATTAGTAGGTATGTAAGCAACAATTTTACCGAAAAAGATATCCGAAATGACTATTTCAAATGACAACAATGAACCAGTTATACACATCGACATTCCGTCTGATTACAAAAATAAAATGGACGAAAAAGACATTTCTGATGTAAAAAGTTAAATAAATAGGTAAATAAGGAAGCTTAATCTTTCATAATAAAAAGATTTTCACAGAATATTGTTTAACACAATTTTTTTTCTTCTTTTTTTCTTTAATGACTCTTTGCATTTATATTATTAGACATTTTAACCTTTTTCAAGTCGCAAATACAATACATTATAACGATTTTTAATTATAGATGATTATGAGACATGATGATCAACGACACACTTTTAATATCTATAATTTTAGCATATTTGTAAAAGCATTTCAAATAGTTAGGGGGGGGGGGGGAAATGACATCTCTATTTTGTGGCGAGTAAAACTTTTTTTTCGGCGAGTGTAATCTGAGTTGAAATTTCGGGCCCTGTACTAATTTTTCCTTAATGTTTAACACGTTAATCGCCATGTCAGTCATATGTGCCTGACGCTAAGAAGTTCTACATGAGCCATGTCAGACATATATGTCTGACCTACGCGATTTTGTAGAAGGCCACGTCAATCACAGATGTCCGACGCAAACGATACATTTGCATTATGTTTCGAAAGCTTGGCCTATCAGGAACAAAACCTGAAAATTTATTGGCTTACTGCAAACAATAAAATGAAATAAACATAGTTATATAATGGTATATTGTTTCAGTTGAAAAAATACATTTTGGGGGCTTACTACAAACAATAAAATGAAATAAACATAGTTATATAATGGTATATTGTTTCAGTTGAAAAAATACATTTTGAGTCACTGGGGACGAAGCGATTTGACCGTCCCAACTTTAGCTTGCTGGATTCAGCTGAAATTCAAACGGACTGTGGAGACGTTCTATAGTCTCGACCTTACACACGTACCACTGATTCCTACACAATGCATTCAACGCTGTGTTCAAAACAACAGGTTAATACTAGTTGTATGTTGTTTGGATGCGTCAGACATATAAGACTGACACAGCTTGTCGAGAAAAAAAGTTTTAATATAGGGCCATGTCAGTCATATATGTGTGACATAAAAAATAGTGTTTTTCCGGGAATTTTGGCAAAAAAAAATTTTCCTGTGATACATTAAGTTTCCTTGATACATTTTTAACTAAATTATCTAATAAAGTTACCATGGCCCATGTGAAAATTTTTCTGATATTATCGTGGCGATTAACGTGTTAAAATTGAACTAAACACACGCAGACATATAGACAGATAATATCTAAAAATCGTTAATTCTTCTCTTGAACCTCACAAAAAGTGAAAATCCAACGATAACTGGAAATCGAAAAATTTTCAGAAATAAATAGTTTATTCCATTGAATATAGAAGAAATTAAAAATTAACAATTATAATCAATCTCGTTTTCTTTTACAAATATTTCTTATAATGAGTAAACAGTTATAGTTGCCCTCTGATTATCATGCATATTCTCGAAGAATTAAGAATTCATTAATATAAAACAAACATGTGTAAGTAACACTTCCATTCACAAAGTTAAAATGGTAGAACTCTTCTGTGCAAACAATTAGGACAATGGTCTATTTGCAAATGACACTGATAAATTACGTTTAGCAAAACAATTAAATGTTTATGTATTTAATTGCACAGTTTATGTAGAATTAATTTTAAGACTTTAAATACGAATGCAGTTGCCATTTACAAAGTGAATATTTAATTAATTTCTTGTTTTCAATTCTTACAAATGTGAAAACGTTATTATCTTATTTATTCTTTAGTAAATTATATTAAAAAGATAAAAAAGGAAAGAAACAGATTTAAGTATATCAAAATTTGCACTATTAATGGTCCTGTATACAAAGAAGCACTTGTAAATCTCTGCATACATAAAAGCTTAAATTATCGTAACTTATTCATGCTATGCTATTTGACTACATAAGGAGTTCTTTTTGCTTTGCACTATAAATTTTTCGCAGGTTTCAATATTATATTATTGCTAATTTTCTTTAAATTATTGAGTTATTCCTTGCGTACACAAATGAGTGTTCAAACGTTTCTGAAAATGAAAGTAAAATTAAAACCAAATTTCAATAAAGATTTTTAAAATTAATGTATGCAATTCTTTAATGTTCAAGCTTTCGGAAATGTATATATATATATATATATATATATAACAAACCATTTTCTTAAAAAATTGTGGTAAAAGCATAAAAAAAAATCATGTGTGTGTATATCAGCATGTATATAATAAAAGTAATTAAAAATATATTAATCTAATTGAAGAAAATAAAACAAATATGCAAGTTTTTTTCATTTCATAAACAAATGGAATGTAATTATATCAAATATTCGATCGTTTATATATTGGAACATGAGAAATTTTATTTTAAATGCATTGTGATACTTTGCATCACGTATAAATCGAAGTAAAGTGTATTTTCACTCTAAAATATTGATTTTGTCACTTTCGCAACTAGTGCCGTACGTTTTCAAGTCCATATTTTTGTTAACATAAACAACAATTTTTATAAAAACAGCAACCGCTAACTTGTGAATTCATGGTATCTCATGATAAGTTAAAGCATTTATGTACTACAGTAGAACTTGGATAATTCGAAGTTGAAGGGACCAGAAAAAAATTCGAAATATCCAAAAATTCGAATTACATATACTATTTTTTGAAAAAAGTGATAAATTAAAAAATTAAAATTCTACGATCAGAGATTTGACACATAAACTTTATATCTAAGAATACCGCTACATCACCCCTTTCACCCCCCCCCCCATTAAATTTCGAATTAAACAAGTTCGAATTATTCAAATTTCCCTGTATATAAAAATTCTTACAAATTAATAGTTTCTTTGATTTGTACAGTTATAATTATCTAAATTAAATAGACAATTTGCATGTTTTCTGATTTTATTCTTATATAATAGAAAATGAAAAGTTAAGAAAATAAATACATACATTTTCTTTATTTGAAATCTAATGACTGATTTATAACAATTTTAACATCGCACTATTTACTCTACTGAGAAAACGCAGTATAATATATCGTGACGTCACTCTTTATGACAACAAACGGAAGTATTCGTTGTTTACATTCGATTTCGTGCTTTGCTTTGCTTCTTGAATCAGTGAAATAGGTTTTGTACGTTATAATAATGACGGGTATTAAAGAATCGTAAGTATAAATAGTGTATTGTACCATTTTGTACTAATACAACGGCTGATGCTTCTCAAAAGTTATTCTTTAGCGGTCCACCAGGATCCTGTTAAACGAAAACTTTGGACAACCGCCCTGAAAAGAAAACAGTTGAAAATAATGATAATGGAAAATGGTGATAATGATATTAAATGATTATAAGATGAAAAAGAAATGCTCAGAAAATCACATAAACAATTGATAATTACGGAAGTTAAAATGACTTGCTGATTACTAACCAGGCTAACAAAATTTAAACCCTGAAGCATCATAAAGTGTGACGTCAGGCAGCATTTAGAAGTCACGTGATTTTTGGTTAATTTTAAAGTTTTATTATTATTATTATTATTATTAATGAGGACTTTTTTTGCATTTTTAATAAACTTTTCGAAATTTATGGGCCTAAAACTACAAGAAAAATAGAATTTTGATCAAATCCCCCATGTGTGCAAATTCCTCATTGATAGATCTGTTATCGATAACAGTTCGTTCTTATGCGTATTTTTAAGCTAAATGAGTTATTCCATTTTACTTAAAAATACTTGTTAGTAACTTTAAGAATTTGATATTTTGAAGTTTTAATTTTATCGAATTAAATGTTTGATTTGATTTAATTTAATTTTAGCAAACGGGCACATAAATTCATCATACAATATTAATGGCGCTCACACTCCTACATCTCTCTCCACAAAGAGATATTACTGTATAGTTAATGCAATGAGGATGTGCTTGCATAACCATGAATGCAAATCCTATAATAGGTTTAACTGAGGAAACTATAACTAGGAAACTACACTGTTACTCCAAACAACCACGAGAGATAGTTAACCTGGATGACATGATGTATAACAGCTTCATTATACACCCCGCGACAAAAAGTTAGGTACAAGAGGTTTTTTCTTTGATTTTTCATAAAATAACATAATCTAAATTGTGCTTATCATTTATTATTATCATAAAATAACACTATTCCTGGACTAATTTTTGTTTTAAGACTCATTTATAAAAGTTTTGAGACTAAAATTTTTTCTAATTTAAGACTACACTCCGCGACAAAAAGATGGGAACAAAGGGTTTTTTTAAATCGTTCATAAAATAACAGTATCTAAATTGTGCTGATCATTTATTATCATAACAAAATATTATCATATCAAAAATATATTAAATATTTGAATGATATTCAATATATTCGTATTCAAAATAATCATATTCAAAAATTTAAAAAAAAACCTTTTTTCCTATCTTTTTGTCGCGGTGTGTAGTCTTAAATTAGAAAAAAATTAGTGTTAATTTTTTTTAAAATTAGTCTTAAAACAAAAATGAGTCCGGGAATAGTGTTATTTTATGATAATAATAAATGATAAGCACAATTTAGATAATGTTATTTTATGAAAAACCAAAGAAAAAACCCTTTGTACCTATCTTTTTTTGTCGCGGGGTGTAGTCAAGGGCTAAATGAGCATATCATTAGTTTTAAATTTGCTTTTAGAGTAAAATTAAAGAAAGTGAATTTGTATCATTGGAGATGGGGAGGTCGCTTAAATTACATTTTGAGAAAAATCATTTGCTTACCTAATGCTACTTAAGAAGTACGAGGTCTGTCCAATAAATACGCGAACTAAGGCCATAAAAAATTTATTTTGCAAAATTAAGTCTACATCGATTTTGTCCCCTTCAAAGTACTCTCCATTCGTTACTATGCACTTATTCCATCTTCTTTTCCACTGTTCAAAGCACCCTTGGAAGTCCTCGGCAGTCAGGCCTTTTAGTTTTCTCGTCGTTTATTGCTTTATTGTGTCCACATCTTCCCAGTGATGTCCTCTCATCCCATTTTTGCATTTTGGGAATTAAAAAAGTCGCATGGTGCGAAATATGGCGAATAAGGAGGATGATCAAGGATGGTGATTGAATTTTTTGCCAGAAACTGGCGAACAATCAATGCTGAATGTGCAGGTGCATTGTCATGGTGAAGGATCCATCCATCGCTTGAGTCAAATTTCGTCGCACACTATCTCTCAAACGCTTGAGAACTATAAGAAAAATAATTTATTATTTTCGTCAATTTTAATTTTCGACACACAGTAAAAACAAGGACAACAGAAACTAACACAACTGGCACAATACGCACAACTGGACGATCCGCCATGCACTGATAGTTCATTGGGTCTTAGGCAACTAGCACCGCTAATGAGCGAGGCTATAGTCCGCGTCATGGCGGACAGATGGCACCAGTTCACGTATTTATTGGACAGGCCTCGTAAATGTGTAACTAGTGATACTATTTCATGATCAAGTTTTCTGAAATAATAATTTTTGATCAAAAACCAGCCATTTCTCCATACCATTTCTCTAATATCAGTAAAAAGTTTCAAATAGCAGTGCTATATAATAAAAGTTTAGAATAATCAGTTCCAACTTCATGCCGATATGTGTTTTTGAGTTATGCTGATAAAAGACACAGAAACAGACACAGTCACACCCCAAACAAATCCTGAAAACTTGATATTCATATACAGGGGATCTCAAAACGTGTAAATATAACCAAAATATCAATTTTAAAAATTCGACCAGAAAACAATACTTTCTCTACCATATTTAGCTAATAGAAACTAAAAATTCTGTAAATATGTATATGCGTATATGTTTATGCGTGTATACAGTAAATATATGTTTAAGGAAATGTCCGCAAGCAACTTTTATGTGTAAAAGTGTAAAACTACTGAAATACTACAAATATATTTCAAAAAATGTTTCATATTCTATTTATAATTAAACTGGTAATAAATATTTGTTTTACTTGCATAAAAAAATGCCTTAAAATCAGTGTTGGACATAATTGATTAAAAAGTAATTGAGTTGCAATTAAATTACAATTATAATTATTTTACTGTCAATCGATTAACAAGTAATTGATTACAAATAAATTGAATAAGTAATTCAATTTATTTGTAATCAATTACTTGTTAATTGATTACCAGTAAAATAATTATAATTGTAATTTAATTGTAATTCAATTACTTTTTAATCAATTATGCCCAATACTGCTTGAAATATTGATCGTGAATTAGTGGTCCAAAACTACATAGCTGCTTTGAATTCCCACTGGTGCTTTATTTTATTCATCTGATAAAGAACTAATAAAAAATTATTTCAAATCAAAAAAATCTGGAGTGACTCCACTTGACTTTCCGAACATTGAGTAATTAACGGTTTTGTAGATAAAATAAAGAGGAGTTGTTAAACAAACAAAAGAGAGAAAACCATAATAGAGTGTTTGAGTATTTTTCTCCACGATCTTTTATTTAACGCCACTGAACTTTGAGGCCATAGATCACATTTTCGTTATGTCCCTATAAAATCCTGTAAATGCTAGATTCACCAAAATGCTTATAGTTAGTGCAACAGTGATTTATAATATTCATATAAATTTTCAGCTCAATTGAATAAGGCGTTTAGATGCTATCGCACTTTTAAAAATTTGATCCTATAGGCCATAATGATAAAGAATTTTTCTTCGTGTCCCTGTAAAAAACGTAAGTGCTAGATTCACCAAAATCTATACAGTTAGTGCAACTGTAACCTATAATATGTGTATGATTTTTTTGATCAATTGAATAAGGCGTTTAGATGCTATCGCACTTTTAAGATTTTGGTCCCATAGGCCATAATGATAAAGAATTTTTCCTGTCGTCCCTGTAAAAAAAAACTATAAGTGCTAGATTCACCAAGATCTATAGGGTTCGTACTAGGGTGACTTACAATATACGTACCCACTTTCAGCTTATTCGACCAAAGCATTTAGATGCTAGCGTGTTCACTCACAGACATACACACACACATACATACATCATCGTAAAAATAATAAAAACGGACTCAGGGGATCTCGAAACGTATAGAAACGTCAAAATCTCAAATTCGGATTTTTGACATGATTACAATACTTTCGTCACTATAGTGTTCGGAAAGTAAAAATGTCATACATTTTATCATTTTATGATATTTCCTTATAAATTATCATTTCGTCAAATATGTACTTTTTCTAATTAGTTCATTAGCACTCCTTCATTCTTACAGTATTTCTTACAATCATTATTAAGAATGTCATGCGCTAAGTTAATTTTTACATTTTTTTTTTTTTTTTTTTCAAAAAAAACTCATTTAACCACTCAAAACACAATTTTAAATAAAACATTATTTCTTTAGTATGGAGCTGTGTGATATGATAAGGACTTTTAAATTTAGTCATATTTCTTCAATATAGGATAAAGAATTATCAAACTTTTCAAACAGAAAAATAATAAGTAAAAATTAAGTTAAGAATAATCTGATAAATCAGAAAATGCGGAACAACACCGCTTCATATTTTTGGAGGAAAGAAAAAAAAAAAAAAATCATTAGCTGATGTTGTTTTAATGTAATTTTTTGAATATCTACCATGATGGTATTCGATATTACTCTCTAACATCTGATAACTTCATTATTTCTATTCTAAAAAATAATCTCTGTGATTTATTACTTTTTATATAACACATGTCTGTAGTCATACTATCTTATTAGAAAAAAAAAAAAAAAAAAAAAATGTATTTATTCTAAAGTACTTTAATAATGGAAAAATTTAAGAAGCTCTTGGATAAGTTGGTTTTCCTTGGATAAGGGATAATTATTGTAACATAAAAGGCGTGTTTCGGTTATTTCTGAGAGTGGTATTCGATATCATGTAAAAGAGATAATTTTTTAATATTCTTAATTTGTCACAACTTAAAGAAAGAGCTAAATATAACCACATTATATAGGATACAAAATATAACCAATATGTATATATATATATATATATATACATGACTATTATATTACTTTGGTTATGTTGATTTTATCAAGCATTGATATTGTTATATCATGAAAAACGACAGTTTTTTGAGTGACGCAAGCGGAGGGACAAACGGGACGCTGCGAGCTCATATATACGGCTAGTTTGACATCGAAGTGATTTGTAAAAGCCGACACTTAATATCTCAGCAAATATGCCATATTTTGTTTTGATTTTTTCAAAATAATCTTTTATCTTCGGTCTTAATCTATCCTGAAAATTTTACATTTCTACATGCAATATGTTTTGAGATCTGAATCTCAATTTAAAGCCAAAAAGGGAAAACTGTTGGTGTAATGGACTCGAATTCTGAAAAATATCTCTAAAACGGCTCGAAGGATTTTCATATAATTAATATATGTTGTTAATAGGATCTTTCTGAATCTAGTAACTTTTTCGTTTTTTTCAGGAAAACTCTTGTTTTTTATATAAATCGCTTTAAATATGGAACTATATTACTCCGCCAATTACATGTGTTTCTTCGGGCGAAAACGCTGTTATGCGGTTCTTACTTGTGAGGTATGTGGGCTGGTTGATTGACCGACTACAATGCAGCAAATGAATTATTTAGATTTTTTTTAACGCAAACGTACTTTATTACATGTTTAAAATATTTATTGTATATATACTATGTCAAATTCACTTAAATATATTTTCTCTTCTGTTATGAAAAAAATATTTTTGATTTCAAAATTTCATATTTAGTCAAAAAAATATTTAGATAATATTTTAAATAAGGAAGTATTTTGTAATTTTAGATATTCCATTTTATCATAAAAATGATGAATTTACAATTTTTTATAGCGAAAAAATTTTTAATCATTCATGAACATCGATTTTATAATAGCTCAATGATTTGCGATTCATATTCATGTATCATTCCGCGCCGGGAATGGAAAAAAAAAACAGCAAATAGAGTTTTGGCGCTATCTATCGTTTTTTATTTAAAATATACACTTTCGTAAATACATATATATGTTTTTTTCTTTTTTAAAATTAAAAATATCTTTTGAAAATACAGTTAGAGTTTATTAATTTTTTTTTCAGACTTTAAAATGATACATATTTTAAATATTAACATAATCAATTTTTTTTTATTATTATTTAAAGCAATAATGACTAGGGAATGAAACAGTTCTTACACTGTTTATTATAAATAACATTATTTCATGAATTTTATTAAAATTCATGAAAAATATGTCAAATAGCAATTATTAAAAAATACGTCAAAATAAATAAATAACATCTTTACTTTGAAACTCATAATAATGTATTTAAAAAATATTATTCTTTCTTTAATTTTTTTAATTAATTAATTTCTGCATGAAAAATTCTATTCCATAAATATATTTACAATTACAATAAACAATAAATCCTCCTTTGATTTTAAATAATTATTTCTACCTGTTTCTAAACAAGTTTTTTTTTTTTTTTTTTTTTGTTAAGGAGAAAAAAGTATTTTTAAAAAAAGTTAAATATATATGTATATGATTTTAATATAAACTACTAGATGGCGCCACTACATTTATTTATTTTTCTTAAAAAAAAAAAAAAAAGAAAGAAAGAAAAAACTTTTAATTGCTTCGAAACATGTAAAAATAATTATTTAAAATTAAAGGATGGTTTTTTGTTTATTGTAATTGTAAATATACTTATGAAATAGAATTTTTACGCAGAAATTTCATTTTTTTTTTTAAAGCTTAACTTATATTTTCCATAAAATTTTTCTCCAGGTGATTTTATCGTATTTTTCAAATTATAGAAATGTAAAGCTTAATTTATATTTTGTCTATTTTTTTCCCCAAACATTTTATATGAAAATATATATGAAGTAATTTTTACCTGCAATTTTGATGAAAATTTAAATTGTGAATATTGGAGCATACAAAAGGGAAAACAAAATATACAAATTTCCTTTTTTAACCCTTTCATGCGCGGTGGGATACATTTTATACCACCTAATTTCACTTCCCAACTGCAAGAATTCATCCCAGAAATTTTTTAGAAAAAACTTACGTTTTTAACATATCATAAAAGGCCAGTTTTTTTTAACCTTAAAATTCAAAATTTCTTTTACTTTAATTTTAGTTGACGAATTCCGATGGCAGTGTAATTTAAAGGATCCGAATTGTCTTGCGCCGGAAAGGGTTAACATTTACTTGATTTTTTTTTTTTTTTTTTTTTTTTGTAATTGTTTAATTTGTAATTCTCTGAAAAGAAACTTGCAAAATGTAAATTACGTAATTCTAACTTAAATTTGAAATTATCCACTTATTTTTCTTTGTTTCTTAATTTTTTTTTTTTTTTTTTTTTTTTTTTTTTTTTTTAAGAGTTTGAGAATCCCAGTCAATAAATTTTTCTAGTGCGAAGCTTCACCATTTTGTTTCCAAGTGGCAGGCTACTTGAAAATTTGTCTGTATGATAACGTTTGAAATACTGAATTAATTCACACTAAATTTGTAGTGTAGATTTATCTTAGAAATGTATTTGATATGTTCATTTACCAACTTAATCTACCCTCTTGTTTTCCTGTGTTAGCACACTGAAAATTTCAAATTTACATTAGAAATGTTTTATGAACCGATTTGCTTGAAACTCCATAAATACAAGCCTTCATTAATAAATCCACTAAGTCCATTAATAAATTGTAGCTGCCATTTTGAAAAAAAAATGGTGGCAACTTCATAAGAAAAGATAAATTAGTTTACCCTTCCTAGTAGCCAGAAGGACTTATTTTAATTTTTTAATCAATAACCACAAAAAAGTAATGATATCAGTTCAAAAAACCCTTAACGGCTTAAAAGTTTGTGACGCCGCTACTTTATGGCTATAAGAATTTGAAATATGAGTCTTAAAAATAATGATATTAAATTTTAAGTGACGCTTTGCAATTAGTTAAAATATACATAGATTTTCTTATTTGATCATTTACTTTTATCTTTTATTTATATTTATAATGCAAACGTAATATTTTTAACTTCAAGATCAGACAGATATATAAAATACACTCACAGATGCTTTTTCATTCGCATTTCAAATTCAAAATAAAGGTTTTAAAAGGAATTACTATATAAAAATTCCAGTGGCGCCTCTGTGTTATTTTAAAAGATATGTTTTTAGATTCCATTAAAATTACTTTTGTTTTGTCTCATAAAGTATATTTACACATTTAAACAGTGCTTTTAATTTTCAAATATACTGTCAAATAATTATACTTTCACTGAGTTTGCATTATAAAGTAAAATTATTTATTTCAATAAATTGATTTATCTTTTGCGTCACGCTATCCAAAACTGCAAGTAAAATTTGTGTAAATGTTTTCTTTACGTCACACTACCTCTTTGAGCAAATTTTCACTTAGTTGGATTCTATGTTTTGGATTGGTTTGGATTATTTAATTATATATATACATATATATATAATTAAATAATTAAGAAATTTCCAAACAAGGACACACTCTTATTGAGTTTGAAATTATCTACATGTTCTTTGGGTATTATTGGGCTTAGCATACTGTAAATTTTAAGCAATTTGCATACAGTATGACAGAAACAACACCTAATTTGCATTCAACATTCAATTTATGCCCTTGAAAAAGTATTTATGTTGTATGTATTCATTAAAAAGGTCATTAATTTTTTAAAGAAATCTTTATTCGTGTTCTTTCTAGTTCTTCATGTGATACTTGGTTTCCTCTTTTGCAATATTTGAAAAGGTTTTCAATATATATATTAAAGTAAAAATTAAATATGAGAACAAAAAAGAAAATTATTTGAAATTTTAATTTTTACTTTTTTACTTTTCCTTTTATATATCCTCTATTTCTCTGACTTTTCTTGCGCATTACGTGTGTGAATATGCTTTCTATATATATATACTAGATTGTAAAATGCAAGAGAAACATATCCTCAAATGCCAAATTTATTCACAAGAACCAATATAAATCTAACGATTAATAGTTTTAAAAAAATATGAAATAATTTGCAACACTACTGCTAGAAGGGGCCAATTATACCCACAACTCACCAAAAAGAAGCAGATTAATAATATCAAATTGACAAATAAAGTCCATCTATATCGAAATACATAAGAAAACTGATTTAAAAACTAAATAATAATTATCAGTAATGTAATATTTTAAATAAATTTAAATTATGTTATTAAACACTTAGGTTTTACTGTTTTTGATGTTTGTCGAAACATTAATATAGAGAAAACATTAAATTAAAAAAAAAAAAAAAAGAAAAATTAACATGTCATAAAATATTGAAAAATATATATTTATATATATATTTTTTTTTTTTTTCTGTTATACAACATTAACATATATGAGTTTGAAATGGACACTATTCCTGTGACGTCACAGTAAGGAAAAATCCCCGAACACGTGGCCGATATTTTGCAAACAAATCAGATTCAAGATGCCATTTTATTGTTACGCATAACATTTTCCTAAATATTTCTAAAGTGAAACTTAATAATAATGTTCAAACAAGAACAAAAGAGAAATGTAAACAACTGAATCGAATGATAAAGTTAAGACTATTCCATATCGTAAAATTACAGAACATTTTATGTATACACACACACACATACATATATATAATGAATAAAAGATTAATAAGAACATTTTATACACACACATATATATACAGACATCAAAGCTTAAATAATTAGAATTTCAATCACTTTAATAAAGGAATTTATTAAATGGAACATCCATTTAAATTTGTTAACATCGCCACAGTTCACATGGCAACTTTTAATATTACATATGTTGATTAATATTAAAGTATATTACTAAAACTGGATTAAAAACAAAACAGAGGTACCACTATATCACTCTTACTTCAATTTCATATAATCTGTAACTCAAATAATATTGCAAGGTAAAACTTTGCAAGCCACAATGCTTTGCTATGGTGGAATTGAGGATTGTTTGCCTAACCAGCTGATATTCTTGTATAGCCTCGAACCCAAAGTGGGAATATGGTCCATTTAGTACCTAGATGACAGAGTTCACTCACTGTCATTGTAAGAATCCTTCGTATCCTAAATACAGTTTTTTTTTTTTTTTTTTTGGAAATATATTCGTTATTTCATTGCCGTGGGCGTAGCGCGGGTTACCAGTGAAAACTAATTGTCCTGGAGATAAAAAAGTTCATATTGAATTATCATCTCAAACCCCTAACTACAATTATGTATAAAAATCGTTCAAGCAGTTGCCTGGAAAGCAATGTTCCTGCTACATTTTGTTTCAGGCAAAATACGAGTTATTGAGGATTGTTCATTTTCCTGGAGAAAAAACATACCAGATCAGTCTCAAAAAATTCCTTAACACCCCCTTTTTTGTTAAAAAAAAAAAAAAAAAAAAAAAAAAAAAAAAATCATATGCCAGCGATGTCTAAGAAAACCGAATTTCTGCCGTGTTTTTTCCGCGGATAAAATTCGAATTACAAGTTAGCGCAAATTTTTCTGTAGTTGAACGTTTTTTTAAATCGAAATGTCATCTCAAAAACACACTAATTCTAATCATTCAAACAGCTTCCTAGAAAATCATATTTCTGCTATATTTTGTTCCAGGCAATCCATGTGTCCCCAGCAACGCTAATTTTCCTGGAGAAAACGATAAGACAGATCGGTTTTTCATCTTAAATAAGCCTCTAATCATATTGCTTATTTCAAAATCATTCCAGCGATTTCCAAGAAAACCAACTTTCTGCCGTATTTTTTTCGTATGTAGTGCGAGTTACCAGCGAACGCTAATCATATAGAAGATGAGAGTATTTCCGATCATAATCTCATTTCAAAAAGACATTAACTCTAAATTTTTATCAAAATCATTTGAATACTTCAAAAAAAAAAAACTATTTTTCTGCCATTTTTTTCTCTGAGCAGAGCACAGGTTACCGGTTAGTTTTAATTGTTATAAAGAAGAGGGCAATTCAGACTGAATTGTAAACTCAAAAATCTATTCTATTTTAGAAAGTCTTTATTTATCAACCTTGATTAATTTTAGAAAATCTGGAGTGGAAGGATGATTTTTTTATACCAACTATGTGAAATATTCCAGAGCCGGGAATCGAACCCGGGCCTTCCGCTTAACGCGCGTTTGCTCTAACACTGAGCTACACTGTGTGATAACCAGCTAAGCATTTCTCACATAATTTCACTTGCAAGGTCACCGAGTCTGCAAACGCAGCTATATCAAGTGACATAATTAATCGTGGCATAACTCCAATAGACCACGAAATTTTAGTTTAGAAAGTCTTTATTTATCAACCTTAATTAATTTTAGAAAATTTGGAGTGGAAGGATGATTTTTTTATACCAACTATGTGAAAAATTCCAGAGCCGGGAATCGTTAAGCGGAAGGCTTGGGTTCGATTCCCGGCTCTGGAATTTTTCACATAGTTGGTATAAAAAAAATCCTCCTTCCACTCCGAATTTTCTCAAATCTATTCTATATTTTTATTAAAATTTTTCAACTTGTTTCTAAGAAAACCAACTCTCTACTATATTTTCCCACAGGTAGAGTATGGAATAAAAGTTGTCACTAACTTTCGTAAAGAAGAAGATCAGCCAGATAGATCTCCCATTAAAAAAAAAAAAAAAAAAAAAAAGAGAGAGAAAAAAATTAACTTTAAGTTTTTATCAAAATCGTTAGAGCCATTTGCCAGCAAACACAGTTTCTGCCATACTTCGCAACGGGCGAAATAAGGGTTGACAAGTGTGCTAATTTTCCTGGAAATAAATTTAAATCGAATGGATTTGTCATTTCGAGAATCCTCAATCCTAAGTGCTAATCAAAATCGCTAGTTCGAATTCTGAAAAAAAAAATCACGTTTCTGTGATATTTTGTAATGGGTGAATTGAGAATTAGCAGTGAACACAAATTTTCCTAAAAATAAGGCTAATTTCAATCGATTTAGAAAAAAAAAAAAAAAAAAAAAAAAAAAAAAAAAAGATACAAATACTTTTTAGAGATAATTTTTCCTTTTAGAGAAAAAAAAAAAAAAGAGAAAAGAAAAACTAAATTTTGGATCTGCAGAAAAACACTATTAGGACGTATAGATTTGACTAAAAACTTAGTCATATAAGACATATAATGGTATAGCTTTAAATAACAATGTGCATATTTTCTTAGATGTTTATTTATCTTTTTTTTTTTTTTTTTGCTAGAAATATGCTACATAAAATTAATCAAAAAATTAAAAATTGCTTTTTATATAACATTTTCTTATTCCTAACAATATATATATATTTCTTAAAACAGATCTCTCTCTCTTTCTCCACGCATTCACACGCACACATACACGCAAGGAAAAAAGTAGCACTTCTTACTTTGTTGAAATCTTTTTAATATATTACAAAAACTTATTTTTATTTTTTTTTCTAATTCACTAACCCATTTTATTTAATTTATTTTACTTTTTTTTTTTTTTTTTTTTTAATATTATTTGGCTTAAACTGTAATAATATTTACTTTCTGGAAATAAAAGATAAACATGTTTCTATTTTAATGTTTAATAAAATTATGCAACTTTAGTTGCATTTGTGTTTCACTGAACGCTTATTAAATTTAAACCTTTTGAAAAAGATTGATGGTCTCTCATTAACAACAACTTTGAGATTGAATTTTAGCAAACTTAAATTACTTTCTACAAACCAATTTCCTTCAAAACATAATTCAGGAATTTCGTTAAAATGAATTTAGATGTAAATTGATATGCATTGCATATGTATTTAATAGAATTAATACTTATATACGAGTGACTTATAAATAAAATTCCAAAATAAATATTAAATTATATTCTGTTATAGCACGTGATAGAAACTAGGATCAATAAAGCCATCCAACATTAAACACTTATTCAATTTTTATAAACATTTAACGTCGCGTTTGTATTAATCCATTTATTGAGAAAATATGCATCGAATTTAATTTCAAGATAAATAAATAATATTAATAAAATCCTTCCAATTACTTTTAAGCAAGTAATAAAAAAGTGAAATCTTGTATAATGTTAATTTCTTGCAGCGTCATTGCAAAAATATTCTATCATCTCTCTATATATAAATGGTTAAGAGGGTATTTTCCTGCAAGTCCGCAACAAAACGATAGGAACAAAGTTTTTTTTTTTTTTTTTTAATGTGAGTATTTTGAAAATGATTCAAATATTTAATATGTTTTTGATATGATAATATTTTGTTATGATAATAAATGATCAACACAATTTAGATAATGTTATTTTATGAAAAATCTAAAAAAACCCTTTGTTCCTATCTTTTTGTCGCGGAGTGTCGTATTAAATTAAAACAAGTTTAGTCTTAAAAAATTTCTAAATGAGTCTTAAAACAAAAATTAGTCCGGGAATAGTGTTATGTTATGATAATAATAAATGATAAGCACAATTTAGATAATGTTATTTTATGAAAAATCAAAGAAAAAACCCTTTGTATCTATCTTTTTGTCCCGGGGTGTATATTATTATTCAACTTGATTTAAGTTAATATATCTGCGCAAAAAGTAAATATATGTGCGACGAATGAAAAATCATAAAATGACTATCCAAATTATGAAACAATAATTAATAGTAGGCAAATAAAATTTTCACGGATCATTTAGAGTGACATAAACTGTCACTAAAAAGCAGAAATCATTCCAAGAAACCACAAAAATTATACGTGCCATTTTATTAGCTGTCCTCAAATGAGGACACTGGGCGCTAATGGGTTGAAAAAAATAACACATATAATAAAGCTAAGAATGAAAATGACGCTACTTTTGATCTGTTATATTTAATATGAAGCTTTTTACTTCCTTATACAAAGTATAAGGAAGTATAGTAATCCCGATTTGCGAAATGGATTTTGCATTTCAGATTGCTCGAAAACGAATGATTGGTGAATGTTGCCAATTTATACGTGTGACAGTCATGATGTCTAGTTGTACACCTGCAAGTGTCGTCTTAACACGAGCTCTCGTTTTAGAGATATAAGCGACTTTACATGATTTTTCGTGACGTCTGTATGTATGTGTGTCTGTGTGTGTGTGTATGTCGCATAACTCAAAAACGGTTGGACGTAGAAAGTTGCGAATTGGTACATAGGTTTGTTATAACATCTAGTTGCGCACCTCCCCTTTTGGACTTTGTATGATTTTCCATTTTGGAGATATTTAGGAAAATTAGGTTCATAATGGCAAAACGTATCAAAAAACGGCAATAACTCAAAAACGGTTTGAACAAATCTTGCAATTTAACTGACTTCCCGACTAGCTAGACATTTGAAACTTTCAGAAAAGTTTAGAACACGTTGACAATGAATTTTTTTAAATATTTTAGCCAGCTGTTTCTAATACCTGCTGCCTTCAGCAGCGTTTATGTGATTCAACAGAAAATTTATTTAACTAACTTCTCGACTAGCTAGACATTTGAAACTTTCAGACTAGATCAGAACACGGTGAAAATGCATTTTTTTAACACTTTTAGCCAACTGTTTAGGGTCCCTGCTGTGTTCGGCAGCGTTACCAGTACAAATCTTGCAATCGATTTTTAACTAACTTCCCGACTAGCTAGACATTTAAAACTTCCGGAAAAACTCAGAACATGGTGACAATGCATTTTAAAAATATTTTTAGCCAATTGTTTCAGATCACTGCTGCCTTCGACAGCGTTTATATTATTCAGCAGAAAATTTATTTAACTAACTTCCCGACTAGCTAGACATTTGAAACTTTCAGAATAATTCAGAACACGGTGACGATGCATTTTTTTAATACTTTTAGCCATTTTTTTCGGGTCATTGCTGCCTTCGTCAGCGTTACCAGTACAAATCTTGCATCGGTTTTTAACTAACTTTCAGAAAAGCTCAGAACACGGTGATAATTCATTTTTTTTAAATATTTTTAGCCAACTGTTTCGGGTCCAATGTCAATGTTTTTTAACGTCATGTATATTTCTAAAAGTGTATAAGGAAGTCATGTGGTGCCCACATCAGATTTTACTTAAAATACACTTGAGTTAAAATATTGTATTATCAATTAATATTACATTTAAGTAAATAACTGGTTGTATTGTTTAAATAAACAATTAATAGTACTTTAGTAAATACTGTAGTTAGAAAGATTTTAGACAAACGCTTCTCCAGTGAGAAGATAATGCACTTATTTTTCTAAAAAAAAAAATAATAGTAAAATTTTCTAATTATCTCTGAATATGTTTAAATTGCTGAAGTACTCATTAATTTAATGTATTCACAAATATCATTATTTTAAACACAAGATTAAATGGGATGCGTTTGTCTATAAGAGAAATCTAAGCTAAGCTAAGATCATTTCCTTTCCACAAAATCGAATAGATTAACTATTATTTCATATAACAGAGTCCAATTATATCCCAATTTGCAACTAAATCTAAGTGCTAATTACATTACATAGAATTCTTATGAGAGAAAATTATATTTATCTAAAGATAAGAATATCTTGACGAAATGAAATGACAGTTTCTTGTCGTTATTTTACGATTCATTTGAAGAGTATCACATTCATATTAATTAATATTTTCAACAACCAGAAAAATATGTTTAATACTCAGAGGGTTTATCCTGAATATGAGAGTTGAAAGTATTTTAATAAGTATAGCCTGTATAGAAATTCCTTCTAAGTTTTCGCATAATTTCAGACATTGCAAAACATTTTTGCTGGGATTTAATTGACTTTATATATCGTAGGAGGATATTCTAACAATAATAAGTGTGTAAATAACATCGTTTTACTTTCATAATCCTTAGGTTAAAACTTCTAAAATTATGAACATTTCCCCTTCTCCGAGACATTAATGGTTTTACATAATTATTAAATATGTATTATTTATTTTTGTTTCCATTATTGTGTATGCATGTACAGTCGGTAACAAAAGTGTCCGAACACTAGCACAAATTCCTATGTAAAAAAAGTACACTTCCTACGGTTTTGTTAAATAAATCCTTATTGAATCATGTTTTTACACTGACTAAGAACAGGATTCGACAAGGATTTATTTAACAAAACAGTACGAAGTGTACTTTTTTTTACATAGGAATTTTTGCTAGTGTTCGGACACTTTTGTTACCGACTGTAGCACAAATATATTTTCCATATAATGCAGAATTTACTTGAAGCTAGCTTCTGTTTAATTTTATTGGTATCAGTTTGTGTTACCGTATGTGATAGCATGTTTTTAAAAGAAAAAGACTTTTATAAAGATAAAAGGTCATTTTTATTAGTTTTTTATAATTCTCCCAAATACTTCCTTGTTATAGTAGTCGTACAGTCGGTAACAAAAGTGTCCAAACACTAGCAAAAATTCTTATGTAAAAAAGGTACACTTCATACAGTTTTGTTAAATAAATCCTTGTCGAATCCTGTTCTTAGTGTAAGAACAGGATTCGATAAGGATTTATTTAACAAAACCGTATGAAGTGTACCTTTTTTACATAGGAATTTTTACTAGTATTCGGACATTTTTGTTACCGACTGTACCATCTAACCACACACTCATATAATATATACAAAACTGCAAATACAGTACATCTCGTTTCAAAAGTCTCACCCGCAGAACTCCTTCCAGTTTGTTCATAAAATATAATTATTCATTTTTATTAAATGGGTGTAATCTATATAAATAAAGAGAAGTGTCTGTGTGTGTGTCTCTGCGCTCTGGTACTCACACTACTGATCGCAGAGCTTCCAAATTTGGCATATAGATACCAGGGACCCTGCAGGTGTGCACCTCATCGAGATTTTTACGAATTTCGAATTTGAATTTTTTAAATTAATGTTTTTTCGATTTTAAATATTGGCTTCAATGTTTAATTTTTCATGAATTTATTTTTCGATTGTTATCTTCTGCGTGTTCTGTTCTGCAACGAGTGTCGAGTGTTCGAGTGTTCTGTTCTGCAACGGCTATTATGGAATTCATTTTTTATTTAATACATTCATTTGAAGGCGATTTTTTTTTCTTTTTTTTTTTTTTTTATTATTATTATATTTATTGGAAATCAAATGGTAATGCAATAGAAATAAATTGTTACGTTTATGTATAAATTTTATACTATAACAACTTTTTATTTTTCATTTATTTTTAATTAATTCCTTTAAAAGATTTTTTTTTTATTATTATTATTATTATTATTATTATTTATAATATTTATTGGGTGAAAAAATGGTAGTTTATAGTAGAAAGGATAAACTGATTAAAATTCGTTTTTCATGTATTTAATTCCTTTTAAAAGAAAATCTACTTTTTTATTTTATTTTATTGCACTAATCGGAATCAAATCGTAATATAGTGTAAATAACGGGGGGTTATAAAACACATGGTTCAAAAACTAAAATATATAATAGATGCTGAGATACAGTCATCTTTAAAATCGTAGTTCTTAAATAACAGAAAATCCGCAAGTCGTCGATAAATACCCAGATTGAAGTGCCCGGGAAAGACCTTTCTATAGACAGTGGGAAACTGGACCCTCTGCAGTACGGGTAGAAAAAAGCTGCCTTAGGCAACGGGTACCCGAAGAAGCGAGATCTAAAGCGATTTCAGTGTTTATTTTATTTATTATTATTATTATTTTAAGTTTTTATTTGTAATGTGATGTAAAAAATAAATACTGATCCAATTCTTTTGAAAATTCATTTAAATATAGTGACCAGCAAAGCGGGTGTAGCCTACTAGTAAACAAATAAATTTGTATATATTATTGTTTTGTGCTAATAATTCCGGTAATTTTAATGATATTGATACTACAAATAACAATCGTTTTTTGTGATAATTATTGCATAAACACATTTAAATGTTCATGCAACTTAAATATACCAGTATTCTGTAATTTTCCAATATATAATTCAGTTTGTGCAAAATTTAATTTATATGGAGACAAAACAGGTAACAGATAAATTCATAATTTTGATAATGACAGAAAAATATAAAGATAAAAAGGCATCAAAAGTCAGCAGTTATAGTAATATACTCATCAGAGAATAAAAAGTTAATTTTTTCCATAGTTGAATGTAAACTAAAAAGTGATTTAACATCCAAAGAAATCATAGTACAGTTAGAGGGAGAGAGGCTTTTTAACCCTATGAAGCAGATTTCTCATCAAACATAATTTTTACACTCTTTTGATAGTTTTAAGTTATTTTAGATCTAAATAAGTGGAAAATGTTATATTTAAAATTTTAATTAATTTTGGTTCTAAAATATAGAGTGGGGCACCGGTGTCCCTTTCTGCGTGTAGGTAAATTCATCATGGGACACGGGCGTCCCATGAATAAATATTTTTACACATTGCACTTATTTACAATTACTTAGATATAGGTGTAGCAACAATTCATTACTGATCTTTTTTAAATAATCAAATTTAATTAGAAATAAATTTTTGAAATTGGTTGATAAAAATTTTTCAAACTACTTTTATTTAACATTTTTATTTTAGTAAAATATTTACTCTGATAATCTAATAATTTTTTATAGTAACTACTAGACTGTCTTTTATAATAAAAAAACTATCATATAATAATAATATTTGTAATAAGAGCGTCAAAAAATAAATAAGCAAAAGGGACACTGGTGTCCCATCTGCGTCAGAGTTAAGTGTGTCCCCAAAGTCATACGACTTTTTTATAGTATGAAGGTTAGTAGTAGTTAGATGAGAAAGAGATCTTGAAAGAAATCGAGCAAGATTATAAGAAGAAGCCTTACCAATATTCGGCACAACAGGCCGAAAGCAGAGAGTGGGCTTATGAACTTTCGGAAGTGCATAGAAACGAGCACAGTTAGCAACAAAAGGAATTACCATGCATTTTGTATGATCATTAAGGATAACAGAATTTTTAACATGGTATTTAACTTGATCAAGATGATCATTAGATGGATTTCCACTAAATCGTCCATAAAAGCGTAACCTTACTCCTTCTCAAAAATACGCTCTCTCTGATTTAATCTCCGCCCCCGATTTAATATTCACAAGAGCTGATAAAGGGGGACAAACTGTTCTACTCAACAAATCGAATTACATTTCCCATGTTGTGTCCTTGCTTATTTTATGTCCCTTTTCAAAACTTAAGAAAGATCCATCGAATGATCATCTTGATCAAGTTAAATACCAAGTTAAAAATTATTTTATCCTTATTGATCATACAAAACGCATGGTAATTCCTTCTGTTGCTAACTGTGCTCATTTCTATGCACAACCGAAAGTTCATAAGCCCACTCTCTGCTTTCGGACTATTGTGTGTAATATTAATAAGGCTTCTTATAATCTTGCTCGATTTCTTTCAAGATATCTTTCTCATCTGACTACTACTAACCTTCATACTGTAAAAAACTCGTATAACTTTGTGGACAAACTTAAGTGCATCGCTACCTCTAGCTATACTATCATACTTGCCAACCATCTCATTAATAACCGTACAATTGTTAATGCCCTCTGAAAAAACACCCCTTTTCTCACACCACTATATTTTTAGAGTTATTCTCTCCAAATGTTGTTACAATTAAATAAGACTAAAATTACTCTAAAAATTTATTGGTGTGAAAAAAAAGGCGGGTACTAAAAATTGTACGGTTCATAATGAGATGGTTGGCAAGTATGTACTATGATTTCTTTGGATGTTAAATCACTTTTTACTAACGTTCCTGTTCAAGGTGCTCTGGTTTGCTTAGAAAGAAGGCTACGTGAATTCCATTATTCTTCAACTGAAATAGAGGATCTTGTAAATTTAGCCCATTTGTTTATCAGACAAACTGCTTTCATCTTTAATGGTACCTATTATTCCCAAAATGAGGGTATGGCAAAGGGCAGTCCTCTCTCCCCTTTGCTTTGCGATATTTATATTCACTATTTTGAAGAAACAATCTTTGGTGTGTATAAATTTCCCCATTGGTTTAGTAGTCCAGTCAAAATAGGAAAAATAGAAGAAAAAAATCGTGTAGTTTTGAAATTTTGCATACTCATAGCCGAGGGGGTCCTGAACCTGAACAACACACTAAAAGTCCCCGCCCGTGGGAGGTGAGCGGGGGGCAGGGGGGGCAATTAAGGGGTGCAATTTTCAGTTTTTATTAAATATCTTAAAAACTATCGCATTTAGAGAAAAAATGTCAATTACAAAATTAATCTACGTAAAATTTCCTACAAAAAGGTATATCACATTTTGTTTGTACGATCATTAGTTTAGAAGATATAGGGAGATGAAATAACACATTTTCTTGAAAAATTCTTTTTTGCAATAGTAAAATCAACTAAAGTGTGCAATTAAAAGGGTTCTTGTCAAATATTTTCTAATGTAAAAAACAAATATATACATAGGGAATATGCAAGGATAATACAGCATGTTTTGTAAGTTTTATATAATTTTAAGGCTAGTAGGCGCAAGTGGCGGTTTGAGTAAAAATCTGGATAAGTCCAAACAAAATAGGAAAAATAGAAAAAAAAAATCGTGTAGTTTTGAAGTTTTGCACACTCATAGCCAAGAGGGTACTGAACAACATACTAAAAGTCCCCGCCCGTGGGGGGTGAGCGGGGGGCATTTAAAGGGGGCAATTTTCAGTTTTTATTACATATCTTAAAAACTATCGCATTTAGAGAAAAAATGTCAATTACAAAATTAATCTACGCAAAATTTCCTACAAAAATGTATATTACATTTTGTTTTTACGATCATTAGTTTAGAAGATATAGGGAGATGAAATAACACATTTTCTTGAAAAATTCTTTTTTGCAATAGTAAAATCAACTAAAGTGTGCAATTAAAAGGTTTCTTGTCAAATATTTTCTAATGTAAAAAACAAATATATACATAGGGAATATGCAAGGATAATACAGCATGTTTTGTAAGTTTTAAATAATTTTAAGGCTAGCAGGCGGAAGTGGAGATTTGAGTAAAAATCTAGATAACGAAGACCCAAATCCGATCAACATTAAAAAAAAAAAAATCTGGAGTGACTCCACTCGACTTTCCGAACATTGAGTAATTAACAGTTTTGTAGATAAAGTAAAGAAAGAGTAGTTGTTAAACAAACAAAAGAGAGAAAACCATAATAGAGTGTTTGAGTATTTTTCTCCATCTATTACACGTTGTTTTATTTAACGCTACTGAACTTTGAGCCCATAGATCATAATGACAAAGAAATTTTCGTTGTGTCCCTGTAAAAACCTATAAATGTTAGATTCACCAAAATGCTTATAGTTAGTGCAACAGTGATTTATAATACTCATATAAATTTTCAGCTGAATTCAATAAGGCGTTTAGATGCTATCGTACTTTTAAAAATTTAGTCCCATAGGCCATAATGATAAAGAATTTTTCTTTGTGTCCCTGTAAAAAAACTGTAAGTGCTAGATTCACCAAAATCTATACAGTTAGTTCAACTGTGATCTATAACATGTGTACAATTTTTTTGCTAGGATTAATAAGGCGTTTAGACACTATCACATTTTTAAAAATTTGGCCCCATAGGCATAATGATAAAGAATTTTTCTTTGTGTCCCTGTAAAAAAACTATAATTGCTAGATTCTCCAAAATCTATACAGATTGCGTATTTGTGATCTATAATATGTGTATAAAATTTTTGCTCAATTGAATAAGGCGTTTAGATGCTATCGCACTTTTAAGATTTTGCTCCCATAGGCCATAATGATAAAGAATTTTTCTTTGTGTCCCTGTAAAAAAACTATAAGTGCTAGATTCACCAAAATCTATAGGGTTCGTACTATGGTGATTTACAACATGCGTACCAACTTTCAGGTTAATCGAACGAAGCGTTTAGACGCTAGCGTGTTCACCCACAGACATACACACATACACACATACATACACACATACACACACACATACATATATCATCGTAAAAATAGTGAAAACGGACTCAGGGGACCTCAAAACGTATAGAAACATCAAAATCTCGAATTCGGATTTTTGACATGATTACAATACTTTCCTCACTATAGTGTTCGGAAAGTAAAAATCGTGTAGCTTAGAAATTGAGCACAGTTATAAAGTTAAATGCTCTGAATAACATACTAAAAGTCCCTAACCATGGGGGGGGGGGCATTTAAAGGGGGCACATTTCAGTTTTTATTAAGTACATTTAGAGAAAAAAAATCTCAATTGCAAAATTAATCTACGTGAAATCTCCTAAAAAAATTGTATATTCTATTTTGTTTGTATGATCAATAGTTAGAAGATATAGGGGAACGAAATAACACATTTTCTTGAAAAATTCTTTTTTTTTTTTTTTTTTTTTTTTTTTTTGCAATAGTAAAATCAACTAAATTGTGGAATTAAAAGGGTTCTGATAAAATATTTTCTAATGTACAAAACAAATATATGCATAGGGAATATGTAAGGATAATACAGCATGTTTTGTACGTTTTAAATAATTTTAAGGTTAGTAGGCGCAAGTGGTGTTTTGGTAAAAATCCAGATAACGAAGACCCAAAACTGATCAACATTAAAAAAAAATCTTATATCTTTGAGACTTTTTTCTCTAAATGCGATAGTTTTCAAGATACTTAATAAAAACTGAAATGTGCCCCCTTTAAATGCCCCCCCCCCATGGTTAGGGACTTTTAGTATGTTATTCAGGGCACTTAACTTTATAACTGTGCTCAATTTCTAAGCTACACGATTTTTTTTTTTAATGTTGATCGGTTTTGGGTCTTCGTTATCTAGATTTTTACTCAAACAGCCACTTGCGCCTACTAGCCTTAAAATTATTTAAAACTTACAAAACATGCTGTATTATCCTTGCATATTCCCTATGTATATATTTGTTTTGTACATTAGAAAATATTTTATCAGAACCCTTTTAATTCCACAATTTAGTTGATTTTACTATTGCAAAAAAAAAAAAAAAAAAAAACTATCGCATTTTTCTCTAAATGCGATAGTTTTTAAGATATGTAATAAAAACTGAAAATTGCCCCCTTAAATTCCCCCCTGCCCCCCCGCTCACCCCCACGGGCAGGGACTTTTAGTATGTTGTTCAGGACCCTCTCGGCTATGAGTGTGCAAATCTTCAAAACTACACGATTTTTTTTTTCAATTTTTTCTATTTTGACTGGACTTATCCAGATTTTTACTCAAACCACCACTTGCGTCTACTAGCCTTAAAATTATTTAAAACTTACAAAACATGCTGTATTATCCTTGCATATTCCCTATGTATATATTTGTTTTTTACATTAGAAAATATTTGACAAGAACCCTTTTAATTGCACACTTTAGTTGATTTTACTATTGCAAAAAAGAATTTTTCAAGAAAATGTGTTATTTCATCTCCCTATATCTTCTAAACTAATGATCGTACAAACAAAATGTAACATACCTTTTTGTAGGAAATTTTACGTAAATTAATTTTGTAATTGACATTTTTTCTCTAAATGCGATAGTTTTTAAGATATTTAATAAAAACTGAAAATTGCCCCCCTTAAATGCCCCCTGCCCCCCGCTCACCCCCCACGGACGGGGACTTTTAGTATGTTGTTCAGGACCTATCGGCTATGAGTATGTAAAATTTCAAAACTACACGATTTTTTTTCCTCTATTCGTCAAATTTTGGCCTTCGTTGCCTGGACTATAGGTATGTGGATGACACTTTCGTTCTTGTTTCCCCTGATGTCGATTTGTCCAGTTTACTTTCTTTGGTCAATTCGAGTGATCCATGCATTCAATTCACTTTTGAGATTGAAAAGGATTGCTCTTTGCCTTTCCTTGACATTTTTATGAATAAAGACAAGGATCGTTTCTCATCTCAACTACTGTTTTTACTGTTTCTTTTTTGGCTCTCTCTTCCGTCGCATGCTCTCTAGAACCATGCCCCTCAATAGAAGATGTCTGCTTTTTATACTTATGTTTTCCGTGCCTTAAACATTTGTTCTGATCCGTCTAATCTTTCAAAAGAAATTATTTAAAATATCTTGCTCTCTCTCGTGGCTATAACTCCTCTATTACCGATAAAGCTTTATATAAACTTAAGAATCCTAAACGTTCTGCTCCCAATTTGAACGATCACAGTCTTATCCCAGTTGTTTTACCTTTTTATTCTTCACTCTCTTTTAAAATCTCTAAAATTCTTTCACCGTTTGGTTTTAAAGTCATTTACAAACCCTTCAAAAAAATTAAATTATCTTCTCTTAAAGATCCCATTCCTACCGAAAACCGTTCTGGCATTTATTTAATTCCATATTCGTTGTGCAATTTAGGTTATATTGGTCAAACTAGAAGACGTTTGAAGTACAGAATAAATGAGCACCGTCGGAATGTTCGTAATGAAGAGATTTCCAAATCTTCTATTGCTTCCCACTGCTGGGTTCATGGTCATTGTTTTGATTTTTCCAAAACTAACATAATTTCATCTCCTGTCTGTTCTTCCCATTTGGATATCCATGAAGCTTTTTACATATTTAAAAATTTAAAAAATCTTGTTAATGATATTTCTTCCACTCCATTCTTTTCTGATGCTTAGAAATTACTTCCGTAACTTGGATTTTGTTTAATTTTGGTATTTTTTAGATTTTGTTAATCTTTTAATCTTATTTAATTTTCTTGTCTTATTTTATAATTCTACTCACACCAGTATTTATATTTACATTCGACTTTATATGGTTTTGCTTTTCATTGGTTTTGTTTCTTCTCAATCAATCTCACTCCTCTTTACATCTGTTTCTCACACTCTCTGTTCCAATTTCGTATTGGTAGTCGCGTTCACGTAACCTGCCTCTCTTCGCCATTGTCTTAAGCTTGATAATGTTTCTCCAATCACTCACCAACAGGGCGTAAAGTTCCTTTGAACTAGGAAGCCCAGAAGAACATCCTCCGTTTCTGTTTAATTGGTTTTGTGCATTGCCACTTTCACTGCAACACTCGTGACTACTTTATTCGCCTGAAGAAGTGCCGTAAGCTCTTTCGACCCTGAAACACTTGTTACGAGATTATTGCATTTTACGATGTTTATTCAAAGTTTTGTAATTAATAATTTAAAACGCCAATTCTCTGGTGCTTTTTTATTAATTCTGTTGCTCCTTTGGGCTTCTAGCACCAAGTAAGTAGTTTTGCGAGTGCTTCCTTTCTCTTTTTACTGTTTTAATTTCATGCTCGTTTCTTCTCATTTTTGAGCCTTCCATTTCGTATTTTTATTTTATTGACTGAGTTCGTCAGAGATTAATCGTTTGAAACGTTCTCACTTTCTCAATCATTTAAATTTTTTTCTTAGATGCAAGCGTCCTTGGATAATTCTTAAGTTTATAGACATTAAGTACATTCTTCCTGCTTCTTTTCACATTAAAAATGCTTTAAATAGGAGCAAGTTTGCCATTCTTAGAGCTGTTATTCAGGATATTTGGTAGTCTCTCTCGTCTACTAAGTCAGAATTATATACTTTACATCTGTTTCTTACCAATTCTGTTCGTGATTTCTCTTCTTTTGAGAAAAGAAATTTTGCATATGTTGGGTTTCAGTCTTCTCGTCATCAAACTAACTTAAATAAGGAACTTAATTCTCTTCTTAAAAGTAATTCCGTTACTCCACCTCTTCTGTTTCTCCTCTCGTTCAGAATATTGCTGTTAATCTCTCTTCGCACATTCTGACTGATACTCGACGTGACATGCTCAATTTATGTTCAGCTTTAATAGCTGGTATACATCAGGTGTCGGGTATGAACCCAGGACGCATTCATCATGAAGCCATTCGTAAAAAGGTTTTCCATTACATAAGCACACAGCATAAACAAAACTGGCCAAATTGCTTTGCACACATTTTAAATAAATATTTAAATGATTTTTTACAAATTAAAGAAAAACTTTCTATAAAACGTGTTATTTAAAAAGCTTAAATGTTGACGATTATGACATATGATACAGATTTTACATTTAAACAAAATAAGAAATTTTAAGATTAAACGGAAAACAAAAGGAATTTATTTTAAATTTGGTTAAATAATTTTATTCCTTTTAAATTACAAGTAAAACATACAACTAAAAATATATACAAAATATCAAAAAAAGCACAAGCAAAAATTAAATAAATGGTAAAATGCTCAATGATTTTTTTTTTTTTTTTCAGCTAAATAAATTTTAAAAGAAACTTTAGTCAAACTGATTTGTATGAATTTTAAATCATTATACATTTGATTTTGTGGATTATTATTCAAAAATAATAATAATAATTGATTTGCTTAACTATTTTACATTCGTTTGATTTACAAGTAAAGACTAACTAACAGTACATATCATGAAAACACAAGAATAAAAGAACTTAATGATAAAATACCCACATAAGAAATTCTGCATTCTATTAGTTAATAAATAACTTTAATTCTTACATATTTCATTATATATGAATGCAATTTTATTTAAAGTAATAGTTTTCAAGTTTTTAAAGGTATTAATAGTCTGATTCATAATAGTACAGTAGGGAACCAATTATCCAGAATCGTTTTTACGAGACTATTCTGGATAACTGGTTTTTCCGGATAACTGGTTGCTCATTAAGCAAACATTATTAATCGGAATTATTGCATATAGTTCTCATTTAAAATAACTATTTTAAACCAAAAATTAATATTTTTTATCAATTAATCAAATTTAAATAATTAACCTGATTTTAATTTTTTTTAATTAAAGTATTAAAATAATTTTTAATCAAGATAAGTTATTAATAAAAATTTAAAATGTGAAAAAAAAAAAAAAATCTTTGAAACTTAATTTTTCATAAAAATGAAAAACTGCCCAAATCCAAGTGTTTTTAAACATGATTAACCAGTGGTTTTAAAGCATTGAATATTACTAAAGATGAAAAAAATTATGACCTGATTTTACATACTTTTCTTTTTATTTCTTATGAAAATTAATTTTTAATGTCCATGAGAGTGCAAAATATTCATAATATTTTAAAAGTAATTTGGTTTTAATTAATAACTCCCTCCCCCCCCCTCCAATAAATAAATGAATAAATAAAATTCGGAACAAGACCAATTACTCCATTTCACCCAATCCAATCTAGATAAATAAAATTACCACCTTTATTATATTGTGTAGTGGTGCTATCTATCCACATTTTTCAAAACTAAAAGCTATCTTTTCAGTGTACATTGTACATTATGACGTTTAACTTATATTCCCTGTCAAATACATAAATACTACTTTTAAATAAATGTAACAAAATTAAATGGAATTGTTATTTATTAAATATTTCTTTTACTTTTAATTGTTTCAGATATGTTAAACCATTATTATTATTTAAAAAAAAAAAAAAAAAAAAAGTAATTTTTTTTTTTTTTTTATGCATTGGAAATATAATACCGGATAACTGGATTCCGGATAAACGGTTCCATACTGTATTTCATGATTTTTTATTGATTTATTTTTTATGAAAAATAATTAAATGTTAAAATAAAGCATTTCTCAAAAAATAGAGAAAAATCACATCTCAATCTCAAATACCTTAAGCAAAATTTATGATCCATTACCTCAAGTACGAATACAAAGTAGTAATACCTAAAGTACAAAAATGGCCCTCATAATGGCCTCTATAACAGAAAAGTACTACAAGTATTACAAATGTACTGTAAAAAGAACAATACTATATTATATGTATCGGTCATTACCAAAGTGGTGTAACTCCTTTTTTTACTTCCATTACCCGACTACCGTAGGTAATGGAAGTATTGTATTCGGTTCAAAAATTCTATATCGAGATTTCACCTGATTTACATGTTTTAAGGACTCCTGATTTTTGGCAATTGGTCAGTGTGTATATATGTAGGGAATTTTCTGGTTGTTTATATCTCAGAAACTAATAAAGATTGAACTACGAAACTTTAGACTTGAAACAAGTCTAGTGTACAGATAAATTTTCTAAATTTTGGTAAAAATTGGAAAACTAAAAGTGGAACATCTGAAACCGGGAAGTCCATATCTCAAGAACGGCTCTAACGATTTTCTTCAAATTTGCTATATAAAACTCTATTAAATATCTTTTTGAACGATATAGTTGGTTAGTTCAGGAAAATTGACAGGTGTCCTGTATAAATAGCTCAATTTCAAGTCCTGCAAGTGCGTTCCTTGCAAAACGCCTGTATGAATTTTTTTCAAACTTGCCACATTAACCCTCTTTTCAATATCCTTTAGCATATAATTGTTGTTTTCGGGTCAACAGTTAATTATGCCAAGCTTTGGTAAAAGTCGGTATCTCAAAAACGGCTCTAACAATTTCCTTGAAAATTATTACATAAACTCATTTTAGATATCCATTTCCCGTGCTTTACTTGGTTATCACAAGAAAATTAATAGTAATCCTGATCAGATAGATCTCGGAAATTGATGTTTCAAAAATAAACAAATAAACTCTACCAATTTTCTTTTCATTTCTTTTCCTTAAAAAAAAAAAAAAAAAAAAAAAAAAAAAAAAAAATCACTGTGTAAACTCTGTTTTATACTTTTACACGTGTATTAACTTTCTCTTACCGAAAAATTTTTAGGTATCTATTTCATTAGGTCAATTCTATGTCTTCTGATAACATTATGCCCGAAAAGTGCATATAATATGTGTAATAGTGGGTAATGGAAGTCTTGTGGTTGTTTTACACCAGATTTTTTTTAATTATATACATTTTTGCTTAATTGTATCATATTTAGCCCTATATTTCATTATAAAAGTGAAGAAACTTCAATAATTGCACTAAAATCTCATAAATGCTATTTCTTGTTTTTTCGAAGAACTAAAACTTCTAAATATTAATTATAAAAGTAAAGTTTATAAGTTACTACAAATTAATTTTCTTATAACTTGTAAATTCTTATAATTCTGATTTGTATTAAACACACACAAAAAAAATTTTTTTCCTACTCACAAATTTGCAAAAAGCTTGTCATTACAAAATCTAGTTACAAGGAAATAATGCACTTTGATAATGAACAACACATATCAGGGCTTGAAAAATCTCAAAATTTTTACATGCCCTGTCGGACATGTTAGTCTAGTGAATACATGCCCAAATTAAATTTTTACATGCCCAAATATCTTATTTAAATGCATATTAATAAAAACATTCATATCTCTAGTGAAAAGAATTTAACAACATTATACCTATATACTGACATTGTTTATTTCAATTGAAGTAAAAGTATTAGACAAGATGCTATATTTAAAATATTATTTTTCATTAAATATTTGTATACTAGATTTTATGTTCAGTAATTTATAAGATTTTATCTTTTAGCGTTGAAGGTAATTTTTTTTTAATATCTACAACTAAATAATTGATCTGATTATTTTGTTAAAAACAAAATTTTATAAATTTCTAAACTTGCACATAAATTATATACTTATACAGAGCACACATTTCAAAATTACTCACTATTATAGTTTCTATGAGAAAATTCTCGATTATTCTCTTCGAAGAGAATATTCTCAGAAAGATTATTCTTGAGAATTTTACAACTCTAGTTTTGCATTAAATATATATATTAATTTCTTATATCAAACAGGGTGATTGGCATTTAAACTCTTCTAAATTCCCTAACTTTTTCCCGACAATATTTCATAATTTTTTCCTGAATCTTACTGTTTATTTCCTATGAAAATTTCCCGACATCTAGCAAAAAATTTAAAATAGCATTAATAATTTAATGATTAACATAGCATTTCCCCCCAAAATTTGGCTAAATTCCCTGATTCTTTGATTTTCCCCGACTGCTAGCCATCATGTCAAATTTATAGCTGATTCTATTATATAATTCATCATTGGCCTGAGTAGGTTTGATCTTTCATTACAATGTGTGTATTACAATTCATCTTTAATTTAGTATTCATGGCTTTATTTACTATATAACTTTTTGGATGAAATTGGTATTAATAATATGCATCTATCTCTTGTACGCTAAATTTTATTATCGGGGGTCGATCCAGGTTTTAATTTTTGGGTCCCTTTTTTGTGAAAAACAAATTATTTTTGTGAAATTTTTATTTATTTATTGTGAAATATAAAATATTTATGTGAAAAAGTAAAATATTGTGTAAAATCTTCAGTTTTTAGAATCACTTTGTGTAATGTTTAATATCAAGTTAATAGAGTTTCGTTGAGCCAAACTAAGGCATTACCTAATTAAAATTAATACTGAAAATATGAAAACATTTAATAAAAGGAACATTTTTATAAAACAAAATCTTGTGAAGGGACTCATTTTATGAATTTGAATTTTGTGAAGGGTCCCTTTTTACAATGTGGAATTTTGTGAAGGGGCCGCAAAAGGGACCCAAATTTTGCCTGGATTGACCCCTGATTATGTTTTACATTTACAATTTTATATGTTATATATTACACGCCTGCATGTAAATAAAATTAGTTTTTGATAATTCAAAAAAGGAAAATTTTTTATTTATTCTTATTTAATGTATTTAGCCGTTTTAGTCTATTTAATGAAATTTAAGATTTTACAGGAGAGATATACATATATATATAAAGAGAAAGATTAAAAAATATATAAGATGTACATATATATAAATAACGATTCTTTTTTACGAACAATAAATGATAAAAATAATTAAGCTATTCTGGCTACGAAAAAATGTTTGCATTCAGGGATCGATTCAGGCAAAATTTGGGTTCGGTTCCTTTTGCAGCCCCTTCAAACAATTCAAATCCATGAAAAGGGACCTTTCACAAAATTCGAAT
The DNA here is from genome assembly GCA_963930645.1 of Salticus scenicus. Lineage (NCBI taxonomy): Eukaryota > Metazoa > Arthropoda > Arachnida > Araneae > Salticidae > Salticus > Salticus scenicus. The sequence continues at coordinate 390,995,334 of OZ005649.1, forward strand.
TCATGAAAAGAAACCCTTCACAAAATTTAATCCATGAAAAAGGACCCTTCACAAAATTCAAATTTATAAAATGAGCCTCTTTACAAGACTTAGTTTTTTCACAAAATAAATAAACATTTCACAAAAAAGGAACCCAAAAATTAAAACCTGGATCAAACCCTAGATTGAAATTCAAGTATTGGGCCAAATACCAAATATACAGTCAAAATTTTGACTGAATATTCTGTATTCAATGCAATTCTATTTTTAACAATTTAAAAGTTTTGTGCTCCCAGAAATTTCGGGTCAAGGCATGGACCAGAAGTGCCCGTGAGATCAGGGTTGTAATTTTGACGGGTCAAAACTGATTTTGACCAGGACGCTGGTCAAAAATGGTTTTAACCGTTCAAAAATGGTCAAAGTGGTCAGCACTGTTAAAAATGGTTTTAAACAGCTTTAATTCTAATAATAATTGTTTTTGCAATTAAAAATAACTTAATAAGTAATAAAAACAACAATTCATTAAAAATAATAATACTAATATAATAATAATGTTAGAAATTTAAAAATGGACCATGCAATATAAAAATATAAACCAGTTAAAGTTAAAAACATCAAGGAAGATGAAATAGGTATCTTCTTTGAAACACATGAGCTGCAGTTAAAAGCATAACACAACACATGAATTGTAGTTAAAAGCAAAACATTAATTTCAGTTTAAAACATGAGTTGTAGCTTAAAACACAAATCTTAAAATTAAAACAAAAAATGTGGTGGTTTGCAGTTAAAATTTTATTAAAGTCTATAATAATATTAACTGCAGTCACCATACTAAGTTTAGAGACAACTGCAAAACTTGCGACTTGTAATCATTTTTTAAATTCAATATAAATTTCAAAAAAGAGTTTGTGTAAAAATTAATTAAAACAATTGTGCTGTTTCTTGGTGATATTATTTGTGTTACGACATTCCTATGTTATGACATTTTTAACAAATGTTTACTTAGTTTTAACATATGATACTAAGATATATTTCATTGGTAGCAGGCTCTAATTTCTGACCTTGATTGGTAGTAAATAAATTCAATAACGAATTTCAGTGGTCAAAACTAGTCAAAACTGATATCGTCCAGGACGGTTAAAACCCCTATGGTTAAAACTGATACAACCCTGCGTGAGATTATCAGATATCATACAAATATACATGCTGGAAACGTAAAATTTTCAATAAAATTATATAAAAAATAAAGATTTTCTTTCTTTCTTTTCTGTACAGATAGCCTTAAATTTTCTGAAATTTCTAAACAGAATCATTTAAGCAAATAAATGTTTCTTAAAAAAAAAAAAAAAAAAAAAAAAAAAAATTCTATTCTTCCACACATTTCTTTATGATTACATAGACAAAAAATATAGAGACTGGTCCTAAAACAGCTGTCTGCTGTTTTTAAATTTTCAGTTTGATCATACTTTTAGCTTTTATCATGCATTTTAATAACCTATAGCAGGGTGTCTATTGATTTGACAGAAAAAAATTCATGACCTCAAAAAAATTTTCATGACCTTTTTTACCGACATATACAACTGTATAGAAGATAATTTTTTTTTAAGATACAAATGACTATATTAGGTTTATAATCATGTTTATATACTTACGCTACTAAATAATAGTAATCTGAAAATCGACATGAACTCATAATAGAGAATTTTAATGACCCACACTCAACTCAAAACCTAAAATGAAAATTAATAATTCATCTAAAAATCTTGAAATGTAAGTTATAAAGTAAATTTTTATCGCTATACAACTGGTAAATAATTTAAAATGTAATTACTAATGCACCAAGTTAAAAGTTTTAAAATCTGAAAAATGGATAAACAATAATTTTTAACCATTTAGGTGTGTTGTGTACTTCAATTGTTACTAAATGTGCTTCAAGTTTAGTAATAAGTACAAAACTATGAATAAACACCATAAAATCCAATAAACTTGCAATAATTGTTTCGGGTTGAAAAAACATGACCATTCATCAAGCGAACAAAGTGGGCACAAGTGCTACAAGCAAAGAGACAATGCACCAAATGATGCATTGCCGAATTATGTTTTTGCCCATTAATGAAATTATTTTGAAAGATCAATCTCAAGTCGACCCGACTCGTAGAGAAAATAATTCAATCAACTCAATCTGAACTGCAAGAAAAAAAAAATTGTTCAACCCAACCAGTAAAATTGGGTTACCTGAACCAATATGTGACTCAAACCGATGGTCAAATTTCATGACCTGTTCTTAACTTTCATGACCCATTGTTGATTTTCATGACTTTAAGACATTCATGACCTAGTAGACACCCTGTATAGAAACATTAAAGAGGGGGGGGGTGTAATCTCTAATTAAAAAAAAAAAAAATTCAATTAATATACAAGAATTTATAGAAGTATAACGATTCTTTTTACATAAAAATACAGTTATTGAAATATAATGCTAAATACAATAATACAAGAAGCTTTTGTACAAAAATAATAAACTAGAAACAAATTCTTTAAAGATAATCTAAGAGTTTAAATTTTCCAATAGTGTAAGAAAGAAGTGCTTTTCTCCTACCAACATTTGTAATGCTGTAAGCAGAACATCTTGGCACAATAAACATATCTTTTCTTTCTAAAGAAGTTAAACTGTTATGAACACAAATTTCGACATTTCCCTCCATAACAGTCAATAGTAAATCCTCTTCAGGCAAAAACTGAGCTGGCTTCGTTTTACCTACATCAATATTAATATATCCAAAAGAATTTTCCTCTGTTTCGACCATTCTCTTAATTAGATATGAACATTGGCCATTTTCACCAGCTTTACAACGAATTGGAGAATCCCAATCAACAAGTGGATACTTTTTGTGCAGAACAACACATTTTTTCCTTTGCCCAATTATGTCAATTACTTCTACTTTCTTGGGTTTCGCAATTTTTTTCTTTTCTTTCCTCCTTTTGTGAACAGTGTTGTATAATGAGTGTATAAAAGCAGTGTCTTCTTTTGTTCCCTTGTCAATACCAACTGTTACAACCTTTCCATTTTCAAAGCGATAAATGAGGCGTTCATTTCTCCATCGAGCTAAAGGAGCAAATCTTTGCCTAGTCGATCTACGAACAAAAGGATGATTTGAGTTTCTATTTCCTTTATTTAAAGCATTTTTAGCTAAACTAGATTTAGATTTCTTAACCACTTTCTCGGGAGATTTCTGATTTTTAAGCCTATTCGTGTCATCTGCAATTTTATTCTGCTTCTTTTTAATTTTTTTAATATTGACTTCAGAAGCAAAATTAACAGATTTCTCAGAAGAGTTCAATGGTGCATTAACCAAACTATTTTCTTGCAATACAGAATTATTTCTTTCACTTGTTGATGTTTTTTGCCTCTTGGGTTGTTGTCGTACAGGTGAGGCATTTGTTTCAGAAATATTGTCATCAGACAGAATAACACTACTTCTTTTACTTGAAGCTGCTTTTTGTACACCACTGCTATACTCATTTTTATTGTTTTGATTTTTTGACGAGTCATTTGCTTCAGAAATACTGTCATAAGATTTTTCTTTGTTAACACCACTTTTTTTATTTGTAACTGTTTTTCGAAAATCCGTGCTACGTTTATTTTTAGTGCTTTCATTTTTAGCAGTTTTTAAAATATTAATGTCAGAAACATTAACAGAATTCTTGGAAGAATTCAGAGATATTCTAGCATTATTTTCTTCTGTTACAAAGCTACTTCTTGTTTCACATCGTTCAGAAGCTTGTGATGTGGATAAACTGTCAGAATCAACTGTTTCAATATGATTATCTGTGGTTCTTTGTGCCTTTTCAGTACTTTTAACGTTTCTCAGCAATTTTGATCGTTTCTCAATACTACCTTCAGAAATATATTTGTCAGATTCATTAGAAAAGTTCTTTGGTGTTTTAATAGGATTACTTATTTTTGGCACAATACTTTTTCTTTTAACTACTAACGAATTTCGACTTTTAGTATTCCGTAATACATAAGTGTCATTAATGCCAGTTTCACCAGGAATATCTTGCTGATCAACAGGATCATTTCTTTCTGCGTTTCTCAGTTTTTTTTATGGGAGATGATCCTCATCATTTGCCTTTTGTGGGAAATTCACTGGAGAATTAACACAATCTGGAACAGAACTTTTATTCACAACCTTGTGCGGATGCACATTTTTATTTCTTTCTCTGTTTCTCAGATTTTTTGAAGGGTGGTCATCAACATCATTCATAGCAATGTCATTAATATTTCCCAGAAAGTTCACTGGAGGTAAATTTTTCTTTGAAATAAAGTTTCTTTGTACACTTTGTGGTTCATTACGACTCTGACTATTAGGCAAGCTTTCTTTTGCTTTAGTATTTTCAGAAACATTCTTAATTGCACTATCACATTCTGAACTTCCTTCAACTTCCTCAAATGAAGATGATTGTTCCATTATTGAAGTAAGAACCATCTGCATAATTTTTTTATCATATTCCTCAAACTCTAATTGTTGTTCTTGTACTTTTGAATCTTTTTTAGTTGATCTTGCAATAGGTTTTTTAGAAGTTTTAAAAATAGTTTTAGGCATAAGCATAGGTATTTCACTATGGTTATATGTTAAACGAGGAGAAAAATTACTGACATTCTCAATTTCTTGAATTGTTGCATATCCAATTTCAGATTGTTCAGCTGATAAATTTTTATCAATATCATCTGCAATTTTGTTTAAGGCTCCGAATTCCAGATTAACACAATTAGTTCCAAGATTTATAGTTATTTCTTCAGATTCAGAGGTATAATTTTCTTTGTCTACTTCATTTATATTTTTAATATTATTAGAAGAAAGTTCTACAGATTTCAGTCGTGAACCAACAGCTTTGGACTTAAGAGGCGAACCAACAGCTTTGGACTTCAGAGGTGAACCAACAGCTTTGGACTTCAGAGGTGAACCAACAGCTTTGGACTTCAGAGGTGAACCAACAGCTTTGGACTTCAGAGGAGGTGAACCAACAGCTTTGGACTTCAGAGGTGAACCAGCAGCTTTGGATTTCAGAGGCGAACCAGCAGCTTTGGATTTCAGAGGCAAGCCAGCAGCTTTGGACTTCAGAGGCGAACCAGCAGCTTTGGACTTCAGAGGCGAACCAGCAGCCTTAGACTTCAGTGGTGAATAACGCACCTTTTTTCTAGGGCTAGAATTTCTAACATAAGATGCTTTGCAATCACTGGAAGATTGTACATTAGGTAGATCTACAGGTTGTTCAGATAATACATCAGATTTTTTACTCTGAATGGAACTATCTACATCAGTCCAATAGTCTTCAAACCTATCACCACCATCTTCAAACTGCCTAATTTGCTTTTCTTTATGAAAATCAAGATGAGTTCTACGACCAATCCGCAAAGCAGCTTTACGTTCCATTATCTGCAATAAAAAAAAAAAAAAAAAAAAAAAAAAAATGCATATTTATTTTTTGATCTGCACTTGAAATGAGCTTATAATTTTTTAAATTACAAAAATTATATAGAACGATTCAATCATTAATAAGTGAATCAAAAATATTACATGTACATCAAAATATGATCAACAATTTTTTTTAGGACGGAGGACTATTAGTTTCAATCTGGATTTTTAGCAGACCAGTTTTGTGTAACACCAAAATAAATTAGAAATATCAGTCCTGTTGGACATATATGGTACCAAATTAAAGGGACGATTTTTCTGAATCTAGGGGGTGTAAACAATTTCTAGGGATGCAAACAAGAATTAAGCATGCTGGGTAAGTGGAACCAGAGTGGTGATACTTGCCCCCAAGTACCTCAACTGCATTATTATTATTTTTTCGAAGTGAAAACTTCTTTAGGCACATTGAGCACTTTTTGGGTGAACAAAAACTATGGAACTTGCATCATCGTCAGCGACCACTTTGAAATTCTGCAGGCGTTTGTTACCATGAAAACTCATTCACCCCGTCGAGTCGGGAAGAAACATATTTTTTACCAATTGACATCACATGGTTTTTCTACTAGGAATAAAAATTGCAAATTTCAAAATGCTCCAATTTTCTTCTAAATTCTTTCATACTTTCTGTGCGCCATTAACAGCACAGGGGATAGTTGCAGTTCAAATTTCATCGATTTTGGAAAAAATTTACATTTTAGTTGGAAATTAAATTTTATTCTAATATGTGTATTTCAAATTCTAATTGCCTATGATTAAATTATTTTTAATACATCATTTGAAAGATATTTTAAAGTACTTTTATATTATCGTAAGTGGAATTCGAGATTTTAGCTGATTTACACATTTTGAGGTGTCCTGAATAGGTTTTCTTTTGTATCTCAGCTACTAATTAAAATAATTTCATAAGTAATACATCATTTAAAAGCTTTGTTGAGTTGGAATGGAACAGTAGCTTACAGAAATTTCTACCGCCACAAGCCGCTGTAATATTTTAAAATTTCAATATTTCAATTTCTAATTATGATTAAATTATTTTTAATACATCATTCGAAAGATGTTTTAAAGAACTTTTTTATTATCGAAAGTGGAATTCGAGATTTCAGCTGATTTACACATTTTGAGGTCTCCTGAATGGGTTTTCTTTTGTATCTTAGCTACTAATTAAAATAATTTCATTAGTAATACATCATTTGAAAGCTTTGTTGAGTTGGAATGGAACAGTAGCTTACAGAAATTTCTACCGCCAGATGGCGCTCTAATATTTTAAAATTTCAATTTCTAATTATGATTAAATTATTTTTAATACATCATTCAAAAGATATTTTAAAGGTCTTTTATATTATCGAAAGTGGAATTAGAGATTTCACCTGATTTACACGTTTTGAGGTTTCCTGAATGGGTTTTCTTTTGTATCTCAGCTACTAATTAAAATAATTTCATAATTAATAAATCATTAGAAAGCTTTGTTGATTTGGAATCGAACAGCAATTTACAAAAATTTCTACCGCCAGGTGGCGCTATAATATTTCAAAGTTTCAATATTTCAATTTCTAATTATGGTTAAATTATTTTTAATACATCATTCGAAAGATATTTTACAGTTCTTTTATATTGTCAAAAGTGGAATTTGAGATTTCACCTGATTTACACGTTTTGAGGTTTCCTGAATGGGCCCAAGCAGCACCGAAACGTTCTCTGAACGTTCAAAAATTGTTCTGCAAACAAAACACGTTCTAAGAACATTCACTTTGAACGTGTTGTAGACGTCTATTTGTCCATCTTGAAGTCGTACAATAGTATGGTTCAGAGAACGTGTAATTATCACCATCGGTGTTATAGAAACGTTCTATGTATACGGTCTCAGAATGTTCTAGAAAACATACTGTAAACGTTCGGAAATAGAAAAAAAACTGTGACGTTATTATAAAAAAAACACCACAGTACGGGCGTTTAAAAGTAAAAAGTACATAGCTGATGACGAATAATGATTGATACAACACATGAACAGGGATTTAAACTACTTTTTTTTTTTTTTTTTTTTAAATTCAAATAATGTTTGAGAAATTTTAACATACTTACTATTCCTTTAATTTCAACGTATATGCATCAAAAATTCTATATTCTATGACAGTTTTCCCAAAAAAGTGCCATAACGTCTCTTTATCCCTTAAAAAATTTCTTAAATATTTGCATTTTTTAAAAATTTATTTTTTTCCCCTGATCTGAAGATAATGAAGTCATAGTATTAATTACAAAACTTTGAATTAACACCATAAAATGCAAGAACTTGCAACAATTGTTTCGGGTTAAAAGAAGACACAACCCTGCATCAGGCGAACAACGTATGTAAGCGCGAGAGCTGCAAACAAGCACATTGAGTGTGTTGAATGCGTTGCCGCTTTGTTTGTAGCAGCTGCGAGTTTTTGCAGTTTATGGAGTTTATTAAAGTTTCGTAATTAATACTATGACGCCATTATCTTCAGATTAGGGGATAAAAAGAAATTTTTTTTAAATGCAAAAATTTAAAGAATTTTTTAAGGGATATAGAGACGTTATGACACTTTTTGGGAATTACTGTCATAGAATATGGAATTTTTCATGCATATACGTTGAAATTAAAGGAATAGTAAGTATGTTAAAATTTCTCAAACATTATTTGAATTTTAAAAAAAGTAATTCATATCCCTGTTGCTGTGTTCTATCATTCTTCATCTGCTATGTACAACTAAACTCTTGAATTATTTTGCTTATTTTAATCCTTGTGATTCTGAATGCATTATCCTGTGAGTAATGTTTGTTTTTTATAGTTGTTTTCTGTTTGATTCTCCGATTTCTTGAATTAATAGTTTATTCCACTTTATTCTTCATTTTTAACTTCAATTAATTTCTTGTACGATAGGGTGTCCGTTGGCAATTTGCTATTATAGCTACTAATGAACCAAATCGTGCATTGGTGCTCAACGGTGAAAAAGGTCACCCCTGACGAGTTTTTATTTTTTCCACAGTTCTGAGCTTTTCCTTAAAAAAAAAAAAAAAAAAAAAAGTTGAAAGTGCTGTCTTAATTTTTTTTCTCATTGCTTGTTTGTATCTTTTGATTTGAGTTTCATGTCGTTTTTATGCACCGGCAAAATTATTAAAATTGCAACTAACAATCTAGGAATAAATGTATGATTAGGTTGAAGTTAAATAAAATAAAAATCAATAAACAAAAAAAATAAATGTTTCAATAAATCACAATCAGTCTCCACAGGTTATTTAAATTTGTTGTAATTTCCTTCTCATTGTTCTGTGTGGTTTCAGTGATCTTATATCTGTTGCTTGGTTTTAACTACGATTAAAAATTCATTTATACATACATATATGAAAGGGATAAAAAATAGTTAAATTTAAATAATTAAAACCCTATTTTAAAATCTAGAAATCGCTAATAATTCGTAAGTGCGCCTTTAAACTTTGTTTCACGGCAGAAGACTTCATAAAATGAAAATCAGAAAAATTGAACAACTTTCAGAATAAAAAGTGCTGAGTAAGTGCAATCTTCCTTTTCTTGTGGTTAACTAATGCATGTTAAATTAATCCTGGGGATCCAGGCCTGAGCTGGACTGTCAATCATAAAGTTAATAGTCAATGATTAAGCAGGGCAGGACTAAATATTCCCGCCGAAATAGACGGTATTTAAGCTGGGACACACGAGAAATCGTGGCTTTTTCCGATATTGACTTGCTTAATAAATCTACGTTAAATATTACTCTCATCATGTAAAGCTCGCTAACGAAACCCGTGGCCCAGTGGGGCGCCGCTACGGAGAAGAACTGACTTTCAGCGTAGTTACGGGACGTATGACACTCAGGATGTCTAACTTTCAGGCCAAGACTGCATCTTGAACTTAAGTAAAGGATTATTAGTGAACCTAATGGACTCCTCATCCTTTCTAAGATGCTCACATGACTGGAATACCGCCCCACTTAATAATACGACACCCCGTTTTACGTTACAGAAGTCGGCAGGTATGTACACTTAGTGTATGGAAACCCAAGGAAAAATAAATCAATACCTGCTGGTTGGAACCCTAGAAAGAATAAATTACTAGTAATGGATTATTTGTCATTTCTGAACGTTAAAACTCCATCGAAACTTTGTTATGTTGGAGAGCGATGAGATCCAGAGTATATGTCATAGATAATATGATTTTCCAATGCAAGCGAAAAATCTATATTTCTGAACATTAAATCCAGAAAAAGATGATATTGAGAATACATTTCGTAGCTGTCATTATTTTCTGACGCAAGCCAAAATATTTCAATATGCAAGATAAAATATGTGTTCCTCCTGCCATTTTTTCTCATTTCAGCAATGAGAGAAAACAGATGGCTATTAGCTGTTCACCAGACGTTTGTGTGTATCAGACTAATAATAATAATAATAAAAAAAAAAAAAAAAAACTTAATAAATCGTATTAACGTTTTTATAATCAGTGACAAAAAAAAAAAAAAAAAAAAAAAATGATAGAAAATTTCATTTTTATGTTTTTTTTTTTTTTTTGGCAATAGCAAATGATTCGCAAATAGTTTTATTTGTTTTGACAGATGAAGCACGAGGTAAGAGAATATTTTTGATTTAATTCAAATAGCAGAAGATTTTAATACCGTAAGTTATAAAAAATTTTAATGATAATAATCATAATGATGATACTTCAAATTTATTTTTTAACAATTAAAATAATAATAATAATAATAATAATAATAAGCAATTTAATTTCTTGAAAATGTTGGCAGAGAAAAAAAAAAATCTGGAGTGACTCCACTCGACTTTCCGAACATTGAGTAACTAACAGTTTTGTAGATAAAATAAAGAAAGAGGAGTTGCTAAACAAACAAAAAAGAGAAAACCATAACAGAGTGTTTGAGTATTTTTCTCCATATATCATACGAGGTTTTATTTAACGCTACTGAACTTTGAGCCCTTAGATCATAAGGAAAAAGAATTTTTCGTTGTGTCCCTGTAAAAATCTATAAATGCTAGATTCACCAAAATGCTTATGGTTAGTGCAACAGTGATTTATAATGTTCATACAAATTTTCAACTCAATTGAATAAGGCGTTTAGATGCTATCGCTGGTCTCATAGGCCATAAAGATAAAGAATTTTTCTTTGTGTCCCTGTAAAAAAACTGTAAGTGCTAGATTCACCAAAATCTATACAGTTAGTTTAAATGTGACCTATAACATGTGTACAAATTCTTTGCTGAGATTACTAAGGCGTTTAGACGCTATCACACTTTTAAAAATTTGGCAAAGAATTTTTCTTTGTGTCCCTGTAAAAAAAACTATAAGTGCTAGATTCTCCAAAATCTATACAGATTGAGTATCTGTGACCTATAATACGTGTATAAAGTTTTTGCTCAATTGAATCAGGCGTTTAGATGCTATCGCACTTTTAAGATTTTGGTCCCTTGGCCATAATGATAAAGAATTTTTCTTTGTGTCCCTGTAAAAAAACTATAAGTGCTAGATTCACCAAAATCTATAGGGTTCGTACTATGGTGACTTACAATATACGTACCAACTTTCAGCTTATTCGAACAAAGCGTTGAGACGCTAGCGTGTTCACTCACAGACATACACACATACATACACACATACATACACACACACATACACACACACATACACACACACATACATACATCATCGTAAAAATAGTGAAAACGGACTCGTTGGACCTCGAAACGTATAGAAACATCAAAATCTCGAATTCGGATTTTTGACAAGATTACAATACTTTCCTCACTATAGTGTTCGGAAAGTAAATATATATATATATATATTAATTTCTTATATTAACTTAATATCAAATTTTTATAAGTTTTTTTTGCTGCAATATATCTCTGTAACATGTTATTTTCATAGAAAATTTAATTTCAAGAATATTAAGAAACATTTCAAAATGAAGTTATTTGATTATTTGTTTTCATTTTAATTTGTTTATGAAATTTTTGCATTACATTTGGCTTTTGGTATAGTGCACGATATCAATGGTTACTTTGAAAGGTTGAATTTCAATTTTAATAAGGATCAACAGATAAAAATTTAACTTAAATTTTATTATTGAGCAAACTATAATAATACTACTAAATAAATAAAATAAGTATTTTATGGGTATCTTATAACTTGGGGACCTTTAAATTTTAACCTGAACAGTAGTAAATAAAAATAAATGGTCAAGTATGACAAATAGTTTTATAGTATAATGCCAATGATTTTTCAAGAGTAATAATTTTAATATACCATGTTTATCTTTTCCTTTGATTTAAAAAAAAAAAAAAAAAAAATTCTTGCATAGTTCTTTTGCCTATTACTTGTTGAATGTGGTTAGTATTATATTTGAATCTTTTTGGATGTGTCGCTGCATAAAATGACACTGATTTAATTATAATATAAAACATTTCGTACTTTTACCTTTATATTTAAATATTCTTATATTTCTGGATGCTCTTATTGTAACAGATTTTATACTTACTTAATAATCGGGAATGAACTATTTTATAATAAGTTTACTATAAGTGTTTTTGTTTTCAGTTAAAATTTTACATGTTTAAAATCTTTGCTCTTGCAAAATATTTTTGATATTATTGTGCACATTTTATATATATATATATATTTTTTTTTTATGTTTTAAGCTTTTTATTATAAATATTCCATATATCTAGTGACTTTATATAATTTTAAAATTCATTAGATATCATATTTTATACATTTTCGCATTTCATATACATGCAGAAATACCTATGTTAGATATTGCTCAGAATTTTTAATGTAAATATTTTAACTAGTACGGTTACTACAGTCATCACTATTTACATTTCTAAAAATCACAGAATAATGCGTTGGTTCCAGCTCAACTCTATCTAGAAAATTTTCGCAAATGTTGGCCCAGCCCAACTTGAAACTTGTATTAATCATTATGAACGTCACATAAACATTATGAAATACATACATCTTTCTTTTTTATTTTAACTCGAGTTAACAGTCAATCAACAATCTTGCAGGGTAAATATGAGTACTAGGTATTTCTGAGGTATTTCTTGGTTTTGGGCGACCAGCCGCGACAAAATGAATTGTTCTGATCAAATGGGTACTGTGATCAGAATTTAAACAATCCTACAACCTTGAGACCTCAGGAATAGGAAAGTAAACTAATACTCATAAAATAATGCTCCCTGAATTTTTTTTTATCTTTCGTATTTCGACACGGTGAGAAAACAACACAAATGCTGTATTACATATTGTTGAGGGTTTTTCAGGCAAAATGGGGGTAAAAGCCATGAAACCTCGACAATTATAAAAAATGCTCAGTGTTTGCTTTCACAAAAATGACTGTAGGTAACTAAACAGATTATCTTATGTATCAGTGTAAATAAGTTTTTTTTTTTTCCTTTTATGCATTTACAGCTATATTTACTTTTCACGTGAACTTGTCTACATAAAAATTAATAGTATTTTTCTTTTTATTTACTTGCTTTAGATAAGATATCATAAAATTTTAAAGATTAAGTTGTGAACTTTATAAACCACTAAGCAAAAATTTTAAATGCTAAGTCGTTATATTAAATGTCAGGCTTTATCTTTCATTAAATGAAGAAATTTACTTACTATGGTCTCGTGTCACGAGTAATACTACTTTGCAGCCACTGCAGAGATTGGGGCACCTGTAGTTGTTGTTAAAAGAAAGTACTTACCTATGGACCTACGGGGGGAAAAAAAAAAAAAAAAGAAAGAAAAAGAAATCCTATTTTAAAGTTTAATATTTTTAAATATAATATTTTCCCAAATTTATATCTAGATTTTAATTTTACATGTTTACGTAGAGCATTTTTCCAATATACCATCTTTTGTAGTGTTTTTATATTTTAGTGTACTTATAGAGGATTTTCTCATATAGTTCCAAAATAATCATTTTATATTTTGATATACGGCTATACATTTTAATTACTTTATACATTATATATTTTTATTGTGTGATTCTAGGCTCAAGTATCGTCTAAATGATTTCCAACATGATTTCTACATGTTATTTGTTTTCTTTTTTCTCATTTAATATTTACAGGATTGTCACTTTATACGCTTGATGTATGTTATAATTGAATATTTTTATTTTTAATGTTTATTATTTTAGTTTAGCCAGAAGAATAGTATAAGTTCAAGTTTTCATTATAATGTTGTTGTCAAATTATTCTGTTTTGTATATAAACTGAACTGGAGTACACCTGCAAGAATTAAGTATGTCACAAACATAAAACGTCACCAGGACTATATTAGGACGTTTTGTTTTGTTCTTCTAGTTAGCAATATGTAAAGAAAAAAAAAATACTCAAGATATTGTATAACTCATATTCTATAACTATATGGTTTTCAATGTTTATTTTGCATTATTGAAATGTGTATTTTACAGTGTCAGTAGTTTACAGTAAGTTTTTTTTTTTTTTTTTTCATGTAACATATTTTTATACTGCTAAAAAATTGTGCAAAATATTGTATCTCTTATGTACAGGCCAAAACATAGGCATCCTGAGCTGGTTAGCAGATAAAAATTAATCCAGCAAAATTTACGCTTTTATAAACTTAAAAAGTCTACAAGTTAGTCCAGCAAAGTTTACAATTTTATAAGCAAAAAAAAAAAAAAAAAAAAAAAAAATTGGGGAGCATCTTTTTTACGCCATTAACAATAATATCAGTAATTGCATAATAGTCAAATTTTTCACCTGGAATGTTGTCTACCTCCAGGTGAGCTCCCACGGCTTTGCAGGCAAACCCGGGGGATCTCGCTTGGGAGGGGGGATATGAAAGGGATAAAAAATAGTTAAATTTCAATAATTAAAACCCTATTTTAAAATCTAGAAATCGCTAATAATTCGTAAGTGCGCCTTTAAACTTTGTTTCACGGCAGAAGACTTCATAAAATGAAAATCAGAAAAATTGAACAACTTTCAGAATAAAAAGTGCTGAGTAAGTGCAATCTTCCTTTTCTTGTGGTTAACTAATGCATGTTAAATTAATCCTGGGGATCCAGGCCTGAGCTGGACTGTCAATCATAAAGTTAATAGTCAATGATTAAGCAGGGCAGGACTAAATATTCCCGCCGAAATAGACGGTATTTAAGCTGGGACACACGAGAAATCGTGGCTTTTTCCGATATTGACTTGCTTAATAAATCTACGTTAAATATTACTCTTATCATGTAAAGCTCGCTAACGAAACCCGTGGCCCGGTGGGGCGCCGCTACGGAGAAGAACTGACTTTCAGGGTAGTTACAGGACGTATGACACTCAGGATGTCTAACTTTCAGGCCAAGACTGCATCTTGAACTTAATTAAAGGATTATTAGTGAACCTAATGGACTCCTCATCCTTTCTAAGATGCTCACATGACTGGAATACCGACCCACTTAATAATACGACACCCCGTTATATGTTACATATATATATAAATTTTTTTTAAATACAGGGTGCAAAGATAATCACGAGAATGCCTTTATCTACGCAACTATTGGTCGCAAACATACAGTTTCAGTTACAAAATGTTTTAAAAAATATGAGTATTTGTGGTATGACATGTTTAAATTTAAAATATCTATTTTTTCAAAATTACAAAAACTAAATTTTTATAATGTCCCAGATCCCTATAGTCATATTTAGAAAAACTGGCACTCATCCTAACAAAAAGTTTCATTTATATTCTCCCAAAATGGAACAAGATATTTAAAGTTTAGATTTTCTAATATATTTCGGCCTTTAATAAGGGATCGGTTTAAAAATCTTATTTGGAATTTGTTTGCATTTTCCCGGGCTTTATTAAAGAATTTTTCATTGACTTTTTAATAAAGCCCGAGAAAATGTGAAATAATCCTAAATTTTGAAACTAACTATCTCAGACAATTTTGGGCACACAAAAGTGAAACTTTTCATGTTATATTTTTTAGGTTGGAAGTCAACTTTTACTATTAGCGTTCTGAAAACTGTATAAAAATTATCAGTGTTTGTGATTTTTAATAAATTGATTTTTTAAATTTAAACATGTCATATAATGAATGCTTACATTTTTTTAAAATATATTTTGTTATTGGAGGACGTCTGAGACCAATTGTTGCGCAAATAAAGGCATGCTCTCGACTTTGCACCCTGTATATTCTAAACATTTCTGGATACTACTTTGTAAGTCCATGGATAGTTTAAAAATATATTTGAATGCTGAAGTTCATAGAAAGTTTTAATATTCCAACATAAAAAATATTTTTGAAAATTAATGTACCAATACACCGCTAAAATAATATACAATTGAGTTTAGAATATATTGTTAATTTATAATAATAAGAAATTGAAACGAAAATTTAAAAATTAGTTAGAAGGAAGAAATTTAAAAAATTTCCAAATACAATAGAGAGCCAGAAATCCGCCGACCTAAAATTCGCCGAAGTCCGAAATCCGCACAGCTTTTCTGATACAAACAATGATATTTAAGTTCCAAAACTGCAAATCAGAATTTTTGTAAAAGATCTTGAATGCAGATTTTGTGCTTGCATTTTATGATTATAATAATAAAAATATGAAAAACTGCAAGAACCAAGTTGCTAATAAACAAATTATCTACATTATATTAAATTAATCAAAAGAAAATTATGATTATTATGATGATGATATCAATGAGGAAATTAATAAACTATTTTTTAAAAATGCTATCTGATGGAAGGCATAGTTGTAAGGAAGAATTCAGTTAAATTCTTCGCAAAATCAATTTGTGTTACATAAGAATTGATGACTATTTATAATAGATAAAAAAACAAACTCAATGGTGTATGTGTGCATGTTCAAGTGTAGCTTAAAACAAACTGCATATGAACTGATTTTGTCTAAATTTGACAATTATTTTTTCATTTTTATTTATTGTTTTCATTATAAATATTTTTTAAATGTTCAGTGTTATTCTTATGCACTTAAAAATTAAATATACATGTGAAAATGTTTTATTATTCACTGTAATAAGTTTAGTTTGATTAATATTCTACTTTTATTATTCAAATGGAAAATGATTTCTTATGGGCTCGAAAATCCACCAAATCCTAAAATCTGCACAACCTCTGGTCCCAAGCTGTGCGGATTTTTGACTCTCTACTGTACTTAAATATAATTTTTTTAATCAAAATATTTTTTTAAAATATTTAACATACTTCATATTTTTAAATTTCAGTGCATGTGTGTATACATATTTTCAGTTTGCAGCAGCAGTTTACAAAAATGATGTTTACAGATATTGAAATTTATTCCCATACTTGCCAACTAATTTTAATAAAAAAAGGGAAGATCTTTGTTAAAAAACCAGAATATTTCATAAAAAAAAGGGAAGATTATTTTTTCTCTCTTTGACGTATTAAACAATACAGTTTTAGAATAGATTGATTATACTAAATATATAAAAGTTTTAACCCTTTATCTACTGCATTATGATACAGACAAAAATTGTGTTTGAAACATATATTTTTAGTTACTACAGTGCATAATTTAAAGATATATATGATAAAAATTATGCATATCACCTCATCATAGTAATTAATGAGAATTTTGTGAGGTCGTACTTTAGTGTACCACTGGTACATAGAGGTCGAAAAAATTATTTTGACATGAAAAAGGTGTAGAGAAATATTTACTCTTTATGTTCCTCATATTTTTTCTAAGATTAGTGGGATATTCTTGAAAAAATACAGGAATTAATTATAACACACATGAGGATCGTGAAAAATATCAAGCAAAAACAGCAAGTGCACTCCATAAAATCTCTTATGGAACAAAAATGGCTATATGTATCGTCTAATGCTTTGTAGTGAGATTAAAGGGAGGTACATCTGTTCCCTTCTTATAACTATCTTTGGTATTTCTTCAATAAATTTGATTTTATACTCTTTTTAAAGTAATGGTACTTTAAAGTACCGTCAGTAGATAAAGGGTTAAATGAAGTTATTCCTCTTCAACATATAAATATCTACAAAACAGAATCTGTAAGAAATTTATTTAACAATAGACAAAAAAACTTAAGTTAAAGTATAGCTAATGTTTTAAATAAATATAGAATATGATATTTGTGTATATACATTAATCATACGTATAAGAAAAAGTAGCAGTAGCTAATTATCAGTTTCAAACGTGCATAAAACCAACTGAGTATTCATTTTCTTAAATTGATTTGGGAAAAATTTTCCTACCTGAAAAAATTATTCTTCATTTTTTCCCCCATGTTTGCACATTTGGTATAAATATGACATACAAATATTTTATTTAATTGAGGAAAAATAAACAGATTCATTAAATTCAGCAATAAAGATCTAAAAATAATTACATATGTGAGAAATATTGAGCACTTTCATTGTTTTATTGTTTTTAGAATTGATCACAATCCGGGGAAAAGATTGGGGGGATGATACAAAAATAATTACAGAGTAAGAAATATTTACTCTTTCAACTCTACTTCTAGAATCTAATGTAAGAACTTTAAAATTAATATTATCATTTATGTTGCAGATGGATAAAGATTAGGAAACAAAAGACTTCTGCAGAACATTTGATTGCTGATCACTAGTTGTAGATAATTAAAGGGGGAGGGGGGGGGCAAAAAATAATTACACCAGCAAGAAATATTTAACAATTCTATTTCTTTAAATGTTGTAGAATCTCATAAAGTAAGTTTGAAATGAATATTGACATTTATGTTATGGATGGAAAAAGATTGGGGATCAGGAGTTTTCGTAGAACATTTGGGTTTCTTTTTAAAACGAACGATATCCGCGACTTCTTTAAAAACGGAAGATTTCATCATCTGTCCGGAAGACCGGAAGATACGTTAAAAAACCGGAAGTCTTCCGGGAAAACCGGAAAAGTTGGCAAGTATGTATTCCACATGGCAATGTAATTGGTATTCATTAAATGTTTAAATTTCTTTAAATTGAGTCAACACAATTTTTACTCATTTGATGTAATTATGCTATCATGGCATATTAAATAATAAACAAATGTAATTATTATTATTAATAATAATAAATATAGTAAGTATATTATTTATAATTAATGTATCATTTCTTAGTATCAGGCCCGGACTGGCTCCTTTGGGGGCCCTCGGCTAGAACTCGAAAAGTGGCCCCTTACTAAAGAATTTAGAGGGAACTAGCAGGCTTCACCCACTTCACTGGTCACTATATTTAAATGAAGTCTCAAAATTACATACAACTTATTAATACTAAAAATTTCATAAAATGAAAAACTATCATAAAATTCATTGTAATCGTTTAAAACATCAGTTATTTACCCTCCCCCGCCAAAGGGAGGGAAAGTTGCAGACCCCAAGGGGTGAAAGCAGATCTTTCGTAAAATCCCTCTATAATGTGTGTTGTGTACCCATAAAAAAAAAAAAAAAAATGACTTCTTGAGTAATGACTTCTTGATAATTGTAAACAAAGTTACACTTGAAAATGCATTTTTTGCACCCCCCCCCCCCAAAAAAAAAAGAGGAAAGGGGGAAATTTGACAAAATCTTTTTATAGCGAGTGTTACACTCACATAACCAATCCACACACCAAAATAAAGATTTCGTAAGATAATTTCTTTATAGTGTGCATTAGGTACACACAACGCGCACCAAAAAAATCACCTTCCTGAAATAATTTGGAATAGAATTGCGCTTGGATATTTTTTTTTTTTTTTTGTGGCCACAAAAAACCCCCAAAAGGGGAAGGGGGATAGTTTGCAAAATGTATTTTTGGAGTGTTTTAGGCATAAGCAATAGATACACTCAGAAATTGCCTTTCTGAGATAATTTAGATGATGGCTACAACTTGGAACGTGTTTTTGCTTTTCCGATCCCAAAGGGAGGGACGGGAAACCGTTCGCAAAATTCCTTTATAATGAGTGTTATCTACACATAACAAACTCAAATACCAAAAAATTGTCCTGAGATAATTTGGAACAGAATAATGCTTGCAAATTGTTTGCTGCCCCCTCGCCACTCCCATGGGGAAATTTAACAAAATCCCCTTACAGTTAATGGTTGATGAAAATATTCAACACACATCAAAATTCGTGAACCTAGCTTCCATTGCTTCCCCAGGAAAAAATTAATGCAAAAAGGCGGCTCTGAAATTTGCCCCTCTTGTAATCCCCCCCCCCCCCCTCTTAAATAAAAAATCGCAAAGCACACAAAATCGGATTTTGGATATATATTCCAGAAGACACAGTTGTTTTCTACTTCAACTGTCCATTTTTCGTAGAATTTTACTGGAAAATCCGGATTTTGCGAAATTCTTCCCCTCCACCTTAAATATCAAGAATTCGAAAATCGATATATATTTTTCGCTTTTGTACACAAATCTAGTGTCTTGTGCTGTTTCTTAACCCGTTAGTAGTCCCTAGTTGGTCGATTTGCCGCCCATCCTTGAGTTTTTACAGATTTTTTTATTCATTAGCCACCAAAAATTTTTAGAAGTGGCATTTAATATACATAAAACGCAAATAAAATCCAAGAAACGTTGATCACTTCACTTCTTAAAATTATTGGTGACAGTTAAATAAAAAGTGAGCAATCTGTAATAGGTGGCGCTGTCTATAGCGACTACTAACGGGTTAATCGTGAAGTAATTTGGAGCCGACTTATCCCTTTCCGCCCGATACATTTTTACCTTAAAACATTACATTCTTCTGTTTTTACCGGCTGAATGAAAAATCATGGACTACAACCGTGATTTGTTGATTGAAAATGGTACTTTATACTTGCTGCGAATTAGCACGATCGTTCATTTCCAGTTTTTATTGCCTACGACTGTTCCAGATGCAAATATTTATATGTGGATGTCGTAGATGTCTAACCCGCGCGGTCGTGCGGCCTGGGTCGGAAAAGGCTATGCTCGTAAACGTGCTTTTTTGCCTCCCCCCAGAGTGAGGGAAAGTGGGAATTTTGCAAAACCCTGTCTTAGTGGGAGTCAGCTCTCTAGAACCAACTTTCACTACAAAATTCATGACCCAGTTCTGCACAAAATCGCCACCGCTGTGTTTATTCAGTTGGCGGAAATAAAGTTCCCCCCCCCCACTTTTTTTTTTTTTTACCCTTGGGCAATGAATTTTAAAAATTCCAAAAATATGTTTTTAGATGTTTGTGTTAGCTATATTTTAAAGCAAAAATTTTACCGATATCTGTTTTATCATTATTATTATTATTTAAATATAGAGGATTTTACGAAATCACGTTCTGTCCTCCTTGTCCCCTTTAAGAGCGAATTTTGTAAAATCGCTGCATTAGGGGGTGCTTACACTATATGCTCTATAATCTGATTCAGCTTTGGGATTGTGAAATATTTTTATTTTTAGACAACCAGATCACTTTGTTGAAGAAACCATAATAATCTAAATCCTACAATAAATAATGCCTAAATAGTTACAAAAAGGGACAAACGGTAATAAATTACCAATCAGATTTGGGGGGAAAAAAAGAGTCTTCTTTAATTGTGATTCAGTTGATACAAATTGTAAAATATATTTTAAAATAAAAAGGAAAATGACTCGGAAAAACATTGGTGTAAATATGGTGAACTAAGCAACTCTCGACAAGAATTTTACTTACGCTATTGAGACAGTCTCTTTAATTCATTGCCAAAATGCCAACGAAATTTTAAAAGTCGCCAGGGGGGGGGGGATTATACAAAACTGTACCTAAAATTTTTTAAGAAACAAATATAATAATCGTTGCTAAGGAACGAAATAATTACTGCATGCTTTTATATTGAAAAATAGATGTTAAAAAAAAAATCGACTTACTAAACTAAATTTTGTTTCGTACAGAATTTTATAGGGAAAAAAAACTGTGGGATCAGCATTGTGAGGGCGTGAAAGCCCCCATAATGCTGCTAAGAGCAGCGGGAACTCAAATTGAGACATTGATTTTTTTTTTCTTTCATTCTTTTCGCGTGTGTGTGATTATAGTACACTGCTAACTGATATGGAACTGTAACTGTAAGATCATTTAAATATAATGATCAGTGAATAGCGAAACTGGTAAAGCCTACTAAAAACCATAGAACGCGTGGACGGGTTCAGCTAGTTTTTAAATATGTCTAATTTTCACACGAAATTAAGAATCACTATTTTTAAAAATTAATTAATAGAAATATTTTGGTACTGTTTTTTTCCCGGTAGTTAAACGAAAGATTTGTGTAATACCTTAACTTTCTACATTATATTCTAAAACAATAGAAAAAAAAATCCCTCTATTTAATGAAGTTTCATTCGAATAAAGAATTGTGTCTGAGAATGGCCGCCAGGCATACGAAAAGTGAAGCGTTGATGACAGTCACTTGTTTAGTACTTTTATTATAATGAATTTGAAGGCAAAAACGAAGCACAGCAAGAAACAAAAATAAAGGCTTTGCTCAAGTGGTTTACCAAGTATGTAGAAGGTACTTAAGTATTATTTCTATATAATATCGCTAATTTTCATCTTAAATTAAGAACCTCTAATTAAAAAAAAAATAATTTTATTAAATTTAATCATAGAATTGTTTTCCTTGAAATTATGAGCTAATAAACTAATTCGAGTAACTTGTATTTAATGTATCATTGTCGTCCCTCAAAGGTCGACTTTGCGACTGAGAAGTGAGCTAGTTAACCAAGTATTTAGACATAGGAAATTTTTTCTACATCTAAAGATTTTCTCTTATTTTCTTTCCGAAGCGTCACATTGATAGACACATTTCATGTTGACACAACTCTGACGCTGCTTTAAATACAACTTTACTACAAGATTCAGCGAGTGAGCGTTTAGTTATATTATGTAAGAATAAGAATTGCAGCTCCAAAGAAACGTAATTATCGCAATCTAGACGAATTATATTTTAAATTCTATGTCTGTTTACGATAGGAGAACAAACATACAGGATGAAGCATGATGCAGCGTTCTCCATGAATGAAACATTCTCGACTTCGCTTGTGCACGCATACAATCAAGAAAGATAAGGTTTTCATCACAAAGCTTCTATACCGTTTGCATTTAAGTTCTTTGGTCGCGAACTTGCCTGAAATTATGAGCACTGCACAGCACGCGATATGTCAAACTTGATTTTAAATCCGTAAAATGCTAGGAAAATAAATAGTCTAATTACTCTGATGTAACTATTTACAAAGTAGTATGTTTAAGGAGTTTTCTGGGGCCCCCTTTGGTCGGGGGCCCTCGGCAATCGCCGACCAGCCGACCTGACCAGTCCGGGCCTGCTTAGTATATTATTTATTTATTTATTTACTTGTTAAATATATTATTTATTGTTTATTAATAATTATGATAGTACAATAATAACAAATACTTATAAATTTTTAAAAAATTACATAATTTATATGTTTTCTTTTTTTCCCTGTTGTTTTCATGTTTCCTTTATTTTACTAAATCTGGATAAAAATAACCCACCAGAGTTGTGCTTTAAAATTGATAACGTTTTCCCTTTTTCGTTTTTATATTATGTTAGACATAAGTAAAAGGAAAGAAAGCCGTCCTCGCCCAAACTCTGTCTATGATTATGCCAAAAACATAATTTTTACTTATTGGACGCCATTATTTTCTGGTTCAGAAGATTAGTATAAGAAAAAAAGAAAAAGAAATTAAAGAAAGAAACCACATAGAAATAGCTTTTGTATAAATACTTTATAAATAAAACTACTGCTCTTTTATATATATATATATATATATATAACATATATTTCACAACAATTTTATCGTGTTGTATCCATTAATATAATTTTTTTTTTTTTTCCAGAGAATGCTCGAATTCCAAAGTTTAAAAGTCAATTTTTAGCCATTTTCATGATATACAGACGAGTGGCAAAATAATGTGTTATTTTTCCGATTTAGACATTTTGCCAAATATCTAGAGAAATCTTGATAAGTGCATGAAACTTCATGGGTATAAAAAAAACATGTTATTCCACATATATTTATGTAAAGATTTTGTTTAGAAAGAAAAAAAGGGATCTGTAAAAAAAAAAAAAGTTATTTTATTTATAAAGATTTACACTGTTGTAGCTGTAACATTTATTATTGTAATATGCTTCTTTAATTTATTTGTATTCATAGTTGTGTCAGTATCACGTGCATTCATTGAGATATTAAGTTTCTTTTATTTTTATTAACGATTTAGAAAATTTGTCAAACATTTTTTGCTTATACGAGTACAACGTAAAGGGTTTTCAGATCAATTTAATGCCATTTTTAGAAAGCTTGACATAGTACTTCAGACATAACATAACACAAACAGAATATAAAAATATTAATATAAGGTGAAATATGAGTATTTTTACAAAAAAAATTTTTGCTTTGCATGCACAAATGTTGACAAAGTTTCTTTTACAGAATTTATTATCCAAATACATAATTACTCTGAAAAAATTACCAAACAAATATCAGGGAAATTTAGAAACATATCATTGATAGAATTAGTTAAGCAGTATGAAAGAGAAGCGAATGATAAGTGGTTTTATCCATATTTTATTTAATTTAATTAACTTGTATTCCCAAGGATTTATTAAAAATAAAAATATGCATTACATGCGTATGCTTTTGCTTGTCTTTAATATGCTTAAATTTCAACTAATTCTATTGACGATATTATTTTGACTTTTCACAATGTTTGCTTGAGTATTATTTTTTTTCCTCACAACGACTGTTGCAACATCAGTACCTTCTCCCCATTCTTTTCCCTCAGTCTCTGCGCCACCTGTCGCGACAGTGGAAATGCTTTTTTTTTTTTTTTTTTTTTTGCTTTCTCTTTTGTTTTATTAGAATAAGATGCACTTTCGAAAGTGAAGTGTTAAAATGTAGAATACATAAGAAGGGCACTTATACGGTGTCTTAAAATTTATTATTATGATTCGGTTTTATTAAAGAAGGAGAAAACTGAATATTTTGAATATATAGAAAATTATTCATTATGTGAATTAGAAATAATCTGAAGAATGTTTATTTATCGTCAAATTTTGTACATATTTTCATTGTAAATAGAACCATATCATCATCATTTAAGTAAATATGCTGAAACCCAAAGTTCCAGAAATATTATTTTGTGTCAGCGATTCTCTGTTCTAACTCTCTACGTTTCCAGTCGGCCGTGAAAAGAAGAAAGGGTGAGTACCTTTTCGATAATTAGTTGATAAATAATGAATATGATTAAAAATTTTAAAGATATTTATCGCTAGTTATAATCTATTTAAAAAAGAACCCATGAATATAAAGATTATATTAAAACGACACTATACATTTGACTAAAAAAAGTTTTTGTTAAATCTTGTGCAAGCGCAGCTAAATATCTTTTACTAAAAATGCTCATGTTTCAAAAATTTAACATTCTTACTCTCAGATTACAGAATGTTGTGTATGTACCGTGTCAAGTTTTCTAAAAATGACTTACAATAAATTAAAAACCGTGCTTATTATAAATAAAAAACATTTGAAAGTCTTTAATTTCGTTAAAGAAATTTTTAATATACCTATGAATTTCCATGAGATTGTGAATTATTAATGATAATTAAAAGAAGCGTCATAAAAACACGCTCTAAAGCTACAATTAATTTCAAGCATTATTAATTACAAGATGCTGCCAAATACGTATATATATTAATTTATTAGCGGCTCTTTTCTTATCTTTGGGACAATTTTTTTTTTTTTAAACATGTGATATAACATGTTATTTACACCAACAAAGTATCTATCAAACAGGGTTGGATTTCTTCCAGAAGAAACTAGTTTCTTTCAGGACAGTGGAAGAAACTGGAAAAAAACGGAAGAAATGGGAGAAACCGGAAGAAACTAACCAAAAGACAAAACAGATGCTCAAAATTAAAATTTATGAACTATATAAACTCAAAGTATAAATATAATGCCAAATCTAAACTATAATTCAATTAATATTAAAAATATCTTTAGAAAAATAAGTTATTTGATAACAAACACTAAGTATATACAGGTGATGAGTTTTTACTTTTCAATGCTAATATTTTTAGAATTTTTTGCATAGATACTATCTTATAATATTATTATACGTTCAAACAGTACAAGTGATAATAATTATGGAATTTTTAACCATAATATTTGCACTTTTTTTTTTTTTTTTGTTAAGGATACAACTTTTTGTATAAACTTGAAGCTGGTACCCAATGAACTGTATCAATAAGTAAGATACCTACTTTTAAACTGTCCTGCAAGCTCTCTAGGATTTAAAAAAAAAAAAAAAAATCTATAGTTTGTATTTATCTATTTTAAGTTGAAAAATAAAGTGCAGTATTGAACAATGAAAACACTTTTCATTTGTTTTACAGTCAACTCCCTCTAACTCTCAAAAGTTTTGTCCAGAGGTTGTGCAGATAATAGGATTTTGCAAACTAGAGATCATTGCCTTTGTTTACAGTTTTCTTTTGCAGATAGAAAGTCAGTTATTATTAATAATTAAATAGACATCAAAACGGAAAGAGGATTTTTAATAAATTTTAGAATAAATATTTCTTCAATATTAATAAAACTAATCTATCACATTCATATATGATGGTAAATAATTTAAGCATATTCAAATAATAGGTACCTATAAAATGTAAACAAACATATTTAAAAAATATGAAATGAAATATTTTTGAAAGTCTGGAAATAATACTCATTGCTGATTAATTTTGTTAAACATTCATGTAATAGTGGTTTATTTTCAGAGCTAGTCTGTATAAATTGCTCCCCCCCCCCCCCCACCCACTCTCTTCTCCATTTGTGTTTCAAAGTAAGGATTATGCTAAAAGTTTGATAAAAAAATAATTATAAGATTAAAAAAAAAAAAAAAAAAAAAAAAAACTATACCATGTTTTTAAATTTTCTGATGAGTCATTAATAAAATACGTGAGGCTAAAAAATAATATTTAAGTAATATTTAAGCACGCGAAATCAGTTTTCAGTGAAATAATAATAATAGTGAAAAAAAAAAGTTAGTTTTAAAAATAAAATATTACTCCTTTTAGAGCAACATATATTAGCATCATACATTAGCACTTATCAATGTGTATAAAATTTTAAAATTGATAATGACGTCAATTTTTGTGAAATGCATAATTTAACTTTTTATAATTTTTTCACATTCACGTTGAATTAAATGTATTTATTTTTATGTCGAAAAAAAATGAACTTGTAATTTTTTTTTGGCAACAATTAAACTATAGCTAGTTTTTTAATGGCTATTTTATTGCTATTAAGAGCTTATTATTTTCATATTTTAATTAATGAAAAGAAAACTATTCGAAAATCTGACTTCGAAGTACTGTGTTGTCACCGGGTTCTGAGTCACTGTGAAAGTTTCAAATGTATTAGAGAGATTAGTTAAGAGAAATTAGTAGAGAAATTAGTTAAAAATAGATTGTAACATTTGTACCGGATGAACAAACAAACAAACAAGAATCGAAGTTAATAAAAACATGGTAATAAAAAGTAAAAATGTGATTTTTTTTTAAATATGTAAATTTCTTTTAGATTAAAAAATTAATTATGGATTAGAAGGATTTGCAGATTATAAATCTGCAGATTAGAGGGAGTTGACTGTACTGTATGTGACTATAAGGAAAATAAAGTTTTTGATGACATTTTGTAATACAGTAAAAGTAATTATTGCATACTGGTTCTTTTAATTAACTGGATTACGTTAAGAGCTGTTTTATCAGAAAGTATAAGCAAGTGATACAAATTATTATTTATTATCAGTTAAAGAAATAAAATTGTCTAAATTATAAAACTTTATACTGTTTAAATTGAAATCGATTTTTTTTACTGGATTTTGAGTGTTTTGGAATGTGATCTTCAGATACCGAGGCTCATTAGCTCATTTTGATAAAAAAAAAAACTCATAATTATTAACTAAATATGTTATTAAATTTGTATAGGTATATTTAAAGTTACTTAAAGTTGTTTATAAGATCAATGCATCCATTGTATCTTACAAATTTGCAATTTATAGGATAAATTTTTAAGAAAAACAGTTTCTTCCAGCCGGTTTTTTCCACCTTGGAAGAAACTTGCCAACCCTGACACCCACACATTAAAATAATACAGTTAAACAAGTCTAAGGATATATATTGAAGAAAAAAGGCAGAATTATGATGGCATTTGAAAAGAGTAAGTAATTTCAAATTCATGTAATGGGAGAGAGGTAATTCTAATACTTAAACACTAGCCCGCTTTGCTGGTTACTATATTTAAATGAATTTTCAAAAGAATTTTATCAGTATCTATTTTTTACATCACATTCTAAATAAAAACTAAAAAAATGCAATGAAATCTCTCTAAACCTCACTTAGGTACATGCTGTCTACGGCAGCTCTTTTTCCGTCTACACTTCATTGGGTCCAGGTTCCCACTGCCTGCAGAAAGATCTTTTCCGGTTATTTCAATTTGAGTATTTATCGACGACAGATGGATCTGCTACTGTTTAAGAATTACGATTTTTAAGATGATTGTATCTCAGCATTTATTAAATATTTTAGTTTTTGAACCATGTATTTTATAGCCCCTGCTATTTACACTATATTACGATTTGAGTCCAACCGATACAATAAAATAAAATAAAAAGTAGATTTTCTTTTTAAAGGAGTTAAATACATAAAAACAAATAAATTTTAATCAGTTTAATCCTTTCTACTATATACTACCAATTTTCTGATAAATAATATATATTATATGTATATATATTTTTTAAGGAATTAATTAAAAAAAAAAAAAAAAAAAAGTCGTTACACTATAAAAATTATACATACACATTACTGCTATAAATACGTTTTTAAATTTAAAATTGAATATACTTATTTTTTTCTACTGCATTATAGAGGTCAAGACTTAAAATTTTTAGAAGTGGCCAGTGGCCACTAGATATGATCAACTCAGTGGCCACTCATGAGTCGACATTATACATGGGATTCACACACATAATTAAACTATAGATATACAGATATACACACACATAAAGGCATAAAAGCACAAATGATATGATATTAAATTAAGAAGTAGATTTTAATAATAAAAAAATTATGCATTTTCACCAATTAGAAAAAAAAATAAATAGTGTTTGAAAATAAATATATTTTTAAAAACTTGCATACTTCTGTAGCTTAAAATTTTCAATATCTGAAATGAAGGGGGTGAGAAAAAAGAACAAAATAGGATGAGATATCGAATCATTAAAAAATGACTTGGCTTTTGAAGATAGATATGACCTCATTTGAATTTCCATTGAGTGTTAATGATTTTATTCTTATTAGTGTTTTAAGAGTAAGTTCCATAAGTGTGTAGTATAGTTATAGTAGTATATAATTCAACTTTTAAATGCTATTAATAACTATAGTATTTAAAAAGAAGATTTTATTTAAAGCTTTAGTAATAAGGAAAAATGTATGGATTTTGTAGATAAATATTAATGTGTGTATTTTGCTATGGAAAACAGCAAGCTATCATGATGACACCTGACACGCTCTAACAAAATAATGTGATTTCTCATATACAATTTGTGTTCTGCAAAAATATGTACTTTATATTCTATTGCAAAAGAAATACAAAAATTTCATTCATTTTTTTTTTTTTTTTTTTTTTTTTTTTTGTCTTTAATAAATTTTGCCTTAAAATTTTACCTCCATCTGCAAACAGAAAATAGTTTTGATTAAAATTTGAGGAAAATGAAATTAATTTGAGTCTTAAGGGGGTGGGAGGGGTAAAAAATCTGTACTGGCATATTATGTGAGGTTTAATTTTATTAACAGATATATAATTGCTAAAATTAGATTAGCTGAAAAAATTTTGTTAACATGATTGGTTGGCTGATTGTTTCAACACTGATAATGTCACTTTTAATAAATTGACTACTTCTTAATACTTTGACTTTAAGTTTAATTAATTTTGGGTTAATAATAATAAGTTCAACTCTTAACTTAATTATTTTAGGTTTAACTTTAACATGTTCTACTATTCATAACTCTTATTTATTTGATTGGTGCCAAAAATTCTCTTAATCTTGCTGTTAATTTCTTAAATACACTCCTTATTGCATTGGTTTTTTCTCCTGAAATAATTAATTTTAGGTTAATTTTAGGTTTAGGAATAGTGTTCCACTATTCATAACTCTTATTATTTGATTGGTGCTAAACATTCTCTTAATCTTGCTGTTAATACTTCTTAAATACACTCCTTATTGAATTGTTTTTTTCTCCTGAAATATTTTAACTGACTTATTGTTTATATAGATAACCGCTAGATGGCGCTTGCTCACTGCTGTCTTATGCATTCTTTCTTTAGTCCTTTCCTTAAACGATTTAATCATTCATGTTTTATGTATGATTTAATTTAACTCTACTAGTTTAAAATTTAATTAAATTTAATTAATTTTATAATAAATTTTGACATTCTCAATTAATAATTACTCTGTCTACTTTATCGTTAATGAAAATGCTCTGAAGTTCATTCAATTAATCGATTTTTGTAAAGCTTTTATTTTTAATTTCAATTTGTGTTTGGCATCATCCTCTTCTCCAGTTTGTGTTAACTGTTTTACATTTGGTTGCAATGCTTCTTTCTCGTTTTCTCTCTGGTTTCCATGAAGATTTTATTTAATCTTTGTTTTAATTTAATATTTCACTTAATTTCTCATTCTATCTGGTTTTGCTGCTTCGATAGGGGCTTGAAATGATATAAATTGCTATGATTAGCTATATTGTTTTACAAAATCGATACAGCGTTCACAGCTTTATGAAGTACTCGCCCCCTGACGAATATACTTCTAATTTTAATCATTTTTATCCAATTATTTCAGTGGTTAATTATTTGTTTTCTCTGTCATTAGTTTAATGGTCTTTTTTATTATTATTATTCATGTCGGCGTAAGTATTTCAAGTTATTATTGTACCTTATTGGTTCTTAATCTTAATTGCAACTTTTTGTGTCAGTCTTTCCTCTAAGTTAAATTCAGTTCTATATTTTTGTGTGTTGTTATTGTTTTAGTTCTATTAATTGCTAAATTTTAAGATTAAATTTTATTACATTATCTATCATTTATATATATATCTATATATATTAGCTTTTATCTACATTAAGCATTTTCAGATTTTTTTTTCATTAATACAAAAAAAAAAAAAAAAATCTTTACAATAACTTTTATATGTCAACAGATTTTTTTTTTTTTTTAAACATGAAAAACTTATTCTTCATTTTTTTCCCTTGTTTACACATTTGGTATGG
Organism: Salticus scenicus; assembly: GCA_963930645.1. Lineage (NCBI taxonomy): Eukaryota > Metazoa > Arthropoda > Arachnida > Araneae > Salticidae > Salticus > Salticus scenicus. Next base: position 391,026,108 of record OZ005649.1, read on the forward strand.
ATATGAAATATTATTTTATTTAATTGAGGAAAAGTAAATAGATTTATCAAATTCAGTAATAAAGTCTAAAAATAATTAAAAAGATGAAAAATTTTGAGCGCTTCTATCGCTATATTGTTTCTAGAAAATTGATCATTTATCACATCTAGAGATGAGGAAATGGGCGGGGGTGGGGGGAATTAATTACACAAGTAAGAAATATCAAACAGAAACTCTTTAAATTCTACTTCTAAAATCTTATAAAGGAAGTTTAAAATGAATATTGTCATTTATGTTGTGAATGGAAAAAAATTGGGAAACAAAAACTTGATCGCCGATCGCTAATTGAAAATACAAAAAGAGGGGAGGGGGAGGGGCAAAAAATAATTACATGAGGAGAAAATATTTAACATTTCTATTTCTTTATAGGTTCTAGAATCTCATAAAGCATGTTTAAAACAAATGTTGGCATTTATGTTTGTGGATGGAGAAAGATTGGAAATTAGGAGGCATTCATAATGAATTTAATCGCCGATCGTTAATGAGGTTTCGTTTTGTGAAATGAACGATATCCACAACTTTTTTTAAAGGAAAAAAAAAAAAAAAAAAAAAATCATAAAATTCAGCCAATTATGAAAAAAATCACAGATTTCTGCAAATCCGTGGAAAAATTGCATTCCTGATCAGCGATTATAGAAAAATTTTTAGATTGCCACTTTTTCAAATTAAGTCGCCACATGGCGAGTGGTGACCGTGAGTCTTGACCTCTATGATTCTATCAAATTTACATGAATGGTTCACCATCATTGTATCATAATTCATTCGATATTCTATTGGTTTATACATAGCAGCCCTTACTTACATTTTAAATTATAGCACTTCGAACGTGCATCAATATCCCGTTAGTAGTCGCATATCGGTCTTTTTGCCGCCTATCACTTATAAATTCCTCCTACACATCACCCCTTAAAAATAAAGTGGGGAAACTCTGTGTACCTGACCTTGGGTGGATGTTCTCTAACATAGTATGTTTTCAAGTCATTCCTGCTATTTTTTAAGCAGTTAAAAACATTTTACTTCTCAAATCTGTCTATTTGACCGCGACACGGCAACTAACGTTGATTCATTTCTTTCCCCATTTCCGGTTTTTCACACAGGTTAGAATTTTGCGGGAAAAACTTCACGTGAATTAAAGACACTTCATCTTTCTCTACAGGCTTTCTTTCAGCTTTCCCCCAACACTAAACAGTGGCGGCAAAAAGACCGACACACGACTACTAGCGTTATAAAAAATGATGCGACTACTCTCGGGATATTAGTTAATCTTCTTTCTTACTGCACTGTTTGTATTATGATAAAACTTTTCAGCAATATAACGAAATTGTTTTATTTTGATAATTTAATAAATCAGGGACTCAAAAATCTCTTGAAAAGTTAAGCACCAGGTTAGAAAAATTAAACGCCAGGGAAAATATTAAATGTACTATTTAAATAACAATACGTAAGCTTTATTTTAGTCAACTTTAAACTTTTTTAGCCTTTCACATGTGTAATATATTTGAAATGCAAATTGTTAATCTTTCAAAATTAACCCGATCAGGTTATCGTATTTTTTGGCACCTTCTTTGTTTATCATGGGTCGCTGAAGACCCGAGCAATTTTAGAACACATAATTTTTAATGAAAAAAAAGTGATAAAATTCTTGAACACTCTTGAACACTTATAATTTAAGGGCAAACAATTAATATTGCAAAAGAAATTTAAACAAATAGTATTTTATTTTTAATCAGAAATACACTTATTTCTATAAAATGCAGGCATTTACTAAAAATTTATAACTTTTTAGCAAATTGAGATATTTGAAAAATTCAAACTGCACAATAAAGTTTAAGAATGGTATTTTTACGAAAAAAGTCATGGACACAATAGATAGGATAGGTATTTCTTTTGTACGTGGATTCTGATGGATGAGACATAACAAAAATGGCTTGGGTCTCTAATGACCCACGATAACCTGATTGGGTTAAAGTTATTGAAGTCCATTCTATTAAAATTTATTTACAAAAAAAAAAAAAAAAATGTAAGCTGTTGATTTCTGATCTATTTCTTCATTTACTTTTGTTACATTTATATGACAAGAATTAAAAAAAGAAAAATCTAGATTTGTGTGTGTGTGTGTTTTTTAATTCCCAAAATTATTACAAATCAATAAAATTAATGTCTTTCCATGATCCTGGTTACAAAAAACATAGAATCATTTCTTCATTGTCCGACAAAATTTGGATTTGGTTGCAATTAATTACTCAAATGCTTGATTTCTTTTTCCTTTTTTTAAATAAATTGGTACAATTATACTTGAATTCTATTATTAACCTTCCAACGGGCGCGCGTATCTGAGAGATACACTTGTGGTAAATCTTGTTGTATATCTTAAAGTCAGAGAGCATTTGAAACACTTATCTTTGGCTATTCACTCAGTATATATTGATCTATTTTTAGTTATCTTTTGAACCTCGAGACAATGATATGAAGCTGAATATTTGCTATTTGTATTTGAAAAATACGCGCAACCTTTCATGTAACGTTTTGTTATATTTGATTTTTTTTTCACTGCTAAAAACGATTGTTTGTTGTTTTTGTTTTAAACATTATTATTTTAAATATTTTTAAAATTAATTAACTTATAATTCCGATGTTTCTTTGATTTTTTTATATTGATTTTGCGCTTTCAGTTTCATTCTTTCAGTTTTGTTTTAATGAATAAAAGTTCCAACTGAATGTTCTTATTAATCTTCAAATGGTTATAGTATAATTAAAATATTCAGATACTTTAAAATACATATTTTACAGTAGTGTATGTGAAAACCTTTCATGTTCGTATAAGCAGCGTGCCCGCTAGAATGTTAATATCATATTATCAAAACAAAGCCAAAATTTAAATGTAGAATGAAATATAATAAATGGCCTTCTTTTAGAAAGGAGGCAAGTATCATCTTATTTGTTATTTAAGCCTGTAAAAATAAAATAAGTGTTTTAAATTTAAACCAAACTTACCCTATTTCTTTGTTGTGCACCAAGTTTACAAATCAATTTTCCAGTTTTATTACAAACAACACTCGTTGTTCTATCTCCATTTTCATAGACTTTAAACATTTCTGAGCATTACCTAATAATGATTTAAATTAATTAAATTTCTGCCACAAAATAGTATATTAACTAATAAAAATTTGAGAAACATTTACAGCTACCAGTTAAAGAATTGTGTCTAAACTGGATTATATGCCACTTATATAAATTGTGTGCAATCAGTACAGGGTTTAACCTGGCAAAAAAATTACTTTAGCATTTTAGCGAAAATAGGCAAGCACTATTTTAGCTTTTTCGAAAGTTAATTCTTTGGATACCATTTATTTCTTTTACTTAGCTTTGTTATCCTCAGTTTTGTTTTCTATTCCTTTTGTTCATTGATGATTTTAACCAAGCATCCATATTTGTGACTTTAAAAATATGAATCAGGGAAACTATGTTTTGATTTTAACAATAGAAAAAGAGGTACTCATATCATATGTGTAAAATGAAAAAGCAATTGAAAAATTAAGTAAAGTGTAATGGTAGATAATCGTGAAATACTAGTGCTAAGAATACTTCTATGAATCAAATTCTCAATTCTGACATACTTTTAAATATTTTTGCATTTAAATTCAATCATTAAAAATTAAAAATAAATCCAAATTACTATATAAATAATCATTCCCAAAAATTTCAGTCCTTTCGTAGTTTTTGCCTGCAAATATTTAAAAAAAAAAAAAAAAAAAAAAAAAATCTGAGTTAATCTATAGAGGTATTTTATACAGTTATCCAGTTTTAGCTTTTTAGCGAAATTCTGACCAACATGTTTTAGCAAAATATGATACCTTTTAGCAAAATGCTAAAAAAACTAATGGCAGTTTAAACCCTGAATCAGTAGTGGCACTAGAAATTCCCCGACGGGGGGACACCACCTCCCCGACAGGGTCCCCCTCCACCTCTCTACATAAAGAGAGTTTATTATATGAGTATTTATCAAAAACTGCAATACTGTTAATAATACCTACTACTGCTAATATTTGTACCATTCCATTTGTTAGTACTCCTCGTGGTTTTGGAGATCATTGTGTCACAGACAGACATTTTCTAACAATATCGTGACCAAAGCGTGTTCTGGACCTCTCAAAACATGAATATTCATGGAAAACTGGAAGCTGAAAATTTGTACATATCCAGTACTTTCTTCTATTGAATATAGAATGGAAAAACTGGAATGCTCCAAATTTGTAAAAGGAAAGAAAAATGCTGCTAAAAGTAGAAAAACTGAAAATTTTGTATTTGTTCCCCCGAGAGATTTTAGGAGTATGCCCCGATGGGGGGTCACAGACTACCCGACAGGGGGGGGCTGTGCCCTCCCAGCCCCCTAGCTAGGGACACCCCTGTATGCAATGTGTCTGAAGTGTAATAGGAAAACACTTTAAAAATCCAGGCTCTACATGCATTACAAAATACAAGATGCTAAAACAGGACCCTTAATCAGAAGCTGAAATTTCATCAAACATGCAAAACTTCACAAAAATGCTTTTGCTACCAAAATAGGGTATTTTATTAGGTTTATCTTGGTAGCTAGTATATTACACCATATAAATGTAGCCATATGCATATAACAATCTGCAACTTAAGCATCATTTTTATAGGTGCAGAGATGTCATTTTTATATGTGTAGCGGATCCAAAAGGTTTCTTTCTTGACTCACCACATTTTTTTTTTTTTTTCAGGAGAGGAGTGGCTAAAATATATACAGTAGAGAGTCAAAAGTCCGCACAGCTCGGGGCCAGATGTTGTGCGGATTTTAGGATTTGGCAGATTTCGGGGCCCTTAAAAAATGATTATCGCTTTTAATAATAAAATCATAATATTATTCAAACTAAACGCACACTAACAAATAATGAAATAATTTCGCTTGAATATTAAATTATTCGGTACATAAGAATAACACTGAACATTAAAAGAATGTACATAACGAAAATAATAAATAAAAATGAAATTTGTCAAATTTCGATAAAATCTATTCACATGTAGTTTGTTTTCAAAACTACACTTGTATACATACATCATTGAAATTTTCCTTTTTTTTCCCCCTGTATATTGTAAGTTGTCATTTATTCTTATTTTGTAACATAAATTTATTGTTTTAAGAATTTAAGTTAGTTCTTTTGTATGGTTATGTCTTCATCAGATAACATTTTTAAAAATTATTTTGTTATTGTATACCTCATTGATGGATTAAATATACTGTCAATAATTTCATTATCAGTAACTTGGTTCTGATAGTCTTTTATGTTATTAATTTTCTTATATAATCATAAAATGCAAGTACAGAATCTGTATTCGAGATAATTTTTTTTAATCCTGATTTGCAGTTTGTAATTTATATATAGTGAATTTTATCGTTTATATATTTCACAAGCTGTGCGGATTTCGGACTTTGGCGGATTTTAGGTCGACAGATTTCTGGCTCTCGACTGTACATGATACTTTGTTTTATTCATATGTCTTGATCGCATTCAAGCCATGATATAAATCTGCAACATTTAATTCATGAGAAGTAAAATCAATGGATATTCTGTCTAGTGATGTGAGGTGGAAAATTTTCCAGAAAATTTCCTACTATTTTTCCGGAAAATTTTCAAACCAAAAAAACAATTTTATTAGTAAATCTTTTCCATGATGTACTTAAACTTTCTTTTATAAGTCACAGTAAAGCTATATACAGTGTGAGAAACAAAAGTTTGTGATTAAAGCCATCATTTAGAAAGCTACCAGATATATGATTTGAGCAACTTGCTCGAGAAAAAAGTTATTTATTATAATACCAATACCAAAGATCTATGGTTGCTAATCAGAATTTTGAATGCCCATTCAATAAGTTTGTGTGAACATAATTATAAAAGCATTTGGCAATATAACAAAAAAAAAAAAAAAAAAAAAGAAGAATATATTGATAAATTAATGCACTACTATACTGGTGATCATGCATATCTGTTTTTCAAAATATTCATTTGATAAATGATGATATGCCGATGCTTTTCAAACTCAGGTAGCAATTCTGACATAGGTCACCTTATGGTCTCTGGTTCTGAGAGAGACTTAAAAGTTAGGTCATTGTCATTATCTTCATTAAATATTGAATCAAAATTAAAAAAAAAAAAAAAAAAAAAAAAATGCTGTAATTACAAAATTGGCATTTAAATTTTTAGAGAAAAATCTTATAAAGTGAAAAAACAATCCTTTTTTTATGCAAGAAACAGGAAATACAATTAATTGCCTAAATAAACAAACAGCACATTTTTTATTAAAATTTAAGGAAATCAAATAGATAAAATGAATCACATCGTAACTTGTAAAAATTGGAGGTTTATCTTTAGTTGAAAGAACTCAATATGTCTTTATTTGCTTAAAATATCCGAAATTGAATTGTACTTGAAAAATCTCACAGTAGGTGTTACATTTAAGTTAAATAATAATAATAATTTAAAAAAAAAAAAAAAAAAAAATCTTCTCGAACTTCTAGATAAATTTTTTTGAATAGAGGATTACATCCATTATCCAATATACCAACTATTAAAAAGTATGATTTTGTGTTTGCAAATTATGCTTAAAAATAGAGCAAATCGAAAAAAGTAAAAATCAAAATAATTTTAAAGAAATGAACCCTTGCATGGCCTGAGCAATACCATACTAAATACCTTGTACAGTCGGCAGCAAAATTATTGAAGCACTAGCAATAATTTCTATTTAAAGGATGTGCACCTAATACTATTTTGTTAAGTAAATATTTGTTGAACATGATCTTTCTCAAATATACTGTTTACAAAAAAGTAAGTTGGTGATAAAAATTAGCGATCAAACTAAAAAGAAAAATATGGATATGCGCTTCAATAATTTTGCTGCTGACTGTACCATTTCTATGACACTAGTAGCCAAACACCATATACAGAAATTCGTTATATACTATAGTTAAAAATAATTTTAACAGTAATAATATAAAGAAAATAAAATAACAGACAGTTAAGTAATCATTAAAATTTTCAACACAAATGTAAACCGATAAAAACTTACCTCTAAATGCAAAAACAATATAGGGTTAAAAAATTACAACTTAACATAAATAAAATTTCAGAATAACCACGGATTATTCTCTTTTAATCCGTGAGAATAACATAATGTTTAAAAGTTCGCAAAAACAAAACACATAACACATCAGGAACCGCAGTCCGCAGTGTTGCCAGATGGTCATAAGTGAATTTCCCCAAACAATTCTCCAATTTCCCCAAAACAAGGGTTTTTTCTAGTACTGGGCGATGTTGACATTTCTTAAATCGATATATCGTTCCTTTTACATACCGATATATGGATATATCGATTTAATGCATAGATATAGTAATATACATAGATCTATCATCCTCATGGTAACGTGCAAAGATTTTTGATGCCGAAAAAGTTTTTGGCATCAGCCATGATGAGAGAGTATAAAACTCGAAAACAACAATGGAATAGAATGTTGATATCATAGATATAGTAATAAGACATGGTTGATATATATTGAAAATGCCGAAGTACTGCGCGGCTTTTAATTGTAGAAAGAAATTTATGAAAGGAAATGGAATAAGTTTTCATAAGTAAGTTAAATTTAACTAATTTATGAAAAATATGATTCTTTATAATCAGTTGCTTTGTTATTATTATGGTTTAAATACTGTTTTGATTTTTAATGGAATACTTTTTTTAAAATTTTAATATTTTTTAAGTTTTTATATTATTAAGTAATATCGAATTTTCAAAATTCTTTTAAATGTAGTTAGCAGTGGCAGAGGTAAAACTCGCTTGTTTTAATATATTATAACTAGTATTACCACAAGACTTTCTTCTCTATTTAATCCCATACAAATTTATTTAAAAAAAATATTTATTAAGTTATAATTTATTAAAGATATTTTCCATGATGAATGCAGACGATTTTTTTCTTAAAGTAGTATAATAATAAATGCTGAAAAAAATCCTTTTTGTGCAGACATGAAAAGATATACAGTCGAATCTTGTTAACGTGAATCTCAAAGGGGATCAAAAATCTGTTCATCTTATCAGTAGTTCATGCTATCAGTAACTGATCGTCATATAACTAAAGTAATCTTCATTTTGACGGGGATTGTGGTAACAGTTCATGTTAAAAGTAATTCACGTTAACGAGGTTCGACTGTATATATATATATATATACTATATATACATTATATAAAAATAAAAAAAATCGGTAGCTTCGTTTTAAATTAATACAAAATGTATGGTTCAACCATTCGTTTTAGAAATATTGACGAGTTCTTTCTAAAATATCCACATTGAAAATTTACACAGGCCCCGGGGGAAGAGCACTTCCTTCCCAGGAGGAAAGCAATGCTCCTACATGCACACATTTTTTTTTTTTTTTTTTTCAAGTTTATTACTACTATTATCAATAATTCATATAAATTTTACATTCATGCGTTAAAAATAACTTACATTATATACATTTATATGAAATTTTGTCCTATACTGTCATGTTAAGTACTTAGACTTTAGTACTTAGTCTTGTTTTTCAACCGGCGGATGATACGTTAACAGCGCATGCAAATTTTCCTGAAAATTTTCCTTCTTCATCCGTAAATCATTTAACTCTTACTTTCTTGAAATTCATTATGTGTGTTTCCGAGTAAACCCAATTTCTGCAATATTTTGTAACAGTAAAATAAAGGGTTAACAGCTAAAGCAAGATTTCCTGTAAATGAAGATAAGTTTAATTAATTTTTCATCCCAAACACTTCTTATCTCCAAACATTCATCAAAATTATTATATTTATTTCCAAGTAAACTCGATTTTTGCCATATTTTTTCTCATTAATATGCAATTTTTGTCATATTATTCCAAGTAACCAACAAATAAAGGTCTAACAGCAAACCATGATTTTTATGAAGATGGGGATCAGACTAATCGCTTTTTTTACCCCAAAAAACACTTAACTCCAAGCTTCCATCAAAATCGTTGAACCCATTTTCAAGAAAACCCAATTTCTGCCATATTTCCCAAACGGTAATTAAAGGGTAAACAGTAGACGCGAATTGCCCTGGGGATGAGGATATGCCGAATTGATTTTATACCTCTAGAAACACTTAATCAAAGACTTTCTTCAAAATCATTACATCCCTTTCCGAGTTAACCCAAATTCGGCCGTATTTCTTAACCGGTTGATAAAGGGTTAACAGTGAGCAGGAACTTTTCTGAATCGAAGAAAAAATCTAATTTGAACCAAATATCTATCTGTTTATCTATCTATCTACCTATATATATATACATATAAATAGAAAGAGAGATGCCAAGTTATTACGGATTTCCGTAATCTTAATACCAGAAATTTTTTTATGTATTCCTTTGTAATAACACTGCTCGGCATGAAAATTGTATCTGACACCATTTCAGCCCACTCTTATGTAAAATGACCTCCTGAATCCGAATATGATCACCATTTTGCCCAATCACACACCGTTTTCTTGATACGCCCCCTCCCGCATTTTTATCATTGTTTGATAATTTTATACTCATCAGTTTGATTTGGAGAGCAACGATGATTATTTTAACCGTTAAATGTCTTCTGATCTGAGGAGCTACAGTGGTAGAAAGTTCTGAAACACGAACATTTGTAGTAAGGAGGATACTTGAGAGGATTTGTGCCCAGAAAAAAAAAAAAAAAAAAAAAAAAAAAAAAAAAAACACTTAACCCTAAAATTTAATCAAAATCGTCACATTCACTTCCGAGTAAACCCATTCAATGCTATAAATTTCGACTGGCCGTTAAAGGGTTAACGCGATTTTTTCTGAAGATGAGGATACGTCCATTCGTTTTAGCTCTCTAAAGAACACTTAACCCCAAACTTTTATAAAAACCATTACCTTCATTTCCGAGTAAAACTAATTTCTATTATATGTTGCGACTGGCCGTTAAAGGGTTAACGCGAATTTTCCTGAAGATGAGGATATGTCCATTTGTTTTATCTCTCTATAGAACACTTAATCCCAAACTTTTATAAAAATCGTTATATCCATTTCCGAGTAAACCTAATTTCTATTATATGTTGCGACTGGTCGTTAAAGGGTTAACGCGAATTTTCCTGAAGATGAGGATATGTCCAATTGCTTTATCTCTCTAAAGAACACTTAATATCAAACTTTTATTAAAATCGTTTTATCCATTTCCGAGTAAACCTAATCTCTATTATATGTTGCGACTGGCCGTTAAAGGGTTAACGCGAATTTTCCTAAATATGAGTATATGTCCAATCGCTTTATCTCTCTAAAGAACACTTTATCCCAAACTTTTATAAAAATCGTTATATCCGTTTCCGAGTAAACCTAATTTCTATTATATGTTGCGACAGGCCGTTAAAGGGTTAACACAAATTTTTCTGAAGATGAGGATATGTCCAAACGTTTTAGCTCTTAAAAAAAAAAAAAAAAGACACTTAAATCCAAACTTTAAACAAAATCGTTATATCCATTTCTGATTAAACTCAATTTCTACTACATGTTGCGATTGGCAGTTAAAGGGTTAACACTAATTTTCTTGATGCTAAGGATGTTCCAATTGTTTTAGGTCTCTAAAAAGCACTTATCCCAAACTTTTATTAATATCTTTATAACCATTTCCGAGTAAACATAAATTTCTACTCTATACAGTTGGTAACAAAAGTGTCCCACTGCATTGCGATTGGCAATTAAAGGGTTAACTCTAATATCTCAAAAGATGAGGATACGTCCAATAGTTTTTTCGACCATAAAAACTTCTAACCAGACAGAAATAGTAGACAGAAACGATAAATTTCTTTAAATGTCGTTATTCCATACAAAAAAACAAAAAAAAAAAAAAAAAAAAAAAAGGAAGAAGAAGAAGAAAAGAAAAAGAAAAGAGAGAAAGAAAAATGAGTATCTGGAGTTTTTTCATTCATCTTTAGCACATAAATTACTCATAAATTTTATTTGCTAAATTATCTGTGTGTATTCCCGTGTATATTCAGTCGGGGAAAGACATCCACAAGAGAGTAAAATGGCCGTCTTTTCCCGAAAAAAAAGGCATCACTTTTTCGGCCTCGCTGATCAATCTATGTCTTATTACTATATCTATGATTTAATGTAGCGTTACCAACTGTAGGAATTTGTCCGTACACATACGGACAAAAAAAAAAAAATCGACCGAGACAGGGATTGAACCATTGAACTGAAAGCCTATTCTTGTCTCAAACCAAACAATCTGGCACTGTACCACGCTTTTTTGCTCACTAATTAAGTTTGATCATTTTGATAAAAGGGATTAAATTTTCTAAGGTTTTATCTTGGCCAATGGGTGAGTTGTTGCACAAAATTTGCCCATTATCCTATGTTTTCGACCGCACTCTTTAATTGAATCTTAGTTTAATTTCAATAGGAATTTTACTAATTCATACTTCCCTTGTAAGTGGATGTATGGTAGATCCAAGTTTTGGCGTAACTTAAATTCAATCGCAAGAAGTAGAAAACTTAAAAAAAGAGGTTGAACCATTTTATGATATTGCTTATAATTTTACTTCCTATACAGTCGGCAGCAAAAGTAATCAAGCTCTAGCAATAATGCCAATATATAAAAAAAAAAGTACTCTTTATACTGTTTTGTTAAATAAATCTTTCTAGAGTCATGTTCTCACACATTAAAGAATTTTATCCTAGTTGACTGACTATTACTATTATAGAAAATTGTTTTTTACTTTCACAGTATTCCTTACTGTTATTTCGTACATTTATAGAAAAATTTATCATATACTGGAAAGTATTTATTATACATAATAAATTTATTATACATATTATATTTTTCGTATACATGATGTATACGAATCTTTCATTTGATCCGGTAAACAAAATTTTAATGGTAATCCAACCATATTCTACAGAAAAGAGACTTTCGTACATGCCAAAAATGATGCTACTTCCATTCAGTGCACTGGAGAAAAGAAAAAGGAGTTAACAGAAAACTTACAGCGGCAGGATTTTTATAGCTTTCACACCTAAACTCCACAAAGCCTTATACACAGCACGGATTAGGATACAGGATGATAAACTAGATAGGGCGGTCAGCTTGGGGAACGGAGCTTTATTTTCCGCATTAATTCAGCCGAACAGAGTAAGCGATCCGATCGCCGCCTGGTGTAGTATCTTTGAAACTCATCAGAAGAAAGGGAAAGCCCGCCCCTTCGGCTTCAGTCATCCAACGAACGAACAGCCAGAAATGTAAAAACGCGCTGATTGGTGTATTTTCGAGATTGTGTCGCCCTCTATCTGTAAGATGAAAATTACTACCTTTCCGTAACATTAGTAATACATCCTTCTCTTTTAATCCGTGTACACAGTAACGCATCTAGTTTCTTTTGTTTCAACATGTGCGCAAGCTAGTAGTGACATGCATACTATTTTGAATAAGAAACCATTTAATATTACTTGAAATAAAATACATTAATTTCGAAACATGCTAAAAATATTTGCGAAAAATCAGATCGCGAACAGACAGACTGATAAGCAATTAAATTGAAGTTACAGACATTTTTTAACAAAATAAAATTTTATGTGATATACCAGCCTGTAAAATTGTGTGAAAAAAATGACTGAAGAAATATTTTATCATTTTCGTTTTTCGTTGATTGACGATGAAACCAGAAAATATATTCGGGCCAGCACGGCCCGGCCCGAGAACAGATCGAAAAATTCGTCCCGAGCCCGGCCCTCGGTTAAAATAATCATATCTAAGATGACGCTGTTGTTTGAATTAATTTATTTTTTACTAGCAGGCTACGCCCGCTTCGCTGGTCCCTATTTTTAAATGAATCCCTATAATTACTGAATTCTCAAGATTGCATTAATTTTTATCACGTGAAAAAAAAAAAAAAAGAGAAACAAAATCTGATTAGGAAAAATGTCGCACCGGGTTCTCACTGCCTTCGGAAAAAATTACCAAAATGCTCTAACTCTTATTTCTTTATTTTCCCCCTTCGCCCCCCCTCCCGTCTATCCCAATACTTTTACAAATTCGAAAATATCCGCAATCGATTTGTAAGTATCAAAACCCTCTATGCACCAGTTTTGAACGATCTATCTCTATTTTTATTTTATTTTTTGCCCCTCCGCCTCCCCCTTCCCGCCTCTACCAATAATTTTAAAAATTCGAAAATATCCGCAATCAATTTGTAGGTATCGAAAACCTCTATGTACCAATTTTTAATGATCTAACTCTATTTCATTTTTTTTACCCCTCCACCTCCCCCCCCTTCCCGACCCTCCTAATAACTTTACACTTTCGAAGCCCGCCCCTTCGGCTTCAGTCATCCAACGAAGGAACAGCCAGAAATGTAAAAACGCGCTGATTGGTGTATTTTCGAGATTTGTCGCCCTCTATCTGTAAGATGAAAATTACTACCTTTCCGTAACATTAGTAATACATCCTTCTCTTTTAATCCGTGCCTAGGTTAAACACAACGAGATATATTAAGTAGAGTGATAAATGGTAACCCTTGAGAAGGTCCAAGATGAGTCATGTGGCATGCTCTCCTTGCACATGCGTATTCGGTGGTTTCCTTGGTAACAGCTCATTTTCAGTAAATTTCTATGGCAACGGTTTCAATGTTTTTGTTAACTTTACGTAGTTTAATATTCCTTTGTTCTAAACCATTTTGATTTTGATTTTACTTCTTTTTTATTTCGTGTAATTGAACTTTAACCGACAAAATGCTTAAAAATAGTTGAAAAATTATTATTTGTTGTTAAATTTAGCTCTTTAAAAGTTTAAATTTTCTTTTATAAACACTTTTAAACTTTGTTGAGAAACGATGAAAAAACAGGTATTTTATTATTTATTAAAATGTGAAATATGTGTAAAATTATTTTAAAAACAATTTATTTCGGTCATAGGACTGTCATGTTACCTAATAATAATGATAATTTGTCGAACTGATATTTTAAATGCCAAAATAGCGATAAAGGGCCAAACACAGCAACCTATTCGAGCATGTCACGTGATTCATCTTGAACCACGGAAAGCTAATCCTTCATCCATTGAATCAGCACTCTAATTTATATATCTCGTTGGTTAAACAACTTCAAAAATGGTTGGTTGGTAGGTAGATAAAATTCTAAACAAAATAAAAGACCTAGATTTTGGGCGGGTTCAGGCTCTCAACCGATCCAGAATCGATCGAATGATCCAATTGGTCGTCAAACAATCATAGATATAGTAATATATATAGATCTATCATCCCCATGTTAACGTATAAAGATTTTTGATGCCGAAAAAGTTTTTTGACATCCGAAACAATAATGGAATAGAATATTGATATATATTGAAAATGCCGAAATACTGGGCGATTGTACAAATACATGTATGAAAGGAAGTGGAAAAAGTTTTCATAAGTAAGTTACATTTAACTAATTTATGAAAAATATGATTCTTTATAATCAGTTGCTTTGTTATTATTATGGTTTAAATACTGTTTTGATTTTTAATGGAATACTTTTTTTTTAATTTTAATATTTTTTAAGTTTTTATATTAGTAAGTACTATCGAATTTTCAAAATTCTTTTAAATGTTGTTAGCAGCGGCAGAGGTAACGCCCGCTTGTTTTAATATATTATAACTAGTATTACCACAAGACTTTCTTCTTTTTATAATCTTATACAAATTTATGCAATACAAATTATTTATTAAGTTATAACTTATTAAAGATATTTTCCAGGATGAATGCAGACGATTTTTTTCTTAAATTAGTATAATAATAAATGCTGAAAAAAATCATTTTTGTGCAGGCATGAAAAGACATACAGTCGAACCTCGTTAACGTGAATCTCAAAGGAGATCAAAAATCTGTTCATGTTATCAGTAGTTCATGCTATCAGTAACTGATCGTCATATAACTAAAGTAATCTTCATTTTTACGGGGATTGTGGTAACAGTTCATGTTAAACGTAATTCACGTTAACGAGGTTCGATTGTATAAATTTAACATTAAAAATAAAAGAAATCGGTAGTTTCCTTTTCAATTAATACTGATGTATGGTTCAACCATTCGTTTTAGAAATATTAACGAGTTCTTTCTAAAATATCCACATTCTAAATTTACACAGGCCCCGGGGGAAGGGCACTTCCCTCCCAGGAGGAAAGCAATGCTCCTACATACGCACTTTTTTTTCAAGTTTATTACTACTATTACCAATAATTCATATAAATTTTACATTCATGCGTTAAAAATAACTCACATTATGTGCATTTATATGTAATTTTGTCCTATACTGTCATGTTAAGTACATAGAAAAAACAAGATGGCAGCACCACCTGTTGAGCGATTGATTCCCAAATCTAATCAGCACCAGTTTAGGTCAAGGTCCAACTGAATACAAGTTTGGTCGAATTTCGTTCATATTAGGGGCTATAATTCGAAATTGCTAGAATTGCATTTTTAGTTGTGTTAAGCGTTTCTTATAGTTTTGAACAAGGTTTATTATGACAAAAATATTATGACATTAATTAGTTTTTCTGCCTGTCTGCTTGCCCACCTGTCCGCGCTCCATTTCCGAGTAAACCCAATTTCTGCTTGCTATATGTTGTGACTGGCCGTTAAAGGTTTAACGCAAATTTTCTTGAAGATGATGATATGTCCAATCGTTTTAGCTCTCTAAAAAAACACTTAACCCCAAAATTTAATCAAAATCATTACATTTATTTCCGAGTAAACCTAATATTTATTATATGTTGCGATTGTCAGTTAAAGGGTTAACGCAAATTTTCCTGAAGATGAGGATATGTCCAAACGTTTTAGTTCTGTTAAAAAAAAAGACACTTAACTTTAAACTTTAATCAAAATCGTTATATCCATTTCTGAGTAAACTCAATTTTTACTAGATGTTGCGATTGGCAGTTAAAGAGTTAACACTAATTTTCTTGAAGCTGAGGATGTTCCAATTGTTTTAAGTCTCTAAAAAGCACTTATCCCAAACTTTTATTAATATCGTTCTAATCATTTCCGAGTAAACATAAATTTCTACTTTATATTGCGATTGGCAGTTAAAGGGTTAGCTCGAGTTTCTCAAACGATAAAGCTAAGTCCAATCGTTTTTTAGACCCAAAAAAACTCGTAAACAGACAGAAATAGTAGATGGAAACTATAAATTTCTTTAAATGTCGTTATTCCATACAAAATCAAAAAAAAAAAAAAAAAGAAGAAGAAGAAAAGACAGAAAGAAAAATAGGCCGTGGGCCATAGCTGGATATCGTTCAAGTCCGTTTCAATCATCGAGGGGCAATTTGAATTTAATGTTAAAATTAAAAGAATATTCAGTTATCTCCAAATTCGCAATGTTCTGGTCTGAAGATGTGCACGTTATTTTAAAATTGATTAAATAAATTCTACAAATTTGACGTTTCTGCGGTCCTTCCATTTTACTTACTTTTAGAGATAGCAAGATTCTCTTCTCGTTTCTTTTCTTATTATCCAATCAAAACCGGTAGTTTATTTTCTTCTGGCATTTCGATCCAATGACGGCTGGTGTTAGTACGCGCGCTAGCGCCCCGCTTGCATTTGATATGTTTTGTTTATGTTTACATTATCTTGAGTCAATATTCATTGACATTTTCATGCAATTCTACTATTGTTTTCTTTTCATGTATTTTTAAGTATTATTTATATTTAATAGAATGTGAGAAAAAAAATGGCTCAGTGTTTGCATATCGGGAATTAAATACATTAAAAAATGTAATAGTTTTCTTAAATAAGATGTAAAGTTTCTCCCGACATCATTATCCTGCGTATTATTAACATTTTGATCGAATTCTGTTATAATTTTTTCTCTATATTTTTAAGTAGAATTATTACAGATAATATAATATCAGAAGAAATTACTTTTTGTTTGCACATCGGCGATGAGATACATTCAGAGGTAAAGTGTTTTTTAACCGACTTCAAAAAAAGAAGGAAGGTTCTCAATTCAAACCGTATGTTTTTTTTATGTTTGTTAGCTCATAACTTCTGAACGGATGGTCCGATTTTGATACTTTTTGTTTTGTTGAAAAGGTCATGGTCTGAAATAGGTCCCATTGTAATATCTTTACGATCTAAAGAAAATACAGGGTGCCCAAAAAAATCAGTCCCAACTCTTTTAACTGCTAAACGGCTGCAGCTATAGTCATTCAACACATTTTGTGAAATCTAGAAGTTTCTATTCAGGAAAAGTGACGTTATTTGGAGTCGGTTCTATTTTTTTTACAAAAAGATTTTATCTAAAATAAACTGAGATAATGTGAGACTGTGTGTTGATCAATGGAAAGTTTTAAATATTCATGAAAGAAAAATATCTACCCATTTTTTTCTTCTTCCAATTAATGAACTGTTCAAACTGCTTTTAGACAACAGCATAGATTACCATAGAAAGCGTTATACAGTAAGTTTTACTTTGAAATGTAGTTAAATTATTGGCGAAACGTTAGTCGAGGCCTCCATGTTGAGATTAAAAAAAGATTTTCTGTTCTGTTTGTGTGTCTGTCTATTTCGTGATAACGGCCCCAAAAATCATGCTATTGACTTGTAATTTAGTACACATGTTTATGAACCACACAGAATTAGCTGTATAGTTTTAGATGTGTATTTTCCCTTTGTAGTTCGTGTACAGGGCCACACCAAAGTTTTTCTTATCATTACGGCCTACGGACAGAATTTGTATGTACCACAATAGCAGCCGCAAAAATCTCCCTATTGACTTGCGAATTCGTATACATGTGCAGGCTCTGTATAGAAAGAGCTGTGTAATTTTTTATGTCTAGATTATTTATGGATCGTGTACAGAGACACAACAATTTTTTTCTTATCATTACGGTCTATGGGGTGAATTTCGTTTAAGCGAATTTTAACTTCGTTACTCCGCATTCAACGAAATGAAATTAGCGTACATTATTGATATGCTTAAACTGATGCTTTCCATAGAAATTAAATATGTGTGCTTAGGCAACCAATGTACAGGACTTTACAAAAGTATTCCGACAATGTCATGTAATCATCCAAATTTTGTCAAATTTCGAGCAATTATATTTGAAAAACATAGAATAAGTTCAAATGTTGTTACTAGTGTCCTTTTACAGAGGGAAGCAAAAGAATTTCATAACATTAGAACTTATGAGGAAATTTTTATTTAAGCGCATTTTAACGCGTTTATGCTGCACTCAGTGGAATTAACACATATTATAATCATACTTAAAAACATGTATTATCTCTCTCTCTCTCTCTCTCAAAAAAAAAAAAAAAAAAAAAAAAAAAAAAAAGGAGGTATGTATAAGCTACTTTTATTTACAGGATTATACAAAAGAATTCCGATGACATTCTGTAATCATTAAATGAGGTCAAATTACGTTGAAATATAAGTGAGTTATAATTAATTATGTATACTATTTTTACTGGCGTATATAAGAACGGTGGCTCCTTTTCAGGGACACACAAAAGAATATCGTACCATTATGGTCTATAGACAGTATGTATTAAAAATGTATTTTAAAATGGTTACATTAAATATTATAAAATGTTATTAGAATGTTTAAAAGCGTGTTTTTCTGTGGAAAATTGTGGGCATAGAATTAATAATTAGTTTACTGGGTTACACAGGGTAATCTTTTTGCATGAAATTTGGTACATGTATTTATGATTTAAACACTTGTACCAAATCATAGTTTGGTACAAGATTATGTATCAAATAATCTAATAGCCTTCTATTTATAAGTAATTAATAGAAGGCTATTATTAGGAAAAAATAAATATATATATATATGTAGAGAGATAGGTATAGACAGAGATATACAGCGGAAAGTTGAAGAGGGGCCGGTAGCCCTCATTAGAAATGTATCTGTTTATGTAGCGAGTCATTATATATGTATATAAAGTGAGAGAGATGCATGTTAGGGCTCAGCCGAAGAGAAAGAAAGCGAAACACTTGAATTAGATGAGGGATAAATCCAATGTTACTGATGTCATTTCTAGAAGTAAGTTAAAATTGAGCTGGGCTGGGCACTTTTCCAGAAGAAATGATGATAGATGGACCACCAGTCCTATTTTGGATACCGCGATGCAACAAAAGACTAGGGCTGGAGTATTTATCAATATATCCCCAAGTATCAATATTTTTTAAATATCGCAATAACGATATTAAAGATCTAGCTCTGCTGATATATCCCTCTAACGATATTTCTTTAGCGCAAACTCAGCGATCGCTCGAAGCGCCGATAAATAATGTTCCTCACTAGCACCTATCACCAGTCACCACGCTCGGAATAAAGAGAACGCCGAATAGCTTATTCACAGTGTTTTCTAAAAAAACAAACAAACCGTTTGGCTAGCGGAAGTGACGCAACCTCTTGTGCGCGCCACAAACCTGCATCACCGCGCGCCAAGCAAAGCCCGAAAAAAAAAGAGACCTGAATAGCTTATACTAATGCAACCCCCTTTTTCCCCTGCTATTACTCACTGACTAAAACTCCCAACCCCAAACAATCCTTCCTCTCCAATCCTCTCTTTCCATACCGCAATGTATCTACTTTCTTGAAAATATCACTGTCCAAAAACAAAAAGTCAATGATATTCAT
The DNA here is from genome assembly GCA_963930645.1 of Salticus scenicus. Taxonomy (NCBI): domain Eukaryota; kingdom Metazoa; phylum Arthropoda; class Arachnida; order Araneae; family Salticidae; genus Salticus; species Salticus scenicus. The sequence goes on from OZ005649.1 coordinate 391,045,836, forward strand.
CAGGAAAATTAAACTATCACAGTATATCGACTTCCCATAGTATATCGACTTCTTAGAGTATATTGACTTCTCATTCTACATTCATGCATTTCCCTGGCTCTAAACGATAATATGAAAGAATTTATACTACCGTTAGTATAAGTTCTTTGATAATATTGCACATCATCGCTCGTGGATCGTAGGTGTAATACCGCAGACAGGCGATATAAAAACAAACGCTTATTATGAGTATGACGAATGAAAACGATATCTTTTCTTTTAGCTCATTTCCTGCTATTGGTTCATTGATATTGGTTTATTTCAAAGTATCCATATCTTCTGGCCAATAAGATGCGACATGTGTTTGACTCGCTTTGGGCTCAGTGATGCCAGATTGGGGATTTTGTCCCCATTTTGGGGATTTTTGAGGCTTTTGGACCAAATGTTTGTGGGGACTTTTTTGGGGAATTCTAAAATTTTTGGGGACAAATCTGGGGAGTTCTTCAACTCTGTCAATGTTGATAACGTAACGATTTATCCCTACGACTGGAGACTTTCAATATCTTTATCGGTATTTGGGGATTTTTTTTTTTTTTAATTGCCTTCTTTTGGGGAAAAATCTGAATTTTTATCACACAAAAATCTGCTTGATATTTTTTTTGAAAAAATTTTTATTTCCCCTTTTTTAGTAGAAATCAAATTGGGGATTTTTTCGAAAAGAACCTCCTGAATTGGGGAAATTTGAAGACCTGTTTGGGGAAATAATTTTCGACCATCTGGCATCACTGTTTGGGTTGTACATCAGTCCCTTTCTCCTTTCCCATGTTATCGAATGGGATTTTCGTTGCTTCGTTTTATAAAAATATCTCATTCAAAAATGAAGTTTTTCGAATTCTGTTTTTTGAATATTACTCTTTGAACGGGTCGCCTTTTAGCTTGGTGAACAATTTTTCGAAAAAAATAATTTAAATATTTTATTTCAATAAGTAAATTAAGTCTCTTAATTAAGACTCTAAGTGTGGATCTCTAAGTAAAATATTTAAATTTATTTTTTCGAAAAATTGTTCACTAAGCTAAAAGACGACCTGTTCAAAGAGTACAGTCAGTCAAATAATTAACTGTACATGAAACCTTTCTCAGAATGCCAAAGAATGAGTCAATATTTAAAAAAAACCTTAAAAAATCTTTTTTTTTTACCTTAAATCATTTTATTGAAATAATTTTGTTAAAATTTTAAAATTTGAAATGCAATTTACTTTTTTTAAATGCATCAGATCAAAAAATTATCATGATCTATATTTATCAAATCACACAGAGTTGCAATTCAAAACTTATCATTTTTTTTAATTAATTATATATAAATTGTCGTCTTTTAAAATAAATTGATCTCTAAATATAAGTATTGAAATTCTAATATTGTTTTCTTTATTCAAAATGTCACTTTTGTTTCCAATCAATTTATTTAAATATGTTGCTTCAGATCACACACATCAATATTTAAATATACATTAAGAGATATTAATAAAAATTTGCCTTTAATATGATTTCACTTTGTGACCTCAAAACGAGTCAGCTGGTTGGAAAACAACTGGCATTTAATTACAACTGTCTTTCCGTGAATGATGCAATCACATATCTGAGTAGCACATAAATATCTGTTGTAATCTTTTCTCAAAATGCCAAAGAATGTGTTTTTTAATAATATATTACATTAGACTTAACAGTATGTCAGTATAATTTTCTTCTATATAGTGTATAATTTTGGGTGGTAATGGTAATTTTAAAATTTCTTCTTCAGATTGATAATGATTTACAAGACTGCGAAATGTCCACCAAACAAGTGATTTAATTTTTCTCATTTTAATAAGAAATATCTAAAGGATCAGTCCTTTCACAGAATGATTCAATATTTAAAAAAACTTTAAAAAATCCTTTTTTTTTACTTTAATTCATTTTATTAAAATAATTTTTAACAAAATTTAAAATTTGAAATGTAATTTATTTTTTTAAATACATCAGATCAAAAATTATCATGATCTATATTTATAAAATCACACAGAGTTGAAATTTAAAACTTATTAGTTTTTATTTTTTTAATTAATTATATATAAATTGTCGTCTTTTAAAATAAATTGATCTCTAAATATAAGTACTGAAATTCTAATCTCGTTTTTTTAAAACAATTTAAAAATTATGAAATGTCAATTTGCAATTGACATTTCATAATTTTTAAATTTTATAAATTTCATCATTTTTGAAAATTAATTATTAATTAATTAATTAATAATTAATCATTTTTAGACAAAATTTCATACTTAAATTTTTTTTGTCGTTTTCTTTATTCAAAAATCGTTTTTCAAAAAATTGATTGGAAATCAATTTATTTAAATTGGTATTTTTTTGAGTGGGTGTGGTTGGTTATTATATAAGCAAGAGATCACTTGACATTTTGTCTTGAAGAGATTATAATGTACTGGATAGAAACTGATATAATTGCCGATTCGCACGTTTCTTTTAAAAATTTTAAATATTTGTATCATGGAATATTGAAGAAAAATAGCACGTATCGTAGATTTAATGAAATTATTGCACTCAATAAGATAACAATAATTCATGTAAAGCATCACCATTCTTTAAGACTGAAACTGCACATTCATGTGTTTATTGGTTCGGATAATGAAATTGACAGAAACATTTGGAAAGATTTTGAGATTAAAATATGCTCAATTAGACATGAAATATATCTTTCGGTTGTGTATGATTCTAATTGCACACATAATTGTGACTATTGCTTTTATACATTGAACGATTGGTGTTTTAAAGCGATATGGAATAACATTCGTAAATTTCACGATGTCAAATTTTTGAATTTACCAAATCCACTTTTACAAAAAGCTATTCGAGAGCACGATAAATATATTATATCTTCGAAACCTTGTGATTTTATGCGTGTAATTAACGATTTTTTCAAAGATAAAACTTTACTGCAATTATTTTCTGAAGTAGATAAAATATTTGATAGAGATATTGCTGTCTATTTTCAAACACAACCTAAAATATATTATACCATGGTTTATTACAGTATATTTTTTATAGATTTAGATATAAGAAATACATATATATATGTTAAATTTTACTTTGTAAGAAACGATAATGAACTTAATATGTGTTATAAATGTGTGAAATTATTTCTTTATGGAGAAGAATGTTTAATTAGTAGATTTTACTCAAAAATATGTGTAGATAAAGACATGTTATTTGTCGAAAACAAAAATAATTGGTGTTGCATATGTAAGCTAACGCCTTTGTTTCAAATATTAACTGCTGATGAATATGCAAAGTACTATAAAACGACTAAGAATCCAGTGAAAGTTCAAAATTATGAAATGTGTAAATATAGTATAAATGAAATAACTTAAAAAAATTAAAACTGTCTATGACAATTTAATTTAGTACGACAGTTATGCATGTATTTTAACATAAATATTTATTGTTTAGTATGAATCAAGAAATTAATAAGTTGGAGTAATGCACTTGATATAGAAATTGAAAAAGAAAAAAAATGACACTTTGAATAAAGAAAATCTTTTAAAAATACATATTTGACTTTTAAGAAAAGTTACAAGTAATTGAATAAATCATCAATAATGATCTCATTATATTTGTTATAATCAAAGTTTTTTCCAAAGGGTTTAATTTTAACTTCTATCAACTGGTAATCATTTTTGTCATTTAATAAATCATCTCTTAAATATTTGAAATGTAATAAACTATAACGTGTTTTTATAGACAGATTTGTTAATATCAAACAATCTTCAACAAGTTTATATTTTTCCATTAAAACACGAGGAAGAATATCTTCACATGGGATTATTTGAAATAATGGTGCTTGTCTACATAATTTGCACCAATTGTTACAATTTTGTATATAATCTACCATTTCCCTACAATATTTTTTCTTCAAAGTAAATTGTCTTAAAAAAGTACATGTTTGTCCACAAAAGTATAGTTTTATACATTTTAAACACAATTCAACAATTTTAGAATTTTTTGTAATATGAAATCGAATCAAAATTTTTTTTCCAAAATCGAATAAATCTAAATTCGAGAAAATTTTAACTGGTATAATTTTATTAAAATGATATAGAAGATTTTTTCTTTCGAAAATTACATCTTGTTTGGAAAACATTTCCATGACATCGTCTATAGTTATATCTTTTCGTAATTCTTCCATGACCTTTTTAAAATTATGACTAATACATAATTTTATAACTTCATCGAATGTCAACCTATTTAAAACTAATCCAGAAAATTCAAAGTATTTGTGACTTTGGTAAATAGCTTTCCGTAGAAGAGGTTTTGGTAATTTAAAATATTCAATATCGTGAAAATTATAAACATTTCCCCATATGGTTTTAAGTGTAAAATTCTCTAATGGATAATCAAATGTACACATCCATGTTTCGATTATCCAAATGGGTTTGCACGAGTATAAAATTACATGCTTGTCCAAGTCTTTATAAGTGATATAAATATTTTCTTTAGAATATTTAATGGCATTTTTAAGTCGTTCATATAGATTATTTTGTAATACCAATTGATACACAAAAATTACTCTCTTGCCGTTTTCCAATTTTATCATGGCAGATGTAATATGTTTGCAGAATCTCACATATATATATATATTATTATTATTATTATTATTATTATTATTATTAGAAAATTAAATAAAGATTCAATTTTAAGAAAAATTATATTAAATTTTTCTAATATTATAAAGAATGATAAACACTCTACCTTCTGCAATAAATGGCAAATTTACAAGTAATCATAATCCTCCATATAATGAAGGAAATAAAGCCGTACTTGAATGTGATCTCGGATATAAATCAAACAATATATATTCTTTTTTAGTTAAAAATAAAAATGATCAATTGATGTGGAATCCGCCATCCATTACATGCATACCTACACCTTGCAGTAAACCACCTTTGTTAAAAAATGGTTATCATATCGGATCATTATATTGTTATCCTAACAAAATCACTTAAAAAGTATATATTCGGAAAATTAATATTATACTTTAAATATTTCTCTATTAATAAGTTTACTGTCGTTTCAAGAATCGATACAATTTATAAATGATTTGTGTTAATCATATATAAATATGTATTATGGATACAACTCAATTTTCTATTAAATCCGTAATTCATATTAATCATGAGAGTCCAAAAATAATTATCGATGAGTATTCTGAAAGTTTTGAGTGCCCCCTGACTTTTACTAATAATGAAAAATCATATATTCGTTTTTTTCTAGATCAATGTTGGGGAAAAATAATAAAAATAAGAAATTATAAAAAATATCACTATCATATAATTTTACACAAGTCAGCATTTGAAAAATTTCGAGAAGTTTGTAAAAATATATCCTATTTTTATATATTAAAATATCCCGAATGGTTTTGCGGCGGTGACAGAAAAGATCATATTCATTTTGTTATCGTTTCATTTAAAAACATTAATATAAATGAATTGAAAACGGTCGGTTTCGGTTTAAAAATACAACCTTTAGAGGATGATATCTTACTTTCATATATTTCAGAGTTTTTCGTTGAAAAAAGGTTTTATTGTAACGTTGTATTTGATTTTCCTTCGTTACAAGACTTGTGTTTTTCGAAAATTTGGACTTATTTTCCAGATTTTCACGACGTTGAACGCTTGGCGCTTTATTTACCCAAATCTATTTTTTTACAAGTTATCAGAAAGAGTCACCAATACATAACGATACCGATAGTGGATAAAATGACTGGCTTATTAAAAGAAATCGCTAACAATGAATTTAATTATATAAATTTGATTGAATCCTTTTCAAAAAGAGATTTTGTTTTTAACATAAAAGATTCTATAGTTTTAAAAATAGATATTACAATATTTTACGCATTGTATGACTTTTTTTATAGTTGTCCTAATAATTTTAATATTATTTATTATATATTTTTCAAAGATAATTGTCTCTTCAAGATGTGTACGAAATGTATACGGCTCTATTTTTATAATGTGACGTGCGAAATAAAAAAAATTTCTTATATACTGCCCCATCCCTCTTGTGAATACTTACCATTTCTTATTCAAAATCCTAGAGAATGGTGTCATTTATGTAAATGTGTACCTCGATTTCAAATAGTATCTGATAGATACTGTCAAAATGAAGGTTTTATATTAAAACATGGTGAAATTACTTGGATGAGTGAATTATATAAACTTGAAGATAATGAATTAACATTGATAAAAATTATTAATAGAAATTTTTTTAGATATATTATATAATTATAGAAAAAAAAAGTTCCACACACACCATTTTTTGAAAATTAATTAATTATTAATTATTAATTAATCACTAATTAATTAGTAATTCATTATTGATTAATCTTTAAAAATGAAAACATCTACATCTTGGACAGAATCTTTTATAATCTTTAAAAAGCTTAAAAATTTGAAATTTGAAATTTCGCTATTTCTTTTCTGACATAAAAAATAGTTATCATTGAAACCTAGTCTCAGATGTGCAAAATGTTTACAATTTAGAAAAACAATATCCTTGATTTTAACGTAAAAATAATATTTTTAATGTTTCCTTTTTTGTCTGTCAAAAAATTAGAATTATTCTTTATGAATTCTGAGAAAGGTTTAGTGTTCATTTAATTTTTTGACAGACTGTAATATTTAAAAAACAGAATTTAAGCTAAAAGACGACCTGTTCAAAGAGTAATATTAAAAAAAAACAGAATTCGAAAAAGTTCATTTTTTAATAAAATATTTTTATAAAACGACGCGACAAAAATCCCATTGGAAAACATGGGAAGGGAGAAAGGGTGCTATCTGACTGATGTAAAATAAAGTTTTATCTTCAGTAATTTTACAGTGACAGTTTCTTTATTAAATTATATAATATTGGATAGTTTATTATTTTTTTTATGTAGCATTTATTTTTTCTCTTTCCTTTTCTTTCTTTCTTTCTTTCTTTCTTTTTTTTTTTTTTTTTTTAAGCCGTACACGTAATTGCAAAATGAGTTACTTTAAGTAACAAAATGAAACTTTAACATAATTTTCTTTAAATAATATAATTTTTATACTGACAATGTATATATATATATATATATATATATATATATATATAATGAAACTATTACGAATGTGAATTGAACACATATACATTTAAAAAATATTGTAATGATTTGGTAAGCAGATACAAAAATAAAAATGACAAGTAACTGACATTTAGGATGCATATAAGAGTTTTAAGTAAAAAATATTACTCTCTACGACCAAAAAAGGTGTATCCAATGGCAATTCTTAACTATTTAGAATGATTTTCCTTTTTATTTAATACCTACATCTTAAGACAATTTTTATTAAGCTTTATTTTTAGTAGAATTATGAATTTTGATATGCTTGGTACAAATAAAACACAGATCGCATATTAGCTGTGTTAAAATATGATTTTAAAATAATTAAAGCTTAAAATGGGAAGAATAGAGGACAAACTATACAGAGGTATACTAAAAAGCAACAGTATAAGTTATAAGAAACACAAAATATTGATTCACTTTTTATGCATTTTTTTTTTTTTTTTTTTTTTTTTTTTTTATGATAAAGTTATGGTAGTAATATACCAGAAAATACATGGAAAACACTTTATACTTGTATACTTTAAAATTCGTGTGCATATGTCTTTAAAAAATAACAAATATCTATTTTTTCCTATCTTGAAAGAAATATCGCAATATATCACATAATATCGATATTAACTTGGTGATATATCGCGATATTTAATTTCTGATATCGTCCAGCACTACAAAAGACCGAGAAAGACACCAATGTGTCGTTGGAGAGATAAATTTGTGAAGTTTGGAAGAGCAGAATGGAGAAGAATTGCAGAAAACAGGGTAGATTGGAATCACTTAGAAGAGACCTTCATCCTGCAGTGAACTGATAAAGATTGAAATTGATGATAATAATGATATATATAATATGGAGTAAATAAGTATTATCAATGATCTATTGAATAATGAGTGATGAAAATTGGACGTTGAGGCTTCTGATCTGCATATCAACTAGTTATTAATATTTTACTTTTTTTTAGCACTTTTTTTCAGGAATATGATTTTAGCACTTGTGTGCAAATTAATTTAAAATTTATTCATCGAATCACAATATTAACAGAAATATATTGCTTTCAGCCGTAATCCAGCACCGTGAATGTAAACTCAGTTCCTTCAAATAAGAATCAATTTTCCAAATTTATGTGCAAAGTTTATTTCCAGAGCATTTGATATTTTCATTACCTATCTTAAAAAGAATATATTAGCAAAATTTTCAGATTGCCCCCAAAAAGTTGAAACGAACTTGTTTTTAAATGACATTTTTAGCATATGGCCCACGGTCTAAAATCATCTGGAGTTTTTTCATTCATCTTTAGTACATAAATTACTCATAAATTTTATTTGCTAAATTATCTGTGTGTATTCCCGTGTACATTCACTCGGGGAAAGACATCCAAAAGTGAGTAAAATGGCCGTCTTTCTCCGAGTAAAAAAGGCATCACTTTTTCGCCTTCGCTGATCAATCTATGTGGTATTACTATATCTATAGGAACAATGCGTACAGTCTCTTGGACCGGTCTGGATCAAAGTAGTCCAGTGTAGTGTGTTCCATAGACCGGTCGTTGATCAAATCGACCAAGAATTTTTTCCGAGTCATTTGATCCATTTAACGGCCCTCTTCACTTACCGTCGCCGGAAGTGCTAGCCAATGTTATTCTATGAGAAAATTTTCTTTACAAATAACTTATTAACTAATACATATTTTTAAATTCTGTTTTCACATTCAGAAAATTCACAACTGTTAACTAATAACTGACCTTTTTTAAAAATGTATTTTTTTTTATTTTTAATATTTTATTTTGAAATTGCAAAATGAATGAATTTCACATATTGAAAATTCGTATTTTGCAGCATCAAGATAAAATATAAAAATATATAAAAATAATTTTTTTAAAAAAGGTCTGGCAATTTAACAGCTGGCAATTTTCAGAATGTGAAACAGAATTTAAAAATATGTTTTAGTTAATAAGTTATTTGTAAAGAAAAATTTCCCATAGAATAACATTAGCTTCGGCTTTCGGCGGCGGTGAGTGAAAAGGGCCCCTAATGATACATTGCTCTGATTGGCCGTTGGTTATTGCTCTGGTTCCGCCATCTATCGGTCCTTCCAAACGCGAATATGCATACAAGCAATTTTTTTTTTTTTTTTTTTTTTTTTTTTGTAAAGAACTGTATAATTGTTTTAGAATTATAAATATATTCATGCAATGGATTGAAATATAATACAATAATGCAAATTAAAATTCATCGAATGTTATTTAAATTTAATAAAATAAAATTTTAAAATGCTCCTTGCTAACAATTTTTAAATTTTCAGTTTAACAAAATATTTTAAATATGTTTTGTACTGCTTTGTTAATATATTTGCATTAAATTTTAGCATTCAAACATAAAAGTAATTAACAATATTTAAAAATCAATATTTAATTTGTATTTAAAAAAAAAAAAAAAAAAAATCATAAATATATTATAAACATTTAAAATATTATTCATTGAAATCATAATTAATTGAATTTACAAACCAATCAATAAAATGATAATTTAAAAAACTGTTTTTTTTTTTTTTTTTTTTTTTTTTTTTTTTTTTGTTTATCATTGATTTAAATGAAAATTTAAATTTTATATTTTTTTGGCAATGTGGAATAGTTTCATATTTCTTACCTTAGTTCAAATAATAAAACTTGAACCTATTTCTTATTTACATCAAATATTTGAATGCTAAATATTTGCTTTAAATTTCAACATTCCAACTTAAAAATATTTAACAAAAATTAGCTTCATAATAAATCCATAAAATATTACTTAAAATTGTTTACAATATATCGTTAAAATACAAAAATGCATAATTGAAGGAAATAATTGAAAAAAAAAAAAAAAAAAAAAAAATGCTGGAAAATTTTCTAAAATTAAAATTTTATTGTTATTATTTTTTAAAAATAATTTTCGAAAAAGAATTATATAATTAATATTATTGTATTTTAGTGCATATGTACCCAACTATGCAGAATAGAAAAAAATAGATATGCATCTATCTTTTTTTTATCCATAGCTAAATTACATTTTTAATTAATGAATTAAATTTAATTCTAATATTTTAGAGCTAATTTCAAACTAAGCCTACAGATGGCAGCACTGATTTTGATCCAATAGAAGGATCGGTGGCGTTCAGCCTCTTCTTTCGACCGGTCTGGGATCAAATGTCTCAGGGCCCAGTTGGATCGTTCGAAGTGTTCCAGAGGCTGGACTCGCCCTTTGATAAATTTGTATTTTTTTTTTTTTTTTTTTTAGAAAATACCATTCATAAGGTTAAATTCCAGATCATCGCCAAATGCTCATTGCTTTGCTCAACTTAGCTTTACTAATTCAGGGTAAAAGCTCCCTCAACATTGATATCTTTTAGAAAAAGGTGTTGAAATTCAAATACAAATACGCTAACGGTCGTATTCACCGTTTACCTCAACCTGCGGTTAACCGCGAAAACCCGACTTGAACGCTCAAATGGTATTCACCATCGAGCTTTAATGTAGGTAGAGAGCGAAATGGCAACCCCTTTGTGTGGCCAACACACGGAGTAATAAGACAGGAGAAGAAGGTAACGCTGAAATTTTGTGATGTTGTTTTCTAATGTTTACAGATGGCGCCAGCGTGCAATCCTTCCTTCTCTCCAGCTTCCGCAATGTTATTCAATGGGGAAATGTCTCGTTTTAATTATTTTTTTAAAAATAATATCAAGCTGAAAAAATTTCGATTGAAAGCAAATTTCATTAAATACAGTATTCTAACCAACATGTTTTTTTTAAGAGCCATTTTATACTAATTTTACTTTGAAAAAAAGCTTTTAAAAAATGACGATTCTTATGAACCGAAGCTAGCTAAAACAGACAATTGGGAGGAAGGAGAATGGATGAAATTTTGTAAAGAGAAAAAATAAACTTACTTTAGGTGCAGAAAACACGAACTCGGACTTTATTTTTCTCCTAGGGCTTTTTTTTTCTTTTCTTATCACTATCATAGCCTGTTTTACAACTAGGAACGAAGCATTTATTTGAAACATCTGAATTATGCAGTTTTAAGAACTTACAAAGAAATTAAATTGCTTAAAATAAAAAATTTTAAATGTACTCCAGCAAAATTCTATTGAAAACAACAGTATATCCGCGCCGAGGTAGGGAGGAATGACAAGTGGCGCCCTCAATATTTACCAAAAATTTAGATCACAGTTTCGTAGCTTTCTCCCATTGGACCTTCAACTCCTATTAATATTACTCCGTGGGCCAACATTATCGAGAAGTGTCACGTGACAATAACTTTGAAATTTCTCCTTTCTCCTGTGCGCGTGAACTACTACTGTTAGCCGAAAGCCGAATCACAGAGGTATTGCGCCCGCGTGGTTTGTGATCTTTCCCTCGTTGTGCGTAAGCGCATAGCGTCAAGCCACAGTGTGCGCCAAGCGTGAATTCTCGCCAAACTCACTTAGCTCCGTAAGCTCCGTAGAGGTTTGCCGCTACAAAGAGATGCTAGTAACATCGAAATATAGTCTTGATTTTCAATTCTCATAGGAATTATGTATTAAAATAATATTTTTAATTTTCATTATTGACGATATTGGCATAAAAAAAAAAAAAAAAAAAATTCCCATTGTCATAAAAAAAAAAAATAAACCCGTCAAAAATCGGAGCAAAAATTTATAGGAATATAATACTTTCATCTTATAACTGTAAAAGAAATTACATTATAATAATATAAAAAAGAATAGGACAGATTCTATTTTTTAATGTCTTCATAATATTTTTATTAATAATCTAGATGCATCATTATTTAAGATATTTGTTTTATTTATTATTCTCTTCTTTATATTTAAGAAGAAAAGTATTCGATTAATGGAAAGTTTTAGTCACTGGTTTCCAATGAATTTATACGTTTTGACACATCCTGTACACGATTGCACTATTTTAAGTGTCTTCGTGTGTGCCTAAACTTTTGTGGATTCTCTATCTCATAAATAAGTGCACGAAATTTAACCAAACTTGATATTTTGTTCCAACATCGAAAATTAGTGCTTATAAGCTGTTAACGAAAATCTCCCACCAGCGACCGAGCGATTCCGCGCTCAAAGCTTGTAGACGTGAGGTGCCGGATTCGATCCCAGCTCGCGCTCGTTGGCTTAGTTATTTGGAGTTTTCCGTGGTTTTCTCCGAAACTTGCGTAAATACGGACTAGGACCCCTTAGAAAGAACTCCCCCACGGAGGGCACTCCTCTTTATGCCTAGGATCCTAGGGTAGTCAATCAGCCTTACTTCCAAAACACCAAACGCCCAACAGGTAGCGCTGTCATCCTGTATATATTTATTTTATTGTATTTATTTATTTGTTTCAACAAAGTATGAAACTTCGCATAAATATGCACAGTGAGAATTGTTTTTTAAAGAATTTTTGTGAATTAAAAAGAATTGTTTAAAATAGTAATAATCAATTATGAAAAAAAAAGGTAAATGTAAATGCATTACTTTTCACTTGGGGGGGGGGGGGGGGTGTCTATGTAAATTTTTAATATTAGTGTTTCTGAAAAGAACCCATCAATACCTTTAAAACGAATGGCTGAACCATAAATATAGAATAATTAAAAACAAATTTATCAGGGTTTTTTTTTCGTTTTTTAATAAGTAAATAAAAAACTTATGGAGAAAAATTCAGTTTTTAAAATATGAATGTGGTTTATAGGACACATAATAAACTTTCTTTAGCCAATATTATATATATCTCTCTGAAATGAAAATCCTTTGCATTCATCATGAAAAGAAATTTTAATAAAAAATTATTTTAGTTAATATCTAATTTACATTGTGTGTATTTGTATAGGAATAATATAGAAGAAAGTTTTGTGATGGCCACAACGTACTATATATTTGAAATATTTTTTTTTTTCTATATTTTATTCAAAAGATTTTTTTTTTTTTTTTTAATCTATTTTTAAAATTGTAATTTATTTGAATAAAAATCGCTTAGCAGAGTTTTCATTGGAAAAAGAAATAAGAATAAGAATAATAAATACATAACTCTTCTAATATATTTGTCAAAGAATATCTAAGGAGATAATTATTCTTTGGTATTTTCAACCTAAAAATTATTTTTAATGGGAAACAAAATATTGCCAAGAAGGCGATAAGTAGCGAAAAAAAGTTAGCGCAGCGAAATTTCACGTGATACATGTTGGACACGTTTTCTTCCGTAGAAAAGAATAGGGATTCTCCCTCTACCAGTATATCTGCTCGATGGTATTCACCATAGTGTAATAATAATTTATTCACACTTTCATTTAAATCAGCAAGAAACAGAAAATTCTATATATTTCATGTTATCATAATTGCTAATTAACATTTTATTATTCTATTATTTTGAAGGGAGCCTTTGTGAAGCGTTGATTTTGAAAAAATATTCTAAATATTAATTTTATCCTAAGCTGTTTATTTTCGTTAATTTTACATGAAACGAAAACAATTAGTTACGTTTTATGTTTCATAAAAAGTAATTAATTGTATTTAACTAAAAGTAACAAAATTCATTAACGGTGTTTATCACATATAGTTTCATATTTTAATTTAAAAAAAAGAAAAAAAAATCAGAAACAATATGCCGAAAAATCACATACAATAAAATATTTTATTTATTTATTTATTTATTTATTTATTTTTTCTAAAGGAAAGGGTAGGGGAGGGGTATTAGATGTTTTTTACGCATCCCTTCACATTGTAATGGGAAAATAAAATAAAAATCATAATCTGTTTGAAGTGTTTCCGTCATGGGGGTGCGGAAATGAGGTCAAATGTTATTTTATTTTATTTTTTAGCGTTTTGGTGGGTGGGCAAAAAAAGTTATTGGTTGGTCAAACCTGGGCAAAACTTGGGTAAACGTTACACACAAATCACTCTTTGAAATTCCAACATGGGGGTGCCAACTTCACGCTTTCCAGAAAACTATTCTTGGGGTTTTTAGCGTTATAAATGGTGGGGGAAAAAAAATCATTGGTTGGGAAAACCTGGGCAAAACTTGGGCAAACGTTATACACAAACCGTTTTTTGAAATTCCAACTTAGGGGTGCCAACTTCACGGTTCTCAAATTACATTTTTCGGGATTTACAGCGTTATAAATGGTGAGGGAAAAAATGAAAGGTTGGGCAAACCTGGGCAAAACTTGGGCAAACCTATGGTATGATTTGTTTTTAGTTTTGCCGACATGAGGGCGCTGGTACGGAAATGAGGTCAAATGTTTTTTTTATTTTTTTTTTATTTTTTTTTAGCGTTTTGTTGGGTGGGCAGAAAAAGTTAATGGTTGGGCAAACCTGGGTAAAACTTGGACAAACCTATGGCATAATCTGTTTGAAGTATTTCCGTCATGGGGGTGCTAGTACGGAAATGAGGTCAAATGTTATTTTATTTTTTATTTTAGCGTTTCGGTGGGTGGGCAAAAAAAGTTATTGATTGGGCAAACCTGGGCAAAACTTGGGCAAACGTTACACACAAACCACTTTTTGAAATTCCAACATGGGGGTGCCAACTTTACGCTTTCCAGAAAACTCTTTTTTGTTTTTTTTTTAGCATTATAAATGGTGGGAAAAAAAATCATTGGTTGGGAAAACCTGGGCAAAACTTGGGCAAAACTTGGGCAAACGTATGGTATGATTTGTTTTTAGTTTTTCCGACATGGGGGTGCTGATGCGGAAATGAGGTCAAAATTTATTTTTTTGATTTTTGGAATTTTGGTGGGTGGGCAAAATAAAATATTGGTTGGGCAAACCTGGGCAAACGTTACATATAAACCGATTTTTCAAATTGCGAGGTGGGGGTGCCAACTTCACACAGGTGGAATTTTCGGGTTTAAACCGGGAATTTTGGGAACATTGGAAACTCTGATGGGAAGAAACTAATACTGAATGTTTAGATTTAATTTTAATCTTTTAAATGCACAAACAACTTATTTCATTATCTTTTTTATTCTACTTGCTTAAATGAAAGTGATATCGAAAATTATGTGACTACTTTACAAAAAATAATAAAAGATTAAACATTTACGTTATTAACAATAATAAATTATGAAGTTTTGTCTGCCTGTTTAAATAACTTTTAGAACTTTTCCTTTTCTTCTTCTTCTTCTTTTTTTTTTAATTATTAATGAATACCTTAATAAAATATGTTATAAAAAATAATACAATGAAATTAAATTATGATAAAAATTGTTCAAAATTATGAAAATTTGTTTTATTGATTAAACAAAATTTCACATAAATTGATGAAATTTTGTTATAATCAGTTAAAGAGCACGAGGAACATTATCGAACATCAGTTCTTCGGTTATTAAAAATTCCAGCAATAATTTGTGAATGCATTGGATTAATACAAAAAATTTTCAATAGCTAATAATTAACAATTTGGATGTTATTTATTTATTTGTTTATTGCATATTAATATTGTTGAAATTTTATGTGAAATAATATTTTTCAGTGTAATATTATTGATCATTTTAGTGAACACAGGTTATTTTGGTACATTTTTGTTTTATTTTTGAAATAAAATATTAAAGATTTACATTCATAGATATATACAACTAAAACATGATGAGCTTCGACTGCCATAAAAAAGAAGTGTTACTTTGATATACAGTCAGAACTAAGATGTAAATACACGGCAATAACAAAAAATAAGTCTGTTAATGAAATTTTATACTAGTAATTTTTAATTTTGTAGACGTTAAAAGCACTATTTTAAAGTCGAAAAATCATGAAAACCAACTAAATGTAAGATAACATTTTGGAATGCCGTAGAACACCTCTAATATTGGTAAAAAAAAAAAAAAATGCTAAATTCACAACTTTTAAAAACTTTCAAAATTCCCTTGTTTTGGAAACTTTCAAAATTCTCTTCCCGAAAAACCGGGTTTATTCCCTGGTTTAAACCCGTGTTTTTCCCCCGCTCACATCTCGAGGTACAATAGAATATTCGCTACCAGTATCGATAAGAAAATTAACATTTGACCGACGATCTCGCACAAAAAGGCGACGAGAACTATTAGTATACCAGGCGTATGTCGCCGCTACTCCTGGGGTGTGTTGTTTTCCTGGAAGGTACACGGTGGTGAACATTTATTGGCTTTAGAGCCAAATTTTTTATGATACTAGCACAAGGAATCGTTTTTCACAGACGGGCTTCTTGGTCGAAAAAAAAAAACGACGACTACGAGAAATACTTCTCGAACGTCTTAGCGACGCTACTTCTTTACGCAGAAGTTTAATTTCTTTCAGTAATTGTGAGTCGTTGCTGGAGAAGCTCGAATCGAAACTAGTTTCTACTGCACTCACATAGAGCACCTAAATAAAATAATAGGCTGGCGCATCACCGCCATTTATTTGCCTCCGAAGAGGACAGCATTCCCACTTGGCGTCCTTATCGCTTCCCTAATGATTTTAAGAAATCTTGATCTGAAGCTAATCCGGTCAAGACAAGAACAATAAGCAACAATAATATTCCTAAAAACACATTTTTTTCACAGTACATTCTCAGGATGTCATTTTATTCTGAGGATATCCTATGGATGTACAGGGGTAAGATGTGTTGTTAGGGCGGTTTCTGTTTCTTTTACAAAATGTCGCCAAAACTCAAATACACAGTAATAGAAGGTATGTGAACACTTTATATTCACTTCTTGAACGATTATAGAAGTTTATCGCTAAACAAACTTCCATATCATAGTTTACTTAGCTAAAATTATGAAATATAATGAAACAAGTTACTCTAAAGTAACGTAAGATGATTAAAAAAAAAAAATGTTTGAAGTTTCTTTATCAGAGAAACGCGCTGGGTACATGTGACAACCCTAAGGCAACAAAATACCTGATGCGCCAGCTCGTATATATAGGAGCCTTACACTCACCTGTGCAGGTGTGATGTCTAGAATTTTGTCGGCTATTTCAGCAGCTTTTTGAGGATTGAGAGGAATTATAGACGCGAGAATTGATTGCACGTTTGAAGGAAGTTGTTGTAGAAAAAGCTCAAGCAGCAGGACATCTGTAACGTTATGGTTCTCTGCACGACGTTGCATAAGACGAAGCAGGTCAGAGGGCTTCCGATCTCCCAGTTGTTCTCCTGTAAGCAACCGTCGAATTTCTTGCGATTTACTTTCTCCACACCGAGATATCACTTCATCTTTTAACTTTCCATAGGGGTCATTGCTGTCAGGAGAAATAATGGTGTCCCGGACAGTCATTGCAACATCTGGCGGAAGGTTTGCTACACAGTAATTATATTTTGTTTTGGATTCCGTTATGGCCTTTGGAGTAGCTAATTCAAATGTAGATTCGATCATAGTAAACCACAAAGAGGGGTCTGCTGGAATAAATTAGGAATCTTGACTGCAGAAACATCACTCATATAGTGAATCCGTAGCAGAAGATATTAAAAAAAAAGAAGAAATGGAAAGTTAAGATTGGTTTCGATTTGAAACCGAAACTCTAGCTGCACGTAAACATTACACAGAAGGATGAAAGTTTTCTTAGTCCAAAGTCACCATTTATAGGCAAAGTTCCGGGCTTATTGTCCAAAATCCCTGGGTTTATTCCCTTCTTTTAAAAACTGTGGGTTTTTTGCAACACTAGTTGCCGATCACCGTGGCGCGAAACCTATTGATTTTGGGTAATCTAGCACTTAATTTTTTTTACAGGTATTTTAACTATTTTTATACAGGTTTTGCAACTCCGTAATAAATTTGTGCGGAATTCTGTGCAATAATTCTTCATTAGATCTGCCACAATATGTTTGTGACTCTCTCAATCACACAGATAGGCATTTCCTTAAAAAGTTTAAATGCTATTCCTGACTTCTCATATCTCAGAAACCCATCGAAAAAGGTAAATTAAATAATTTTATGAGTCTTTTCTTTTATAAAACATAGTAAAAAGTAAAAACAAGCGAGTATTGTGGAACTTATAATTATAAATAATGCATCGATTGATTTAACATATATTTAATTTATTTAATTATTATTTACATTAACATATAAAGTTTTGCATTCCTGTAGACGGGGACGTAGGAACTAGAATCCCCCCCCCCTCCTCTACACACACAAAGAATAAAAAATCTATTTCCGTAATTTGATTTACAGTCTAAAATTTGAAATTTCCATTTCCAAAATGTAAAAGATTCACTAAAAATTTTTAACTAACTCAAAAAATACAATAAGATAAAATAAAAATTATATATATATATATACACACATATATATATATATATATATATATATATATATATAATCTGAATTGGACACCACATGACTTCCTTATACAACCATTAGAATATGCATATTGTTATGAAAACAGTTACACTTTTGTGCGAGGTAACTGATTCGTAAATAAAAAGGCAGGTTCCAGTCCACGAACATTCCTAAACACAAGCAAAAAGAAAAAAAAAAAACCCACAAAAGTTACGATAATAGGATTATGTGTATGTACCGCCAAGGGAAATATAGTACTTTTTTCAAGAATAGTAAGCACTACACGTACGGCTTAGTACAGAATCTCTCACTCGCAAATCAACAGCTTACAGTCCAATGAAAATCATTCGAATGTAGATGGCTTACTTTTTTTTGGCGAAAATTAGTGGCGAGAAACGATACATTTTACCAAAACAATTAAAGCCATTAAAACTGAGAAAAGGTTCCACAAATCCTGGCTATCCTGAAGCAATATTTGCCGTCAAATTTCATCGCTATCTCGACAAGCCGTCAAGTTTGTAGCCAACGCAGATTTTGGTCTTGGCATCGAATTTAGCGACTTGGCGACTGAAGTTGGCGAAAAGTTTTAGTTTAGGGTTACCAAAGTTTGAAAGCTCTAACTTCGATAAGAACAGAGTTCTGAAATTTTTTTAGAAAGATTCATTTGTTGTAGAACTAAAAGTCTTCGAACGTTTTATAAATGACTAACGAGAATATAAATAATATTATAGTTTTAAAAAATTAAAGAACACGCTTTTATAGAAATGTGAACTGAAAAACACAAAATATCTATCTTAGTATTAAAATGCAGGGTAAGAGAAAATCGTGTGAGTGACACACCATAATATTTACATACATTTAAATCTTTAATTAAAATAATTTAGAATTAAACAAAAACCATTTTTAAAAAATCTCCCCTGACTGGTATCGAACGCTAGACCTTTAGGTTCGTAGCGCGGAGCTATACCTCAACACCACGGTGTTCACGTAGGGCAAGTCATTTTTTTACAATATAGATTTTTTGTTTGCTCCCAGAGCGGTTACAAACATGCAAACATACATACAAACATACATACAAACATACATACATACATACAGGTGAAGCTAATAAAAGCGTGTTAAAAAGAAAAGTGATTATTGATGGCTGTAGACGAGAACTTTCCTATGTCTTTATGTACTATATTTTATACGGTAATACAGTAAAATTGGAAACAGATGGTAGTTTTTTTTCATTTCGACAAAGATAGGCAT
This sequence comes from Salticus scenicus, assembly GCA_963930645.1. Classification (NCBI taxonomy): domain Eukaryota; kingdom Metazoa; phylum Arthropoda; class Arachnida; order Araneae; family Salticidae; genus Salticus; species Salticus scenicus. The sequence goes on from OZ005649.1 coordinate 391,065,491, forward strand.
TAACGTAGCGTCAAATTAGGCATTCAAATGTGGCGAAAAGTGGCAGTTCAGAATTCCTAAAGTTTGTAAACCCTAACTTCAAACAGGAGTCGAGTTTTGAAATGTTTTCTGATGATTCCTTGGTTTCTAGCTCAAAACTACCTTGAAAAGTCTATAAAGCACTGACGATACTCTGGATGAATTCAAATTCAATACAGATTTTGAAATTTTCGATTGTTGAATTAACGAAATTTCCGCTCTGTACTGTATTTAAAAATGTTTGTTTGATTTTTATAATGAGAATGACTGTTTCATTTGTTTATTTCAAGAATATTCATTGATTATTGATTTTTGTGGCACAAAAGTATTTTCTACAATTATTTCTTGAATATTTATTAAATAAAGTGCTTTCACCGATTAGAACCTGCTTATGTTTTTAAGAATTACTTTCTACACTCAAAAATGTCGACAAAGTTTATGGCAGTATCATTACGGACTGAATATTAATTAAATAAAATGCATATGTCGATTAAAACCAGCTTTTATGTTTTTAAGAATTACTTTCTGCACACATAAAGGTCAACAACTTTCACAATAACACCATTTTGGGCTCTATCTTTAGCTCCTTTTGAAATCGCTATGATTGTAAGTCATATATACTGGCCAAAGCCTTTGTATTTTTGGTCATTATGAACATAATTTTCGTAAATATCACTAAAACGGAAAATCATAGAAAGTCCAAAACGGGAGGTGCACAACTAGATGTTATAGCAAACCTACGTACCAAGTCCAACCGTTTTTTGAGTTATGCGAGGTACACACACACACATACAGACATCGCGTAAAATCGTGCAAAGTCGCAGATATCTCTAAAACGAGAGTTCGTATTAAGACCAAAGTTGCAGGTATACAACTAGACATCATGACAGTCACAAATGTAAATTTGCAACACTCCACAATCATTCGTTTTTTAGCTACGAGAGATACAAAATCCATTTCGCAAATCAGGATTACAATACTTACTTATATTCTTCGACCACATTTCATGAAACCATGGAAGCATCTGCGCAAGCGCTAACTCAACGAGTCCAGTGCTAAAATAGGGGTGATAGTCATTTGACTCAGAGAAAATGAGCAATAACAGAGCGCGAAATTATTGGATGTTTTCCAAATTTCAAACTGTCGGCCAGGCTGGCACCCCTCCAACATTTTGGACGCGTCCTCACTATTAGTTTTAGGATATGTGGCCGCACTGTACTTTTGTATAAGGAAGTAATAATAATAAAAAGTTATAACTGACATGTAATGAGGGTTAATAACTAGGTTATATAAAATACAGTTATAATTGGAATTTTTATATTTTAATTGTTTCCTATAATATTGCCAACGATCAAACGATACGTATTTAGAATGCAAACATTATTTTTCGTGACAAAGCTTACTGTAATGTTTATTTATTTATGTATTTTTTTTTTTTTCCTCTTGTAAAAGCCAATTACAACTTCCTTAAACTTTATCAAAATTTCTAAAGCTAAAATTTAAAACAATATATTCTTAAGAGGAAAAAAGCAAGGAAGTAACAAATTTGTTCACTGAAAAGCAAGAACAATTGATTTCTAATTAATTCTGCACTCATGCAAAATAATTGTAAAAAAAAAAAGAAGTGATTGTACGCGCAGGAAGAGATAATTAACATTGCTCTGTCAAACTTTACAAGCAATAATTAATCATTAACTTAAATGAAAAATATTTTTCATGTCTTCCATAGCTTGAGTAAAGATGTCTTTAAAGATGTTATTTTATTAAGTAATAAATAAGGAACTAATAATAATAATAACGTTAAAGTAATATAATAGCGTAATAATATTAATAACCGCCTTTTAATCAATAATTATAATGAAATTCTTAAGAAAAATTAGTATGATCATTCAAATAGTAAATTTAACTGACAATTCTTTTAAAATTTTTAAACAAAAAAAGAATGGACTCTTCCCACCTGACGTCAGAGGTCACATGATAGAGGAAAAACAAATAGCAGACGAAGTCTTGTTTATCTAGAGCGATTGCAAAAATATCATATTTTCTATTCTTATTTTTGATCAATCGTATTTAAATCTGTGTTATTTTTTATAAATCATCATTTTTAATCACTTTTATATCATTATTCATCATCTTTTGTTTGCTGTATACATTTACAATCATCATTTAGTTTATACCTGTTATTGATGTTCATGAAGATATGTTTAAATACTCTGATTTTTGGTACTTAAATCAGTGACAGTGCAATATCGTACTACGTAAATCCATTTAGACCAGTAACTAAGTTAATTAACTTGCTGTAACACCATTACATTAAATGAAAACATTTTAAAATTTCAATTTATAATCCGTAAACATTCCACAAGAAGCTATTATTTATTGCTTGATCAGTTAATGTTACAGTTACACTACAACATACAAAAATCGTAGGTATAATTTCTTATAGGTAAAAATAAATAAACACATAAAATGTTTTTAAAAAATTATTAAATTTACAAATACAATTATTGTACTGTTTACAAATGCACAATATTACTTTTATTTTATTTTATATTAAATATTAAAATTTTTGTTCTTAAGAACAATATTTAATTGAATTCGATTCTCATAATTCGATTATTCGTTTTCCTCTATCACGTGATTGAGCAGACGATGCTGGGAAGAGCCCATTATTTAATCAATCAAGAATAAAGCGGAAGTCTGGAATACCTAACATTTCTTGCCCTAAAAGTAATATTCAACTCTAAAGCTAGAATGCTGTAATTCTTTAAAACATTCACCGATTAAAGTGCATCGAATCAGGAAATCCCTGCAATTTGACTATTTCCTTCGTAATGCGCTTCTGACATTGAATATTTGGTTTATTCTCAATTTTCAATTCCCGCGTGAGATATTATGATTGTTATAGCAGAGTTGTGAATCACTAGCCGTTAACTTAATTATCGAAGTACTTTTGCTTTTTCTCACGAAAACATTGTTATAAATTCAACTAAAGTTATTTAACAGCCAATTAATGTTTGTTCTCTAAGAAAGCGTTTCTCCACTTTTTACTTCCATTACCCTACTACCGTAGGTAATGGAAGTATTGTATGCGATCTGAAAATTCGATATCGGGTTTTCACCTGATTTGCACGCTTTATGGTCCCCTGAGTCCAAAAACATGGTTTTTGGCAATTGGTCATTGTGTATGTATGTGTGTGTGTGTGTATGTATGTGGAGAATCTTCTGGCTATTATAGCTCAGAAACTAATAAAGATAGAGCTACGAAACTTTATAATTGAAATACGTCTGGTGTACAGATGAAATTTCCAAAGTTTGGTGAAATTTGAAAAACCGGAATTGAGACATCGGAAACCGGAAGTGGGACCGTAAGTCCGTATCTCAAAAACGGCTCTAACGATTTTCTTCAAACTTGCTATATAAACACGCTATTAAAAGTCCTTTCGAATGATATAGTTGGTTAGTTCGGGAAAATTGATAGGCGTCCTGTATAAATAGCTCAATTTCAGGTCTTGCAAGCGCGTTTCTTTAAAAATGGCTGAACAGTTTTTCTTCAAACTCGTCATATTAACTCACTTTTATATATACTTTTGTATTTAATTATTGTTTTCCGGTCAATAATTGATTTTTTGTAAAGGTTGGTGTCTCAAAAACGGCTCTAACGATTTTCTCTTTAGGTCACTTTTATGTTTTCTGATCACATTATCTCTCAAAAATGCATATAATACGTGTAATAGTGGGTAATGGAAGTCGTGTGGTTGTTTCACACCAGATTTTTTTTTTTTTTTTTTTTTTTTTGTATATCTCTCTTCAATTGAATGCACAGTGAAGTGTTGATACAATCTTATTTAGTGTATTATATCAGTGTAAATGTGCATTTAATTTTTTGCTGTATCAGAATGTATTTTTACCGTCTTTCTTCATATATATATATATATTTAAATAAAATTTTCTCTTCCATAAGTTTGCGTCCCGTAAGGTGGAGAGGGGCGCCGCACAAGTCCATAATCGCTGCCTTATATATGTCAAGCATTTTGACGAATAAGATCGTATATTTAACAATAAATTCTATATAAAGTAAAAAATATATATATTATAATTCTTTAATGCGGACAATATTAAATAAAAATTGTTAAAAATTATGTATTTTTAATATTTAAATGTTTTACAATAGCTTTACGAAGTTAATTTGTTTTTGTATATGTATATAAACCTATCGCGCGCGCACACACACATACACTGTAAAGAAAATGTCCGTAAATTTACCAAATTATTTATCCACAGTCTCTGTAAATGTACAATAATTTTTAGTTAAACGTAAATAATCGACATTTTCAATCTTTATTCTTTATTTTATTATTTACTTTCTGAATGAAAAATTGTAATATGATTCTACTTTATAAAATAACATTATAAATCCCAATTATATCCTCATTAATAATTAAATAAATTAATACTAGACATTAAACTGCATATATGTAAAATAGATTTTTTAACATCTCTGTAACTTTTTCTCTGTAATTTTACGTAAAGACTTAAGATTAATCATTACCAGTAGTTTTCTGTTGAAATTGTTAACAGTGTACAGTTGAATTTCGAATTCAGTAAAACTTGTATAATTAAGATGGAAATTTTGAATGAAAATAAAGTCTCAAACTAAACTTAAATTATGTTTCGCCAAAAAGCTTAAACGAATAAAAAAATATATTTCTGAGAATCGCATACGTGAAAAATTGTCAATGCATGATTTAATTTTATGAAGCATTTGAAGTACTTTAACAATACCCCTAAAAATATTTGTAAAAATTAAAACCATCTTAATGCAACTGAAACAAAGAAAATAAAAATATTGTAAAGCAACAAAAATTGAATGTGCTGATATCCGATGTGATATAGTCATAAATTTATAAAAGATAATGGTAATCTCGTTAGAATTTTGGTTTGTGTGTTTAACATAAAACCCAAATATAACTTACATCACATTGTCATTGGCGATTCGTAAACGTTCTATGAGGTCTAACTAAATTTATAAAATATAAAATCAGTTAAAATGCATTAAATTTGTAAATAAAATAACAAAAGATTTGAGAATAAACATTTTTTTATGCAATTAAAATTACGTATAAGAACAAAACTCATACGTTTTTGTACAATAAACATGTATATCAAAGTAAATTAAAGTAATATAGCCAAATACAAAGAATATTATATGTAAGAAAGGAGGATACCGTAAATTGCTAAATTTTTTATCAAAAGGATAAAATATTTTTTATAACGTTTTCCAATAAATTAATCATTTGAATAATTATATAAATTATTATTAAAAATTATTATTGTTTTTTATATTTCAGTCAATAATCGTGTAAAATTTTATACACTATTGCTCTATAAAATATAATCAATATCATTTGTTCGTTGTATCAAAGTTATATTATTCTGGGAAATATTTTAAAATTTGTCGAGTGTTTATCATAGGTCAAACGAAAAAAGAAGTTATTTTTACATAAATACTTTAGTAAATATTTAAACATATCTATTTAAAATATAATTAAATTTAAACACATTAATGACAAAATTTAAATGTAAGTGTTATTGGATAAATCTCAAAATTACTTAAAAATCTATTAATTAAAAAAAAAAAAAAAATGTAGTATTCTTACTTCTTAAGCAAGTAATACTGAAAATTTTAAAAAGATGAAAATTGTCCCTAAAAAATTTTCTTCTAGTCAACAGTTTTAAAATTCGAGTACATTTTATTGAAATTCTTGTATTAAATATATACATTAATTTTAATACATTACGTTAATTTCTATGGTAAATGTCTATTAAATTCATCAGCTGAAAAGCAGTTTACAAAATCCAAGCAGTAATAAATAATTAAATGGAAAATAAAATCATTAAAAAAGCGATTGTCCTAAATGAAGCATTTTTAGCTAGAATGTAACCTTTAAAATAGTTTCACAATAATAGATATAGTGTATAATAAATACAGCGTAATACAGTGTCTAGGTTTGTATACTCGATACATATCTAAATATAGAAGCATATCTCCCACTATATAGTTGTATATGAGATATTATTGTATATGAGCTGCATTTAGAGATAAGTATGCTTAAACATGAATGTTAAAGTCTAAATATAATCGCCAAATAGTTTTAATTCACGAAAATGATTCTATTGTACTATACAGACGTTCTAAACACCCTATGCTTGATAGTTTGTTTCCGGAATATACTGTACTTCAATAGATGTTCTAGTGGAATAGATTGAGTAATTAATTATATATACTATTAACAGGATTTGCCCGCTTCGCTGGTCACTATATTTAAATGAGTTTAAAAAAAAAAAAAAAAAAGTTATATAAATGTATTTCAATTGCAGACTATTTTCAGTAAATAAAAACCATGGGCAAGCACTGTAATATGTAGTCGTTAATAAAATGTAATCGGCATTTGGTTATTTGAATTTTATTATGTTGATCAGAAAGACGGTTAATTAAAGATAAAGTAAATATGCATTTACATTAGTTTGCGGACAACGAAATTAAGGGGAGGGGGAAACATTAGACCATTTGATTAATTGAAATTTTTATTTAAATAATAAATAGACAAAAATCACAATTTTGAAGTTATTATGACGTCGATTTTATCATTTTTTTAATGATACAGGTTTAATATTTCATTTTTTTTATTCACGTGTAAAAAAAAAAAATGTTTCGTTTTATGTTAAATAATTATAAGATAAAAAAAAAAAAAAAAAAAAAAAAAAACTTTTTATGTACCATGTTTTAAATTTTCTGATGATTCATAGAGCTCTTATCAATGTGCATAAAATTTTTAAAAGTGATAATGACGTTACGTCAAGTTTTGTGAGATGCATAATTTAACTTTTTATAATTTTTTAACGTTCACTAATTAAATGTATTTATTTTTATATCGAAAGAAAATGAACTCGTAAATTTTTTTTGGCAACAATTAAATGATAGCTAATACTTTAATGGCTATTTTAACGCTAATAGGAGGTTATTATTTTCATATTTTAATAAGAAAACTAATCAAAAATTTGAAAATCGGACTTCGAATTATTGTGATGTCACCGGGATCTGAGCTACCGTGAAAGTTTCAAATGTCTAGCTAGTATGGAAGTTGGTTAAAATTCTATTGCAAGATTTGTGCCGGACAAACAAACAAACAAACAAGCAAACAAGAATATAAGTTAATAAAAACATGGTAAAATAATAAATAAAATAAAATGTTATAACCATTTTATTTTTATTGACATCAATTTAAAATTTCAACGCATGGGAAAATGTCAAGAAAATCACAAAATAATTGTATAAAATATAAAATAAATAAATAAATAAATTTTAAAAAATCTCGTAGAAATACCCGAAATCTAAATGGATGTTGCAAATCTGCACGCATTCCTTTATCTATACTGTAAAAAACAACGGTAGTTTTTACAGTAGATAAAACTGATATTCATTTTGCCAGCAGATTTTTCTGCTAAATAGGCACCCATTTTTGTCAGCAATAAAAAGACCAGTACAAAATTAATGAAGGAATAAAATCTTTGAGATCAATCACCTTGTAAAAAATTAATAATTGAAGTGCATTCTGGCTTTAGCATGTGATTATGAGGCTTTTTCTCATTACATGTAAAAATTTCTCTAAGACTAGCACATAGATTCATAAAAATGTAAAAGCTTCTTTTAAAAGATTTAAAAAACAAATTGTCCTCTTTTTTCATTAAAACATGCAGAGTATTAAATACAGTAAAAAGTCATTTTTAGAAAACTTGACGCACAAGCAGAATTCAAAAGTATTAGGCACAACAATCACAATTCAAAAATATTACCTATCTAAAGAAATTAAATATTGTTTAATATTTTCACTAAACGAATTTTAACTGGTCATGCACAAGGGCTAACAGAATTTCATTTGCAAATTTTATTAGCCAAATGCGTTGAGTTACTTCTATAAAAACATCAAATAACCATCGTGAAGATTCAAAAAATCATCTTCCAGAGAATAACCAAATTTTATTTCCCCTGTAAAAAAAAAAAAAAAAAAAAAAAAAATCTGGAGCGACTCCACTCGACTTTCCGAGCATTCAGTAATTAACAGTTTTGTAGATAAAGTAAAGAAAGAGGAGTTGTTAAACAAACAAAAGAGAGAGAAAACAATAACAGAGTGTTTGAGTATTTTTCTCCATATAGTACACGATGTTTCATTTAACGCTACTGAACTTTGAGCCCATAAGATCATAATGACAAAGAATTTTTCGTTGTGTCCCTGTAAAAAACCTATAAATGCTAGATTCTCCAAAATGTTTATATTTAGTGCAACAGTGATTTATAATATGAATATAAATTTTCAGCTCAATTGAATAAGGCGTTTAGATGCTATCGCACTTTTAAAATTTTGGTCCCATGGGCCATAATGATAAAGAATTTTTCTTTGTGTCCCTGTGAAAATCGCACTTTGAAAATTTTGGCCCCATAGGCCATAATGATCAAGAATTTTTCCTGGGGTCCCTGTAAAAGAAACTATATAAGTGCTAGATTCACCAAAATCTATAGGGTTTGTACTATGGTGACTTACAATATACGTACCAACTTTTAGCTTATTAGAACAAAGCGTTTAGACGCTAGCGTGTTCATTCACAGACATACACGCATACATACACACACACATACACACATACATCATCGTTAAGTATCTCACTATATTTGGTTAATAAATTATACAAATAAAATCTAGATAATGTTCATGCATGAGCAGTTAAACATTATTTAAAGAAAATGATTATATTTCATTAAACATTTAAGTATTTTTAAGATTGTGATAGCAGTATGCTGTCTCTAATATATCGTGTCAAGGTTCTTACGCATGGCTTTGCACTGGGTTTAGGTAAAACCTTGCATGTTATAATAATAATAATAATAACGTAATTATAATAATTGCAACGTGGTTTAAATAATTAGACTTGAAATTAAATACGTGGCATGTGTAAAACCCCTTGTGAAATTTCAACTGTGGAAAATACCTAAAATCTAGGTTGTTCTTTTGCCGACAATATGCTTAATTTTTACTCTATTCAAATGCATTTTTGACAAAAGTTGCTCAATATATCTTGTTTTCAACCTATGCAATAAAAACATTTCTACCTTTCGTGCATGCGCAGTAAAATAATATTTACTAAAAATGCTCATATCTTAACGAATATTGCACATGTGAATTTTATGTTTCAGAATAATGTTTGTCTAACGTTTTGTCAATTTTTCAGCAAGTTTTGTAAAATTTTACGAAAATTCATTGTTATAAGCAAAACATTTGTCAAAAAAATTAATTTTTGAATTAAAAAAAAAAAAAAAAATTATATTCGCCTACATAATTGCAGAATTCCCGCACCAAAACATACAAACATTGTACATAGTATGTACAAGAATGTATTAAAGTTACAAGTCATTTGTATCTTTTTGTGATACAGGGTGATCCAATGTATTTTCCCACTTTTTCAATTTGTGTATGGCCCCATAATTGCATTGTGGACTAAATCGATAGTGGAAAATATGAGTTTTTAAATGTTCTTTGCATGTATGAAGTTTCATGCCATTTCGCTTAGCATTTTTTTTTAGATAATCGAAAAAATTTAAAAAAAAAAAATCTAATAATTTGAATACCCACTCTACATAAAGAAAACATGTTATTTGCTCTTATGAATAAAAAACTTTCTTTAAGTTCTTACAGATATATATATATATATTTTTAATTTATTGTAATTATATTTTTAAATGGTAATTATTTTTAACAGACATTTAAAGAGAGTTATTTTTGACATATTCGATTTCGTACTTTTTAAGTATAGTACAAATAACTATTCAAATAAAATAAATATTTACAGATAACACTTCAAATGAAAGAAATGCCGACAAATACTAATTCAAGTGAAATAATAACCCACATATACCAACACAAATAAACTAAATACTAACAGGTAACATTTCAAATGCAAGTACTCAAAAGAAAACTTTGTTCTCTAATTAAAAAAAAAAAAAAAAAAAAAAAAAAAAAAATTATTATTGTTAATTTATTTCCTTTTATTCTAAATAAACTTAAATTCGATATTTTCATATTTTGAATGGTAATATATAATGCCATTCAAAAAGAAAGATAACACTGGTCAACATATAAAATTTTGATTTTATAATTTTGATTAATCTTCATGTTTTTTGGTGTGCTGAAACCGAAAATGAAGCCAGCTTTTCCCTATCACGTATAGATTTTTGTCAACACAGGGTGCCTGCCTATACAATTTCTTCCATTACTCTTCCACCAATATAATTATATAGTAAGTTTTACAGTATGTTTCCATGATTAATTAATAATAGATGCCTATTGCTGTAATTGTGAAGCACTAGTGCGACTTAAAACCATACCAACCAACCAACCAACCGATTGTTGTGATGGTACATGCAAGAAATCGTGTCGGTCAACACCCTGTATTGACAAAAATCTATACGCGATAGAGAAAAATGGGCTGCATTTTCGGTTTCAGCATATCCAAAAACATAAAGATCAGCTGAAATCATCAAATCAAATTTTGTCAACTTCATTTTTGTAGACCTGTGAATTAAATAATAGGAAAATAAGAATTTGTAAGCAATCGAACAAAAATTTATCGTCACTTGTTTGAATTTATTGTATATTTAATTTAGGAATGTTTAGAAATATCCTTCAGCTCTCAGGGAACATCAGATTTCAGTGCCTTGAAAATGTTTGAAATAAAGATTATTGCGATGTGAATGTTTATTTCATCAGTTTATTTTTTCTTTTCTTCGCCTTTATAAACGCTATTTGTGTTTTTGTTTTACTTCTTTAAGAAATTTAATTAAAGTTGAAATTTAAAACAATGTATATCTTTAAAAGAAAAATCAACTATGTAACAAAGTTGGAAGTTGTAAAGTAACGACAATAAATTTATCGCTCGCACTCATGTAAACTAATTGTTGAAATAAAAGAAGTGAACTTACAAGTAGTAAGAAATAATTACCAGTGCTTTGTCAAACATTACAAGCAATAATTAATTATTAACTTTAGTAGCAAAATCCAGTCAGACGATTTCAATACATTCATTAAAATTTATCTGAAGTGTTATTCTTTCTTTTATTAGTACAGAAAGATTTATTTAAAAAAAAAAAAAAAAAAAATTGAAGGACACAACACAAAAACCTTGAAAATAATAACTGAATATCTGTAATGATAAGTATAAAGGATTTAAGTCCATATTCTTGATTTTTCAGGAGACGAAAAATAAAGTTTAACTAGCTAAAAACAAATCAGAAGAATTGTTTAGGAAAAAGGTATTTCGTTGATTTATACCCTTTATACCATTCAGTGGTTGTCAACCTTCATTTAATAAAGGGGAAAAATTTAATTAAATATTTTATACAAAGATTAATGCTAAATTTCTGATTTGAATCTTTTTTTTTACCAATGGATTTTCTCAAAGACTAAATGACATAGAATTAAATCCTTTATATCAATCAATAGAGAATTTTTTTCTGAGTCTGACTATGTACTTAACTCAAAATCGACATTTTTGGACTTAAATCCTTTATACTTATCAGTACAGATATATTCTGATATATTAATTAAATAAAGTGCCTTCAGCAGTGATTGTAATATGATATATTGTTAATTAAATTTAGGAAATTATTAGACAAAAATATACAAAAACCGTATAATTTAGTTTTAAGAGAAAGTTTGAGTAAATAAGTTTTAAAATTAGTTTTAAGTAAATAAATTATTCTAAAATTCCAAAATGTACAACGATGTTTTGTAATGCATTTAGATTTATTTGTGAAAGAAAAACAATTGCCACATTTTATTAACATGTTTGCGATTAATACTTGCTGAATATCTGAATTCAAATTCAAATATGAAAAATGAAAGATTTTTATTTATTTATTTATTTGAAAATGGCAAAAAATACACGGTGAAAATATATTGTCAGTTTAGGCAGAGCTTAACAACAAATTTTATATATAAAAAAAAAAAAGAATACATTACTTAATATTTACTGGCAAAAAATATTACTCAATTTTAAACATCGTACAATGCACTCAGTTGAGTGCACAAGTGAGTCTGTGAGTTGTACAACAATGCACTCTGCGCATGAAGTAATAAAGTTTCTATTAAAATTATTTTTCTATGCTTCTCAAGGAGTTTTATTAAAAATCTTTATTTTTTATCTAATTAATTGTTATTATTTATTTATTTATTTATTTATTTTTACCTTTATTTGTATTTATTTTCTGTTCTGCTTTAAAAACTGTTACACGTCAAGTGCCTGATTCGAACGCAGGTCGCGCTCGTCGGCTTAGCTGTTTTCCGTAGATTTTCCCAAAACACGCGTGAACACATGTTAAAACCATTTAGAAAAATAAATAAATAAATAAATAAAATAAATAAATCGAATTCTATTCAACTGTTGCCATGTAAATATTCGACCTAAATACCCCCTCCTCCACAGTAGCTCTTACTTGTTTTCATTATTTAAACAATTAACATTTTTATTACACTTTATAAAACTGATAACTTAATGCAATATTTATTAATCTAATGAGTTAAAATAACCAATTATTTTACTAAACAATTACTAACCAATTATAATAACAAGTGCCTTAAAAGTAAGTTTTATATAAAAAGAAAATTATCTAAGTTGTTTTGATACTTTAATGTTTCAAAGAAAATTTCTTAAAACTTATTTTTTTCGTTTCATTGCTAGCCGTATTTTACTCTAAATCATTTTGTAGTTTTAATGTGAAGCTTTTTTAAAATTTTAATAGCAAAAACTGTTTTATACGAACAATGAGTATAATTTTACTTTAATAAATAAACCACTTTTTGTTAAATAAAAAGCGCTGTTTATAATTACGGTGCATTAAATTTTAATAAATCTAATTTCTAAAAAAACAATCAAGTCATAACAAAAAATCAAATAGTGTTGGGTAAAAACTTATGTTGTTGATCAAATTTAATTGTAATAAAAGGCTGCAGTCAATCGCAAGCTAAAAGTTATCTGTTAATTACACGCAGTATAGCATAGATGCCAACATTTTGATTTATCCCAGAGTATTTTTAGCCCCGCCTATTTTCCAAACCACTTATTTTTTAAGGAAAGTTTTCCTTAATTAATCGAAGTTATTGGAGAATTCTTTTCCATAAATAAAGTGGTGTGAAATAAAGGCGGGGCAAAAAAATACTCCGGAATTAATTAAAATATTGGCATCTATGAGTATAATTCCAATTAATCATAAGCTAAAAGTTAAAATCTGTTTCATTTTTTAATTTTAATAAATGTTTAAAGATGCGTTTTACAGGCACACTGGTGTGTACAGACACACTGGTGTCTGAGTGAGTAATGCCGACCGGTTTGTCGACCTGGATAGCTCAATTGGTAGAGCCTTGACCTTGTAAGTCAAAGATCCGGGGTTCGACTCCCGGTCCAGGCATTATTTTCACTCAGTCGGAAAAAATAAAATTTCAATAAATATGATTTTCTTCCACAGTTGATTGTGTGATTTTAATAAAAATTGTATTTCTTTCTCCCATTGTTTAATGGTGTTTTCCATTACCCGCGGCTTATTTCTGTCGAGCTATCTATATGATAGACCAGATGTTTCTGCCTAAAGGTTGTCTGAGTGAGTAATGCTGACCAGGGTGTCGGCCTGGATAGCTCAATTGGTAGAGCCTTGACCTTGTAAGTCAAAGATCCGGAGTTCGACTCCCGGTCCAGGCATTATTTTCACTCAGTCGGAAAAATAAAATTTCAATAAATATGATTTTCTTCCACAGTTGATTGTGTGATTTTAATAAAAATTGTATTACACTGGTGTGGTCTATTAATTAAAATTTCTTATAAAACTATTCTTTTAATTTTTTCTAACTACACAAACACTGCCATTTTACTCAATTTCAGAATCTAACTAAAATTCAGTAAACTTTTGAATTTAAGAAGCAATGTTGAGAAACTACATTGATACAAAGAAAAGGATTTGGGGTTTTAGAAAAGCGTATTTAAAGGCTAGATTTTTTTTTTTTTTTTTTTTTTTTTTTTTTCAAGATTTTGAATATTTTTAGTCAATACTTGAATCATGCTTCTTTAAATCTTCTCTTTATATGTAACTGACACACTAAAATAAATTTTAATGAAATATTTTCACAAAGTTTAGAATGTTAAAATTTTATTTTCCATTCAGAATAGAAGTAAGGAGTCGAAGGCATTCAATTCCTTACTTCAATAAGGAATTGAAGCAAGGAATATATTTTTCAAAAACTAATATATATATATATACATTATGATTACTGGTAAATAATTAAAAAAATGCAAGTCAAGATGCTTGTCTAAGAATTGTAATTAGAAGCTAAAAATACATAGAAAAGTATGGGAGGAAAACGAATAAACCTCCCATTGTTAAATGCGAAAAAAAGGCTAACACCGGAAGAAACAAAAGGACAAAATTGGCTAGAAAAAGTCATCGAAGGTCATCGAAGAGCGGGAAGGGACTCGGGTTGGGGCCTTGAAACTATCGTCGAGGGTTTAATACGTCTCGCTTATTATGCCTTTCTTAAAATAGTTATAAAAAGACATATTTTATAAGTTTTTAGTATAACAGTATAATTATATATATATATATATATATATATATATATATATTATTTAAGGAAAGTTTTATAAAAGACTAGATTATACTATAAAACAAGTTAATGAGAAAAATTAAGCTGTATCTCTCAAGTTGGAACGTCGTAATTCGCTAGTGTATTTATTCACAAGTTTATAGCACATCGAATCATGGAATTCCTGCCAATTAGCTGATTTTCCCCAAATACTCTGTTTCCAAATATTGCTTCATATTTATGACTGTTAAAGAAACACAATTATCTAAAATAAACTCCACTTATCTTTCACAGACAATATTTTCAATTCAACTAAAGTTATTTAACAGTGGAAACTGGTTGAAATATATTCCCTTAAGTGCTTAGCTGCATTTGCTCTTAAATATGAAAGTATCTACCATTTACATTTAAGATTAAAATTTGGTATAGATTGCTTTATGTTATTTCTTAAACAATAAAAGTGCTAAAAATTACCATATTTTACTATAGTGGTGACACGTTTATGAATGTAGAAATTAATAATATAACGAAAATACTTCAAAACATTTGATACACAAATTTGTATACTTAAATTCGCGTAGAAAGTATGTACATTTTATTACCATGTTTTTATTAACTTCTATTCTTGTTTGTTTGTTTGTGTGTTTGTTTGTTTGTCCAGTACAAATCTTGCAATTTATTTTTAACTAACTTCCCTACTAGCTAGACATTTGAAACTTTCACAGTAGCTCAGAAGCCGGTGACAACACAATACTTCGAAGTCAGATTTTCGAATAGTTTTCTTTTAATTAATTAAAATAGAAAAATAATAAGCTCCTGATAGCAATAAAAATAGTCATTAAAATATTAGCACTAATTTAATTGTTGCCAAAATATATTTACGAGTTCATTTTCTTTGGACATAAAAATAAATACATTTAATTAAACGTGAGCGGTAAAAAATTTTAAAAAGTTAATTTATGCATCTGGCAAAAATTTACGTCATTATCACTTTAAAGATTTTCTACACATTGATAAAGTGCTAATGTAGTTCATGATGTAAATATATGTTGTTCGGAAAGGATTAATATTTTATTTTTAAAATCAACTTTTTTAGTTTTATTCAAATTTCCCGTAACTCTTTAAGCAATCACATTAGAACGTTCATCTTTGGAATATCGATAATAAGGATTTTCTCGCCAAAAAAAGCCAAAAAAGTCGCCAAGGGCAAAAAGTCGTCAAATTTGGCACCAAATCCATTACCTGCCTATTGGAGCTTCCTAATGCGTTTGAAAGGGAAAATTAAGCTATTTTAACGCGAAAAAGAGCTGGAATGCTGAAAATTGACATTTTATCAACTTACTAAGCTTCTTTGAAAGAATTTATATAAAAATAAATACAATTATTTAGAATTTCGTAACAATACGCATTGATAAAGCACTAATGTAGTTAGTTCTATAGCTATGATTCAACAGAAAATTTAAAAACATGGTTTTTAAAAAGTTTTTTATCTTATAATTATTAAATTATTTATGTTTTAAGATTACAAATTTTAAACCGATATGAAATTTAATTAATTTTTTTACTTTTTCTAAAATGTCAAAATTTTGCGTCACTTTTGTGTAAAAGTTTTATAACACTTCTGATAAAGATTAAAATAATGAAATAATGTAATCGATTATAAAGCATAAATTCTTTGCAATACAGTGAACTCTCGTTAAAACGGACAATCAAGGGCCAGCAGTTTTTGTCCATAACGAGAATCCATTACAACAGGAATTCATAAACTGAAGTTCTATGAACTCTAAAATCACTATTATGTACACAGTATAACACGAATGAAAATTTGTTTCCTCAAACCATTTTATTCACTAAAAATATAAAAGCATGAAAACCGATACTTACTTTCAAAACTTCTTTTCTTCATATAGTACAGTCGGTAACAAAAGTGTCCGAACACTAGCAAAAATTCCAATATAAAAAGAGTAGAGTTAATACTGTTTTGTTAAATAAATCCTTGTCGAACCATGCCCTTACTCAGTCTAAGAACATGATTCGACAAGGATTTATATAATAAAACAGTATTAACTATATTTTTTTTTTTTATTTAGGAATTTTTGCTAGTGTTCGGACACTTTTGTTACCGACTGTACTACTTGATAACAAAATCCTTTGCTATGTCCCCACAATAGAAGTGGAGACAGGTGCAAATTGTTGACTTCAACTGTCACTGTCAATCAATACTATTTACCTCCCACAGTGAAATAGCACAGAGTGAAAGAGATTAACCCTTTTATTATTGAACCTTTTCATGTTTAAAAATATATATATATTGAATTGGAAAAGATTTTGGGAACTGACTCTTTTTCGAAGAAAGTAAGCTTTGAGGGAAAAAATGTCCATCTTAACGAATGAATTGTACGTATAAAGCGATGTTTATTACATGCAATTCCTATAGGCCTTAGCCGGTGATTCTGTTTATGTACGTAATAACGATAAATCCATCTTAAACGGGGCCGTCTTAACGAGAGTCCACTATTTATATTTGATACTAGCTGACCCGTCCGGCTTCGCACTGATGAACAAATTTTAGTTAAAGATGGATTGATATGTAAAAAATCAAGAAATATACCAGTTTATATGTTATAGTCAGGCAATATTATTAACTGGAAAGTCAAAATATAATTTTACAATTATTTTTTTTTAATTAGTTGTTAAATGTTGGCAATTTTTACTTAATGCTATTTATTTATTTATTTATTTATTTCATAAAAAGAAACATTTCTTTACTCATGAATAAAAAATATTGAAAAATAAACCTATGACATGAAAATGTTTTTGATAAAATTGACGCCATAATAGCTTTAATTATTATTTATTTGTTCATTTCGCAAATATATTTAATTTTTTCCATAATTGAATATTATTTTAATAATGTATATTAAAGGAGAAATCAATAATATGAAACAATATTCGTACAATATATACTATTACAGAATCTGGTGTGAAACAACCACACGACTTCCATTACCCACTATTACACGTAATATATACAATTTTTTGGAGATATTGCTTGCATTTTTTGAGATTTTCGAGTAAGAGAAACTTGATACACGTATAAAGACACATACAACAGAGTTTGCATAGCGTGATAAAAAATAAGGGGGAAAAAAATAGATAGTTATTTTTTTAAACACGAATTTCCGAGATCTAAAACTGAACTACCTAATCAGGATGACCGTTAATATTCCTGTAATAAGCACGTAATACTTGAGAAAGGTTATCTAAATTGGATTAAAGAAAAAATTTTCAAGAATACGTTAGAGCCGTTTTTGAGATACCAACTTTTACCAAAACTTAGCATACTCAATTATTGACCTAAAAACAATAATTACATACAAAAGGATATTTAATAGGAAGTTAACATGGCGAGTTTGAAAAGAATCCGTACAGGCGTTTTTAAAGGAATGCACTTGCAAAGTCTGAAATTGAGCTGTTTATAGAGGACGCCTATCAATTTTCCTGAACTAAGCAACTTTTCAATCGAAAGGGCATCTAATATATTATTTATATAGCAACTTTGAAGAAAATCATTAGAGGTGTTTTTGAATATGGGCTTACGGTCCCATTTCTGGTTTTCGATGACCCAATTCCGGTTTTTCAATTTTCACGAAAATTTGGAAAATTTATCTGTACACCAGACCTGAATCACTTGTGAAGTTTAGTAGTTCTATTTTTATTAGTTTTGGAGATATGACAGCCAGAAGATTACACACACACGTGCACATATACACACACACTGACCAATTGCCAAAACTTATAAAATACTTCCACTACCTACGGTAGTAGGGTAATTGAAGTAAACACATACATCTCGTATTTACTACGATAATGTACAGATTTTCGTATTACGTTTTCGATCGCCAAACACAAAAATCGCCAATGACGATAGATATCAAATCTGTGCTTTGTTTTCAATTAAAATATTGAAACTTTTAATTAAAAATTTATTTTACCAAAATTTATTATAGCTTCTAGCACTTAGAGAGAGACAGTGTAACTTTTGATTATTGAAAGAAAAAAAAAAAAAAAGCAATCGGCTTTTTAGTTCTAGCGATCGTTCTCTAGATATGCATATAAACCTTTCTTCTTTTTATATTAGTATAGCTATAGAGCATAGGTATATTAAATAGGTTTCCAATCAACATAATGTAACTCAAATAATTAAATGCTATATTAACATTTCAGTAATGGCTGTATGCGCTATGTATATTGAGCTACTTGCCATAACTGTTAGTTGCTAAAAATAGTCGCCAAATAAATTTAAACATCTCAATACGCAAGCGAAGTGTGACATCACTGACCGCCCGTGGACGCAAGAAAAAGATTTTCCATGTTAATCGCTCATTGGATTTTTTTTTTTTTTTTTTTTTTTTTAATTATTAAAATTCTAGAAGAATTATTTCCCGATTTTAATCCTCATATTTGCGTATAGATATG
Organism: Salticus scenicus; assembly: GCA_963930645.1. Lineage (NCBI taxonomy): Eukaryota > Metazoa > Arthropoda > Arachnida > Araneae > Salticidae > Salticus > Salticus scenicus. The sequence goes on from OZ005649.1 coordinate 391,084,672, forward strand.
TATTAGTTATTGTATGCATGCGTTAGATTGAGTTATTTTGCTTTAAAATTGACAAAATTTTAATTTTAAATTTCAAAACTGGTCACCCTTGGCATTTTTTGTATTTGGCGATCAAAAACGTAATACGAAAATATACATGCCAGATGTATATTTTCGTATTATGTATTGCACGAAATATTGTTTCATATTATTCGTTACACTCTTAATATAAGTTTTTAAAATAACCATGATTTTTGAAAGGAATTAAATTATATTCGCCAGATAATTTGGCGATATTTTTTTTTTTCTGCCAAGGATGACGGATATCAAATCTATTCCGCTGCAACATATTAGTATATTATATCAGATACTTTATTTAGACATTTGAAAACAAATTTGACTTCAAATTATGATAGAATATTTATCCTTTCCCTTTTAATTAGTTTATTAGTTGGATGTTTATTGTGTAAATATCATCCTTTGAAATGAAATGTTTATGTTTTCAATCGAATATGGAAATTTGCCATTTTTTTTCTAGAGTTTTGAAATTTAAAATTCCAATTTTATCAATTTTACAACAAAAACAATTTAATATAACGGATGCACATGATAACTAATGCATATCAATATCCAAATATGGGGATTAAAATAGGGAAATAATTTTCTTCGATCTTTATTATTTTTTTGCAAAAAATCCAGTTCACTTTTTATATTATTGTTCGCGTGAAAATATATTTTATTATATGTCTAAAAATAAATTAATTCGTAAATCTTTTTGGCAACAATTATAAATTAAAATAAATAATATTATAAAATAGAATTTCTTATTTTATTTTATTTTATTTATTTATTTATTTTTAAATTCCAATTTCGTTTACACACATCAGTTTAAACCACGGAGTAATAAAGACTCCGTGGTTTAAACATCGATGCTTAGATCATTATATTATATCATATCATATCAAATTAAATTATTAGAATAATAAACTATTTTAATTCTATAATGACGTCAGATTTAACGTGTAAGTTTAACAATCCGCGTTTGTAATGATCGATAGACGGCGCTTTGTGAACACTGCAGTTGTTAGTAAACATTAGCCACGTGTGTTCCAATAGTGTTCTTGTTATTCTACTTAATATTCGTACTATAATTTCTCCGCCATTACATTATGGAAAATTGATTGCTTTTGGAAAAAATACTTCAGTTTATTCAAAGTTCGATTCGGAAGTAGATTTTAAATGAAGTTGAACAAATATTAGTTTCAAATCATCTGATTAATTCTTTACTTCCATTAGCCGAAGCAACTGAAATTTTAAATTCGTCATTTGGAAATAAATGGAAGCTCAATTCTGGATTTCTTGATGCTTTGGATTTACACTGTGGCACACAAAAGTATGTGTTATCTTTTTTACCGTATTTATTCATTTTTATTCAATAAATATATGTGAAACTAAACATCGGCTAGCAATGGCGGCTATATGGAATTCGAATTAAACCATGTTTATTGTAATTTCACCGTAGCCCACCAGAGGGCGAGCATTTCATTACAATCGCGGATTAAAAAAGCTTTATATGAATTTCAATTTAATGTACGTGCAAATATATTTCTTTTCTTTTCACGTCAAGATATTTTAAAAAAGAAATGAATATGTAAATGTTTCTTTTATGTTGGCAGCAGCTAATTTTTTTAATATTTCATTATTTCCATTTCTATTACGGCTTCTATGAAGATTTTAATTAAAATGCTCAGATTTTAAACTAAAATTTATTTAATCAAAATTAAATATAGCCTATAACAATATGGCATACTGTTGCTTTCGGTCAGTGAAAGAAGTTTTTAAATCGGTTCAGTAGTTTCAGAGATTACCCTCCACAAACAAACAATTTTTTGCGCTTTATATAATGATATAGATATAGATAAAACATTTTTAGTTAGAGTATGATGTTCTACAATGTAGCAGTATCATAACTAAAAGTACAGTTTTACCTTTATGATACGTACATAAATGCGTAATCATAAGTCCTTCTATCGTTGCCAGAAGTGCGTAGGAGATATTACAGTATATGTGCAGTGATTAAAGATAAATACGCTTAACGATGAATTTAATCGCCAAATAGCTTCAGTTCAGGGAATAATCTCTAGGGAAATTCATACAGATACCAAACATCTCTACTTGATAGTTCCCTTTCACAATAAACTATAAAGCAGTGAATGCGCTGGTAGGTCTAATTGAGATGTATTACGTTCACAAATGATAATTTGCGAACATTTAAACATGGATAGTATGTGATATTCTTGTATTTGTATTGAATATATCTCCTTTTTAAATCATAACAAAATAATAAGATGTATATTAAAATGAAAGCAATGCAAAAAAGTAACCAATTGCAATTAAATTTTTATTTTCTGAACACTATAGTGAGGAAAATATTGTAATCATGTCAAAAATCCGAATTCCAGATTTTGATGTTTCTATACGTTTCGAGGTCCCCTGAGTCCGTTTTCACTATTTTTACGATGATATATGTATGTTTGTATGTCTGTGAGTGAACACGCTAGCGTCTAAATGCTTTGTTCGAATAAGCTGAAAGTTGGTACGTATATTGTAAGTCACCCTAGTACGAACCCTATTGATTTTGGTGAATCTAGCACTTATCATTTTTTTACAGGGACACCAAGAAAAATTCTTTATCATTATGGCCTATGGGGCCAAATTTTTAAAAGTGCGATAGCGTCTAAACGCTTTATTAATCTGAGCAAAAAAATTGTACACATGTTATAGGTCACAATTGCATGAACTGTATTGATTTTAAAGAATTTAGCAATTACAGTTTTTTTACTGGGGCACCAAGAAAAATTCTCTATCATTATGGTCTAGGGAGCCAAATTTTTAAAAGTGCGATAGCATCTAAAGGCTTATTCAATTGAGCTGAAAATTGATATGAATATTATAAATCACTGTTGCACTAACTATAAGCATTTTGGTGAATCTAGCATTTATAGGTTTTTACAGGGACACAAAGAAAAACTCTTTATCGTTATGTTATGATCTATGGGCTGAAAGTTCAGTAGCGTTCAATAAAACATCGTGTAATATATGGAGAAAAATACTTAAACACTCTATTATGGTTTTCTCTCTTTTGTTTGTTTAACAACTCCTCTTTTTCTACTTTATCTACAAAACTGTTAATGACTCAATGTTCGGAAAGTCGAGTGGAGTCACTCCAGATTTTTTAAGGACACTTACTATTGAATATCAGCTTAAAATTTTTTTTTTAATTTATTTATTTTTATTTATTTATTTATTTATTTATTTTTTTTTGTACAATTGCGTAATAAGTATTTATGTGAATCAGAGCATAATTTTGAGATATATCCTAGTTAATAACAGATTTTATATTATTATTATTTTTTTCATAAATTAGCTTATTCATTATAAGTATGTTAAAAAAAAAAAAAAAAAAAAAAAAAAAAAAAAAACATGTGTGTACTGTTATAAATTTGATGTTAGTTTGAACCAGAACTTCGTACTGAAGTACCTGCAACCACCCGATGGTTTAACCTTTTACCATGATTTGATACTTTTACGTTGAACCAAAAATTGGTACGTATTATGTTTTAAATAAAACAAAATTCAAAATTCAACCGAAACGGGGATCGAACTGAAGACCTCCTTGTTTCCAGTCAAACACTTGTGGTAATGTGCTACGCTTTCTTGCCCGCTAAATCTTTGTTCCGTTGATTTTGATAAAACGGGCTAAATTTTCTAGGATCTTATCTTGACCCAAGGGTGAGTTGTTGCACAAAATTTGCACTTTACCTTATGTTTCCGACCACGCTCTTTAATTTAAGCTTAGTTTGGTTTCCATAGGAATTTTACTGATTCATACTTCCCTTGTGAATGGATGTACGGTAGCTCCATGTTTAATGCAACTTAAATTCAATCTCAAGAAGTAGAAAACTTAAAAGTGAGGTTGAACCATATTAGGGTATTGCTTATAACTTTACTCCATATAGCGGTTCAAGTTTGAACTAAATTTTTTAACAGTGCGTGTGCTTAAAACTACGTGACCGAAAAATCAATTTCTATAGTGATATGTAAAATATAATTTAAAAGATATTACCATTAATTACATCAAATAGAAAGCAATAAATTCGACTGTTTTTAAGTAGCCCTATACGTTGCCTAAATATTGTCTTTATTTATATATGAAACATACATTGCATTGAAATTTGACATATTTCTTTAACCTTAGAACTCTATAAGGATGTTAATACGCCCCTTAATAAATGTGCCATAAGCTATAAATACTGGAATTCTCTTGTGTGTCCCTACAGATGAATCATTAGTTTTTTATGCACAGTTTTCAATACTCTTTATTTTGAGGACTGTCACTTGGCAGTAAATGAACTGCCAAAATACACTAAAAAACATTTAAATTCATTATAATTATCTAACTATTTATCTAATACACAGTAAGAGTAAATAAGCACTTATTATATAGCACCTCTGCATGTTCTGAATCCTAAACCGCTGAACCGACAGTCATTATGAGAGATATACATTCTATAGCAAACCCTACACACTTTGCTTCTAGAATTCCGGATGATTGTTATATTTAGAGGCATGAGATATTTGCGAGCTCAAATATTGTTATACACAATAAAAGTACATGGACACTCACAGAGGTTAATCCAGAAGGAATTTAGTGCCGCATTGAGGCACTTTCACAAAGTCAATTTTTAGCAATGAGGTACCTTCACAAATTCAACTTTCAGCAAAGAGGTACCTTCACAAAGTCAATTCTCAGCAATATAACTGCACACTAAAATATTTTATAAGCTTCACTGCATCGAACACAGAAAAATACCCTCAATTTGAATATTTACTGGAGACAATGATATATATCTAAGTAAACACCTACTTATCTTACATATAAGAAACAACTTAACTCAACCATATTTATTTTTACAACTGTTTCATTTTATTTTTTAAACGTATTTTAAATTTAAAAAAACTGCTTTACGTATTTTAGTTAATTGTTCTGAAGTATCATTAATTTTTATAAACTTACTTGATGTTTTCACAAATTATTTTATAGATTCACAAATGGGGTACCATTTTTAAAAAGCTGGATTAATCCCTGACTCATTATATAGCACCTCTGCATGCTTTGAATCCTAAACCGCTGAACCTACAGTCATTATGAGAAATATGCATTCTATAGCAAACCCTACACACTTTGCTTCTAGAATTCTTGATGATTATTATATTTAGAGGCATGAGATATTTACGACCTCACATCTTGTTATACACAATAAAAGTACGTGGACACTCAGTATATAGCACCTCTGCATGTTTTGAATCCTAAACCGCTGAACTGACAGTCATTATGAGAGATATACATTCTATAGCAAACCCTACACACTTTGCTTCTAGAATTCCTGACAATTATTATATTTAGAGGCATGAGACATTGACGAGCTCAAATCTTGTTCAAATGCAATCCTTATGACAAGGGGCTTCCTTATAAAAATGTCCGAGACGTTTTATTCCCATAAATGGTAATAAATGAATGTAAATGATATAAAATGCATCTTGGTAAATGTTATTCAAACTAAGAAATGTTGTTACGTTATATTATTTTTGCTTTCAGAACATACATGCTGTGTAAAGGAAGTATTGTAAACGTAATTGCGAAATGGATTTTGCTTCTCGAATAGCTCAAAAACAAATGGTCGTAGATTTGTGACTCTCGTGACGTCTAGTTATACACATCAAATATGGTCTTTACACGAGCTCCCGTTTTAGATATATAAGCAATTTCACATGATTTTTCATGATGTACGACAGCGTGTATGGGAGAGAGAACACGATAGAGCCTAAATGCGTTGTTCAAGTAAACTGGAAGTTGGTACGTATGTATAGGTCATCGTAGCACGAACTGTATAGATTTTGGGGAATCTTATAGATATTTACAGGAACACAACGAAACATTCTTTATCTTTAAGGCCTATGGGCTCAAATTACTTGAAGTACAACAGCGTTAAACAATTTATTCGATTGAGTTGATTAATTTCAAACTCCTCTTACTGCAATTTATTAAACAACTATTGGTTACTTAATGTTCGGAAAATCGAGAGGAGTCACTTTAGATATTGAAAATATGTTAAACATTGTTGTTATTTTAATGGAATATTTTCTTGTTTTTATTTATTTATTTATTTATTTTTTAAGAAACTTTTTGCATAAAGTTTATCGGGTATTATTAATTAAATGAAAAAGAAAAAGAATGAAAAAAAAAAAAACACTTATTGGTTTATTGAAGTTATATAAAATTGAATTTGTGAAAAAGAGACTCTATTAGATGTATAAAGAAAAATAGAATTTATGCAGTTTTTCATTTATAATAACTTATCACAATTTTTATAAGTTTATATATATATATAGATGATGGGGGTAATTTATATTTCTTTTAAAGATGCGGATATGATGCTCTGAGGCAAAGAAATTAAACAAGGAAGAATATTTTTTTTTATAGTTAAAAACGCTTTTAAACCCTACACAATTTAATTGTATTTAACATGAGCAGATTTAATTATAACACAAATTAAAATAGACTTCGAGATATATTCATTTTTTATTTATAGCGCACCTAAAGAAAATTCTGCGGTAATGTATATTAAAAATTATTGCTAATCGTCCATCTTTCATAGAAAATGTAATTTTGTTTAGACTTCCTGCTGTTATTTGTTCGCCAGTTATGCTGAAAGAAAACACACAGACACACGGACCAATAGTTAAAAACCTGCTTTTCAGATTCGGGAACCTCAAAACGTACAAGTACAGCAAAATCTCAGTTCTATATTTCTAGTTTATATTTGTAGTGTGTTAAGAATGTAAGAAGTAAGAAGTTATAGAATTATCCTCTAGTTCATTATGGAGATTCTCAATGAATAAAGAATTCATTAGTTATAATACTAAACACGTTGCATTTGACATTTCCATTGTTAATGTTAAAAGAGCAGAACTCTTCTGTACAAACAATGGTGACAATGCTGCTTTTGCAGACGACACTGATAAATTACGCTTAGCACGATGATCAGATATTTATGCTATAATAATGCGTTTTATGCAGAACGAATTTTGGAATTTCGAATACAAATGAAATTGTCATATTTCAGATGTTATTCATAAATTTAGTCATTGATGATTAAACTTATTGTTGTTTTCTTTTTCCTACAAATTTAAAAGAATTAAATATTGTATTTCTTGTTTAGTGTGTAATGACATTAAAAAGAAAAGAGAAGAAAAAGACAACTTTAGGTATATGAAAACTTGCACTATTAATATTCTTATATAGAAGCACTTTAAGTCGTTAACGCTGGAGTTAATTTTGCAAAATATTATTAGCTGATTATTTTACTTCTAAATTTATATAGACAACTGACAGTAAAATATATTAACTTAAACAATTCTTCTGATAGTTTTAAATTTAAAGCCTATCCTCATTTACTGACGATTAGTGTTCTAGCGAGAAAACTTCGAGATAGAAATTTTTGAGATAACAGATTAATTTCTTATTACATGTTGACAAAGATCTCGAAAGTAAAGTATTATAATATATATTATTATTCAACTTGATTTAAATTAGTATACCTGCGCAAAAAGCAAATACAGGTGCGACGAATGAAAAAACATAAAATGACTATCCAAATTATGAAATAATAATTAACAGTAGGCACATAAAACTTCCAGGGATCATTTAGAGTGACGCTATAAACTGTCACTAAAAAGCAGAAATCATTCCAAGAAACCACAAAAAATGTACGTGCCATTTTATTAGCTGTCCTCAAATGAGGACACTGGGCGCTAACGGGTTAAGTATATGAATAGAAGCACTGTTAATAGTCTTGTATAAACCACCGTAGCCATGAAAGTTTCAAATGTCGTAATTTATTCATGTTATAATATTTAACGATGAGTATACAAGAATTTTCTTGCAGTTTAAATATTTCTCAGGTTTTGAAAATGTATCATTGCTAATATCGTTAATATTACAAAGTTATTTGTCGTAACTATAAAATAGCTCTAAAATGTTCAAATAAATAAATAAATAAATAAACAAATAAATAAAATTCCAATGAAGATTTAAAAAAATAATGTATGTCAATTTTAAATTCAGGCTTTAGAATTTTTAAAGAGTAAAAGGAAAATGCCTGAAAATTACTTCTGCGTGTAGGCAAGCATGTACAAAATTAAGATTAGAATTCAACAACTTACTTATTTACAAACCAAATTCGAAAAATGGACATAACAATTTTTATGAACACTTGGGGTTAAATGATTTTTGGAGTAAAAAAATTCATTATACTTATCGGGTTTTCAGGAAAATTGGGAATAGATGTTAACGCTTTATATGCCGGTTACAAAATATAGCAGAAATTGAATTTACTTGGATAGAAAGATTTTGATGAACGTTTGTGGTTAAGAATTGTTTGTGATGAAAAAATAATTAGACTTATTCAATATCTTAAATCTTGCGTTCGCTGTGAACCCTTTATCCACTGGTTGCAAAATATGGCAAAAATTGGGCTTACTCGGAAATAAATATAACAATTTTGATGAAAATTTAGTGTTAAAAAGTGTTTTGAAATGAAAAATCTATTAGATTCATTCTTATATTACGAAAATTTGCATTTGCTGTTAACTCCTTATCTTCCTGCTGCAAAATACGGCAAAAATTGGGCTTACTCGGAAATGGATATTATGATTTTGAGAAAAGATTTAAGGGTTAAAGGGTTCTTTAAGGGGGAAAATTGATTGGATTTATATTCATCTTCAGGAAAATTCGCATTCGCTGCTATTCTGTCAGCCGCCAGTTGAAAAATATGGTAGAATTTAGGCTCAGAAATTAATCTAACGATTTTAATAAAAAATTGAAGTCAAAGATAGAAAAACCCATTGTACATATCCTCATCTCAGTTTAAGATTTGATATAATTCGATTTGAATTTTCCTTATCTCCAGGGAAATTAGCTTTCAGTGATAACCCACACTCCGCTTTGGGATACAAATAAGAAATATGATTACAGTACAGCGCCGATTATCCGAACTCCAATTAACCGAACCTCCGATTATCCGAACAACTTATTTCTCTATTCATCTTTCTTTATCCGAACTTTCAATTATCCGAACAGCCTATTTCTCCCCTTTGAATGATTGGAAATAGCTATGAAATGGCTCAAACGGCAAAACGACGCAGATCGTATTCAATTAACATGTCTAAGAAAAATTCAAGATATGGCAGCATTGAAAAGAATGTCTTCTTTGAAGCAAGCAGCAATCAAAAGCTTTTTTGCTTAAATTATAATTAAATTATAATCTCTAGAGTAATCTTCAATAATAATATTTAATCTCTACTAATCTTTAATAATAATATCTGAAAATATTACATAAGATAAGTGGCATAAACATCCCTGACTATGAATTTTTTAATTTAAAAATTTCGTAAGTTATTTGGAATTTACGATTTACTTAACATGGCAGAATAAGGCAAAATTGAGCACAAACGTCCATTTTGAGGATCATAAATATATCAGACAACTTCAAAATAACATTTATGGCATTTGTTTAAGTTATGATCTTAATGTTAATGATCTTAATGTTAAGTTATGATCTTATGTTATTTAGTTCAATAATTTTTAATTTTTGAACACGCAAGCACAAATTGGTGCTGCCATAGTCCTAAGCCTGGATAAAGTGTGAAGATTTTTTTATTGTCACAATATCCCTTAAATTGTCTGTCCAATTATTTGAACTTTTGCTTATCCGAACTAGGGTCTGTCCCGACGGCGTATCTCCGAAATGTTGGCGCATACAGGTCAACCTGGCGAATTTTTGTAGCTCGCGCCAAAACCCTCTCTGTCGCAAAGCAACCCGCCTTTCCACTTCATTCATGATTCGTTAAGGATTCGAGCAATCTTTTTTTTTTTTTTTTTTTTTTTTTTCCCAAGAGAATAAACTATTAAAAATGTGTCAGTGGAGTTTTAGTATCGTAATTCTTAAATAATATATTTAATGCAAAAATTTATTAGAAATCCTCCACCCTTTAAATTTAATTTAGCAAGATTAATGAAGAAATAAAATTGTAATATTCTAATTTTAAAGCTTTTAAAATTGTTTTTGAAATACATTTATTTATTTATTTATTTATTTTACTTTCTCTTACCAACATATATGGTAGAGAAAGTATTGTTTTGGGGTCAAATTTTCGAAATTGAATTTTTGTTATATATACACGTTTTGAGGCTCCCTGAATCATAATTGTTAAAAATGTGTCAATGGAGTCTTTGTATCGTTATTTTTAGATAATATAATTTAATGCCAAAATTTATTAGAAAACTCTTTAAATTTATTTTATCAAGATTAATGAAGAAGTATATTTGTAATATTATGATTTTAAAGCTTTTAAAATTATCCTTGAAATACATTTATTTTATTTTATTTTATTCTGTTTTATTATTATTTTTATTATTATTATTATTTACTTTCTCTTCGTCAAATAAAATTGTTTCTAAACCTATTTTAGATTATTTGAAAAGTACATTAAATTTTACATTCTTACGCTATTGATCTTAAGCTTTAATGTGCATGAAATGCAGGGTAAAAAAGAAAGTCGTGTGAGTGACACACCAGATTATCATTATTACGCATCATTATTTAGTTTATTTTACCCATATATTGTAAGAAAAGTTTTATTTTTGATTCAGATTTTCGAAATTGAGTTTTTGCTACATTTGCTTAAATATCATGAAACAAAAAATTAGGTTTTTAGCGGTTGCCTGAATGTGTGTGTCTGTGTGTTTGTTATCACCATACCTCAAGAATAGATATTGGGACTCGGATGAAATATTAAGTAATTCGTGTGCAGTGACTAAGAAAAGAATTCAAATTCATTAAGTCTATGTGTGAATTTTCTGGTAAATACAATTTAATATTTTTGGATGAAACAAAAAAAAAAAAAAAATGTGAACATTTATTTTATGTGCATGAAAGAATGTTTCGTATACAATGTAGAATGTATATCCTTTATTAGAAGTTTACACGGAACCCCACAAAAGAATTCAGATATATTCATACAATGGAATTGCTGAAAGGTCATTTCATGTCGTGCTATGTGTTTTAAATTCTGTGCTAAATTAGTACACTATATTGTGTTTGTAAAATATATAGTAAATATACAGGTCTACCCCAAATTAAATAAAAGCATTTCTTTTTATAAATAAAAATCAATGTAATAAATGCAATTAAAGTTTAATTAATTTAAAATTATTCTCTTATTCTAATTTACTTTATCTTATCCGTAAAAGGTCGCGAAAGTATTGTTTTCGGATCACGTTTTCGAAATTGAATTTTTGTTACATTTATATGTTTTGAGGTTTCCTGAATCCAAAAATTATGTTTTTAGTGGTTGGTTTATGTGACTTGTCTGTGTGTATTACAGATATTGAGTTTGTAAAATGGATGCATCAGTTTTTAAATATCACTTATGTCATTGATAAGGACAATATTGCTTTGGAACAATGTAAGTTGTAAACTTCACATGTTATTCAAAATTTACGTTTTCTTTTTAACATGGCAAAATAGAGCAAAATTTCGTTTAAACGTCCATTATGCCAATATTTTGTCGTAAACATGTCAGACTAATATTTTAAAATATATTTTTTAATACACTTCATTAAATATGAACATTTTAATTTGAAACTTTAGTAATTAAATATTGTGTTTCCTTCATTTGACAAATTAGGCCAATACTTCCCACGAACTTGCAATATGGGGATCAGTTGTGTTGGAAATTAATGTACGAAAACAATCCTAATAAAATTAGTCATTTAATTACGATAAATCAAATTTATCGAATCGGATAGAGGGTAGCCTATGAGGTGCGGCATTTCAGTCTGCGACTGTGTTGAGTGTTCTATCATACTCATTCCTTTTAATATGAATACATTTCGCTCTCAATAGAAATTAGTAACAATAAATATAGGATGAAAATGGTTATGCGCATCATTATTACTTTGATTTGTATAACATATTAAGTTAGATTGTTTATGATTACTGAAAAACAAATAGAATAGCATTAATAAAATGTTTAACGTTTTATTTTATAACTTTGTATGTTGGGGTTGGGGGGGGGTGGGTAAAGAATGAGAAATGGACATGTCCGAGGAGGAAATTATACTTAGAAAATTTTATGAATTTCAACCATAAAATTTAACACGAAATATCTATTTTATTATGATTAAGATGCTCTTTAAAAATACATAATAGATAAATATAAGGTGATAATTTATGAAAATTCAAGCACTGCATCGTAAGAGAGATATTTTATAAAGTCATACATTTTAAAAATTTAAATACAAAATGACAATAAAAATAGTTGAAATGTAAAATTGGCGTACTACTGATTTGGACTTATGAACATTTTTCATGCATTTTACTAAGAATTTGTAATTTGTTTGAACAATTTTTACAAACTTTTTGGCCTTATACATGAAATCGGATCTCAATGCTAATATATTACCATTATTATTATCTACTTCTCTATTCGGATAACTATTTCTCAATTTCAAGATATGTTTCGTTTTGCGATTTAAATCCTACATTAATAATCAGAAGAAAAAAAATTAATAACAAAAAAAGAAAGAAAGAAAAACGCCGGATGTTTATTTATACAGGTTAAGCGGCGTGAAGTTTCTCTTTGCACTTCCAGATTTGGCGAAAATCGCATTCTCTGGCGAAAAATTGTGAATTTGTTCTGCGTGCGCCAACAGTTCGGAGATACGCGTCCCGACGTGTTCGGATAATCGGCGCTCTACGGTATCTGAAAACAAACCATTGTTTCTAAACTGTGAACGATTTTTACAATGAGACCAAGTAAACTTGGTCATCCAAGTACTAATTATCAATTTTTAGATTGTTTTCAGGTTTGAAGATCTTAAATAATAGTACGAGAATTAGAATCATGTAATTAGTTACATTTTCAATCTTGAGTTGAAATGAGCTACTCATTTCTGCTCATTATTAACGTACTATTACTTTAGTACGTTAAAAACTGTGCAGTGAAAACAACATTACATTATTTCAATTTTCAAAGACGGTGAGAGGGTTAAAACTTGTTACATTAACTTAAATTATTTCATGATAAGGCTATTTTAAATAAAAATTATTTGAAAAAAAAAAAAAAAAAATCGTGCTTATTAAGCTTACTGGGCACTTCTGAAATTCCGAAATTTCACGAAAATGACAATTTTGAGATTTTTTAACTCATATTATTCTCACATCTTAAATTACATTCTGTCAAATATTCAGTATATGTTCCAATTAGGGTGCCTTCTACAGCAATTTATGCAAACACTTGTCTTCCGTCTAAACATTAAAAAAAATCTTTAAATTAATTTATCTCATATCGTGTTTTTTTTTTTTTTTTTTTTTTTTTTTTTAATGTCTTTAAAATGTTAAGGCATTATCAAACGGGCTTGAAATGGTTTTCAAATTATTTAAATAAACAAACATTATATCATAAATAACAGTTTTTAGGGTGGAATTTGCGTTATTTTAAATACTTTTTACTTTCTTCTATATGTAATATAGAGAAAGTATTGGATTCGCGAAAATTTTCGACCTCCGTTTTTTGACGGATCTACACGTTTTGGGATGTCCTGAACACGAATTGATAGTTTTTAAAAAATGTCTGTCTGTGCGTCTGTCTGTCTGTCTGTGTGTCTGTATCATTTTTTTGTGGACGCTGTATCTCACGAACCAATGAATGAAATTTAACCAAACTTGGTATTTAGTTGCACCCTGACATGAACTGGTGCCCATTAGATTTGGGGATCAATAGCTCAACAGGTGGCGCTGTGATCGCATTTTATGCAAATTTTTAACATGGCAGCATAGGACAAAATGAGAGTTATTTTAAACTTGTGATTGTAAAATTAATATGAATTATTGATAATAGTAGTAGTTAACTAGGAAAAAAAAATTGTGCATGGGGGGGCATCGGTTAAATTTTGAAGATGGGTATCATTCGAAAGATCTCGTCAATACCTTTAAAACGAATGGTTGAACTATAAATCTGTGATAATTTAAAACAAAGTTATCGATTTTTTTTTACTTTTAACCAAAAAAAAAAAAAAAAAAAAAAAAAAAAAAAAATTCGCATTTTTTTTTTTTTTTTTTTTTTTTTTAATATTGTTAGTGATTGAATATGTATTAATTTTTACAAAAAAAAAAAAAAACCTTAGAAAAAAAAATCGTATTTTTTTTTTTTTTTTTTTTTTTTTTTTTATTGTTACTGATTGAATATGTATAGGAAAATATAGAAGAAAGTCTTGTGGTGGCCACAACATACTAGTTTTTAAAAGAAATCTTATACTTGATCATGACCGATACTTTTTTCCGTAAGATTATAGTTTTTCCCCCTCTCAGTAACTAATAACGTTAAAGAAAATCGGGCCCTTAAATTTGTTTAGTATATTACTGTTACCATTATAGAAAATAACCAAGAGAAAAACATAAGCAATAAAATAAAATTACAGTTTTAATATTCAATCTTCAATTTTTTTTAAATAATATTTTATCTTAGGTGTTTTTTTTTTTTTCTGTCGTTAGAGCATTTGTATTTGTTATTATTTTAATATTAACTCACCATACACACACATACACACACACATATATGTACACACTTGCATATATATATATATACAGTCGGTAACAAAAGTGTCCGAACACTAGCAAAAATTCCTATGTAAAAAAAAGTACACTTCATACAGTTTTGTTAAATAAATCCTTATAGAATCTTGTTCTTAGACTGACTAAGAACAGGATTCGACAAGGATTTATTTAACAAAACCGTATGAAGTGTGCTTTTTTTACATAGGAATTTTTGCTAGTGTTCGGACACTTTTGTTACCGACTGTATATATATACATATATGCAAGTTAGAGGAAGAGTACATATGGTGGCTAAACCTCACGATGCTGTCTAAACCTCACGATGCTGTCTCAAGTCAACATGGCTTGCTAATTTTTGAAAACTAAGAATTCACTCCTCTTTTAATGATAACTTATGATAATTTATGATTAAGTATTTATGATAATATTACACACACACACACACACACACACATATATATATATTAGTTGACGAGTCTCTTTAAAAATATATGAAAAATATGAAATTTATTACAAATACGTTGAAGTTACCGCCTTTTTATACTATAAAAAATTACTTACAAGCAGTATAATTTGGTTACAGCTATAGTACTGCTACATGCATATAAATTAAGTTGAAACGACATTTTTAGAGATATTTTAAAGCTAAATAAATTATTCCTTTTTACTCTTAAATAGTTACCGATAACATTACTAATTCTTATTTTATAATTTTTAATTTTATCAGCTTAAATATTTAATTTTATTTCATTTAGCAAAAAGGGCATATAACTTCATCATACATTATTAAATGCGCACGCGATTCTACATCCTTATCCACTCATAGATATTACTGTATAATTACAGGATGAGGATGTGGCGGTATAAGCATGAATGTAATTGCTACAATAATCTTAACTGAGGAAACTATTACTGGGAAACTACACTGATACTCCCAACAAGCAGGAGAGGTAGTTAACATGAATAATACGATGTATAATAGACTTATCATTGTCAAGAACTAAATGAGCAAATCATTAGTTTTGTGAGTGTTCCTAAAGTGAAAATGGGAGAAAATAGATTATATATCATTAGAGATTAATAAAAGACTTAATCTATGTACTGAAAGAACATATTCTATGTTTTACAATATATATTATATCTTTAATGTATCGTAAGAACTGAATGCGTAATTTGAAATAATGATTATTTGATCAAACGTTACCAGGTTCATATTAAATTAAATTTAATATGAAATATGAGGATATAATACGTTATAATGTAAATACTTTCTACTGATAGAATTTAATATTTCATAAAATGTTATACAACTTAAATGAATCACATTAATATTTTGAATATTACAATTATACGAATTTAAATGTTTTTTTATTCTGTACTATAGTTTCTCGAACAAATAAGTTATTTATTCAATCAAAAATTGTATAAATATAATGGTATGAAAGTATGGTAGAAAAATTATTAAAATAATATGAATTACTTCAATAAATATAATAACACTTTAACGCCGTAGAAAAATATTATTTTACGACCTTTACAAAAATACTACTGCAAATGTACAGGGTGATTACAATTAAAGTTACTATTTGAAAACGCTATAATTTTACAACTACCCAGCAGACCGATTTGATATTTTACCAGAGCAATCGGGAAGCAATGAAACTTTGTTTGGGGGAAGGAAAAAAGTAGTTGCAACGTGTTCCCATAGATGGCGCTGTCAGGTTAATGTCAGGGGAAACGACCAACTGGACTCATTAAACGCAGGAATGCTGTTAGTAACACAATGGAACTGCGGGAAACAATTGACTTCAAGGGTTTACTACAATTTTTTTAGCAAAGAGACAAGAATACGTGTTTACAGCGGAAACAGTCATAGTGAAAAGAGAAAAAGAGGAGCTTCGTGAAACAAATACTTTACGGATAATTAACGGCACGTTTCAGAACTTTTTTTTTTCCTTTTGCCAAACAAAATTTCATTGCCTCACGATTGCTGTGGTAAAACATCAAATCGCTCTGATGGGTAGTTTTAAAATTATAGTGTTTTAAAATCGTAGCTTTAATTATAATTACCTTGTATGTATGATCTGTTATACATAGCAGGAAACTGGAAATAAAATATTAATATTTTTTATATATAATTCTATCAAACATAATTGATACATATATATATAAATCAATTATAATGTCTAATGAATTTTAATGTGTTATTAACAACTTGTATTACTAAACGTATATGCTCATATTTAATATACAACCCTAAATGAATTTATTTATAAAGCAAATTAATCTATAAAATTATAAATCAAACTAAAATTCTGCTTTTCTTTAAAATATTAATAAACTATTTCTCTTTTATTATAATGGCCATTAAAATTCTATACTTAGATTTTAAAGATCAACGGCTTTAGCGCCATCTCTTATGTCTTGTAGAAATATATTTATTGATTGTACAGAGAATATCATGGAATAGTATTTTATACCTTTTATATTCTATGTTCAAACTCCTTTATGTACAGAAATAATTCAAAATGAATTACAGAGTCTGTATTTAAGACAGAAAAAAAAAAATCGTTTTCCTTTTGCATTAATGTAAAATTTTTGTATGCATTGCGATTTTTCTCTTTTATCCAAAGAAAAAGGGGGAATTCAATTTCCTCTTGATACATATTAACATACATTTACCAAGCTTAGTTCTTTTTTTTTTTTTTTTTTTTTTTTTTTTTTCGTCTGAAGGATATTAAATATTTTGTTTTTGAGAAAATGTTGGAAAAGAACATTTTTATGCTCCTTTAAATGGTAATCTCCGATTTCACTAACAGAACTACATAATGTAAAGATAAATTGAATTGTTTATTTTAATATTATTGAAAATACAACAGATGTGTACGAGAATTAATTATTATTATTTTTACTTTCTTCTATATTCAATACAAGAAAGTACTGGATTAGTAAAAATTTTCGACCTCGGGTATTTAAAGGATTTACACGTTTTGAGACCTGTAGAACACTATTTGACCATTTTTAGAAAATGTCTGTCTGTCTGTCTGTGACAAAATTTTGTGGCAACTGTATCTCAGGAACTACCGCATAGAATTTCATACAAAATGGTATGTAGTTGCACCTTGACATAAATGAGTGGTAAAAATGAGTGGTAAAAAAACTTTTGGTAAAAATTGTCTTACGGGTTGCGTTGCGATCCCGCATTTTCTAAATTTTTAACATGGTGATATAGGACAAAATTTTGTATAAATGTGCATAAAGAGGATTATGTTTTAGTAATCATTATGAAATTTACAAGAGTTATTTATAATAGAGATAGTCAAATGGGAAAAAAGATATGTATGTGTAGGAGCCTCTCGCCAATACCTTTAAAACGAATGGTTGAACCATCGATCAAAATAAAGTTATCGGTTTTTTTCATTTTTAACAATATAAACAACAATAAACAACATATATATAACAATATATATGTATATATATATATATATATATATATTTAATGTAATATTGACTTTTTTTTGTATATTTAGTGTTATACTACTTCTCTAATATGGAAATCATCTGCATTATCATGGAAGATAATTTTTTTTTAATAATAATTTTAATAAATAATTTTTACTGAGTGAATTTGTATAGGAAAATATAGAAGAAAGTGATGTGGTGGCTACAACATACTAGTTTAATATAGAAATGGGTCTAACAACTATATGTGCTTTTAATTTTCTTGAGATCTTATTAACCCAATAACATTTGCACGATATAATTGAGTCACTCCAACCTATTAGCATTTTCAATGCAATGATTAAGTATTCGACTTCCTCCGGGATAATCATCATTTGCAGAAAATAATTTAAAACAAATTTTGTTAAATAAAACAATATAACTTATTCTATATAACAATTTTATTCAATATTTTCTTCATATGATTTATTTAGAACAGCTTTAGTATAGGACCCCCTTTCCGAAATTTAAAATTTGGCACCAAATGAGCTCGGACGTTTCTACCCAAGGTCTTTACTTTTGCAAATGCCATTATCGTTTTAACTCATGGCCAAAACATAACAAAAATTTAAAACACCACAAGGGATTTCTACACATAAAGTCTGTCGTGGCCGTAATGTCCTCCATGTTCCCATTAAAAAAAAAAAAAAACTAGAATGTCGTGGCCACCACCTGACTTTCTTCTATATTTTCCTATGCAAATTCACTCAGTAAAAATAATTTATCAAAATAATTATTTAATAAAATTATCTTCCATGATAATGCTATACGATTTCCATATTAGAGAAGTAGTATAACACTAAATATCCAAAAAAAAGTTCATTTTAATCTCAATATTACAAATGAAAAAAAAAAAAAAAAATGTTTAAAAAAAAAAATGTTTAAAAAAAAAAAAAAAAAAAAAACTTTATTTTAAATTATCGCAGATCGATGGTTCAACCATTCATTTTAAAGGTATTGGCGAGCTCTTTTGAAAGATATCCATCATGAAAATTTATTCCCCTCGAGGGGTACTTCCCCACCAGGGGGGTGAGGCGATGCTCCTACATATACAAAATTTTTTTTCCCAGTTGACTATCTCTATTATAAATAATTCTTGTAAATTTCATAATGATTATTAAAAAATAATTCTCTTTATGCACATTTTTACAAAATTTTGTCCTATACCAACAAGTTAAAAATTTTGAAAAGGAGGGACGGCAACGTAACCTGTAAGACAATTTTTACCAAAAGTTGATAGGCACTAATTTATGTCTAGGTGTAACTACTTACCAATTTGTATGAAACTCTGTCCAGTAGTTCCTGAGATCCAGTTCTCACAAAATTTTGTCACACACACACACACACACACACAGACAGACATTTTCTAAAAATGGTCAAATCGTATTCTACAGCTTTCAAAACGTGTAAATCCATCATAAACCCGAGGTCGAAAATTTTTACGAATCCAATACTTTCTTCCACTGAATATAGAAGAAAGTAATTATACCTCTTAGGGTCACCGAAGCAGGAGAGCCATCCCTTCCGTGGAGGATCAAAATTATGATGGCATGTCTCCGGACCACCTCTGGGGGTGAGTCCCAGACAGTCGCCAATTGCCCATTGTGCAGCACTAGTGCGACGTAAAACCCATCCAACCAAGGGAGTTCTATATTACATCAGTACCATTTATTTATTTATTCACTAGCATAATGAGTGAATATTAATTATCTATTCTTTGCTTTCGTTTTGTATTCTTCTGGATGCCACTACACACGAAATAGACTTAAAAAGAATAAATTTATTTTACGGATATGTAGGATTTATTAATCGGAAATTTTAATTTTTGTACATGAAAGCAAGATGGGTGCCTCGAACTGTGTACGAAACCCCAATACTTCTATAACAGAATTTCGTCATAGATATTTGAATCTTTGTTAACAGGAGCCACGGTAGCCCAGTCGGTAGAGCCCAGTCGGCCTCGTAATTGGAAGATTGCGGGTTCGGTACTTGAGCCGACCAAAGACCGTCGTGCATACTAATGGTGGCTGGTGCACGTAAAATCTGTCGGGGCGCAATGTCCTCCATGTTACAATCAAAAATTATACCTCTGGGGGTCACCGAAGCGGGAGAGCCTTCCCTTCCGTGGAGGATCAAAATTGTGATGGCACGTCTCCGGACCACCTCTAGGGGTGTGTCCCAGACTGTCGCCAATTGGCCATTTGCGCAGCACTAGTGCGACGTAAAACCCAACCAACCAACCAACCTTTGTTAACAGACATGCATTTGTAACGTTTACTTTTTAACAAAATTTCGTTAGACTGTTTTAGGCCAGAGACAAAATGTTCCAGTTTGAGATATTACCCTAAAACCAAAAACTATGTTATCTTCTATAAACAAAACTAGTATTGTTTTATAGTAATCGTATATACAATGATTTCCTCTAATGAAAGACGTACAATTAGCAAAATATTACTACGAAATTTTTAATTATTTTTTCGATAATAAATTGTTCAAAAAGCGTTTTATTCTAGTTTGAAGTATTCTCTATCGCCAGAGAAAATCAAGCAATCCATAGATGGTTTATTATAGGAAAAATTATTTTAAAAAATACTTTACTGACAACACTCGAATATATTGCTCTATCTCCTTCATAATCTATAACATTCCTGTAATCCATTCTTTGTACCTTTCGGATTACCAGTTTTTGAACTTAGGATAAATGGAACAGGAAAACGATAACTGACATCGGATTAAAGCAGCAACGTATCATTTTAGTGGGTGGAAAATCGCGATTTTGGGGAAGTTGTGCACTCTATAAATTTTTATTAAAATACAGAGCGGGAACCATAAAACTATACGGCCAGCTCCTTCCTTCGAAAAAAAGAAAACTGCATTACCAGTATTTGTAACAAATTGCTGCAAAATTCAGAATGTTGGCCGTTCGTTAAAAGATTACTTCCCTTCTCCGAGATTAATGCCACGAAAATTTTACAAGTATACCTTTATTTTTACAGTTAGTTACTGGGTCACCTTTTGGCGGTCACTGACGTAATCTAGTACACCATTTTTTTTTCTACACTGTAGAGAAAGTGGCAAAAAACAATCACCATCTTGTACAAAAAAGTCACCAAAGAAAGCTTTTTTGGTGATTATCGTTTTATTGGCGAGAGTTTGTTTTGATTATACCAATTAATGAACGAGAGAGAGATAAGTCCATTCAATGGTGACTTATAACTTGTGTATAAATTTTTAGCCCAACCGAATGAGACATTTAGACGCTATCACACTTTAATAAAAAATTTGGGGCCATAGATCACAATAATTTTTTATTTCTTTTTTGTCCCTGTAAAAAAGCATATGAGTGCTAGATTCAACAAAATCAATAGGGTTCGTGTTATGATGCTACTTTCAGCTCATTCGAACAAAGCGTTTGCATTTTATCGTGTTCACTCACATACATGCATGCGTACACATACACATATATACATCGTCGTAAAAATAGCAAAAATAAAATCGGGGAACTTCAAAATGTGTAGAAGCACCAAAATCTCAAAGTCGGATATTTTACATGATTACAATACTTTCCTTACACAGCATGTTCAGAAAGTAAAAAGTTTTAACGATAAAAAATCGTTTGTCAGTTAACACTTAATTTCAAATGACATGGTGACTATTTGAAACATTTCGAGTTTAAACAAAAAGCAATCATAACATTTTTTTTTTTTTTTAATTGTTATATATTTACTTGTTTATGTAATAAAGTCTTTCCACAAGACTTTCTTTTACATTTTTCTATACAAATTCACGCAGTACAAAGTATTGATTAAAATTATTTTTTACTAAATTTTTTCCATGATGATTGCAGACAATTTTCATTACAGAGAAGCACAAACTGAATGTTCAGATTATAGAGATAGTAATTTATATAGATCTATCATCCCCATGTTAACGAGCAAAGATTTTTGATGCCGAAAAAGATTTTTGGCATCAGCCATTAGAGAGTTAAAACTAGAAAACAGTAATAACATAGAGTGGTAATGAATTTTGAAAATGCCGAAATATTGCGCGGCTTTTAAGTGTTCTAGTAAATACATGAAAAGAAATGGGATAAGTTTTCATAAATAAGTTATATTCAAGTAATTTGTGAAAAATATTAATTTTATAATAAGTTGCTTTGTTATTATTATGATATAATTACTATCTTCATATTTAATGGAAACTTTTTTTTAAATTTTAATATTTTTTAAAGATTTTATATTAGGAAGTAATATGGAATTTTCAAAATTATTTTAAATATAATCAGCAGCAGCGGAAGTTTTAATATATAACTAGTATGTTGTGGCCACCACAAGACTTTCTTTTTTATATAATCCTATACAAATTTACGCAATACAAATTATTTATTAAATTATATAATTTATTAAAATTATTTTCCATGATGAATGTAGACGATTTTTATCCCAAAGAAGTATAATAATAAATGCTGAAATAATGTTTGGTTTGTGCAGATATGAATATACTAGAGTATAGTAAAAAATCAAAAAAAGAAAAGAAAGAAAGAAAAATGGGTATCTGGCGTTTTTCATTCTCTTTTAGTACATAAATTATTCATAAATTTCATTTGCTAAATTATCTATGTGTATTCCCGTGTATATTCACCCGGGAAAAAAATTCATAAGAGAGTGAAATGGCCGTCTTTTCCCAATTGAAAAGGCATCACTTTTTCCCCGTCAATGATCAATCTATGCCTTATTACTATATCTATGGTTAAGAGAAAATCAATTTTGCGCCGATATCAGAGAAAATGCTTTTTTACATTCTCTACCCATACATAGGGTAGAGAAAGTATTGTTTTTGGTTCAAATTTCCGAAAATCAGTTTTTGTTATGTTTATATGTTTTGAGGTAACCTGAATCCTAAAATCACGTTTTCAGTGGTTGGTCTGTGTGTATGTCTGTGTGCTTGTCTGTGACCAGCCTATCTGAAGAGCAAATAGTAGCAGCATGTTCAAACTCGGTATTCTAAATATGTCATCCTCAGGATATTCTAAGGGTGTTCTAATAAAAGGATGTTCTATTAGAGTTATTCCTTTGGATGTCCTTTCATCCTTAGAATATCCTAAGGATGTCCTAATAAATGATATGCTGTTAGAGTTATTCCTTTGAATGTCCTTTTATCCTTAGAATATCCTAAGGATGTCCTAATAAAATGATATGATGTTAGAGTTATTCCTTTGGATGTCCTTTCATCCTTAGAATATCCTAAGGATATCCTAATAAAATTATATGCTGTTAGGGTTATTTACGGGAATAGGATTAATCCTGAGTAAATTTTACACTCATTATATCATACAGAATTTCGTGCACTCAACTACTTTTTTTCCACAAAGATAGCTCGTAATACATTTTTGGATGAAATAAGCTTATTTTCTAGTGTATATGAGAAGATCTTTTAAATTTAATCACATCTCTTCGGTTTAGGATAAATAATTTTCAAACTTTTTAAATAAATTTCAAAAATAAAACTGATAAATCAGAAAATGTAGAACAAGATTCTTTTTTTGGAGAAAAAACATTTTTTTTTTTTTTTTTTTTTTTTTAAAGAAATCCATTAGCTAATGTCGTTTTAATGCAATTTATCAGAAAATCTACCAAAATAGAATTTGACATTACTTTAGAATATTTGATAACTTCATTAACTATATTCCAATACATATTCTCTGTCACGTACCACTTTTCACAACGCATGTCTTTATTCATACTAACATATTAGAAAGGGGAACAAAAATAATCTATTCTAAGTTATTTTCAGAATGAAAAACCTTAAGAAGATCTTGGGTAAGTTGGCTTTCTTGCATAAGGCAATTAATTGAGCTTGCAGGTTTCGTTTCGATCATTTTTGAGAAAGGTATTTGATATCAAGATAAAAAGAGATAATTCATAATTTATCACAAATTAAGACAGTAGCTACTCAAAGCCATTTTTATATAATCTGTGTGACATTACCTATCTATTCCTCAATATTATTTATTAACTAGCAAACCCGTGCGAAATATTCGCATTTTATTTCTTTTCTTATTTACCTTTAAAATTTGAAACTCATAAATGTTATACCAATTTCACCACCTAATTAAAATTTTAATTTACCAGAAGCCAAATTATTATTAAAACCAAATTAATATTGTACAAAAGTGAAACCGAAATCATTCAAAGAAAGGTTTCCAAATAAAATTCATGGATCACGTCCCAATCTTCATACTTCCACAGGCAGTACAATTTTAATATAGGACTCCCCCGACGCTTTTTAAATTTTTGTCGTCAGGTTGGCGATGACTTTGTATTAATTTTGATATATATTTAAATAAATAAATAAATAAATAAAATAAAATAATTCCTATTTTGGTTATATTTTTATGATTGTGTTTTTTAGTCAATTTATGACATAAAAGTTCATATTCTATATATATGTTTAAAATATTGCTAGGTTTAAAATGACGCTTGCAAAGATTCTGAAGAAACAACTGTTAAAAATACATTTTTTTTTCGTAAAATAATCTCATCAGACAAATGTAATCATTTTTTCTTATTAGTCCAATGAGCTAAGTCCGCGTGCTTAAATATTGTTCATGTATAAATATTATTTTTCTATCCTTGCGTATCGTATCGTTTCGACAAAAATAATTGAAACTGCTCCACGTTAGAAAAAAATTATACAGATTATATGGATTAAAACAAAAAATAATTAAATTTAAGTGTAAATATTGATTTTACAACAGTTCAGATTGTACAATACGTATTTTATATTATATTTATATTAATTTATACGATATTGTATTAATTCATATGCCAAACCTTCCATAAGTTTCTTCATTTCTTGTCCTATACCTCTAGTTACCGCATAAAACTGCCCTATGTTGGGCGCCAAATGTTACGAAAAACTTGTCCACTTCTTATGTAAGAAAGTCGTTCTTAAAGAAACGGGCGAGTTCTAGTCGATGAATGTTCTTTATTTAATGTAACTTCTCGAATCAGTTCGACAAAACTAGAATAATCCAACAAAACAGTTATTTCTTCCACAAGACTAAAGCAAATAACATCAAATACTTCAGAGCAGAAATCTTCGCTTGTTCACGAATAAAGTTCAGTTGCTTAGAGCACAATCTCTAAAGTGTAATCTCACAGAGTAGGTCTCGGAACAATTGTGAATCGCAGTGATTACACTATCTCTCTGCAGAGGACAACGTACCTGTATGCGGTGGAGCTTGAGGGTAATTCTATCCAGAATCCCATGGAAAGTTTCAGACCTCAGCTCCCATGCGTCAGAGAGCTTCGAAACTTCGGAATCACTAAACTACTTTTTCTCCAAAATAGGTCTACAAGTCTCCAAGGCTTATCTCACTGCAAAGGAATGAACAGCCTCTTTGGCTGTTATTCACCAATAACTTCAACTCCCGGTTGAACATGAAAATTTGAAAAGCGCATAAAGACGGGCTACAATTTTTCAGTAAATTCTGCCGTGTTGTTGCTGCCATCTAGCGGTATAGTTATTTCCAGACTTTTTAGGTGAAAGAAACCAATCAAAGATTACATGAAATCATCGACGCTAGATGGCAGAAACAGCATGCCAAATTTTTATGGAAAGCTGTACCCTGCCTTTAGATGCTTTTCAAGCTTTTGCGTTGAACCGGGAGTTAAAGTTAATGGTGAATACGGCCATTTATTTCCACTTTGCCTGTAAAACTACTTTCACTGCAACAGAACAACTGATGCAGGGAAAAAGACTTAATCCATTGTGACACTATTTTTATACATGAAACGTGACTTAAAACTGCATACGTTTTATACCTATAACGTTATACATCTGTAGAACAATCTAAATTTTCTTATTTTATTTATCAAATTTAAAGGAACGAATTTTTGCTCTTTCAGAACAATTAAACATTTCAATATTTCTTTCAATTAATATTTTTTCTCAATCTTCTTTTATTGTAACTTTATATTCTTAATAAGAAAACGCATTTGTTTCTTTAAAAATATTTTTTCTAAAAAAAAAAAAAAAAAAAAAAAAAAAAAAGTTTTTTTTTTTTTTTTTTTTTTTTTTTAACGCCATGCAAAAAAAACCTTTTTTTTTTTTCTCCTTGTATTAGTTCCCCATCATACTATAGGTATGGGGAACTTAGGTAATCGTGAAAATTTTCGACCTTGGTTTTTTGACTTTTCTACACGTTTTCAGGTGTGAGGAATCCGAAAATGACAAAATTTTTATGGTGTCTGTCTGTAGGGTGTCTGTTAGTCCGTTAGTCCGTTAGTTCGTTAGTCTGTGTACACGATATCTCAAGAACAAATTGTCGCAGAGAGATCAGATCAGTTTTAAAATATTACTTTCGACACTGGCAAGAACCCTATTCATTTGCAACATTCGAATTTAAAAACTTCGTAAGTTATGAGAAATCTACGATTTTCTTTACATGGGAGAATAGGACAAAAATTCACTTAAACGTGCATTAAATGTAAACGTTTTACTCTAAAAATGTCAGACCAGTTTTTAATATCAGTTTTGATGCCGGAATGAACATCAGTAACTATAAATATGCTACTTTGAAAATTTCGCAAGTTATTGGAAATTTACGAATTTCTTAACATGGCTGTATAGGGAAAATTTCACATAAACGTCAATTTTGAGAGATATTTTCATCGTAAAGATGTCGGACTATTTTTGATCGGTTCGGTTCGGTTCGGTTCGGTTCGATGAGTACTGAGATTTATTGCTTGCCTCTAGGGCCGCTTATATCTCGAAAAATCCACACCACAAGGGTTTACAAGTTTTATTACAAGAAACAGACAAGTACAATATTTTTTGAAGACATAAGACATCACAAACATCCATGCCCTCACCAGGATTCGAACCTGGGACTATTTTTGAAATATTATTTAGGACACTGGCATGAATATTAATGACTACGAATTTTCTCATATAAAGATTTCGTAAATTATTGGAAATTTACGAATTTGTTAACATGGCAAAATAGAGCAAAATTTCGCATAAACGTCAATCTTGAGAGATATTTTCATCGTAAAGATGTCAAACCCTTTTCGAAATATTATTTTGGATACTGGCATGAATATCATAGACTATGATTTTTCCAATTTAAAAAATTCGTAAGTTATTTGGAATTTACGATTTACTTAACATGTCGGAATAACGCAAAATTGAGTATAAACTTCCATTTTGAGGATCCTAAATACATTAGACAACTTCAAAATTACGTTTATGATATTGGTTTGAACATGATTGACTACAAATATTCTAATAGGAAAACTTCGTAAATTGTTCGTAATTTACGATTTTATCAACAAAGCGAAATTGTCAATTTTTCATATAAATATGAATTTTGAGGATTATTGCATTGGAAATAATACCATGAAAACTAAACAACGGAATTGACCCCGATAAAATAAATTAATAGATTAGAATAACATAATTATATCGAAGTGAACGGTGGATAGCCTATTAGGCGGGGATTTCATTCTGTCGCTGTATCAAGCTTTGGTCAGATTCATTTCTTTGAACATGATTATAATATGTCTCGCACTAGAAATTTCTGAGAACATAAATATGATGGGGAACTGAGCAGAGTCCACCTATGCCAACTAGTTTTTTAATGTATTTTAAAAACTTTAAAAGTTAAAAAAAACTCTTATTAATTGAAATAACTTTACAAAAAATGTCGATTTAAACAGCTATGACATTTATTAAAAATCAATCTGGTGTGTCACTCACACGACTTTCTCTTTCTCTGAAATTTAATACTATAAATACAGGTTGCAGATTAAAAGGTAAGATAACGAGTACTGTTATTTGAACTTCTGTTAAACAATTCAAATTAAGCTTCGGAAGAGTTTTATATGATAATTAGTTTTTTGTGAGGGGGCCTGACGCCCCCTCTAACCCCGGTTCATTAATGCATCTACATTAAAAAAAAAAAAAAAAAAAAAAAAAAAAATATATTATTATTTACAAAAATTATCTTTTATGATAATGCAGACGATTTCCATATTAGAGAAGTAGTATAACACTAAATATATATATATTAAAAAAAAAAAAAAAAAAAAAAAAAAGTTGAATTTATTCTCAATATTACATTTAAAAAAATATTATTTTTTGGTTAAAAATGAAAAAAAAATCAATAACTTTATTTTAAATTATCGCAGATCGATGGGTTCAATCATTCGTTTCAAAGGTATTGTCGAGCTCTTTTGAAAGATACCCATCATGAAAATTTATTCCCCTCAAGGGGGGGGGGGAGGCGAGGCTCCTACATACACAAAAAAATTTTCCCAGTTGACTATCTCTATTACAAAAAATATATATTCGTTTCATTTGGTTTAGTGCAGTCCATAGATGTTAAACTCCACTAACCTGCAATTTCCCCCATAGACGTAATGTATTTGAATACGTTTGAGTGTCCTTGTACACGAACCATTTGCTCCATCTCAACGAAAAGCTTACTGTAGCATCTCTCTATGATACACATTTAGAATACCGAGTTTGGAAATTTTGCTACTATTTGTTCTTGAGATATGCTGATAACAGACAGACACACAGACCATTCGCTAAAAACATGATTTTCGTATTCGGGGGACCTCAAATATAACAAAAACTCACGTTCGAAAATTTTACCCTAAAACAATACTTTTTCGACCCTATGGGTAAGAGAAAGTAAAAAGGAAATCTAGAAAGAGGTCTTATTTTAATGTTTAATGAAATTACAGCATTTTATTTAGTTACTATTCTATTTCCATAAACACTTGTTAAATTAGAAACTTTTGAAAAAGATTAATGATCCCTACTTTACAACAATTTTAAAATTCAATTTCATCAAACTCTTAATACGTATAAATCAATTTACTCTTAAAACATAAATCAAGAGTTTTCGTTCAAAGGAAATTAGATGCGGAGTATTTCGTATTTCACAAAGTTTAAAATAATTAAAGCTTATAGACTAATGACATAGAAATAAATTACCAAACTAAATATTAAAATATTTCGTGTTATTGCAATTGTAATTTATATCTGTCACAAGAAGTTATTTAGAGAAAGATTTGTTCTAATAATAATTGAATTCCAGACTACCGTCGTCTCGTGACCAGTAATTAGAAAATAAATATTCAAAACTGTGTTTGCATACTGATTTTTAATATATGGATTACATTAATTAGATATTGATTTGATAATTCTGTATTCTAGTTAAAGGCTTTAAATTTTTAATTATTATGTGCGCCTGACGAAAAGAGTTATCATGAATACGTTTATAAGTTATGTTAAATGATAGTAATATCAATTACATAAGAAAATATTAAAAATAATTTGAAAATTACTCTGAATTTTATATTTTTACTTTCTTCTATATTCAATAGAAGAAAGTATTGGATTCGTAAAAATTTTCGACCTCTGGTTTTTGATGGATTTACACGTTTTGAGAGCTGTAGAACACGATTTGACCATTTTTAGAAAATGTTTGTCTGTCTGTCTGTGTGTGTGTGACAAAATTTGTGGCAACTGTATCTCAGAAACTACTGCACAGAATTTCATACAAATTGGTATATAGTTGCACCTTGACATACGTTAGTGCCTCTCAACCTTTGGTAAAAATTGTCCAACAGGTTGCGTTGCCATCCCGCTTTTTCTAAATTTTTAACATGGTGATATAGGACAAAAATTTGCATAAATGTGCATAAAGAGAATTTTTTTGAGTAACCATTATGAAATTTACAAGAATTATTTATAATAGAGATGGTGAACTGGCAAAATTTTTTTTGTATGTGTAGGAGCCTCGCCTTCCCCACCGGGGAGGGAAGTCCCCCCTCGAGGGGAGTAAATTTTCATGATGGGTATCTTTCAAATGAGCACGCCAGTACCTTTAAAACGAATGGTTGAACCATAGATTTGCGATAATTTAAAATGAAGTTATCGATTTTTTATTTCATTTTTTACCAAAAAAAAAAAAAAATTAAATATAATATTGACAATAAAATTGAAATTTTTTTTTTTTTGGATATTTAGTGCTACTTCTCTAATATGGAAATCGTCAGCATTATCATGGAAGATAATTTATTTAAATAATAATCTTATTAAATTATTTTTACTGAGTGAATTTGTATAGGAAAATATAGAAGAAAGTCGTGTTGTGGCCACAACATACTAGTTTAAAATGTATTTATGCGTGGAAAAATGAACAAAAGGAGTAAAATGCAGCTTAAAATTTTATGTATCTTTAGTCATTTGAAACTGAAACCTTACATTGGAAAAATAAAAAATTTTGTTTTAGAATAAATACCATTAAATAATTTTATTTTTATAAGTATAAGTAAAGACGAATATTTCAGAAAATATCAGTATTACCTTATGTTTAATTGTCATTAAAATAAAATCATTTAATAGTTAGTCGTTATAATCTTTCAATCATTGTTAAAATAGTCATTCCTAAATTTCAATGTGTTATTACTTTTTCCTGTATTCAATAGAAATATGTACTGGATTCGTAAAAATTTTGAACTTCCGATTTTCGACAAATTTACATGTTTTGAGAGCTGTAGAACACGATCTGATCATTTTTACTTTCTTCTATATGTAATATAGAGAAAGTATTGGATTCGCGAAAATTTTCGACCTCCGTTTTTTGACGGATCTACACGTTTTGGGATGTCCTGAACACGAATTGATAGTTTTTAAAAAATGTCTGTCTGTGCGTCTGTCTGTCTGTGTGTCTGTGTGTCTGTGTGTCTGTCTGTATCATTTTTTTGTGGACGCTGTATCTCACGAACCAATGAATGAAATTTAACCAAACTTGGTATTTAGTTGCACCCTGACATGAACTGGTGCCCATTAGATTTGGGGATCAATAGCTCAACAGGTGGTGCTGTGATCGCATTTTATGCAAATTTTTAACATGGCAGCATAGGACAAAATTCCGTATAAATGGGCATAACGTGAGTTATATTAAACTTTTGATTGTAAAATTAATATGAATTATTGATAATAGTAGTAGTTAACTAGGGAAAAAAAATTGTGCATGGGGGGCATCGGTTCCCCCCTGGGGGGGAAGTACCCCCCCCCCCCCGGGGGGGTTAAATTTTGAAGATGGGTATCATTCGAAAGATCTCGTCAATACCTTTAAAACGAATGGTTGAACCATAAATCTGTGATAATTTAAAACAAAGTTATCGATTTTTTTTTACTTTTAACAAAAAAAAAACTTTTTTTAACGAAATTTTACCAAACTTGGTATTTAGTTGGTCCCCGACATAAACTGGTGCTGATTATATTTGGAGATCAATAGCTCAGCAGGAGGCGCTGTGATAGCATTTTATCTAAATTTTTAACATGGCAGAATAGGACAAAAATTCGTATAAATGTGCATAATAAGAGTTATTTTACACTTGTGATTGTAAAATTAATGTGAATTATTGATAATAGTAGTACGTAACTAGGAAAAAAAATTTGTGCATGGGGGGGCATCGCTTCCCCCCTGGGGGGGAAGTACCCCCCCCCCCCCCGTGGGGGGTAAATTTTGAAGATGGATATCATTCGAAAGATCTCGTCAATACCTTTAAAACGAATGGTTGAACCATAAATCTGTGATAATTTAAAACAAAGTTATCGATTTTTTTTACTTTTAACCAAAAAAAAAAACTTGGAAAAAAATTCGCATTTTTTTTTTTTTTTTTTTTTTTTTTTTTTTAAATATTGTTACTGATTGAATATGTATAGGAAAATATAGAAGAAAGTCTTGTGGTGGCCACAACATACTAGTTAGAAAAGTCTGTCTGTGTGACCAAAATTTTGTGGCGACTGTATCTCCGAGACTACTGTTCAGAATTGCATATAAATTTATATGTAGATGAACCTTGAACTACATTAGTGTCTATCAACTTTCGGTGCCAACTGCTAAGTAGGTGGCGCTGCTAGACAGTGATTTCCGAAATTTAAGGGGAGGCTATATCTCAAGTTTTATTGCATATTACCAAACAAAACTTGATATATGAGAACGTCATTATGAGACATTATGCTGATTCAATTCGAATGCTTATCGGCCAACAGGTACCGCTGCTATACAGCGATTTCCACAATCGATGAGAAGGCTATATCTCAGGAACAACTACAGGGAATTGCATATAAATTTATATGTAGATGCACCTTGGCATAAATTAGCGCCTGTCAACTTTTGGTGTCAACTGCTCAACAGGTGGCGCTTCTATACAGTGCTTTCCACAATTTCAGGGAAGGCTGTATCTCAGGTTCTATTGCGTATCGTCAAATAAAACTCGATATGTGAGAACGCCATTATGAGACATTATGTTGATTCAATTTGTATGTCTATCGGACAATAAATGGCGCTGCTATACTGCAAATGTTCTCGATAACGGGATTGCTATATCTCAACTTCTATGGCATATAACTGTACGAAACTTGATATATCAGATAACCATTATAAAAACACATTTATACTTTCTTCTATATTCAATAGAAGAAAGTATTGGATTCGTAAACATTTTTGACCTCGGGTTTTTGATGGATTTACACGTTTTGAGAGCTGTAGAACACGATTTGACCATTTTTAGAAAATGTCTGCCTGTCTGTCTGTGTGTGTGTGTGAAAAAATGTTGTGGCAACTGTATCTCAGGAACTACTGCACAGAATTCCATACAAATTGGTATGTAGTTGCACCTTGACATAAATTAGTGCCTATCAACTTATGGTAGAAATTGTCTTACAGGTTGTGTTGCCATCCCGCTTTTAATGTGCATAAAGAGAATTATTTTTTAGTAATCATTATGAAATTTACAAGAATTATTTATAATAGTGATAGTCAACTGAGAAATTCTTTTTGCACGTTTAGGAGCCTCGACAACCCCTTCGGGGGGAAGTCCCCCCTCGAGGGGAGTAAATTTTCAAGATGGGTACCTTTCGAAAGGTCTCGTCATTACCTTTAAAACGAATGGTTGAACTATAAATCTGTGATAATTTAAAACAAAGTTATCGATTTTTTTTTTAAACGAAATTTAACCAAACTTGGTATTTAGTTGGCCCCTGACATAAACTGGTGCTGATTAGATTTGGGGAATAATAGCTCAACATGTGACGCTGTGATCGTATTTTTTCTAAATTTTTAACATGGCAGTGTAGGACAAAATTTCGTATAAATGTACATAATGAGAGATATTCTTAACCTGTGATTGCAAAACTAATATGAATTATTGATAATAGCAGTAGTTAATTAGGAAAAAAAAATTGTGCATGTGGGGGCATCGCTTCCCACCCTGGGGTGAAGTACCCCCCAAAGGAGGGTACATTTTCAAGATGGGTATCTTTCGAAAGGCCTCGTCAATACCTTTAAAACGAATGGATGAAATATAAATATGTGATAATTGAAAACAAAGTTATCGATATTTTTTACTTTTAACGAAAAAAACTTGGAAAAAAATCGTAATTTTTTTTTTTTTTTTTTTTTTTTTTTTTTTAATATTGTTACTGAGTGAATTTGTATAGGAAAATATAGAAGAAAGTCTTGTGGTGGCCACAACATACTAGTTTAAGATGTTATTGTTTTTCTTTCAATCTTTAGCGTTAGTTTTCTCTAAAATGAAAATTACATGCATTCATCATGTTAGATACTTTTAATGGATAATATTTTCAATATATAGCAGTTTTACAAAATTATTTACACTTAGTGAATTTGTATAGGAAAATATAGAAGAATGTCTTGTGGTAGCCACAGCATATTAGTGGAATTTCATTAAGTAAACAATCGATAACTGCGAAATAAAAATTATAATCCTACAAAATATTATTTTAAGAATCACAAAACTGAATACGGTCATTTTAAGATGGGATTTGTTGTTTATTTATTTGTTGTCAGGTTGGTAGTTATGCATTTCCTTCTTTCTTTTTTTTTTTTTTTTTCTTTATTGCAAAATACCGAACGTGATTAAAAAGTTTTCAGGACCTCACCCCACAAAACGTGTAATTCCATCGAGAATCAGCAAGTTAAATTTTTTACGAATCTCATACTTTTTTTCTTCTGAATTACGTAAAAATTTAATATATCGGTTAACCTTGTAAAATTTTCCGCATTAATAATAACACATTGTTCATTTAAAACTTTGTTTGGTAATAAAGGAGCTTCTGATTTTTTCAGAAATTATAAAGAAAATAAACAATAAATATATTTTTTTTTTATACTCAGGAAATAATTCATTAAAATCGAATTATAATTTTTCACTTGCGCAAACAGTCATATGTTTATCGATAATATGACTTAATTGATTTGAATGTATATTTTCACGCTGCATTAGCAGAAGATCTAGAAAGCATTTTATATGCCGATACTAGAAGCTCAACATAGTTTACGCATGGGAGCTTCTATCTAAGAAGTCTTTCTAGGCAACCAGAAACCAAGGCAAATATAATTTTTTTCGTGCTGATTTTCTGTTTATAAGTAGCCAATAACATTAAAATAAAAAGGAAAGATTACTCTAGACACAAAAATAATTATTATTATTTATTTATTTATTTATTTTTATTTTTTTTACAGGTATACGTTTTGTATTGATTGAATGTAGATGTGTGTTGTGATGTAGATTTTTGAAATAATTGCCACATAAATAATAAAATAAAACAAAATAAAGCAATTCCAAAATGCAATTAAGTATGAATACTTTTAATATTAAAAAAAATGTTGCGGTGATCATTTTTAATATTTAAACAGAGCCATAATAGAGTTCACAAGACCTTTTAATTAATTTTAACAATTATTTTGTGTCCACATGATTTTTTAATGTATTGTTATAAATTCTTCTATATAACTTCTTTAATGCTCTTTCTCTAATTCAAAAAAGAAGCAATTTTAAAAGGGAGTTTATAAAATTTCTTATGTTGGACTTAATTCAGGGTTATTTTTGTAAGTCAAAATCAATACCAATATTATTTATTTATTTATTTATTTATTTATTTATTTTCGTGTTAATAAGCGAAAGAAAGTTTCTCTCGTGAGCAGTGAACAAGAAACTTATTTTAATGAATTAATACAGGAAAAATCATTAACACGGTTTTGATAAACATATTTAATAACGTATTTGAATTTTAATCAAATTATTGAAAATCAACTTTCAGAGAAGTCATAAACAATTAAAAAAATCAAATTAAATTAAATGCTTCATTTATTTATCTTTTACGACACATGAATTAATCATAACATATTAATTTTCGAGGGACATCGAGGTCTTAAGTATGTCAATAACTAATTAATGAAAAAAGATTATGAAAATGCTGTGCAAATAACTATAGAAAAATTCCCTAAAATCATCCAGGTGGTTAAAAATAAACTTCCGCTATAAGCAGCAACATCCAGATAAACAGATAAAAATAAACTTCCGCTATAAGCAGCTTGTCCAGACATAGAGGGCAAATGGATTCCCAGCAAATAAATAAGACGTGCGCTAGCCCATTTAGCAGATCACATTGCGCGTAGTTTAAAGAAAGATCTTTGGATAGGCTGACTCATCCGACATTCTCTAACCCACAAGACCCGCTGACGATTTATTATTGGTGGTTTTTCGGCAATAAATTGCACGAATAACTCCAGAAAAGGGCACCGCCTCTTTATATTTTCTTCTAATCCAGGAAAAAGGAAAAAGTGGATTATAAATTACAGGTGTAACTCGTGGATACCCGGAGCAGGAGCACAACATTGTAGCGTAAGATTTCCCTTATTTTCAACTTATTTCACTTTATTTTCAAAGTTGTTTAAAAAATGTAATATGAAAGCACTGTTTTTTTAAGCTATTACTTTAAATTCTTTTAAAATTAACTTTAATATTACATTTCTTTTAACGTGATGGGTTGCAGTTTTGAGAATGTTGGCGATGTTCTTAAAATTGCCAACTTGTTTGTTTCGTGATAAGAAGTTCTAGCTCACTTGATCTGTATAGAAGTCTAAAGGCGATAACAACGCTAATCAGGTAACCTAGTTTTTTCTACCACCAACACTTTCCCAGACGGGCTAGAAAATGGCGGACACTGCGCCAGTTCTTATCATATAGGAGTCTTACCCTAACAGATCAAAGGGGCCTGGTCGTTTCCCCTGATTTGAAGGGGGTGAGAGAAATTTGGTTTTTCCCTTACAGGTCGATTGCGCTAACGAGCTCCCCCCACATATCTTTCCCCATTCTTTTATACGCATTTAAATAATCACGCTATACATGAGGGCCAGTTATGCAATATACATATGTAAATAAAACTATTTTCTTCCGAGAGATTACTTATAAAAGCTATAAATATGTCACAGATTTTTTTTTTGTCTGTGTGTGTAAGTGTGTACTATTTAAGTCACCTGTAAGAGAATGAAGGACACATCTCTCACCCCCCCCCCCCAGCTTATCAGTACATCTCAGTCATAAACATGGACACACGACCTTTCCTGTCAGGGCAAACGACCTGTGCCTGCGAGAAAAGGGTGAGGGGAAACGATTCATTTTTTCTGTCAAGATATCGTATATCAGGGGAAGCGACCTCCACCCCAGGTCAAAGACCATCCTGTACGTCAATTTCGCTGGTTTATGTGGCTGAAAAACTAATACCTCTGGAATTACCTCAGCAGGTATAGGCGTTTCCTTCGTAGATCAAAATTATGATGGCATGATTTCAGATTTAAATGTGATTTCCAAATATTTTGCTATAACCTACTTAGCAACACTGATGCGATGTTAATAAACCCAACCTAACGAAACCCAGTCATCAACTATACCGATTTATGACATATGCGCAAGGAGCTATTTGTCTTAATATTTTAAGCTGGTCTGATATCTTTACGATACAAATATTCCTTATATTGCCCGTTTAAAGGGAATTTCACATTGTTCTCCATGTTAAGAGGATGGTCGACGTTGAAAGTCGTACTTTGAAATTATTGTCAGTTATGAAAGTCAGCTTACACGTACACGGAATTGTATTAATATGAAATATATTAAAATTTCCGGTAAACTAATAAAATAATAATAATAAGAAGAAGAAGAATTTTATTTATTTTGAAAATATGTACAAATGACAAACAGGAACTGCATTCTGTACAAATTCAAATGTTTAGAAGAAACAGTTAAATTTCTACATCAAAACTGCAGAATTTCTTGATTAAATATCAGTTGAAGCACAGTAAGTATCTTCTCTGTTTAGGTATTCAAGGCCTGCTGGTTTCAACTCAATTTATTCATAAAATATTATTGCTAACATTTTTAACTTTAACATGTTAAGTTTTAATGAACATATATTAAAAGACTTGGCGCTGGATTATTAAAACAAAGGGACAACTACAACATCTAGAATGCCAAAGATAAGAAGTTGGGAAGCAGACAGCTTTTTAGGTAGTATTTAGCGTATCGTCTTCAGTGCATGTTGATGCATTCCACTATTTTGGTTTGAATACTAATTTAAAATGCCGATGCTTCAAAAATTTTATGACAGTGATACAAAAAACGATTATTAAATTTACAAAATAACTTTTAACTTTGGAATTTTAATTATCTGTTTGTCAGAATTCCCAAATATGTTTTAAAATACAGTAAAAACACAAAGTCATAAATTGATGATGTTCAACGGTCAAAAAAGGCCGCCACATATTACAGTATGTTAGCAAAATATGCTGTAATTTTTGTGTTTGACAGCTGAAAAAAAATATTTACGACAGCAGATTTTGCTTGTCAATCCTTTCTTTTACAGTGCGCATTAAAAACAAATTTCAGAAATATTATGTTTGTAGGATTAATTATGAAATACTAAATGTATTTTAATATATATAAATAATCTGGTGTGTCACTCACACGATTTTCTCTTACCCTAAAATTTAATACTATCAATACAGGTTGGAGATTAAGAGGTAAGATAACGAGTACTGTTATGCAAACCTATGTTACACAATTCAAATTAGGCTTCGGAAGAGTTTTATATGATAATTAGTTCTGTTTGAGGGGGGCTACTACCCCCTCAACCTTCCGTTTCATTAATGCAGCACCTACATTTATATAGAATTTAATTCGGTTATTAAAAAATAATTCTGTTTTTAAAAAATAATTTATTAAAATTATTATTTAAACAAATTATCTTTTATGATAATGCAGACGATTTCCATATTAGAGAAGTAGTATAACACTAAATATCCAAAAAAAAGTTGAATTTATTCTCAATATTACATAAAAAAAAAAAAAAAAAAAAAAAAAAAAAAAAAAAATTTTGGTTAAAAATGAAAAAATATCGATAACTTTATTTTAAATTATCGCAGATCCATGGTTCAACCATTCGTTTTAAAGGTATTGGCGAGCTCTTTTGAAAGATACCCATCATGAAAATTGACTCCCCTCGAGGGATACTCCCCCCCCCCCCCCGCAGGGTGGAGACGAGGCTCCTACATACACAAAAATTTTTTCCCAGTTGACTATCTCTATTACAAAAAAATATATATTCGTTTCATTTTGTTTAGTGCAGTCTATAGATGTTAAACTCTACTTACCTGCAATTTCCCCCGTAGACGTAATGTATTTGAATACTTTTGAGTGTTCCTGTACACGAACCATTGGCTTCATCTCAACGAAAAGCTTAGTGTAGCATCCCTATGTGATACACATTTAGCATACCCAGTTTGAAGTTCTTCTACTATTTGTTCTTGAGATATGCTGATAACAGACACATAGACCATTCGGTAAAAACATGACTTTCGTATTCAGGAGACCTCAGAACATGTAAATATAACAAAAACTCACGTTGGAAAATTTGACCCTAAAACAATGCTTTCTCCACCCTATGGGTCAGAGAAAGTAAAAATATTTTAAAGTACTATACACTATTTTAAAAAACTCCGCATTATTCTGTCAAACACCTGCATATTACATGGTAATATATCTAAATTATTTCTGAAACTGTAATGGTTACTCATTACTCAGAGAAGCACAATATTGTTGATGTCGTTGCTTTCGAGACAATAACTCCGTTCTGCATTAAATCCAAAAAGTAATTCTTTTAACAAAGGCATACTCCAGCACGCGTCGACGCGCATTTATGGCATTCTTATGCTTGACATAAAATATTATTTTGATTCTTTTAAAACGTCTCGAAAAATCATTTTGAATGTCATAATTTTAGCCTTATCAAGAGACTCGGCAGAGTCTCAAGTGACGCAAGCGCAAAAACAAACGAACGCCACGACACTCAGCGGAAACGGAAAAACGAACGAAACTGCGACACTTATATATACAGGAATTTAAAGATCAAAGAGACCGCTGAAAGCCGACACTTAATATCTCAGGAAATATGGGAGGTTATGTTCTGATAATTTCAAAATAGTCTTTCACCTTCTGTCTGATCCTACCCTGAAATCGCTACATTTCTGCGTGCAGTACATTTCGAGATATGAATTGGCTCATTTAAGCTATAAATGGGCGGCCTAATGTGTAAGATTTTTTTCTCGAATATGGCTCGAGCGAATTTAGTTTAATTTATATATGATATTAATCGCTTTTATCTGATGTGCCTGACATCTCCCTTTTCTCTAGGAAAACTCTTGTTTTTTTTTATAACTCAGTTTAAAAATCGAACTATTTTTTACTCTGAAAATACCGTGATGCGGCAGTTTCGCGGACGATTACAGTCTTTTCTTCCATCTGAAATACTCAATATCAAATAATCGTTTTGGCGCCCTCTATTGGCGTCAAAAATAAACACAAAAATAAAATAAAAATATTTTTCTTTCTTTAATATATATATTGAATGAGTTATTTATTTAGGAACTTGTATTTTATGACATTTGTTTATCAAAAATATTCATTGTATTTACATTGCTTTCATGCTGATACGTTGTTAACTTTCAAAATTGGCTTTATTTTAAAAAGTGATTGCAACAAAAAAATTTTTTTTTCTTTATTTTCATAAAAATGACAAATAATATGATAATCATATGCAAATATTTGTAATTTTTTCAAAATTAGGTGATAAATCACTTAAACTACGGATTGAAAAAATTCTTAAAACAGAATTTGAAAATAATTAATTTGCTCATTAAGTTTCTAGTATATATATATATATATAAATTACAAAATGTTAAGCTATAATAAAATTTTGAATAGATTAAGATTTTTTTTTTTAATTAAGTTCATAACAAACTACACTACTTAAATATTTACCAGTATAAAAATTTCACTTTTTAAAGATTTTTCTATTATTTATTTTTCTCTTTTAAATCAAATCTATACCTAAAAAATTATTCACGTTTCTTTCTTTCTTTCTTAAATTTAACAGTTGGGAGGTGGCATGAATATAACAATAAAAACTACTCCAGAAAAATAAATAAATAAATAAATAAAAATATCCTCCTTAACTCGTATATGATAATCATATACGAGTTATACTGAATCATACTTGAATCATATATGATTGAATCATATTGCATCATACTTGAATCATCATACTTGAATCATATACACTAATTCTTAGATATAATAGTGATATAAAATAAAATTGAAATAACCATGCATCTGCAACTTTTAAATTAGAAATTAATAATAACATTGTAAATATTGTACACACTGTTCTAAAAAATATGGCATAAAATTTTGAGGATTTTTTTTTCCTTTTTTTTTTTTTTTTTGGTGAATGATATCATTCAAATGATTAAATGACATAGAGGTTCAAATAGGATTCAAAGATGTTTATTTCCATTACAAAGGATTTTTTTTTTTTTTTTTTTTTTTTTACTATCACATATTTTTTAAAAACCTCTGATATTCATTTTTTAGTACAACATGTTGTTCTGAAATTTGTGTAAGTACTTGTTTATTTTTTAATATAGCTTTCCTATACAATATCCATAAAATCTTAAAAGTGTTACGAGGTAAACTGAGACAATTTTAAGCTTTTAATTAAACACAGAAAATTAAGTAAAATTATAATATGTAACTGTTTTCACTTTGTAAAACTAATCTATAATTCAGTTTAAAAACTTAAAAGTCGTGGCCAAACCAACAATAATAACGATTAATACTTATACTAAATTAAATGATTTTTCCATAGATTAATAATTACTGTTAAAACAAACATTGTTACAGTAACTTGAGTTTGCATTATATTATAAAAATCGTAAAGGCAAATTCTTTACGAAAACAACTTTAAATTAAACTGATTTAAACTCATTTGTATTATATAAAAAACTAATCAAGTTGTTCTGTAGAATTTTTATATGAATTTAATTTCATCGATTTTAGAAAAGTGTGTTTCCAAAGTTCATACAAAATCTTGCCACACAGTGTCGAATACGAATTATTCAATTTGTTTTTATCTAGTAATTTTCGGAATTTCTAAAAACTGTAAAAACATCTACGAGAATTTTTACGGAATTTTGTTTAGTTAAGAAGAAAAGAAATGTGTATGGTAAGGGAAGGGAGGGGAGCATAAGGACTCAGTGATGGGCAAATTTTAATTTTATAAATGTGAAATTTGGGTGGAGGGAGGGGAAATCTCTGTTAGTTTGATGGAAAGTCCTTTTCAAAACAACATTTTAACACAAAATGTTTTTCTCTAAAATTATTTGTTAGGAAAATAAGAAAGAAAATTTTTCTTTTAAAGTCGTCCCCCCGTGTCTCGAGAACACCTTGGAAATTCTAAAAACTGTAAAAAAAAAAAAAGGAGGCGGGGGGGGGGGAGCTTAATCAGTTTGAAGGATCTTTGTTTTGTTGGAAAATTCGAACTGTAAAATCAGGGGGGCGAAAGGCACATCTTTGCAATTTTAAACAAATGAAGTTCTTTTTGTAGTTTGTCGGAAATGTCTTCTACAAACAAAATTTTTTAAAATATATTTTGTTTGCCTCTTCTTTTTTATTAAATATACTGAAAATAGTCTCCATTATGTTCCTATTTCAGGATCACGTCGTTTGATCTCGTTTGGTTTATTAAAAAAAAAAAAAAAGAAGAAGAAGAAAAAGAAAGAGAAAAAAAGGAAAAGAAAAAAAGAAATTGAAGCTGAATTGAGATAGAAGAAACCTTAGGAGGGAGATTAGAAGCTCATTTAAAGTTCTACTTAGACTCATATTTAATATGCACGCTTTTTACGTTTTTAAAACTTTCGAGGGGTTTTCTATAGATTTGGGAAGAAAAATGGGACTTTTAGAAAAGAATATATATATATATATATATATATAAGCTTCTTAAAAAAAATGCTCCACGAGCGGTTCTGCGCTGAAAAGCTGGTGGATGGGAAGTGCCGGATTCGATCCCATACCGCACTCTTCGACCTAGCCGTTCCTTCAGTGTTTTTTCTCCGAAACTTGCATAAATACGGGCTACGACCCCTTAGAATGACCTATAAAACAACACTTTTTATACAGTGTTATAACTCATTACCATGCTCCTTTAATTTTACGTTTTGATCATTAGCCCCTAAAAAGTAATGATATCAGTACAAAAAACCCTTAACGGGTTAAAAGTTTGTGACGCAGCACTGTTCTTTATGGCTATAAGAATTAGAAATACGGGTCTTAAAAATAATGATATCAAATTTTCAGTGACGCTTTGATATTAATTAAATTATACATAGATTTTCTTATTTGAATTTGCTTTTTCCTTTTATTTATTTTTACAGTGTAAACGCTATTTTCAACATAAAATAATATATAGCATTTACTCATTGACACCTTTCCATTCACATCTCTTATACTATGTAAGCATGTGTTTTAAAAGAAATTATATGAAATTCCAGTAACGCAGTGATGTTACATTAAATGATTTGTTTTTAAATTTCACTGCAATTATTTTGTTTTGCATATTAAAGTATATGTGCCCATTGAAATATTGCTTTTAATTTTCAAATACGCTGTCAAATATATCACTTTCATTAAGCTTATATTATGTACTGAAATATATTTATTTCAATGAATTATTCTATATTTTGCGTCACGCCATCCAAAACTGAAAAAAAATTCCCAATTTTTTTCTTTGCAACGCAATATCTATTTGCATGCATTTTCAATTTATTTGGATAAAATGACACAAAGTAAACATTTCCATATATTTTACTTACAGTTTTGGATGGCGTGACGCAAAATATAGAATAATTCATTGAAATAAATATATTTCAGTACATAATATAAGCTTAATGAAAGTGATATATTTGACAGCGTATTTGAAAATTAAAAGCAATATTTCAATGGGCACATATACTTTAATATGCAAAACAAAATAATTGCAGTGAAATTTAAAAACAAATCATTTAATGTAACATCACTGCGTTACTGGAATTTCATATAATTTCTTTTAAAACACATGCTTACATAGTATAAGAGATGTGAATGGAAAGGTGTCAATGAGTAAATGCTATATATTATTTTATGTTGAAAATAGCGTTTACACTGTAAAAATAAATAAAAGGAAAAAGCAAATTCAAATAAGAAAATCTATGTATAATTTAATTAATATCAAAGCGTCACTGAAAATTTGATATCATTATTTTT
Organism: Salticus scenicus; assembly: GCA_963930645.1. NCBI lineage: Eukaryota > Metazoa > Arthropoda > Arachnida > Araneae > Salticidae > Salticus > Salticus scenicus. Next base: position 391,128,418 of record OZ005649.1, read on the forward strand.
AAGACCCGTATTTCTAATTCTTATAGCCATAAAGAACAGTGCTGCGTCACAAACTTTTAACCCGTTAAGGGTTTTTTGTACTGATATCTTATTCAATAGATTTCAGAAAATGTAACTTTACCAAATGAATTTCCTTTCACTCCTTCCTGCAACCTCCATCCGCCTTATAAAAGAATGTTACATCAGCAACATATTCTTAATGCTTTGCATTAACTAATGAGAAGTCATTAGCTTAATTCACTGGAAATTTTAATTAAACAGCAATGGCTATATCGAAAAGTGAGTGTCGAAATTTAACCCTCAAATACAAAAACCTAGATGTTTATTTGAATTATTTTATAAACATTTTCAAAAAATATATAAAAGTAAAAGTGCATCATAGTAAAAGGAAGAAAATATGTAATTTTACAAAAATTGATTTTATTTCAACATTCTTACTATTGAATACTTACATTAAATAATATTTTTGTTAAAGAAACGGTACACTGAGAAAAATTCTGTAACTGACATCTAAAATCTAAATTGTGGCTCTAGAAAAAATAGTTCCATGGAAAGCGAGTTCTAGAAGCCCCTATTAAAATTCTAGAGCGTTTGCCTATATTCTCGAGAGCAAAGTTATTTAAAAATCTCTGCAAATAAATGAGACTACAAGAGGCGGGTTTCTGCAACTAGAATCTTGGTTTATGACCCAGTTCTAGAAAATCAAGCGAGAATTTCTCGCAATATAAATGATTCAGAATATTTAGAGTATTCAGAATAATGTTTCACCACCTAGAAATGTGTACACTAGAAATTCTCGATCATTTCGTCTATTCAGTTTATTCGCGTGCCTTATACGCATAGCTCGGAAATCTATATATCTAGTTAAGGGATTTAAAAAATGGCCACTTATTCATTCTAGAGAAAGGCGATATATATTTTTTTTCTCAGTGCATACATTTGAGAAATGGCGATCTATTTAGAACATAAAAATATCACATTGGTTTTTAACTTCTTTAAATTAAAAGTAAAAGTTCTTTTGTACATTATAAGTAAACAAGAAAAAAGTATTATGTGGTACTCATAAAACACAAGTACACGGAAATTTTCCGTACCCATTGGATTGTTTCAATTTCAACGTATTGTGCCTCCATATAACAAGTTAAAAAAGATTTTATTTATAATCAGGATGGAAGACAATTTGCAAAAAGTAGTTTTATCTTCCTTTTCTTAAAAAATCATGACAATAGATTACCTTTATATTTACGTTGGGATATACTTTGTAGTATATTAAAAAATAAATAAATAAATAAATAAATAATAAAAATTTTAAAATACATTTTGTCTATAGCTATGCTTTAAAGAGTCCTTCAAAAATACAGTTTTATTTCTACAGATGAAGCATTTTTATGCATATCGTCTGAACTTCGGATAAGCATCTTATGGTATATCTGAAAAAAAGGAAAATTGAACTACTGAAATTTTGCGCTGAAGAATTTTCTTTTTTATCTCATAATGAATCAGAAGAACATTGTGTGACACTATAAACCAATAAATTAGGGAATGATACCTTATTTTATAGGAAAAGATTTTATGCATTTTAATAATATATATATATATATTTATTTATTTATGTTACGTATAGTATACAGGTATTAAAGTATCCTTTAAAATCTATCTCTCATAAACTGTAATGCATTGGATATATTTGCGATTGCTTGTATGAAAAACATTTGCGCTGTCTATATATCATTTTCATACAAGAATTTTCAGTATTGTTGGCGGATGTTATTGGAGAAAACGGGATGGATTAGAGCGAATCTACGTAATCCCCACCTACACATAGAGAGAAAGACGTTTTATTAATTTTGTACAGGTGAGATGGGAATGGGCGATGCTTGGTTAGGAAAAAATTTAAAAATTATCTGTTTTAAACAAGGTTGTAAGTTGAAACATCCTTAATTAGATAACAACAGACTAGAATTCATACTAGAATTTTCGGTATTGTAGGTGGATGTTATTGGAGAAAACGGGATGGAGTAGAGCGAATCTCCGTAATCCCCACACATACATATAGAGAAAGACGTTTTATTAATTTTGTACAGGTGAGGTGGAATGGGCCCTGCTTGGAAAGGAAAAAAATAAATCTTATCTGTTTTAAACAAGGTTGTAAGTTGAAACATCCTTAATTAGATAACAACAGACTAGAATTCATACTAGAATTTTCGGTTTTGTAGGTGGATGTTATTGGAGAAAACGGGATAGAGTAGAGCGAATCTCCGTAATCCCCACATATACATATAGAGAAAGGCGTTTTATTAATTTTGTACAGGTGAGGTGGGAATGGGCCATGCTTGGCAAGGAAAAAAATAAAAATTATCTGTTTTAAACAAGGAAGTTGAAACATCATTAATTAGATAACAACAGACTAGAATTCATACTAGAATTTCATACTAGAAATTCACACTAGAATTTTCGGTATTGTAGGTGGCTGTTGTGGGAGAAAACGGGATGGAGTAGAGCGAATCTCCGTAATCCCCACATACACATAAAGAGAAAGACGTTTTATTAATTTTGTACAGGTGAGATAGGAATGGGCCATGCTTGGTAAGGAAAACATAAAAAATTATCTGTTTTAAACAAGGTTGTAAGTTGAATCATCATTAATTAGACAACAACAGACTCGCCATTCAAGCGATTTTGCTGTTTTCCATCAATCGCTGTTTCATCAACTTGCTATTTGGCCTATTTATCATAAGGCAGCGGGTACAGGACGAAAGTGGAAGGCTAGTTCTGATTCAGGATAGCTTCTTTAGTATATTTGTCAGGTAGTTTATAAACGTGGATCCCCGAGTGATCTTTAATCTATGACCACGACAACATCACGATGATATGCAGTCTGCAGCCCCAAGAAGAAACCTGTAAGAACAGTGTATGGATGCAGCATATGCAAAGTTGCACCTTGCTTGAAACAGAAAAGCTGTTTCAATGAGTACCGTAGACAGAATGTGTAGTGATGTTTTCTGCGGGTGGTGTCCAGTGACTCTAACCACTGTGATAATTTTACGAGTCGCAGACAAAATATGTGCAACTGTAGCAAATAATCTCATTATAACGTCTAGAAAAGGAAATAAGACATGAGTTTTTCTGAAAAAGTTAACTGTCTATTTCTGCACGCGATCTCACAGAATTAGTCGTTACGAGTTAGTCCTTAAAAGTTTATATTCTCAAAATACAGCATCAAGACCTTTGTACGTTTATAGCGCTGGGAAACTAGAGAAGGGCTTTTTTTCCACATAGCTTGAAAGAATAAATTTTCTTCGGAGAGGCGACGGTGCCATGGAAATATTTATGAATCTCATGAAATATACTTTACGAAGAAACTTCTATATAGAGCATCTAAAATTTCAAGTTGTTTTGTACGGCCCTGTAGACGAATGATTGATGGAACAGTTTCGTATCATATATTCTATATGAAACATACTTTTCTGCGGATAAGAAATTTATGTTTATTTTTACTTTATTTAATGCAGGATGAAGATGTCGAAATAAACCAACAAGAATCTTCGCACGTAAACGTAATGTATTTGTATGTCTCTGTGCACAAAATGTTTTTATTTTCCAATTTCGATAAAAAATTTTAAGCAAAAAACCCGTTAAAGATTTAGGATATCAATAGGGTATATTCTTCTATCATTTGTTTTTTAGTTATTCCGTTAACAAACTCACAGGCAGACACACGCACAGACTGAAAGATCAACCTTTTTTTTTAGGACTGAGGGCCTATTAGTCTCAATCTGGGATTTTTGCGTTGTCGATTTCGATAGTTGGACATTTGTCGAAATCTAAAATTTATCGAAAATATAATTGAATAATTTGAAAGCGATGTATCATTTGAAAAAAGAAAAAAAAAAAAAACCTAATAGTCCTCTGTCCTAAACTAAATTCTGCTTTTGCCAGAATTTCATCAAAATCTTTATTATTATTATTATTATTATTATTATTATTATTGAAAGAAAAGAAAAGAAAATTAATAATAATCAGTATCGTTACAAGCGATATCGAAAAAGTTTTTTTAATAATTTTGAATTAGGAAATAAAAAGTGCGCGTGAAATAATATGAAATAATAAATAAATAATAATAAATAATAATAATAATAATAACACTTCCATCTTACCTCTCAGCACGCAATAAAAAAAAAGAAAAGGGGGAGTAATGTGCAAGTTGTACCTGACGGGACTAATGTGAATGTTGTACCGCACGGGACTAATGTGCAAGTTGAACCGAACGAACAAACTATTTCTTCCAACGAAAATGCCTACTAACCCTGGACGATAGGTCTAATATATCGTATCATATTATATATCGTAATATAACTCAATACTTATTTCGCTTCCTTCTTCGACTCGTTTTAACCCATATTGGACCACTCATTAAACGAATCATAGAAAAAATGTAATTTTTTAAAAACATGGTCAGTATAAGATACTTACACATATAAAAAAGAAAAATTTTAAAAAAATTAACAATTTTTTAAAATATAGACTGTCCTATAAATAGGACAACGGTCCGATACACAACAAAGAGTCAAAAATGTTGACTTGCCTTACAAAAAATTTTATTTTGTTTGTTAGTCCGAAAAACAGTCGCTACACAGTCCAAAAGTGCACATTTTGCAAATTGTAAAGATTTTTACGAATGGAAGTCCAAAAAACAATCTCTACATAGTCCAACATTGCACACGTTGCACATCGTAACAGGTTTTTTATTGCATGATTTCAGTTGACATCGTCTTTGACGACCATTTGGATTTTTCACTAGCACATGCTCACTATTTAGCAGAAGAAGTTCTTTATTATTCTGCAGCATACCTCTTTGTCTAATGTTGATCCTCGGAACTGATTCTCCAAGGTAACTTATTGTTACGAACCTGCGAAATGTTAATATATCTTGTGCATCATCAGGAGAAAATAGTTTTGAGATTTTCCAGGCTGCGATGAGGGCGGTCTCAAATCAATTCACGAAAAGTGGCCAGTACCATTTTTTTCCAAGAATAGAACAAAAGTAATTTTCCATATGACTGTCGAATAGGTCTACTCCATTTTTATATTTATTATAAGAAGTAATACAAAATGGTGCATCAACATCCTTTCTGGCACCTTTCACACGACGTTGTACTTTGCCGTTCACTTTTGTAGCTTCGAAATTTGTTAGTAATGAAACTACACGGTTATCATTCCAGCGTACAGCGGCAATTTTGTTAGCTTCATCAAACAATGCATCAGATGTTCCTCTCTCAGTTTTTGCTAATGACTTCAAAGATATTAGAGGGCATTTTGTCATTCGGTTATCTCGAACAGTTCCAGTGGCACAAAAACCCTTCTGTTGCAAACGAACCATTAATCCATGTGAAGTGAAAAAGTTATCCATATATATCCTGTGAAACTTAGGATTTTTCACAACAGTGAGCAAAGTTTTTACAACACGTTGAGAAAGTGGCTCCTTACACTTTTCAACAGCACCTTGATAGGGAATAATGTTAAAGGAATATCCATTGTAATATGTCAACATCCATAACTTGTATCCAAATTTTACAGGTTTATTTTTCATGTACATCTTACAGCCATGTCTGCCAAAATAGCGTACCATTCTTTCATCGATTGTTAGATTTTGTGAAAAAATTCCAAATTGTTGCAGTACAATATTCAACATTTCTAAAAGTGGACGTATTTTGTAATAACGATCCTCTTTGTTGATTGCCGAATTATACTTACCAAAGTTGTGCCGGTGTCAGGAGCGTTTTCCCATTACATTTTTGCATGTGGTAAAATGTGATAACCACTGTAAAACAGGATTCCTATAAACTTTTTTATATCACTTTCATTCACATTCAAAGAATACTCATTCTCCTGCGCTGCATATCTATTAGTCTCCGTAACTGTATGCGATATCATATCATTAGCCATCAAATGAAAACGTTCAACGGGAGTTTTTCCAGATATCTGATCTATAATGTGTTGAATATCTTCAGAAGAAAAATAACACGTTGAAAGCGAAAATCCCGGTTCTCATTTTTTCCATATAGGTGGTTTTATATCTTCTTTGTTAGTTTCTTCACAGATTTTCGACAAAATTTCTATAGTTCCAGCAATATCCAGAATTTCAGGATCCCCACTTGTCTTTATTTTATTACAATTTGTGATAGAATCGTCTATTTCTTCTTCGTCACTGGCCGCGTCAGGTTCCGGCGGAATAATGATCATTTCAGGATCATCTAAATTCTTCATCAGATAAAGAATTCATATATTCAAGAGCTTCCTCAGCTGTTTTAAATTTTTAGGCCATTTTACAATGTTAAAAATCACCAGACAAACTCCCAGCTACAAAATAAATGAGCAACTGAAGTAATGGAAATATTCCAAAGTTCTAAAACCAAGTTTCACATGCGTATATGTAACATAATAAACAAAAGAACCAGTTTGGTGAAGTGAACTGATACAAAGGAATTAGAGAACATTTCACCCTTCAGTTGGAACACGTCCACCACAACGTGAAAAGATTGTTCCCCGAATTCAAGGAAAGCGATTTAGAAATGCGAGTAATTTGAGAAACAGGTGTGTATCGGACCGTTGTCCTATTTATAGGCCAGTTACAAAAACAGCATCAAATGCCTGTAATATTTGTTAGTTTATGGATCCTTTTACATTTTTGAACAGAACTGATGAACAACTAAAAATTGTATATGGTCGATTCTGGACAAAAAAAATAATTTTATTATTTTTGAACGGTTAAAATTATGACATTTTTCAGGGGTGATTTTAAAGTAAATTTTCCAAATTAATATTTTTTTCGAATTTTATTTTTCACAGTAATTTAATTAATATAGTCTATTTCTAAAAATTTATGTCAAGTTTTTTGCAGATTTTAAATTTTTCTTTTACATTATTGACATTTAATTCAAGTGTCCTATAAATAGGACGGCAGTCCAATATGGGTTAATACGCATTTTTTATATGCATGAGCAGTCCCCGAAAAACAAAAACATTAAATTCATTTTTTTTTTTTTTTTTTTTTTTTTTTTCTCGTGGGACCTCCAAACCTATAAATATAGGACTCAGTTTCAAAAATTCGACCCAAAAATCTCTCCGTAAGAGAAAGCGTTTCTAAAATTTTACTGACGTTTCATGACATTGTCACTACTATCGCCATTTTTCTCTAAAATATTAATGCCACAATATTATGTATAAAAATGTTGCTTTAAACTTCTGGTGACAATATAATAAAAAGAGCATGAAATTATAGGAACGTTGCGAGGCCCGAAGAAAGTAAAATATTACTACAAATCAATTCAAACAAAGCTATTTTAATATTTTAAATGTCGAAAGAATTTAATATTCGTCCGATATTCATAATTAAAAGGGGAAAAAAGAGAGAGAGAGAGACAGAGACAGAGAGATGTGCAAAAAACGAATTAAAACTTAAATTAAATATCGCTATTGTCTAATACATATAATAATCGAAATATTTAAATTCCAATCATTTACCTAACTTATTACTTCCTTTTAATCAACCATGGATTTCTGGTCGATTTTGCTAGAATAACACGATTTGGTGTCCAGTGATTCCGGAAATCAGGTTTTTAGTGGTTGGTGTGCATAAGAAAGCCCAAAGGTGATACTCTAATCACGAATTCCGTAGTGATCTCTAAATATAGTATATAGGGTCTGTGCGTCTGTAAACAACATTAGAGTTAATTTTACAACAATGGTTTTGATCAGGAACCTCGTTATGAGGTCAGTTTCAGGAATATTTATCATTGATTGTATTGAACAATGTACTCATGGCCAGAACAAACTCATTGTTGCACGTAAAAGATAATAAATAATTTTAATCGATTAATTTTTAGAATTGCATTGCTATTTCTATTTCACATTCTCTTTTAATTTAATTCAGCATTTTGTCGGTGTAAAGTTTTAATTGAGAAATACAGTTTTTATTTAAAAAAAAGTATAAGCAAAGAAATCATAGAAAATGTCGTTGCGGCGGTTTTTGTAAGTCTTTGTTTTATTTTATTTCAATTCTTTAATAAAATTCAAAGTAAAAATAAATAAATTGAATCTGCAATGTTCCACAGCATATTGTGGCATATATACCTTATTTATTATAATTAATAATAATTTTTTGCATTTGTCATTTATAGTATTTCAAAACAGTAGGAAATACATGAGCTTTTTTTCTATTTGTCGAATTTATAAATAAATACGAAATTTTACACACATTATTCTCTGCAGATTAAAAATCATGAAGCCTAATTTTCAATATACAGGCCTTTTTTCATCCATATAAATCACAAGATTACACATTTTAATAACTTTTTTTTTCTTTATTATTATTATCTTGTAATAAAAGGATAGTTTAGGTTATTTTTAAATACTTGCACAATATTCATGAAAAATACATTATTTTTTCAAATTTAAGTTACCATCTGTTTACTTGTTTTCTTCTTTTGTTCATGCCTCAATATAAACTATAGGCAAGTTATCAAAAATTTTATAAAATTTTATGGAGCAGATTTCATATCTATCGTCTTTGACGAAAATGAAAATCGAATTGGCGGAAGTAAAATAAGAAAAGTTATCTGATGAACATATTTAATTCCTTTAAAATATCATTTTTTTTCTCTACAACATATATTAAGAGAACAATAAATAATATAAAACAATATTTCGCACAATACATATTACGAAAACATATATTTGGCATGTATATTTTCGTATTACGTTTTCGAATCCAAACAGGAAAATCACCGAAGACGGCAGATATGAAATCTATGTCAATTTTATATTACTTTAACATCGAGATTTAAAATTTAGCAATGGAATTCTCCTCTGGTTTGTAATGCAGTTTATGGTACAACTCGGTGTGCGATTGGCGTGTTCTTTGGTGATTAACATGCGTCGATTATTGCGACACAGAATTTCTAGAATTTTGAGATTCATACTTATTAAGAAGCGGTATCCAATGGTGTTTCTTTTTCTTGATCTTTAATATGCATGAAGGATACATACGTGCATATACTAGTGGTGGCTGCTCTGATACGGAATTCATGCATGGATATCATGAGATCATATATTTTATTTTTTACAATTTTTTTTTAACTGAGAGCTTTAATATCTGTCTTCTTTGGAGTTTATTGAAATTTTGCAATAAAAGTTTTAGTATTTTTTTGTGGTACTTTTAAGTTTTGGTTTTGGCGAAATTTGAAATTTGGCACCCAAGTAACTAGGACGTTTATCGGGTACAGATTCGATATCTGTCGTTCTCTGCGAAAAAGGAAAAGAGGTCGCCAAGTTATCTAGCAATAACATTTAATTACTTTCGAAAATCACGGTTATTTTAATAACTTATATTAAGAGAGCAATCAGTTATACTAAACAATATTTGGCAGTATTTAAGAAGGAGCGACGGTCTTGTCACAATTTCAAATTTAAACAATGACAACAGGATGTGTTGTTTTTCTTGTGTGCAATTTGGCGAGAAAAATATCCCCACATTTGGTGCGCGTTTTAACATAGCAGTAATACAGTCGACTGCAAAATTATTCGAGCACTAGCAATAATCCTTGCCAAAAAAAAGTACACTTAATACAGCTTTGTTAAATAAATCCTTGTCGAGTCATGTTCTTAATCAGTCTAAGAACATGATTCGACAAGGATTTACTTAGCAAAACAGTCTTAAGTGTACTTTTTAAATATAGGAATTATTGGCTAGTGCTCGAATAATTTTGCAGCCGACTGTATGAGGCCCCCTTGGTGAAATTTAAAATTTGACACAGAAGTAGCTAGGACATTTTCGGTAAGGTCTTTAGTTGCGCAGTTTTGTTAGGCATTTCAATTCATCGCCAAAATGCAAAACTTATTTAAAGTCGCCAAGGTAGTATCATGGTAAAGCTATGCCTCGTTACTTCTGTTTGAAATACATGTTTTATACAGGAATATATTGATACGCTTTTCACAATGTGGATTTGAAAATTTCAAGTGGCTGCCACTTAAAAACAAACCAGTGGAGAAACGTGGTTAACAAACTCATCCAAGGTATTTGTGAGATAATTTTGCTGTCAGTGTTTTGTTCAATTTCTATCATTATTTCGGCAGTTACCGTGATGATAAATTTTTTTTAGCAATAGTATTATCTTTAAAAAATTACACGTTCATTTCTTTTCAGGAAAAAAAAACAGGAAATATGTTGCAAATGACCGATAAAGGGTTAACAGCGAACGCGAATTTCCCTGAAGTTTAAGATATATTCGATCAATATATCCCTTTAAAAAACACTTAACCCTAAACTTTCATCAAAATCGTTATATCCATTTCCAAGTAAACCTAATTTCTACTATGATACAACTGGCCGATAAAGGATTAACAGCGAACGCAAATTTTTCTGAATAGGATAAGCTCAATAACTTTTTAGACCCTAAAAACCCCTAACCCCAAATTTTCATCAAAATCGTTAGAGCCGTTCCCCAGATCCCCAAGGCAAATATAACAAGATATATGATTTATTCGTTTAATATAAGCGAAGGATAAACCTTCAACGATGGTTTCACATATTGCAACCCGCAAGAAAAGTGACACAACTAAAAAAAAAAAGGTAATTTCCAGCTTATGTCATTGAAAAATATATGAAATATCCTAATGGGCACCCCCCCCCCCCCTCCATCTCGAAAATTATCTACTGCAGAGGTAGTTGTGTCAGTTTTATTCTAGTCAGTTCCTTATCTTTAGTTGATTTTTCTCAAATACTACATTTTTAAATTGCGTCTTGCAAATACGGCATTTTTAATTTGCGTTCCTATTCTTGCATTAAAGTAATATCAGAAGAAAATTATCTATTGAATGCACATACATTAAATTAAAAGGTTTTAGAAATCTAAAGAACAGATGCGCTGCATTTGCGACCAAAAATCGTGTTAGGCACGTAGTTAAACGTATCCAATATCAGTAAACACACGAAACATAAACGTTCAACAACAGTGAAGAAGCTTGAAAAGAATCGATAATACTCTGCTATTCATATAAAGCCATCAAATGATGCTCTAAAAAAAATTACAGCTTATATAATTAATAAATTAAAGCAGATACAGAAACGATATAACGATAACCTCAACTGCAATGCACATCTGAGTTCTGATTGAATTTTACCGAGTGTACGAGTCACTCGCTACGATAAATTGTACGCAGCGTATAGTTCAACCAAGGATCCAAATATGCATTTCAACTAGAGGATAGAAGTTTGAACATCGAAATGAAGATCTTTTTGATCTTCAAGATCGCTTCGGCACGTTACTGTGCAGGAAACTTCGAACAAACAGATGTTCATTTATAAGATGTCTTTTTGTACTAAATCGATGATCTCTACAATTTTGTAATTTATTTTCTTCCTCTACCTCGTGCTGCTTTGGAGATAGAAAAGTTAATGCAGCTATTTTCCACCAGGTGGTGCTGTAAGCGGTCGCATCTCGTAGCGCATGCCCATTTTACTGTGCTTACATACTACTTTTACGCGTGTAACTATAGCCGTTCAGCAGTTAAAATAAAGTTAAAACTGGCTTTTGTGAGCACCTTGTAATTAGTTTAGATCTTATTGAAATCATAATAGGACCTATTTCAGGCGAAGAATTTTACAATGAAAAATGTATTAAAATCGGAGCATCTTTTGGAAAGTTATAAACTAACAAACAACAAACACAACAGCAACAAAAAGTATGGTTTTAGTCAGTACTCCTTTGTGAAATCGGCTAAGAACAACAATGTGCTAATCGATGTCACTGCTTGCAGTGACCATACTTTGAACAATATTGCACACGTGGCATCCACTACGAAACAATGTGTACAACATTGTTCAAGTGTACACACTGCACAGTGTAAGAAATTGTGCACAAACAAAGGCACGTTTTAAGCCTTCTATTTTGAGTATTAATATCTAAAAACTGTCTTTTCGTACAAAATCGATGATGTTCTACAACATTGTAATTAACTTTTTCTTCTATCTTGAAGCGTTTTTTAAGTAGAAACGCAAACGAAACTGATTGTTAACGAATGCTAACAGTTTTCCAACAATTGGTGCTATGAGCAGGTCTATCTCCTAGCGCATGGTCAATTTACTATACCTACGCACCTATTTTATGAGGTCGTTTAGCAGTTTAAAAAATTACCATTGACTTTTTTGAGCACCCTGCATTTGTCTTAGATCGTAAAAATAATAAAATGGGACCTATTTCAGACCAAGATCTTTCCAACAAAACAAAAAGTATTAAAATTGTAGCATCCACTCCAGAAGTTACGAGCTATCAAAAAAAAAAAAAAAAAAAAAAAAAGGTTTGAATTGAGAACCTCCCCCTTTTTGAAGTCTGTTCAAAAACGCAATTCGGTTAAAAAATTAATTGCATTCTCCAATTAAGACAAAAATTTAACAAATCTATGCCAAATAGTGCGCCAAAAGATTATTTTAATTGGTCAATTTAAAAACGTGTATTCCGTTACCCAAAAGACAAAGAAGATTTAGCGAATAAAAGAATGCCAGAAATATAATTACTTTTATAATTATTTTATATTAATTGATTTTATTTTAAATCAGAATTAAATTACCCTGCTCGACATTGAAAATGCAACACCAAGAAGGAATGATAATAACGGAATGAAATTTGTTGGACACATACATTATAGTAGGAAGAACAATTGATTAAAATTTCAGGAAATTTGGAGTAATATGTACTGAGAAAAAAATACATAAAGCAGCGACCTCTGTGAGCAATAACAGCACATGTCTGCCTAGGCATTGAATCGAACAGCGATTGGATGACATGTACAGGTAGAGCACTTCATGAAATTTTAACACGATGCCACAATTCATCGATTGAAGTTACTGGTGAGTGGTGAGGGGGGGGGGCAGTCGATTTTCAACTATTAAACAGTCATTTTCATTGGTGCCAGATCAGGAGAACGCGCTGGCCAGAGCAACAGTCGAACACATTTGGCATCAATGAAGGTCCAGACAATATGGACAACTTGTGGTCGTGCATTGCCCTGCTTAAATGTTGCGCTTCGGAGGCCTTGAACATGGCAGAGCTATGGACCTTACCTCGTCAGAAATGTAGTGGCTGGTATTCAGAGTGGCGGGAATGAAAACAAAAGGTGACCGGGACGTGTATCCAATGGTACAACATACCATCACTCCAGGTGGTGACTCAGTATGCGGCTACCAAAATTCTGATTACCCTTAAAACTGCGTCATTGACATGGGCGCCATTAATGAGTGATCAACGAGGAACCTGGACGCAGGAATGGCGTGAAGTCACTTTTCAGACAAATCACAATCCTGTTTACAGCATCAAGATTGCCTTATCCGTATTGAACTGCATTATGAATAATGCACATTGCCAGCTGGGATTCGACATCATCATACTGTCCATAATTCGCAACGATGTTATGGGTTCCCATTGGATACACGTCTCGATTACTTCATGTTCGTATTCCTGGCACTCTGAACAGCGGCTATTAAATTTCTGATGAGTTAAGGCCCGCCCCTCTGCCCTGTATTCGAGGCCTCCGTAGCTCAAAATTTAAGCAAGATAATGCACGACCGCAACTTGTTTGTATTTTACGGACCTTCTTTGACACAGAATGTGTTCGACTGTTGCTCTGGCCAGCGCGTTCTCCTGATCTCGCACCAATGAACATGACTGTTTAATCATTGAAAAGCGACTGGCCCCCCACCACTCCCCAGTAACTTCGATCGATGAATTGTGGCATCGTGTTGAAGCTTCATGAAGTGCTCTACCCGTACATGTCATCCAATCGCTGTTCGATTCAATGCCTAGTCGGATATGTGCTGTTATTGCTCACAGAGGTCGCTGCTTTAAGTACTGTTTTCTCAGTATATATTACACCAAATTTCCTGAAATTTTAATCAATTGTTCTTTCTACTATAATGTATGCATACAACAAATTTCATTCCGTTATTATCATTCCTTCTTGGTGTTGCATTTTCAATGTCGAGCAGTGTAAGGTCATTGTGCCTAAATGCGACGTGATTTTTGGTAAGTTTATCGCATTTAGGAAACTTATGACATTTTAGTAAACAAATAATTATGAAAAGAAAGAAAAAATGGTTGAATATTATACTCATAGTTCTAAACTTGTGTTTTGAGTCATTTTTTTTCAAGAAATTAAAAAAATATCAGTAATTTATGAAAATATATACCAGCGTCGCATTTAGGAAATTTTTGTCGCATTTAAGGTACTCTATCCTAAATGCGATGTTCAAACTCCCTAAATGCGATAATGCATTTAATGCATGGGAGTTACTTTAATGTTATTAACACTTTCCAAAGAAGGTTGAAAACTGTTATTAACACATTCCAACAAGGTTGAAAAGTGTTTATGACTTCGGTTTGTCTGTCTGTCTGTCCGTCTGTCCGTCTGTCTGTTTGTCCGTCCGTCTGTCCGTCCGTCTGTCTGTCCGCGCTCTAACTTCCGTAAATATTTACGGAATTTCTTGAAACTGATATATGTTATTCAAGATTACTATTGGACGTTCCCTATTGAAAATGGAGTTCATACCTCTACTAGTTTGTGTACAGGGACACCCGAAAGTATTTCAAAGCATTGTGTTCTATGAGAGGTATATTTATAAACCATATTTTCTTACCTTTACTGTAGACATATCTTAATGAAATTGAAATATGTTATTCAAATTCCCTATTTGATGTTTCCTGTATAAAATGGAGGAAATACCACCATCGGTTTATGTACAGGGACACTCAAAAGTATTCCAAAGCATCGCGTTCTATGAGAGATATTTCTATAAATCAAATTTTAATAACTTTACATTCCACGAAGTTTTTGGAAATTTAAATATGGTATTTATATGCACAAAAGAATGCTTTGCACAGAATATAGCATGATTAGTATTAGATTTACAGGGTGGCACAAAAATATCCAGTTACATTAACAGCTATTAAAGAAAATGGCTAGAATTGTACTTTCGTTTACGTTAAGCGTTTTTAACACATTCTAACATTTTTTAAGGGTGAATATGATACCTCTACTGGTTTGTGTACAGGGACACCCGAAAGTATTTTAAAGCATTCTGTTCTATGAGAGGTATTTCTATAAACCATATTTTCATACCTTTATTGTAGACATATTTCAATGAAATTGAAATATGTTATTCAAGATCACTATCGGGCGTTCCCTATTGAAAATGGAGTTTATACCTCTACTGGTTTGTGCACAGGACACCCAAAAGCATTCGAAAGCATTTTGTTCTATGAGAGGTATTTCTATAAACCATATTTTCATACCTTTACTGTAGACATATCTTAATGAAATTGAAATATGTTATTCAAATTCCCTATTTGATGTTTCCTGTATAAAATGGAGGAAATACCACCACCGATTTATATAGAGGGACACTCAAAAGTATTCCAAAGCATTGCGTTCTATTAGAGATATTTCTATAAATCAAATTTTAATAACTTTACTTTCCACGAAGTTTTTGGAGATTTAAATATGGTATTTGTATGCACAAAAGAATGCTTTGCACAGAATATAGCATGATTAGCATTAGATTTACAGGGTGGCACAAAAATATCCAGTTACATTAAGAGCTATTTTAAAAAAATGGCTAGAATTGTACTTTCGTTTACGTTAAGCGTTTTTAATACATTCTAACATTTTTTAAGGGTGAATATGATTTCAGTTTTGTGTATCTGCCTGTCCGCCTGTTTGTCTGCCTGTCTGTCTGTCCGAGCTCTAAATCTCATAAATATTTATGGAATTTCTTCAAAGTGATATATGTTATTCAAGTTCACTATCGGATGTTCCCTATTTAAAATGGAGTTTATACCTATAATGGTTTGTGTACACGGACACCCGGAAGCATTTCAAAGCATTGTGTTCTATAAGAGGTATTTCTATTGGTGTTACTGTAGACATATCTCAATTAAATTGAAATATGTTATTCAAGTTCACTACTGGATGTTTCCTGTATAAAATGGCGGAAATACCACCACCGATTTATGTACAGGGACAGTTAAAAGTATTCCAAAGCATTGCATTCTATGAGAGATATTTCTATAAATCAAATTTTAATAACTTTACTTTCCACGAAGTTTTTGGAAATTTAAATATGGTATTTATATGCACAAAAGAATGCTTTGCACAGAATATAGCATGATTAGTATTAGATTTACAGGGTGGCACAAAAATATCCAGTTACATTAACAGCTATTAAAGAAAATGGCTAGAATTGTACTTTCGTTTACGTTAAGCGTTTTTAACACATTCTAACATTTTTTAAGGGTGAATATGATACCTCTACTGGTTTGTGTACAGGGACACCCGACAGTATTTTAAAGCATTCTGTTCTATGAGAGGTATTTCTATAAACCATATTTTCATACCTTTATTGTAGACATATTTCAATGAAATTGAAATATGTTATTCAAGATCACTATCGGGCGTTCCCTATTGAAAATGGAGTTTATACCTCTACTGGTTTGTGCACAGGACACCCAAAAGCATTCGAAAGCATTTTGTTCTATGAGAGGTATTTCTATAAACCATATTTTCATACCTTTACTGTAGACATATCTTAATGAAATTGAAATATGTTATTCAAATTCCCTATTTGATGTTTCCTGTATAAAATGGAGGAAATACCACCACCGATTTATATAGAGGGACACTCAAAAGTATTCCAAAGCATTGCGTTCTATTAGAGATATTTCTATAAATCAAATTTTAATAACTTTACTTTCCACGAAGTTTTTGGAGATTTAAATATGGTATTTGTATGCACAAAAGAATGCTTTGCACAGAATATAGCATGATTAGCATTAGATTTACAGGGTGGCACAAAAATATCCAGTTACATTAAGAGCTATTTTAAAAAAATGGCTAGAATTGTACTTTCGTTTACGTTAAGCGTTTTTAATACATTCTAACATTTTTTAAGGGTGAATATGATTTCAGTTTTGTGTATCTGCCTGTCCGCCTGTTTGTCTGCCTGTCTGTCTGTCCGAGCTCTAAATCTCATAAATATTTATGGAATTTCTTCAAAGTGATATATGTTATTCAAGTTCACTATCGGATGTTCCCTATTTAAAATGGAGTTTATACCTATAATGGTTTGTGTACACGGACACCCGGAAGCATTTCAAAGCATTGTGTTCTATAAGAGGTATTTCTATTGGTGTTACTGTAGACATATCTCAATTAAATTGAAAGATGTTATTCAAGTTCACTACTGGATGTTTCCTGTATAAAATGGCGGAAATACCACCACCGATTTATGTACAGGGACAGTTAAAAGTATTCCAAAGCATTGCATTCTATGAGAGATATTTCTATAAATCAAATTTTAATAACTTTACTTTCCACGAAGTTTTAGGAAATTGAAATATGTTATTTATATGCAGAAAAAAATGCTTTGCATAGAATACAGCATGATTAGCATTAGGTTTACAGGGTGACATAAAAATATCCATTTATATTAAGAGCTACTGATAAAACAATTCTAGAATTGCACTTTCGTTTACATTAAGTGTTTTTAACACTTTCTAACATTTTTAAGTGTGAATATGATTTCAGTTTGTGTATCTGCAAATCTATCTGTCCGTCTGTCTGCCCGCGCTCTAACTCCTGTAAATATTTATGGAATTTCTCGAAACTGATATATTTTATTGATGTTCACTATTGGATGTTCCATACTGAAAATGGAGTGAATATCTCTTCTGGTTTGTGTACAGGGACACCCAAAACATTCGAAAGCATTGTGTTTTATGAGTGTTATTTTTATAAACATTATCCCTATAGAATGTTCCCCATTCAAAACGACATTAATAGGTCCTGTACAACTAGTTTGTTTACAGGGACAACAACAACAAAAAAATGCCAATGCATTACGGTTTAGGACAGAATTTTTTGAAAGTTAAGTCTTTCTACTGCAAAAATCATAAAAATACTGAAATGTATTGTTAATATTCTAAAATAATGTTTTGTATAGAATATGGTATGATTAACTTTCTGATTTAAAGGGGTACACTAAAATATTCAGAGAGATCAAAAGCTGTAATTATAATTTAATGGCTGCATTTTATTTTGCGTTAAGCCTTTTTAACTCTTTCCAAAATGCCTGAGAGTAATTTTAAAATCAATTAGTCTATCTGTATATTTTTCAGTACTTCTGTCTGTTGTGTGATAACGTTGTAATGTTTGCGTTGACGCAAACTCCATCTTAACTTAATTAGATCACTAAATGGATAAGTAAGAGAACACAAGACTTGAATTAACAATAACTAAAGTTTATTTGAGCATATTAATGGGGAGGGTGGCCTGGCAATTAAACTAGCTCAGTCAGTGTATTACTCAATCAAAATTTATATATCAACAATTAAATTAGATTATCTTAAATATCTCACCCCAGCAAGCAATTGAAGGTGTAGCGACGGTTGCACTCGTAACTCCACTGCTGCGACTAAACTTTCGACCAGAGGATTCCCTACAGATCGAAATTCACTTTCACGAGCGCTAGCAAATACTCGTACTAACACTCATCATGACTTATTCCTCACTCCTCTAAATTTCTACTACTCAATATTCGCCAAAATAAGACTTTCAACAATCCACTATAATACTCCAATATCCACACTATAATATGCTCCAACATCCACTATAATATCCTCGAACATCCACTATAATATCCTCCAACATCCACTCCCATCTACTAAAACCATCGCCATTTTATACTTCTTCCTACATCCTCCTCTCTCTTCATTTCAATCCGTCCTTTTAAAATCACTTCTAATTTATCTAACATTCAAAATCTAAGTCTTTCATTGCAGCACCCTGCCGACACAAAGCTAACTCGACCTCAATTTTCGCCGAGTCACTGGCGACGAAGCGATTTTAACCGTCCCAACTTTCTACTTTGCTGGATCCAGCTTAATTAAAACAACTGTGGTGACGTTCTGACGTCTCAACCTCACAACGTAGGCAAAGAATATTAAAAGTTATTCGATACAACAATTACGTACAGTTGGAAGGTGTTACTAATCAATGAGTACTGCATGATTTTTCTGTCTTGTTTAAGTCTTAACGTGTTTTCAATTTCTGTATCTATGTGCCCGAATCTCCATTTGTCTATCTGTCCGTGTACCGCACTTAGCGTCCGGAAAATTTTTCTGAATTAAAAAAAATATATATATGTTGTTCATATCCACTATTGAATGTTCCCAAATAAAAAGGGCATTAATAGGTACTGTACAACATGTTTATGTACAAGAACGCGCAAAAAATGCCAATGCGTTGCATTTTAGGACATACATTTTTATAATTTACATTTAAAGAACTTTCATACTGTACTTTCAACTGTAAAATCATAAAGAAATTGGCATTTATTGTTAATTTCCTAAAATAATGTTTTGTATAAAATATGTTTTTGTTAACCTTCAAATTTACAGGGCTACACTGAAATTTTCAGATAGATTAAGGGCTGGAATTACAATCGAAGGGCGACGGTTTCTTTTGTGTTAAGCATTTTTAACACTTTCAAACAGTGTTTAAGAATGATTAGGAATTCAATTAATCTGTCTGTATGCCTTTCAGAACTACTGTTTGTTTGTTGTGTGATAACGTAGGTACAGAACTTTCAAAGTTAGATACAACAATTACGTGCAGTTGGAAAGTGTTAATAATCATTGCGTAATGCATGGTTTTTCGTTCTTTTTTTATAGTTTATAAAATACTTAATACCGCATAACTATTTCAAGATAAAATGTTGTGTAACTCTATGTGCAACTCTGCCTTTAACAGTGTGCGTAACTCTTCCTTTATATTAACAGTGTGTGGAACTTTGTGTCTAAATCTGCTGTTTGTTAACAGTGTGTAACTCTTCTTTTTTTTTTTAACAGTGTGTGTGTAATTCTGTGTGTATTGCTGAACTTTTCTAACAGTGTACGTAACGCTATGTGAAACTGTCACTGTGTGTGCAACCCTGTATGCAATTAACAGTGTGTGTGTAGCTCTTCCTTCTTATTAACAGTGGGTGTAACTCCATGTGTAATTTTGTTTTTTATTAACAGTTTTTTTTTTAACATTGTGTGTGTGACACAGTGTATATCGTTGATTTTTAGCAAAAAACGTGTGTGATTTTACTTTTGTGTAACTAACAGTGTGCGTAACCCTGTACGTAATTAAATGTGTGTGTGCAACTCTGCCTTCTTATTAACTCTGTGTGTGTAACTCTTTATTAACAGCGCCTTTTTATTAACAGTGCATGTAACTCTATGTATAATCCTGCCTTTTTATTAGCAGTGTGTGTAATTCAATGTTCATTTTTTTTTTTTTTTTTTTTTTTTTTTTTTGAACAATGTGTGTAACTTTGCGTGTATCACTGATTTTTTGCTGTGTATAATTCCGCCTTTTTATTAACAGTGTGTGTAACTCCGGATGTAAATCTCTTTTTTTTGACAATGTGTGTAACGCTGTGTGTAACGCTGTGTGTACCGCTAATTTTTTGCTAACAGTGTGTGTGTAACTCTGCATTTTTATTAACAGTTTGTGTGTAATTGTGTGTGTAACTCTGCATTTTTATTAACAGTTTGTGTGTAATTGTGTGTGTAACTTTGCCTTTTTATAACAGAGTGTGTAACTCCGTGTTTAACTCTTCTTTTCTGAGTAGTGTATGTGTAACTTTGATTCCATGAATATTTACGGGAGATAAAGCACGGACAGACAGACAAACCTAAGTCATTAACACTTTTCAACTTTATTGGAAAGTGTTAAAAACATTTAGAAAGTGATAAAAACGCTTATTGTAAACGAAAATGCAATTCAAGCAATTTTCCAACAATACCTCTTAATGTATCTGAATATTTTTGTGTGGCCCTGTAAATATAATGCTAATAATATTGTATTTTATGGAAGGCATTCTTTTATGCATATGAATAATATATATATATATATATATTTACGACTTGTGCAAAGTAAAATCATTAAAATTTGGTGCTTAGAAATACCTTCCATAGAACGCAATGCTTTTAAATACTTTCGGATGTCCCTGTATACAAACCAGTGATGGTATTTACTTCAATTTACATGGGGAATATCCGGCAGTGGACTTCAATGATATATTTCAATTTCATTAAAATTTGTTTAAAGTAAACGTATCAAAATACGGTTTATAGAAATATCTATCATGGAACACAGTGCTTTGGAAAATTTTGAGTGTCCCTGTAGACAAATCAGAAGAGGAATTCCCTCCATTTTCAATAGGGAACATCCGATAGTGAACTTGAATACGATATATCAGCTTCAAGAAATTCCATGAAAATTTACAGGAGTTCGACTGCGGACAGACAGACAAACCGAAGTCATTGACACTTTTCAACCTTGCTGGAAAGTGTTAAAAAAGAACGAAAAATCATGCAGTACGCACTGGTTATTAATACTCCCCAATTGTAAGTGCTTGTTGTATCGTATAACTTTCAATATTCTTTGCCTGCATTATCAAACAAAGGAGAGAAGCACAGAAAAATATACAGATTGACTAATTCAATTTAAAACCGCTCTCAGACATCGTTGAAGAACGTTAAAAAGGCTTAATGCAAAAGAAAATCCAGCCGTCAAGTTACAATTGATCCCTTAATGTATTTGAATATTTTAGTGTAGTCCTGTAAATCTGAAAGTTGATCATATCATATTCTATACAAAACATTATTTTAGAATATTAAAATACATTTCAATTTATTTATAATTTTTACAGTAGAAAGTTATTTAGATGTGATTTATAAAAATGTCTGTCCTAAAACGCAAAGCATTGGAAGTTCCCTGTACACAAACACGTTGTGTAGGACATATTAATGGCATTTTAAATAGGAAACATTCCATAGTGAACTTTAATAACATATATCAATTTTTCAAAATTCTGAAAATATTTAAGAACACTTGGGACGAGAGCCAGATAGAAAGACAGACAATCGGACAGAAAGATAACCAAATTAAAATCATATTCGTGCTTAAAAATTGTTAGAAAGTGTTAAAAATGCTTATTGTAAAAGAAAATGCAATTACAGCAAATTTTTATTAATAGCTCATAATGTAACTTAATATTTTATGTGGCCCTGTAAGATAAATACTAATTATACTGTATTTATAAAAACTATTCCTTTATGCATATGAATAACATTTTTCAATTTCATTAAGATTTGTGCAAAGTAAAGTTATTAAAATTTGGTTTGCAGAAATACCTCTCATACAACGCAATACTTGTAAGTCTCCCTGTACACAAAACAGTGGTAATATTTTCTCAATTTCACATAGGAAACATCCGATAGCGAACTTGAATAACATATTTCAATTTCATTAAGATTTGTGTAAAGTAACGGTATTAAAATATGGTTTATAGAAATGCCTCTCATAGAAAAAAAAAATAGTTTGCAGTACTTTCCGATGCCCCTGTACACAAACCAGTAGAGGTATTCACTCCATTTTTAATAGGGGACATCCGATAGTGAACTTGAAAAACATATATTAGTTTCAAGATATTCCATAAATATTTACTGGAGTTAGAGCGCCGAAAGACAGAGAGATGGGCAGAAAAACAGATACACAGATACACAAATTGAAATTATATTCACACTTAAAAATTGTTAGAAAATGTTAAAAACGCTTAATGTAAACGAAAGTGCAATTCCAGCAAACTTTTCTTAATAGCTCTTTATGTAGCTGAATATTTTTTTGTTGCTCTGTAAAACTAATACTAAACGTACTATATTCTATAGAAAGCAGTCTTTTGTGCATATGAATAACTCATTTCAGTTTCATTAAGCTTTGTGGAAAGCAAAGTTATCAAAATTTGGTTTATAGAAATACTTCTTATATAACACAATGCTTTGGTATGCTTTCAAGTGTCTCTGTGCTCAAACCAGTGGTGGTATTTACTCCATTTAATATATAAAACATCCGATAGCGAACTTGAATGACTTTTCTCAATTTCATTAAGGTTTGTGTACAGTAAAGGCAGGGCGCGAAATTTCCGCTCGCCAGCTCGCCATTGGCGAGTGGAAATTTTACTGTGGCGAGTAAAATTTCGATCTAAATGTAGATAGAATTCTTAGAGTATATGGTGCTAGCAAAAAAAAAAAATATCGATCGTATAATCGTGCTAATCTTATTTAAGGTGACAAGACATCCTCTTTTTAAGAGGACAGCCTTCTTTTTCAAAGCTATGTTCTCTCAAACGAAAAAAACATTACAGGACAGAAAGTCCTCTTTTTTTATGTTTTTTGTACTCTGTCCTTTTTTATAAATGAAAAGGATTTAGTCCTTAATTTACAAAAATTCGCAAAACTAAGAAGCTCAACAGGTTGTTGGCTGTATCTGTATCGAACCGTGAACACTAACTTTTTTCTGCGTTAGGTTCACAAAAGAACAACTTTCTAATAAACTTGCCAAAGCGTATTATGGTTTATGTCTATTCAGATTCTTCGTATCACAAAGAAATAAAAGTATTCCCTATATGTTTTACTTTTCTTTGATCCAGAACACATAATCACTATTGAAATTGTCATGAAATCATAAGAAGGTGGCTGGTGCTCCGGTTGATACGCGGTGAGTTAACGTGTGTTCTCACTTTTGCATGAATAATATTCCTCATAAAAATTGGCTCACCAGTGACCGAGAGGTTCTGTCCTCGAAGCTGGTATACTTGAGGCTTGGGTTCGATACCCGGCTGCGTTCGTTGACTTGGCTGTTAAGAGCTTTCCATGGATTTCTCCGAAACTAGCGACAATATGGACTAGGGCCTCTTAGAAAGATCCCACGGAGGACTCTCCTACTCAGGCCTAGAGCCCTAGTGCAGACAACTGGCCTTAATGATAACACTACCACCACCTCATAAAAATATGCAAAAGTTAGTTGAATTCATTTTATGTCCTTCTGGCAAAAACGCTCCCACAAAACTGCTGCTTCCTTCAATGAACAAAGTGTAAACATGTGAAAAAAATCTCCTCTATATGATGCCTACTTTTAAAACTTATTTACTACTAAGACTAATTTAGGTTATACTTGTGAGAATTTTTATAAAATGTTGATAAAGAATGATTGTTCGTTAAAACAAATCGTTCCATCTGCCGAATATTAATTTTATTTTTTCATTTGCCAATTTTATTTTTTCTTTTAGGATTATGATTTTAATTAAAAAGAAAAAAGAAAAGAAAAAAGTAGACCAACTTGTTTTATGTAACTGCATAAAAGTACAAAAAAAAAAAAAAAAGTCTATAGCAAAAATTAATAATAATGAAAAAAATCTATATTGTCCAGTGACACATATAAAAATTAGGGATTTTTCCTCTCGTATCCGTATATTATTAATTTAAATTAAGGTGTACTGATCCAAATTCATCATTTAAGATAAAAATATTTCCACCACTTGTGTAAAGTAGCTTTCGACTCGGTTTTTATAATCATTTTATTCAATTTTGTGTCCTCTAAAATGACCTCTTTTTCAAAATTGAATGTCTTCTATTCTGTTATAAAATAGAAGACATTGCGTAATTTCTCCTCTTTTTCCAATAAAAAATTCTGGTCACCTTATACGTAAAAAATAGAGTAAGTTAATCACATTTTGTGGCGAGTAACTTTCTTTTTCAGCGAGTGTAATATACGTTGAAATTTCGGGCCCTGGTAAAGGTATTAAAATATGGTTTATAGAAATATCTCTCATAGAACACAATGCTTTGTAAAAGGTTTGGGTGCCTCTGTACACAAACCAGTAGAGATATTAACTCCTTTTTCAATAGGGAACATCCGATAGTGAACTTAAATAACATATATCAGTTTCAAGAAATTACATAATATTTACTGGAGCTAGAGCGCGGACACACGAACAGACAGATACTTAAATTTAAATTATATTCACAGATGAAAATTGTTAGACAATGTTAAAAACGCTTAATGTAAACGAAATTGAAATTATAGCAAATTTTTATGAACAGCTCTTAATGTAACTGAATATTTTTGTGTGGCCCTGTAAATCTAATGCTAATCATGCTATATTCTATGCAAAGCATTCTTTTGTGCATATGAATAACATATTTCAATTTCATTAAACTTTGTGGAAAGTAAAGTTATTAAAATTTGGTTTATAGAAATACCTCTCATAGAACGCAATGCTTTGGAGTACTTTCGAGTGTCCCTGTGTACAAACTAGTGGTGGTATTTATTCCATTTTATATATGAAACATCCGATAGTGAACTTGAATAACATGATTCAATTTCACTAAGATTTGTATAAAGTTAAGGTATTAAATATGGTTTACAGCAATACCTCTCAAAGAATACAGTGCTTTGGAATACTTTCGGGTGTCCCTACAGGAATTAGAGCGCGGACAGACAGACAGACAGACGGACAGAGGGACAGACAAGTCTAAGTCACTTTTAAACCTTGTTGGAAAGTGTTAAAAAGGAAAAAAATGCTTAAACGTCCCTTAATATATCAACTGTAAAATTCGCCGCATTTAAGGGATAAAATTTGTCGCATTTAGGAAAATGGTGTAAACAGACCCTTAAATGCGATAAAAATTTTAAACCCCTCTTTTTAAAAAAATGTAGTATTTTTTTTTTATTTTCTTCTGGTACTTATGAAGGGTATTCAAGCACATGACGTAACAGTGGTTATTTGATCTTGAACGATGAAAGGATAAAATGACAGTTACTATTTGAAAATATTTTATCGCAATTAGGAAAAGACGTCGGAAAGCCATAATGGACAATGTTTACTGCAAAAGAAAATTCGACTAGAAAAAACCTTTAAAATTTAATGAAAAGTTTCGCGAACCGTTCTTGAAATGTGTATGTTCCATTATGATTTATAAGTTTGTGATTTAAGCATTTAGATTTTCAGTAGAAGAACTTTGTCGCATTTATGGGTTATCGCATTTAGGCACAATGACCTTATTTAGAAATAATTCAAATATTTAAAAACATATATGTGAACTTGTTCATAGCATAAAAATCTAAGGAGGTTCACCCTACTTTCCAAACAATTGGTAGTAATTAGGCATTTAAACAAATTTGAATCAGTGAACAATCAAAAGCGAATTTATATCAGGGGACTTGAATAGCTCACTTTAAAGTCGAATACTTGTGAAATGAACGGTACTGTATCTGAATTTCTTTTGTGTGTCCCTGTAAACGAGTAAACAATTTAAGCTGGCAAATTCCAGTATCGAAAATTCTGCAGTTTTCTCATAAATAAAGCAAAGAGTTTGTCGGGAACAATTCCAGGTGGACCATTCTTATTTTTGATTGGTCTAGATTTAACTACTTTGGTGATGAAAGTTGGAATTTTTTTTTTAGTAAAAACTGATGATTTTTTTAAAAAGATACTGCATAGATGTTATACTTTTTAAAAGAGCTCTAAAAATAGTTCATTTTTTGTGTGGACACTATCCGCGTTTGTAATGATCGATAGATGGCGCTCTCTGAACACTGCAGTTGTTAGTAAATATAACAGCCACGTGTAATTATTATTCTTTCTCCGCCATTTCATCATGGAAAGTCGATTGCATAATATGAGGATATGCAGTGGTGTGATAATTTCACCTTAGCCCACCAGAGGGCGAGCATTTCATTACAATCGCGGATAGACACCAAGTTATTAAGGATATTACGTTGCGAAGTTTTCTTTTAATTAATTAAAACATGAAAATAAATATTAGTTATAATTTAATAGTTAAAAAAAAAAAAAAAAGAGTTCATTTTTTTTTTGGACATAAAAATAAATACATTTAATTAAACGTCAACATTTGAAAAATTGTAAAAAATTAAATTATGCATCTCACAAAATTGACGTCAGTGTTGCTTTAAAATTTTCTACATATTGATGAAGTGCAAATGTAGTTCTATACTCAAGCGAAGTGATGACGTCACTGACCGTTCGTGGATATTTCCTATGTTAACTACCCATTGGATTTTTTGTAAAAAACTATTAAAAACCGAGGAAAATTATTTCCCGATTTTAATCCCCATATTTGAATATAGATATCTTCTAAAATAGGAAATCTTTTTCTTGAATTCACGGACGTTCAGTGACGTCAAACTTCGCTTGCGTATAGTAAATTCTGCTACATTGATCTAGCTCTGAAAGTTTGTTATGACGTCACTTTCAGCTATTGGATGTGTTATTGAATTACGTACACTTGGCCAACACAAACTCATTGTTGCACATAATCGATATCAAATATTTTTAATCGATTATTTTTTAGAATTATACAGCTATTTCTAATTCTCATTCTCTTTCAATTTACTTTACATAATTGTTTTGTGAAAGATATTTTTAACTGATTAATATTACTTTTATATAAAGTGAAGATATTGAAAATGCCGTTGGGACGTCTTTTGTAAGTCTTTGTATTATTTTCTACATTTTATTTTAATATTAAATAAAATTCAAAATTAAAATATAGGCTTCAATGTTCCACGGCAATATTTCACTTGTCACATACCTTATTTATTATTATTATCAATTTTTGCATTTGTCAATTATTTTTTAAATGAATAAAAATCACATGAGCTATATTTGTTTTTAATTATTTGTCAAATTTTTAAAGAAAGGAGAAATTTTACATAAATTATTTTCTCTTGATTAAAATTCGTGAAGCCTAATTATCAGTAGAGAAGCCAGTTTTTGCCCGCATAAAAAATATTATCCTCTAAGAAGAAGATATTTAAATTTATTTATTATTTACACGCTTTTTTTTTTTTTAATGAAAATTCGATTTCCGAAATTGAAGCAACCATCTGTTTTTTAATCTAATTTCTTCCATACCATAACATACCTTAAATGAAATATTAGTTATTAAAATTTTATAAAATGTGATATAACTTTAGCATCAGAATTTAAAATTTGACCTCTGCAATTCTCTGGTTTGTAATACATTTTATTGTACAGGTCTGCGCTTTTTTTCCCTTGACAATTAACATGCATAAAGTAATTCCTGTGATTCAGAATTTTGAGATTCAGGCTTATTGAAGGGCTCAGGTTTGATATCTGTCGTCTTTAGCGATATTTGCATTTCGTGTTCAAAAATATATTACGAAAATATATTGTATGAAATACATATTGTATGAAATACATATTGTATGAAATATTGTTTCATATTATTAATTGCTCTTTTGATACGCGTTATTAAAATAACCATGATTCTAGAAAGCAGTTGAATATGTTCACTAGATAACTTGGCGACCTTTTTTCTTTTCGCCGAGGATAACCGATATTAAATCTGTTTCAAATTATTTGTTTTCAAATGTATTTCGCTGAGAATTTATTTTACAATATATTAATATGAGGTTCTTTCCTAGTCTCTCCTAAAAGTCTGCAAATCCCGATAGATAAATTTGAGATTTATCTGAGACAGACAAGCAGTACTTATATGGTACATTGGTACAGTTTTAGTGCAGGAGTCTCTTCACAGCTTTTTTAATTTTCCTTCCATTTTGGTGGTAAATTAAAATTGCCAATATAATTTTGTGTTAGTAAATACCTAGTCAAGAAACGTCCGAGGTATCTCGGGGCCAACAATCAAATTTCGCCAAGGTGCCGTTATACCATAGCTGATACATGTACAGTTTTAGCATAGGGCCCTCCTTAGCGACTTGTAAAATTTTATCACTATGTTAGTGATGATTTAAAATGGCTATCGCAGTAAATAAGGACTCTGGCGTAAGGACTCTATCCTAAGTGAGGAATCTGGCGAGATACATCCGAGCGACGTCGGTGCCAAATTTCAACTTTCGCCAAGAAAATCCTATACAACTGTACCCGTTATAGAAATATGAAAGTGATTAAATGAAATGTGCATTTTTGCATCATATTCATTTTCTTAAGAGCTATGTGCAAAGGAAATAAAAGAGGAAGGAGTTTAATGTTTAATTATTGGAATATCATTTCGTTTGATGACCACTACTTGGCGATTTTGCATCTTAATTTCTCGATAAATCACAATTTTTTTCTTAAAGTATTATGATAATCTATTTAACACCAAAAAATTATTAAAATTTTTCTAATGTTTAAATACCTATTTATTTGATACGATAAATATTAAATTTAAATAAATTTACAAATATCTTATTATTTACATATTTGTTAAAATTATTTTCCTACTCAACTACCGCAAACGGTCCACGGTGTGCATGAGTCGCTAAATACTCCAAATAGACAGGAGGTCCTAAAAAACAAACGCACATTTTTTTCTTTTTTCTTTTTTCTTTTTTTTTTTTTTTTTTTTTTTTTTACTGAAGATATAACATATTTTCCATATAATATTACAATTTGGTAAGAAGCAATATTATTTAGGGTAACGGGAATTTTTCTACACTGTAACTCTCCGTATACAATTTTCAGTTTGTTTGAGAACATCATCATTTAACTCACCATTTTGTGATGACTACATTTTGCATTTTTAAAACAACATGTATGCTTATTATTATTAGTTTGAAAATAATATAATATGACATGGATTTTATATTTGTCGTTCTTTGCGGCTTTTCTGTTTAGCGATCAAACACGTAATATGAAAATATGCATGACTGCTTATATTTTCGTAACATAATATTGTAAGAAATATTGTTTAATATTAACAATTGCATTCTTAAGATACATTATTAAAATAACTATAAATTTCTATAGGAATTACATGTGTTCGCTAGGTAATATGGGGATCTTATTTTCTTTTTCACCAAGGACAACAGATATCAAATGTTTTCCACGACAGATGTTAAATCTACGCCAGATATGCTTAGAAAACTCACTCGACTAATATTCAATTCGGGAAATTGGTTACTTCGTGATTATGCATTTCGATTCACAGCCAAATCATTTACGTCACCTAATCTCTTAGGGACTCCATTATTGATAACTTGAAATTTATTTACTTTTTAATATTGAACGTATTATATTCGACATTACAAAGTATATATTTTAATATCGTTTATAGTATCGCATATTTTAATATCGTAAAGTATATATTAAAAGGTATATATTTAATTGAACTCTATATAAAACATGTATAACGGTACTTTTATTTACCCATCATACTATAATTATGGGGAACTTAGGTAATCGGGAAAATTTTCGACCTCGGATTTTTTTACTTTTTTACACGTTTTCAGGTGTGAGGAATCCGAAAATGACAAAATTTGCATGGTGTCTGTCTGTAGGGTGTCTGTTAGTGTGTTAGTCTGTTAGTTTGTTAGTCTGTTTACATGATATCTCACGAACAAATGAGCGCAGACAGGTCAGACCAATTTTAAAATATTACTTTCGATACTGGCAAGAACCCTATTCATTTACAACATTCGAATTAAAAAACTTCGTAAGTTATTAGAAATTTACGATTTTCTTAACATGAGAGAATAGGACAAAATTTCACTTAAACGTGCATTAAATGGAAGCTTTGTAAAAATGTCAGACCAGTTTTAAAATATCAGTTTTGATGCCGAAATGAACATCAGTAACTATAAATATGCTACTTTGAAAATTTCATAAGTTATTAGAAATTTACGAATTTCTTATCATGGCAGTATAGGGCGAAATTTCACATTAACGTCAATTTTGAGAGATATTTTATCGTAAAGATATCAGACTACTTTTGAAATATTATTTAGGATACTGGCATGAATATCACTGACTATGAATTATCCAATATAAAAATTTCGTAAGTTATTTAGAATTTACGAATTTCTTGGCATGGCAGAATAGGTCAAAATTTCACACAAGCGTCAATCTTGAGAGATATTTTCATAGTAAAAGTGTCAGATCACTTTTGAAATATTATTTAGGATAGTGACATGAATACCATAGAGTATGAATTTCCTAATTTAAGAAATTCGTAAATTGTTTGGAATTTACGATCCTCTTAAAATGGCAGAAGAGTACAAAATTGAGCATAAACGGCCATTTTCAGGATCATAAATATATCAGACAACTTCAAAATAACATTTATGACACTTGTATGAACATGACTGATTACAAATATTCTAATAGGAAAATTTTGTAAGCTATTCGTTATTTAAAATTTTATCAACATAATAAAATTGAAAATTTTCCATATAAATATGCATTTTGAGGATTGTTGCATTGGAAATAGTAGCATGAAAACTAAACTACGAAATTTACCCTAATAAAATAAATTAATAGATTAGAATAAGATAAATATATCGAAGTGAGCGGTGAATAGCCTATTAGGCAGGGATTTCATTCTGTCACTGTGTCAAGCGTTTTTTCAAATTGATTTCTCTTAACATGATAACTATGTTAAGAGAATGTCCTGTTCTAGAAATTTATGAATATATATATATATGAGGGGGAACTGAGCAGAGTTCCAAGTGAAGTTTTGCCCTGTTTTCTCATGTTAAGAAAATCTTAAATTTCGAATAACTTCTGAAGTTTTTTAATTAGAATATTGCGAATAAATAGGGTTCTTGCCAATGTTACAGCTAATACTTTAAAACTTGTCCGACCTTTCTCCGATCATTTGTTCGTGAGATATCGTGTACATAGGCTAACATTCTAACACACTAACGGACTAACTAATGTACTAACAAACTAACAGACACCCTACAAACGGACACCATACCCATTTTGATATTTTTGTATTCCTCACACATGAAAACGTGTAAAAAAATGAAAAAACCGAGATCGAAAATTTTCAGGATTACGTAATTTCCACATTCCTAGAGTATAATGGGGAACTAACAACTAAACGGCAATGCAGAGTGACTTTCAGATTAATTTCAACCCAGAACCTGTCTGTATGCTCAATTTCTAAAGAAATGACCGTTCCATTATCAAATTCCACAGTGCATCGACGGGTGCAGGTAAATAAATGAGCTGTTCCCAGCGTCGTCTGCTCAATCACGTGATATTGAAAAACAAAGAAGCGAATTTTGAGAAGCAAATTGAGTGAAATATTGTTCTTAAGAATAATATTCAATATAAAATAAAATAAAAGTAATATTGTGAATTTGTAAACAGTAGAATAAATGTATTTGTATGTTTAATAATTTTTAAAAAACATTTTATCTGTTTATTTGTTTTCACAAATAAGAATCGATTTTTGTATGTTGTAGTGTAACTGTTGCATTCATTGATCTAGCGATAAATGGTGGAATGTTTATGGATTATAACTTGAAATTAATTTAAAATATTTTAAGGCGAATTTAATCGCGTAAAGATGTTACAACAAGTTAATTAGCTTAGCTACTGGCCGAAATGGTTTTACACCGTACGATGTTGCACGGTTAATGGTATAAGTTCTAAAAATAAGAGTACTTAACATGTTCTCCTTCAACATTAATAACATACAGTAAAATGATGATAGTAAATGTATACAGCAAACAAAAGAGGATGAATAATGATATAAAATGGATTAAAAAGGATGTTATATTAAAGAAAAGAAAAACTGATTAAATCGGATTGATCAAAAGTAAGTATAGGAAATGTGTTATTTCAGCAATCGCTATAGATATAGAAGACTTCGTCTGCTCTTTGTTTAACTATGTCATGTAACCTTTGATGTCACGTGGGAAGAGCCCATTGCTTACTTATCGCAAAATGCGTCGTCCACAAAAGTTGTCAAAACGGCATAAAGACTCTCGTGCTCAGTGGGCGCGAAATCAAATTAATTGGACAGGTGAATGGTTGAGTGTTCTGTTTAGTGATGAAAAAAAAAATTCAATTTAGATGGCCTCGAGTGTTGGGCACATTACTGGCACGATATTCGTAAGGAATCACAAACTTTTTTCCGCATACAACAAGGAGGGGGTTCACTCATGATGTTGGGAGCATTTTCCTTTAATGGAACTACCAATACTATTTCTTTAAAAGGTCGTCCGTGTTCCGAAGATTACCAGAAAATGCTAAGAAGTAACTAAGAAGTAACTTCCGTTTGGAAAGTCGCTATGTGGGGACGATACATCTGCAAGAACGATTGCTCCATTCACGTGTCAAACTCTACAAGGCAATGGTTTAGACAAAACCAAGTAACTGTTATGGATTTACTAGGCCAGCCCAAAGTCCTGACATGAAGTGAAGTCAGTTGGGGGAACATTAGCTAGAGACGTATGGGCTAATGGGCGTCAATTTGCAACGGTTCAAGATCTAAAGCTGCAAGTGGAAAGAAATTGGTTTTCACAAAAGTCATAATTTTTTCGCAATCTTGTTTTGAGTATGCCATATCCAGATTTTAAAGTGATTAGGAAAAATGACTCAAAAATGTGAATGTAGAAGGAAAAAAAAAATGAGTTGTCTATAAACTTTTGGGACAGTAAATTTTCCTTTTTAGCTTCTATCAGAAAGTCTGTGATTTACGAATCAATAACCTCATACAAAAATGTCAATGTTTTCATAACAATATGTACATTCCAATGGACGTACAAGGTTGTCATGTGGTGTCCACCTCAGGTTTTTTTAAAGGATTTTTTTTTTTTTTTTTTTAATCGCCATCTCCTTACATCCATATTTTTGTCAAATTCTTACTTATTGTAGCTTGATATGTGTCTTTTAGTTAATTCACCTTTCACATCTGTACTAAATGATTAGAAAATTTTTACGACAATCTCCAAAATATCCCCATATCAATTAGTAAAACTATACAGTTAGATACATTTCGTTATAGATTCTCATTTGAAGTTTTTATTTTCGTATTACTATATGGAATGAAATAAATATATGACTGTGTAAATCTGTACTGATAAGTATAAAGGATTTAAGTCTATATTCTTGATTTTTCAGGAAACGAAAAATAAAGTTAAACTAACTAAAAACTAATCAGAAGAATCGATTAGGAAAAAGGGATTATGTTGATTTATACCCTTTATACCGTTCAGTGATTGTCAACCTTCCTTTAATAAAGGGAAAAAATTCATTTAAATATTTTATACAAAGATTAATGCTAAATTTCTGATTTGAATCTTTTTTTACCAATGGATTTTCTCAAACACTAAATGACATGGATTTAAATCCTTTATACCAATAGATAGAGAATTTTTTTCTGGGTCTGACTATGTACTTAACTCAAAATCGACATTTTTGGACTTAAATCCTTTATACTTATCAGTACAAAAATATACGATCATTTTTTTTTTTTTAATTTATTATGTTCTATCAGTAGTTTTATTCTATATATGCATATTTGAACTTCTATAATTACAAGTGTTGCTCATGTGACTACACGGAATGAAATAAATGTATGACTTAAATACACGTCCATTTTTTATATCGCTTATGATCTATAAATATATTTTTCTTTATATTGAATTTTAACTTCTTAAAATTACAAGTGTAACTTAATTTTTTTCCCTTCTTATACAGGTCCGTGTTCCGCAGGAGGCGAGCTGCAGGTAAAAAGATACCACACACCGAAGCTTGGGACGCGGTTCGGGAGGGCTCTGGGAGTGTTGGTTGGGGCTGGGGATGTTTCGGTTTCGGCTGTTGCAGGCGTAGGAAAAGGTTGGGTTCGCGCAAGGGGCTTGTTGAGCGGGGGGATGGAAGCGTGGGTCTTTTTGTTGAGGAGGGAGAGGGGGGTTGTGTTACGCGCGAGACGGGAATGATGTGGTGGGTGGGTCCAGGTCAGGTGGGAAGTCTTGGTCCTTCAGGGCAGGAGGGAGAGGGGGGATCTGGGTCGCGACAGTTGGACGTGAGGGAACAGATTCGGGACCACTTCCGAATGGTCCGTAGTGTATTGGCCGGGGAATGGGTTCCATCAGGGGAACGCGTTTTGCACTGGGACGGTCCCAGTGTACGCCCTAGGACACCAGGGAATGGGAGGTGTCAGGTGGGGTCCCCCGTAAGTCATGAGTCGGGTTCCCAGGTGGGCAGTGAGGTCGGTTTGCCGTTTCAGATCGCCATTTTGCAAAAATGCAAGGGCGATCTCGCAGTTTGTGGGGATTTCGCGATGGTTAGGGCTGGAGGCGAGCAGTATTTTGGGACTTTAGAGTCCATGCAGCTCGCTTTCGGGGAGGCGCTTGTTTAGAGGGCGCTGTAGCGGGGAAAATTGGAAAACATGTTTAGAAATAGCGGAAAGGAACGATTGTGGGTGGAATAGCGCAGTTTCAGAAGATTCGTTTACAACAGATTGTAAAATTAGTTTCTCTAAAAGTACAAGTTAGATATCAAAAGTAATGCTGAAAAAAAAAAAAAAAAAAAGAAAAATCTAAGTAAAAGTTTTTGATATTTATGACATAAAATTAAATTTATTGTTTAAAAATTCTAAATTTTGTTGAGGAGATTCGAAAGGTTATCGCGAGAAAGGAATTTAATGATAAGAAGTTACAAAAAAAAAAAAAAAAAAATCAAGTACAAAAAAGCGTGAATTTTAAGCAGAAGGGCAATTTCAGTGAATAGGCGGCCGAAATAAAAAATGTTTGGGAGGTTGGAAGTTAGGCAGCTGACAGTGTGTGGCATCTTGATTACTTTCTTCGTATGTAAATATGCAATTTTAAGAGTAGTTTTTTAATTATAGTTTTAAGTATAGTTTTAAGTGTAGTAATTAAGTAAAATATCTTAATGCGACGAAACTTTGAAGTCTAAATTGACACATCTGTTTTAAAAACTTAAACTTTACGTGCAAATTTTAAGCTAAGTTGATTTATGTACAAACTCTAAAATTTCATTTCATTTCAAAGTTATTTTCCTCTTTAATTAATTAATTAATTAATTAATTAATTTAGGGGAAGAAGTGTTAGAAAATGTTTGTATTTCGGCTTTAGATTATAAAAATTTAAACTTAGAAACTTAAATTTCATTATTTTATATTAAAGCTACTTGTATCAGCACCCAACTTAATTTTAGTGAGAGGATCAATCGCAGATTTTGGCTTTGTAGTTTTTTGGCTCAGTTTAGGTTATCGAAATTTCGTCGCATTTGAATGAAAATAAAATTATATTTACCGGCCTTTATGTATATAGTTCAAAATTTTTATAAATAGGTATTTAATATTTTTTAAGAAATGTTTTTAAAGAATTTCGGACATGGATTCAAAATTCTTATAGATATGTATTTATTATTTATTTTAAATGTACATATACCATTTCGGCCAATGTATCAAAATTATTATAAATATATATTTATTATTATAAAAAAATGTAATGCAAATATTTTCGGCCCATTATATCTAAATTCTCTTACAATAACAATAGAAATAGAAATAGCCTTTTCAATAGTTGAAATAGTTTAAAAGTTTAGTTTCAATAGATTTTAAAAATATTTTAAAATAGATTTTTCTGAAATAGTCATTTTTAAATGTTTAGATATTTTCAGGTCACCCTGGATGAGATTGCTGGCTCGGAAAAATGTGTGGCATTTTTGACGCTATTCTTCTTTCTGTCTTTTCTTCTGTGTAGTTGTATTCTGGTTTTCGATTCCAAAAAAAAAAGTAGCTTTTCCCAATCGCAATTGTCGAGTTTTTTTATTCTTTTTCGATCTTTCTCTGTTACTTGTATTTTCCGTCATCGTTCCTTTCTATAGCAAGTCAGGTCGTTATCTCTTCTTCAGAGAGATCTGCATTAGAAACTTCCTTTTTCCTATACTGGTCTAATTCCTATTGTTTGGTCGTTGAGGTTTCTCTTCTTTCTGTTACCCGCTCTTTCTCTCTCTGATACACACACCCACACACACAAACATAGAAACACACTTACACTCACAAACATGCACATGGGGAGAGAAAAGAGTTGAAGGCATTTTTTCGTATCTCTTTAAAAGGAAGTTTATGGAATTTTTGCTCTTTGTTCTCTTTTGTTTGGAAGCGGAATAGTTCACCGATGGTGCGCGTCTATTTTATCTCTCGGAGCGATGACGGATCGCATTTCAGAGAGAAATCCTTTGTATCCTCTTCCGAAGTGAGCAGGATTATTTCTCTCTGTTGCTGGAGAGGAAACGGGCCAGTTGTTGAAGGGGATGGAGGAGACTGGCAATTCAATAATATAAATTTACTAATACGTTGTAACCATCACAATTTTTTTTTTTAAAGATTTTCATATGCATTTTTTCGCTGTGTAAATTATTTATTAAAATTACTATCAAAATTACTTCTAATGTTGAATACATATATATTTTGCATCTCAGTTAAGTATAACACTAAATTTCGAAAAAGATCAATTTAGTCCCTTATAGAAGATATTTTTTATAAAATAACTTTTTTTTTTTTTTTTTTTTTTTTTTTTTTACATTATCACAGATGCATGGCTCAACGATTGCTAAGCACTTTTGGGAGAATAATCATACTTTAAATTTTAATTCAGCTAAAATAATCTCGACTAAATACTCACATGAACTTGATTCTCTAGAAGCTTTCCATATGTGTAAAAATCATGAAAATATCCCATATTCTTATTTTCCTGTACCCACTCTCTCGGTTTGTTGCAAATATTACATAACATCAGCATATTCTTAATTTTTTACACAGCTTTCTACATCCCAAATTCCTATTTGCTTACAGCTCCAGTTTCTTAAATTTTTAATGGTTACTACACTAACTCTAAAATCCGCTTCTCTACCTATATGTATGAGCAATAAGCCATTTCATCATTCTGCACTGATGACAGTACGTTTTACGCTACCATAACTGCAGTCTGTGCTTATTATTTTTACACTGCCGTCTTTAACGTTATGTAAATATTTATATTTCTAATGTTTCTACACGTACAAAAATTTTATACTGTCTGACTTATAGTCTTATACAAATTTGTACATATATATATTATTTTCCATCGATCCATTAAACATAATTCTCTTTGTTATATTTATATAAAATTTTGTCCTTTGTTGCCATATTAAAAATTAAACTGTAAGAAACGACAGAGCCACCTGTTTAGCTTTATGCTTCAAAATTAATCACCACAATTTAAATCAATTGTTAAACCAAATTTAAGTTTATGATGAATTCCGTCCATTGCTTTGTCAGATACAGACAGCATCCAGAAAATTTTGTTAAACCGCACAGATTGCGGCAAACAGAGGAGAATTTTCCCAAAAGAGTAAAATCCTTTTAAGGAAACCTCAAAACGTCTAAATCCATCGAAAACCGGAGGTTGAAAATCTCCAGGAATTCAATATGGTCTTCTTACGTATATAGAAGTAAGTAATATTTTTTCTATAAAGTAAGTATTATTTTTTTCCCATTTAGCTGAAAATGTCCAAAACAATACAAGGGGTTATCGCATAATGTTATTACAAAAGATAATCGAAGCAAGAATTTATTTTTCTATTTACTTTCCATACAGTATGGTGTTTAGCGTCCCTGATTCCAACACCGTAGAGCCCGATTTCGAATCCCTGACAAGTTAAGCGCGTATCAGACTCAGCAACTTTAGAAACAATCAATTTTTGAGCCGACTTTAGTGCCAATTTTTCCTCGACGAAAACACCGTAGAGGTTACAACAGACGCAGACGGGTGAAAAGTTGGATGAAAGAAGACTAACTTTTGACACTTGTCACTTTTATTGCCGCGAATAAAATACGCAATGATTAGTGTTAAAATTCCCTTTTATTTGTGTAACATATCGCATTATTATTTCTATTTTGATCTTTGTTACAACTTATTGTCATAACGCCATACGAAAATGAAAACGATTAGTTCAAAATTCTGATCATTTAACGGTAAAATAAATGTGCTTAACAATAATATTTCTTGTTGAAATCACTACTTTAGCGATTTCCATGTTCCGCCATCTTGGAAATAGGACGTATCAAAATAGCGCATCCTGATTGGATGAGTCTGTGGAAAAACTGTGTGTAGAGACAATTTTATCATGACAGCTCTGAAAAAGTTGGGCAAGTTCGGTGTGCGCTATCACACTGGAAGTAGAGCCAATTGTTTCCGAAAAATCGGCGCTGATCAGTGGTTGGCTCTAAAATCGCCTATAAATCGTCGTGTCTGAAGTCCGGTTTCCATTTGCGCTCACTGGGCGGTTTCTATTCAGAATCCTTTGATGTGGTTAGGCTAGCTCACTGTAGCTCAAAGCCCACGAACGGGGATGGAATCTAACCCCCTGCAGAGATAATTGTGGGCCAGGGGTAGACATCTTTGTCAATTTTGCATGCTTTCCTTTGAGTTAACTGCGCGATCTGATAAGAAAGGGCTACAACTGATGACAAGACATTTGGCTCTTTGTGTCGGAAGCGTGATTAATGACGTTTTGAGCGTTGATCTTGAGCCCAAGTCGAAACTGGCCTTGATACGCGCTTTATTGATGTTTCACCCGATGTTGTCTCTATTACGGGTGGCGACGGCCATCCATTAGGCTATCCCCTTTATCAATGGCCGCCATTGCGGCACGTTCCCGTCCATTGTTCAGTTAACAAGTACTTCGCCATTTAAAAGAAAAAAAAATTCATTTTTTTTATTTGTGATACATCTGGACATATTCACCCTCATTGGACATTTCTGTCAGAAAGCTTATGTAGGCCATCGTTGTTATATAGAGCGGATATGGACTAATTTAATCTAACACACCCTGAAAACCTATGCACCTGAATCTAAACAAAGCGACATTAAATAGTTTAATTCAAAGTAATAATGATCAGTTATCAAGCAGAATAAATTTCATTCAGATATCTCGGTTATTTTTTAGTAATAATTAAAAAAGTTCACGACACCCTTACGTGCGTAGTCTGCTAGTTAGAACATCTAGAACCTTCAGATAAGCGATTCCAACAAAGGAACAAATTGGTTATAGAGAATAGGATTATTGTTGTCAAATTATCAACTTTTTCCAACGGATTGCCAGAAGATGCCTTATGAGAGCTGTCCGCCTATTTGGAAGTCTACAACAATGTTTGCTTCTGAAACTGGAATACGCTGAACTAGGTCGATTCGAGAACCACGATTCAATTAGATAAATACTAATTGACTATTTTGATCGTTTTTCCGAAAACTGTAGAAATCAATTTATAGATGTAAATTTTATTAATACTATAGTGGGCGTGTCACTTTGGACCGCATTTGTATCACTTGATTGACAATAAATTATATTTATGTGATATCTTTCCTTGATTTCTTTCTTTCTGCAATTCTCAAAGTGTTGAAGATACGATATTCTGCATCATATGAGAGATCTATTTTCATATTTTTAAAAGTGGAATAAACATTAGTGAGAGAAACAGTAGAATTTTCAAAACATTCTCTCACAAAAATCTTGATTTGATGTATTATATTTATATGTGTAAGGTTTTTAAATTGTAGGGAGAAATGAAGAAATAACACATTTTTGTGACGAAAATAAATTTATTATTATTATTTTAAACTGGTGAAAGGGTTGCTTAGCTATAAAACAAAAATCGAAGAAAACCTTATAAATACAGAGGTGTTCTTTTCTGTTAAAATTGAAATTAAAAAAAAAAAAAAAAAAATTGATTATTTTATTATGATTTTTAACAGATAAATGCATATTTATTTAATAGGTAGCACTGAAAGAAAAAAAAATTTAATCTCTTATTAGTTCCCCATCATACTATAGGTATGGGGAACTTAGGTAATCGTGAAAATTTTCGACCTCGGTTTTTTTACTTTTCTACATGTTTTCAGGAGTGAGGAATCCGAAAATGACAAAATTTCTATGGTGTCTGTCTGTAGGGTGTCTGTTAGTCTGTTAGTATGTTAGTCTGTTAGTGGGTCAGTCCGTTAGTTTGTTAGTCTGTGTACACGATATCTCAAGAACAAATTGTCGCAGAGAGGTCAGATCAGTTTTAAAATATTACTTTCGACACTGGCAAGAACCCTATTCATTTGCAACATTCGAATTTAAAAACTTCGTAAGTTATTAGAAATTTACGATTTTCTTAACATGGGAGAATAGGACAAAAATTCACTTAAACGTGCATTAAATGAAAACTTTTTACTGTAAAAATGTCAGACCAGTTTTAAAATATCAGTTTTGATGCCGGAATGAACATCAGTAACTATAAATATGCTACTTTGAAAATTTCGCAAGTTACTGGAAATTTACGAATTTCTTAACATCGCAGTATAGGGCAAAATTTCACATAAACGTCAATTTTGAGAGATATTTTCATCGTAAAGATGTCAAACCACTTTCGAAATATTATTTAGGATACTGGCATGAATATCATAGACTATGATTTTTCCAATTAAAAAAATTCGTAAGTTATTTGGAATTTACGATTTACTTAACATGTCAGAATAAGGCAAAATTGATCATAAACTTCCATTTTGAGGATCCTAAATACATTAGACAACTTCAAAATTAAGTTTATGATATTTGTTTGGACATGATTGAATACAAATATTCTACTAGGAAATTTTCGTAAATTATTCGTAATTTACGATTTTATCAACCTAGCGAAATTGTAAATTTTTCATATAAATATGAATTTTGAGGTTTGCATTGGAAATAGTAGCATGAAAACTAAACAACAGAATTGACCCTGATAAAATAAATTAATAAATTAGAATAAGATAATTATATCCAAGTGAACGGTGGATAGCCTATTAGGCGGGGATTTCATTCTGTCAGTGTATCAAGCTTTGGTCAAATTCATTTCTTTTAACATGATTATAATATGTCTCGCATTAGAAATTTCTAATAAATATGATGGGGAACTGAGCAGAGTCCACCTATGCCAACTAGTTTTTAATGTTTTGATAAATTCTGAAATAAAATTTCGCTCAATAAAATATTTCTTAAAAAAAAAAAAATCGAAAATTGCTTAAATTTACTCACAATTCCTATGAAATTTTCTCCCTCAGTAATTGAACTCAAAAATTTGGTTTGACTGCAACGTCTTACCAACGCACAGAAAGTTTAATTGAAATTAATTTAACACAGAAAAGGGTAACAAGTATTAGAAAACTTTATTTTATTTATTTTTACTTAAAATCTTGTTATTCTTTTCTCATTATTACTGTATAATAAATAAATATTTTTTCGAATGTAACTTTTTTGAATGTTCGAAAATTATTTCAGCTATCACCATGTTTATATTAAGTTTCCGATCTTCCAAATTTTTGATATCTATATAAAATTATATTAATCAGATTAGATTTAATGTAATTTAAATTACGAATATGTTTAGTTTCCAAAAAAGTGAGAAACGCACAGGCTGAATTTAATTAATTAGGATTCATTTTATCTGAGAATATAGTAATGTCGTGTTGAAGAGCGAAATATATATTCACAAATGTATTTTAGGTCGATTACTTCGCAGTTTTCACTAAATTTTGATACATTTACATACGAGAATTATCTCATTCTACTTCTTAATTTATTGATCTCTCAGAAATTCTTTCAAAATGAAAATATAAAAATAGTGTAAAACAGTGCCGTAACGAGTCTCACTTGAAAAAATATTTTTAAACCTTCTTATTTATTGTACATACACTGTAAAATATAGGTTTTTTAAAATAAGTATATATTGTCTCAAAATAGCCCCGAAACAATATATACTTAAATTTGAAAACCCATGTACTCATTTTTGAGTACATTGACATGTCAAACATGGGGATATTGGGATTTTTATTGGTCAACCCCATTTTTCAGCATGTCAATACACTCAAAAATGAGTACATGGATTTTCAAATTTAAGTATATATTGTTTTGGGGGTATTTTGAGACAATATATACTTATTTTAAGAACCTATTTTTTACAGTGTATATATGTATATATTTGAAAATTGTAACTTCGGTTCATCAGTCCATCTATGCTAATATTCACGTAAATACTTTGACAATGCCTTGGATGTGACGCGTTATTCATATACAATATGTGATCTTTCCCAAGTCTTTTAGCGTTCCTAACATTCTAAGCACACATTATTATACTAACAACATTTTTTCAGAAGTGGCATTTTCAAGACAGGTAAAAACTTCTTTTGAAAAATAGTGGCGGCAACATAGTAAAATTCTTGTAAAATTTTAACACACTACCTGATTTCCTAT
This sequence comes from Salticus scenicus, assembly GCA_963930645.1. Lineage (NCBI taxonomy): Eukaryota > Metazoa > Arthropoda > Arachnida > Araneae > Salticidae > Salticus > Salticus scenicus. The sequence continues at coordinate 391,171,418 of OZ005649.1, forward strand.
AAAAACTAACATAAGTAGCGCAGTTGTTTATGTGAAAGGATTCACAATGGATTCAAATACGTTGTAGTCAATGGAAGATTTTCTATAAAGCATATCTTTATGCGGCGCAAAAGGCCAGAAATATACGAAATAATATATATACAGTGTGTCCCAAAATTAAAACGACAAACTTTAAAGAGGGGTAGGTCCCATCATAAGAATTCAAAATTGCGTGGAAACCCATGTCCAGAAATGTCGTCTTAACTCTTTTAAGGTATTTTGAGCATTTTTTAACAGATGTGGGAGGCACAATTGCAGTTCTACAATCTCTAAGCTGGTGTATAAAGGAATGAGGAATACATAAGCAACCCATGACCGTGAACATATTAACTTTTTGAGGAACGGATAAATAAATTCTGGCGCTTTTCAGCACTAACTGACTAGGCGAGACGTATTAATCCTCGACGATATATTTAATGCCCCAACCCGCCCGTTCCCGCTCTTCGATGTCTTTTTCTAGTCAATTTTGTCCTTTTACTACTTCCGGTGTGAGCCTTTTTTTTTTTTTTTAAACACGCTTGACATTGTGAGCTTTTTTGGTTTTCGTCCTATGCTATTTCTATGGGTTTTTAGCTTCCTCCGCCCTCTTTTTCTACATGCTAAAGTGCGGTGGTAGAATGTGGAAAAAGAGGGGGGAAAGCTAGAAACCCCATAGAAATAGCATGGGAAGAAAAGCAAAAAAACTCGCAATGTCAAGCGTGTAAAAAAAAAAAAAAGGCTCTCACCGGAAGTAATAAAAGGACAAAACTGACTAGAAAAAGACATCGAAGAGCGGGAACATGCGGCATGGGGCGTTAAATATAACGACCAGGATTAATACGTCTCGCCTAGGCGAGTATTGTCGACTGCTCATGTTCAGCCTAGATTTTTGGTTCTTTGTAGCTCCGCCTATCTTGTATATATTAAAATCTTTTATGATTCATCCTATCGTAAAATCCTACACAGTATTCGTATTATTACAATCAGGGCTTTAATTAAATCGATCAGATACATCATTATTATTATGTATATCTTTTTATGAAATCATTTGAACGAAAAACAAAAAAAATTAGAAGTTTAAAAGACATGCTCACTTCTGTTAAAAAATACCCCCAAAACGCCCGGTTCTTAAAGGGTTAAGATGACATTCGCAGATACGGGTTTCTGTGTAATTCTGAATACATTGGATGTGCCACATCTCCTCTTAAAGATTGTAGCTGTCATTTTGGGACACCTTGTGTGTGTATATATGTATATATAGGAATATTATTTGAAGGGTTGCACTGTAAAAAAATAGTTTCTTAAAAATGAGCTAAATTGTCTCTCAAAATAGCTCCGAAACAGTATATACATAAATTTGAAAACCCATGTACTCATTCTTGAGTATATTGACATGCTCATAAATGGGGTTGACCAATAAGAATCCCAACATCCCCATTTCTTGACATGTCAATTTACTCAAAAATGAGTACATGGTATTTCAGATTTATTGTTTCGGAGCTATTTTGAGACAATTTAGCTCATTTTTAAGAAACCAATTTTAACAGTGTAAGAAACCAGTAGTTACTAAAGTAAATATTGCAAAGTCAACCAATTTTCATATTGAATACAGCAGAAAATGTAACAAAAATAAATAAATAAAATAAAATAAATAAATAAATAAAGCAGAATTATAAAATAAAAATTGAAAATAAATGTTGAAAAAAAAAAAAAAAAAAAAACAGAAAATTATAATTAATCCTCAAAGCACTAAATATATCGTCGAGGTGGCTCCGCAGCGCCAGGTAAAAAATTTCTATATATTATTGTTTCTACTCTGCATTAAGGTGCTACCCTGACGAAGGCCTCAATAAATTTTGGTTTTATTTATTATATATATTGGCCCGATTTCATTTTTTAATTTGCCTGCATTCATTTTTTGACGAAGCCTCATTGCTTATCAACCAAACAAACTTGAAAGTTTGTGAAGTGTGTAAAAATAAATACGTAACCTTCAAAGAAAAGAAAAACTAAAAGAATTTTTTTTTTTTTTTTTTTTATGTAAATATTTGATACAGTTTACAGTTTATTATTTGTTTTTCTATAGAGTGTAACACAGTGCTTATTTATATTTTTATTGATTTACTTTATTTTTATAAAATCATTTATGATTCATGAATTTATTACTCACAATATCAGTTAATATTATTATTATTATAGTTAAGTAAAATTACACAGTGCGTGATAAAAACAAAAACTAAATAAATTAGAAAAAAAAAGAAATAATAATAAACTACTACATCAGATTATTCAGCCACTTTTCTATCAATTTTCTTATCTATTTCTCTTCGCAAGTGTTTATTTATTTTTTTTCTTTTTAAACCAACGATTTTACAAATAGAGAAAATTTTTAAACAAATACTGGTATGCAATAAGGGGACATTGAATAAATCAGACATTTATCAAATCACAACATATCGGTCAACTTGGTATGCCCCCTAAGCATTTAGAATCATTTTTATTACTAGGTGCATGAAACACCATATACATTAATACTTAAAATTAAATTTAATAGCATGTGAAGACTAAGTTTAAATATATTTCATTTTTCATTCTCAAACTCTTTAGGTAGTTTTGGTAAAAAACACTATTATTTACAGACTTGATATTCCATAATGAAATAAAATAAAGTAGAATACAAATAATTATAAGACAAATATATATATATATATATATATATACTATGTTTTTAAATTTTCTGATGAATCATTAATAAAATTCACAAGGATAAAAAGTAATATTTAAGCAATATTTAAGCACGCGGACTCAGTTCAGTGAAATAGTAATAATAGTGAAAAAAAAAAAAGACAGGTTGGTTTAAAAAATAAAATATTACTCCTTTTAGAACAACATATATTATCATCGTTAACTACATTAGCACTTATCAATGTGTATAAAATGTTTAAAGTGATAATGACGTCAATTTTTGTGAGATGCGTTCACGATTAATTAAATGTATTTATTTTTATGTCGAAAAAAACTGAACTCGTATTTTTTTTTTTTTTTTTTCTTTTTTGGCAACAATTAAATTATAGCTAATATTTTAATGGCTATTTTATTGCTATTAAGAGCTTATTATTTTCATATTTTAATTAATTAAAAGAAAACTATTCGAAAATCAGACTTCGAAGTATTGTGTTGTAACCGGGTTCTGAGCTACTGTGAAAGTTTCAAATGTCTAGCTAGTAGGGAAGTTAGTTAAAAATAAATTGCAAGATTTGTACTGGACAAACTAACAAACAAGAATCGAAGTTCATAAAAATAATAAAAACATGGTAAAATAATGAATACAATGATCAGTATTACTTCATTCATAAAAAGTTTCGATTAATTTTCTTAATCTTACAACTTTGATGAAAAGTGTTTCAAACTTATATTTTTTCAACATCATAAATATTTATACTGTTGTGCTCTTACAATTCTTTACACTACTGAACTCTTATCAAGTCATTCGAGATATTTCTGTGCAAACATAACTTTGCTTTCAGTCGGCACTTAAGATTGCTGCTCGAACGCAATTCCAATGACACTTCAAACTAGAAGAATCATTGCAATGGGCTCTTCCCAGCGTCGTCTGCTCAATCACGTGATAGAGGAAAACGAATAATCGAATTCTGAGAATCGAATTCAATTAAATATTGTTCTTAAGAACAAAAATTTTAATATTTAATATAAAATAAAATAAAAGTAATATTGCGCATTTGTAAACAGTAGAATAATTGTATTTGTAAATTTAATAATTTTTAAAAAACATTTTATGTGTTTATTTATTTTTACCTATAAGAATCGATTTTTGTATATTGTAGTGTAACTGTAACATTAACTGATCTAGCAATAAATAATAGCTTCTTGTGGAATGTTTACGGATTATAAATTGAAATTTTAAAATGTTTTCATTTAATTTAATTGCATAAAGGTGTTACAACAAGTTAATTAACTTAGTTACTGGTCTAAATGGATTTACGCAGTACGATATTGCACTGTCACTGATTTTAAGTACCAAAAATCAGAGTATTTAAACATGTCTTCATGAACATCAATAACAGGTATAAACTAAATGATGATTGTAAATGTATACAGCAAATAAAAGATGATGAATAATGATATAAAATTGATTAAAAATGATGATGTGTAAAAAATAACACAGATTAAATACGATTGATCAAAAATAAGAATAGAAAATATGTTATTTTAGCAATCGCTCTAGATAAACAAGACTTCGTCTGCTATTTGTTTTTCCTCTATCATGTGACCTCTGACGTCGGGTGGGAAGAGTCCATAGGATGCAGAACGTGTGATTCAATCAAACGATACAATACGTTCAATCTTATTTTATACTATACTGTTTTATGTGTTCACTTAGAAGAATTCTTTTTCAGCTACGTTTCAATACTTAGAAACAATAAAAAAATATAAATAATAGCATTTTTAATGCAATATTAAATACAAAATTTGTTATTCTATTGAAAAATACTGGCAGGCTTTGCCCGCTTCGCTGGGCACTATTTAAATAAGTTGTCAAAACACCATATCATTATTCATAACCTAGGTTAAAGTTCCCGCTGTGTTCGGTAGAGTTTTTTCCCGCTCGCAACGTGAGGAGTCCAGGTCCCCACTGCCCTCGGCAGCAACTTATCCGCTTCTTACTTCCCGTTCCCCAGCGGGTAAGTTCGAAGATTTGCGAAATTCCAAAGATCCCATAGATTTCCCCAAGATAAATTTAGCACCAAAACGGGGTGTCTCCATTTTGCTCCTTCGTAACGCATAAAAAAAAAAAAAAAAAAAAAAAAATGCGTTTTTGGAAATATCGTAAAGAAGACACATGGCTGTTTTCCAATACCTTTGTACCATTTTTAGTAGAGCTCTACTAAAAAATTCGGAATTTATGAAATTTCCCCCGAAAAAAGATTTCCCCCCATCCTCTTGTAAGAATCAAGAATTCAAAAATCGTACATAAAGTTTTATTTATACTCCAGTCTAGTCTCCTCATGTGCAATTTTTTCAGCGTGAAGTAATTAGAGTTATACTTACAAACGTTTTTGCTTCCTACCCCCCCAGTGGAAAGTAGGGGGGGAAGGGATTTCAATAGATCCTGTTACATTAGGAGCCGGATAAATAATCCAAGCAACAAACTATGTGACAGAAACTCTCATAAATTTCCCATGACAAATTCAGCGCTCAAAGGGGTGTCTCGTTTGCCCTTCGTAACACACACCAACTCCCCCCCACCCCAAGATCACAAAAAATGAAAAATGTGTTTTGAAAATATTCTAAAGAAGACACATGGCTGTTTTCAACATCTTTGTTCCATTTTTGCTAGAGTTTTACTCAAAAATCCGGAATTTGCAAAATTTTCTAACCAAAAATCGATTTTTCCCCTCCCGCTGCTTTAAAATCAAAATTTTCTAAATCGCAGATAATGTTTTATTTGTACTCATGTGTAGTCTCCTCATGTGCAATTTTTCACTGTGAAGTAATTTGGAGCCGAGTTATGTTTACAAAGGTGTTCTTGCCGCCCCCCCCCCTCTCCGAGCGTGGTGATTTCGATAAATCCCGTTAATTTAGGCACCAAAATTCGTGACCGCAGCTTCCATACATTTCTGAGGCCAAATATAGCGAAAGAAGGAATGTCCAGATTTTGCCCTCTCGTAATCTCAAAAAATCAAAAATGTGTTTTGGAAATATTCTAAAGAAGACGTATGACTGATTTCAACACCTTTTTTCCATGTTTCGTAGAGTTTTACTCAAAAATCCGGAATTTGCAAAATTTCCCGCCAAAAGTCTTTTTTCCCCCTCCCTCCCCTTAAAAATCAAAAATTCCTAAATCGCAGATAATGTTTTATTTCTGCTCGTGTCTAGTCTCCCCATGTGCAATTTCTTTACTGTGAAGCAATTTGGAGCAGAGTTATGCTTACAAACATGTTTCTGACTTTTGCTTAACAGGGGGGGAACGAAGGGGGATTTTGAAAAAGTTGATAGATATAATTTTAAGTTGGGTGAAGATCTAAATTCCTGCCAAGCGCCGTTGAATTCCGTTCAGCCGCTCTTAATTGATACTTGTATAAAAATAGCGTTACAGACATGCAGACACAATGACACACACACACATGGACAGACCGACGGACAGACATTTTCTAAAAATGATCAAATCGTGTTCTAGACCTCTCAAAAAGTGTAAATCCGTCGAAAACCGGAAGTCAAATTTTTTTACGAATCCAATACTTTTTTCTATTGAATATAGAAGGAAGTAATAATCTTATGGGTGTATCATAAGAAAGAGTACATCACACGTCGATTTTTGGACTGTTTTTTTTCCACTTCTTGTACGACATGGAGATTTTCTGAGCAACAAAATGTACAGTTGTGTTTATTCATAATGATTCTCGCGTGAAATGTTGATTCAATTGAAAAAAAATCAGATGACATTTCAAATAAAATCAAGTTCATTTTCGGTGCGTGATAACATCTCCACAGGAAAAGAGGCCCAATATTTTGTTTTAGTTGACACTTGCAAAAGAATGTGCGTTGTATGCGCAAAATAAAAAATTCTACGTCAAAATCTAAGATACTTTTTACTTTCTTCTATATTCAGTAGAAGAAAGTATAAGATTAGTAAAAATTTCCGACTTCCGGTTTTCGACGGATTTACACGTTTTGAGAGACTTAGAACATGATTTGACCATTTTTAGAAAATGTCTGTCTGTCCGTCTGTCTGTCTGTGTGTGGGTGTGAAAAAAAATTTGTTGTGACTGTATCTCCGGAACTACTACTCAGAACTGTATATAAAGTTATATGCGGATGCACTTTGACTTAAATTAGTGCCTATCAACTTTTGGTGCCAACCGCTCAACAGATGACGCTGCTATACAGCGATTACTGCAATTTAAGGGGAGGCTATATCTCAGGTTCTATAGCGTATAATCAAACAAAACTGGATATGTGTGAAGGCCCTTATGATACATTACGCTGATTCAGTTTGAACGCTTATCGGCCAACTGATGGCGCTGCTATACAGTGATTTCCGCTGTTTAAGGGAAGGCTATATCTCAGGAACTACTGCATAGAATTGCATATAAATTTAAATGTAGATGCATTTTGAGATAAATTAATGCCTGTCAACTCTTGGTGTCAACCGCCCAACAGGTGGCGTTAATATACTGCAATTTTCTTCGATAATGGGAAGGCTAGCTATACATCACCTTCTATGACATATAACTGTAAGAAACCTGGTATGTGAGATAACCATTATAAAAGCACATTGTTATATAATTTAACACACATGGGACAGCACATTTTTATATAATTTAATGTACATTTTATAATTTCAAACCTTTGATCATAATTTATATGTGTATATCAGTAAAACTGTTTTTATTTATTACCTATGTCACGAATTTTAATTGTACCTTATTACTTTTTATTTTAATGCAAATTTTGTTGATTGTCTAGACTTTTGGGACACGGTGTACAATAAATTGACACATCTGTCACGAAATAATAAAACAAAAAACTAGGGAGCTTCGCCCGCTAGCGGGTCAGTATTTTCAAATGAATCACTAAAATTAATGAATCACTAACAGTAACTTTTAGTGTTAAGAAAAGAAATTAAAAAAAAAAAAAATCATTTCTGATTGGGTAAAAAGTCGGCCCGGGTCCCCACTGCCTTCGGCAGCGCTGCCCCGTGCGCGCTGCATGCGCGTATTCCTTCCCTGACCCTCCGTGTCCCCCCCCCCCCACACTCAAAAAAAAAAAAAAAAAATCTGATCGGGTAAAAACTCACACCGGTTCCCCACTGCCTTCGGCAGCGCAGACCCATGCGCGCTGCGCACGCACGTGTGAAGGTATACGCGCGCTACGCGCACATATTCCTTCTCAAATCAAATTTTTATTCTTAAGAAATGAAAATGAAAAAAAAATGATTTCTCATCGGATTAAAAGTCGGACTTAGAAATTGAAATATTGAAATTTTAAAATATTACAGCGCCATCTGGCGGTAGAAATTTCTGTAATCTACTGTTCGATTTCAAACCAACAAAGCTATCTTATGATGTATTACTTATGGAATTATTTTAATTAGTAGCTCAGATACAAAAGAAAACCGATTCAGGAGACGTCAAAACATATAAATGAAGCGAAATCTTGAATCCCGCTTTCGATAATATAAAAGTACTTTAAAATATCTTTCGAATGATGTACTAAAAATAATTTAATCATAGTTAGAATTTGAAATACGCGTATTATAATAACATTTAATTTGCAATTAAATTGTACATTTTTTATTTATTCTCGAAACCCGATGATATTTGAACTGGAACTTCGTCTTGTGATGTTAAAATTTTGTAGCAAGTTTGAATTAATTTTGAAGAAATTTGAAGCATTTTGAAATTTGCAATTTTTATTTCCAGTACAAAATCAGTAAAGCTGGAAGTAAAATCTATTTATTCTTTCGCCCGGCGCCATGGTAACCGAAATACGTCTATTGCGAAATTAATAGAACTGTTGTGATTTGTTGCCACCTTTTTTTTCATACTTTAGTTAATTTAAAAAAATCTAATTGCCCTATAGATAAGCTATTTAAACCGTCGGATTCAGAAAAATCGGACTTTTCATTTGATATCTTATTTGTAACGATACGACTGATATTTCTAATTTATTTTCCACTTTTTCCATAAAAATGTCGCTTTTTAAGCATTTAATCATGAATTCTGGGTCATTTTTCGGTAGATATGGGTCGACGTTTTAATTAATATCTCCGCTAATTAGGGTCGCATCGCTTAGCGAATTATCGCGATGTCGAGATGAAGAAATTCTGCGTCTGTCGACACCGGTTTCGAAGCGCTGCGACCATTAGCGCCGGAGCTTTAGCTATGACAAGGCATTTCTCACAGACAGACAGACAGACAGGCAGAAAGACAGAAAGACAGACAGACAGATGCGCACAGATTTTAATAATATAAGGAGATAACTGAGAAAATTAAATATAATTTTTTTGCTACTGCTTTAGAATTATACCTTTACTTCTACATTATATTCTAAAACAATAACATAACCAGTTCTACTACTTAATATTCAAAAATTTATTACCGATGTATCATTTCATTAAATTGTCAGTTTCTGAATATATTCTGAAAGTTACCTGCTTTATATTCTATTTTATTTATTGGTTTAAGCAAACCTGTCTAAAAAATAATAATACTCGCCACTAAAGAAATATGTTAAGCAAAATCTTATTTTGTTTGTAAAAAATACATTCCAAAATAATTTAAATACTTTTTTTAAGATTAAAGTTTATAGATTAATATTTTTTAATTGCGCCGAAAAAAACTACACTGAAAAAATACATATCTTACGCTAATTATATATTTTACGCGAAAAAATTACATTTCTTAAACCACACAGTGACGAAATTATCCTTTCACATTGTTTTTGTTTGGTCTTGGGTCGCTTCTACCCTTTTCATAAAAACGGAAAACGTTTAATCTTGGTTATCAGATTTCCTTTCCAATTAAGGAAATTATTTTGACAAAATGCTACAATAGTAAAAAAAAAAAAAAAAAAAAAAAAAAAACATGATTCATCATAAATTGTGTCTTAAGAGAAAAAAATTCGTGTTCTCATTTATATTATGTCTAAAGCAATTACATAAACGTTCTAAGCAATCATAATGTTTCTCGAATTTTTTTTTTTTCCTTTTATGTTTTATTCAGTAAACATATTCACTTTGTATTAATTTTTAAAATGAAAATTCTTATTAAGTTACGACATCTGATTTATAAGCACACATGTGAATCCAAAACTAAATTAATTACAAAAATTCTATTCAAAGGGAAACGCATAGTTTTTTTTTTTTTTTTTTTCTTTATAAGAATCTCTTTGAAAGAAACAAGTTCTTTCGGATTAGTCGAAAAAATAGTTTGAATTCTTTGTTCTGTTGAAATGCCTTCGTTCTGAAACAAAAAGGTGGATTTGATATGTTTGATAAAGACTTTGGGTGCAGACCTTCATATGGGCTATTTACACCCAATTTCATGCAAATTGTTTCATAAATACTTTTTTTAATGTCAGTTTGAAATTTCTAAGTGGTCGTGAATTTCAAATAATATGGCGAATTGAGATGATTAATAAACTTGGTTGAGATCCTGATACAGGCTATATACATACAGTTTGGTGCAAATCGGTTAATCTATACGTTTTTTATGTAAGTCTGAAATTTCTTAGTGACCACTAATTAGAAACAAAATGTCGGACCAAATTAGCCAAGGAATTTATTCAGGATGATTAAGGTGCGTACAAGTACTAGCGACTTCAACGCGGCAAGTGCTGTTTCTATTCAAAATACTTTGATGTGTGATTCGCGTTGCCGCTTGTCAGAAAGAGCAGTTTTCTACCGTGACAAACCTCCTACTGCGATAATTGGCATGAGGAACTTGGGTCTCTTTTGTAAAAGAGCATTAAAAAGTAATGTCTTTCATTGTAAACATGTCCAAAATTTCATGGGTTATTTTCCGGCAATGGACAATTTATGACTTTGCCGCTGCATTGTCGCTAGTGTTTGTACGCACCATTAAATAAGTGCACTGTCCATTATTGGTTCGAACTGAATTGGTACTCAAACGTTGCCATGACAGTAAATTTTTTAATACACAGTGTTTCTGAACTTCAAATATAATATGGAGGGGAGGTATAAAATACCAGCAGGAATCAGAAACAAATAAGAAAACAGGATCCCAAATGGATAGGTGGCGCTGCAATTGAGGTCAGTATAATCAGGAAGATCATTGTAGGCGGCGATTGAATGCCACCCCCCCCTCATGGCCGTCGGATGGCCTCTAAGATCACCCGATGTATCGCCTCTTGATCTTTATCTGCAGGTTGCCATAAAGCCAACGTCTGCGAAACGCCAGAAGATTCTGAAATCGGCCTTGTTTCAAGAATCTTCATCGCTGGTACTACGATCCGCGCGAAACATTCAGATTTTTTTTAAATATTAGGCAATTCATGGAGCGTGTGAATTGTGAATGAATGTCTACTGTGAATGAATGACTACGATCTATGCAATCTTAAAAACTAGTCTTAACTAGTCTTCAATAAAAATAATAAAGCAAATTGCGTTTTTTGAAATAAATCCAACGCATTTAAAGTAAAAGTACAAATTTTAAAAAATCTCACGTGATATTAGTGGAGGGAAGAGGGGGGGGGGTCGAGCCAAATCTTACCAATTCTCGCCAGGGGGGTGAGGGGTGTCAAAAAATCGTCAAAACCGCCTCACGTAATTAAGAGGTAAAATAAGAAATAAGATGTGTTAATCGTAAAATCGTGTAATTTATAGAACTCTGATTTGCATATTCTTTCTTACGCATCCGTGCAACACCCTCTATCGACGAAAAATTTAACTATTTTTTTTTCTTCACAAAAAAAAAAAAAAAAAAAAAAAAAATCCCATTTCACGAGAATAACTTTTTTGCAAAACGCGTTGAATTCTACCAATTTCTCCAAGTTTCATGAATTTTTAAATTGTCTACAAACGTATGGGACACGTATATATATATATATATATATATATATATATATATATATATATATATACATACATACTATATTTGAACAAAAAATAAATAAATAAATAAATAAAGGCAGAATTATTATTATTATTATTATTATTTATTTATTTATTTATTTATTTATTTATTAATTCCTAAAATATAGTAATAAAAAAAAGAAATAAATAAAAGAAATCTATAAAGCATTTTAAAATTCTACCAACATTTTAAAATTTAGTTATCACATTTGAAAAGATTTCTAAATGAATTTAACTGCAATAAATATTATTCCGCCTCCTTCGTAGTCGGAAAAGACCTAATCTACTAAAAGGTCTATCTACTATTATTACTATAATCTACTATTTTAATTCTTAAAATATAGTAATAAAAAAAAAAGAAATAAATAAAAAAAAATCTATATAACATTTTAAAAATTAGTTATGACATGTGAAAAGATTAATAAATAAATTAGCTGCAATAAATATTATTCCGCTTCCTTAGCAGTCGCAAAAGACCTAATCTACTAAGAGCTTCATTAAAACCTAATTATAAATCTCTGGTTGGATAACTACGAGTATTGATGATATCACTCAAACGAATTCAATATGCAAGTCCGCACTGCACAAACAGGCTACCTGCGAATACTTCCACGGAAGAAAATTAATATTTCGCTTCAAAGCTTTCGCATGAATAAATCTTTCCAGGAAACCAGAAATTGAAGATTCTCAAAAGATCTTGAATGATTTGCATCTGGAAGTAATTTTTACATTGGAATTAATTTTAAAATTTAATTTATATGCTGTTCCATATGTAGAAAATAAATAAATTATTGGTTTTCTTTACTGCATTTTATGACACTTTAAATTTATTTAAACTCTGTCGATAACGTTCTAAAGTAAAAGTTTGATACAGATTGTGACAGTTGACAGAATGAAATTTTGTCCGTTTATTTTACTTATTTACTTACATTTATTTTACAACTTTTGCTATACTTTTAAGAAAAGAAAAGTTTCTTAAAATTCAACTTTCTTTGTTCCTTAAAACATTATATATCTCACTCTATATAAATACTTTTAGTTTTATTACTTAATCTAAGGAATAAATTTGTTTAATCAGTAATATATTGGTGATTGTTGACACAAAAGCATGTCTCATTTTTTTTTTCCTCCTTCTCTTTCAGTTTTAAATTATTTTCATTTCTTATGCGTGATATTGGGCATAGAGTGCTGTAAAGTTTTAGCAAATTGCATACAGCACGACAGAAATATCACTATATTTCCATGCAGCTTTCATTCTATACCCTTGTAAAAGTTATGATGAAGTATGTTTTAATAATCAGGGTGCTCAATTTTTAGTAATATTTATTCATGGTTTTTTTTTTTTTTTTTTCCTAGTTTTTCATGTGGTACTTGGTTTCATCTACTGCAATGCTTGAAAAAGTTTTTAATATATATATAAACACACAGTTGAACCTCGTTAACGTGAATAACAAGGGTTAATTTTTTTTTTTTTCATGTTTTCAGTAGCTCATGCTATCAATAACTAATCTTCATATAACTAAACTGATTTTCATTTTGACGGGGATTGGGGAAACAGTTTATGTTAAAAGTAATTCAATTTAACGAGGTTGGACTGTATATATATATATATATAATGTAATTTTTTTTTTTTTCATTTTCTTAAATTAGTATCTCTAGACAACAACGCTCTGTGGGCGATTCTTCTATTAAATTAAACATTATGTTCCTTTGAAAAGTACTAAAAGAAAATCAGTATTATTGACAAAATTGAGCATGTTACTCTTGTCTTTAAGCATAAAACTCTTGCCTGTGACATTTCTCATAAAATTGTACAGTGTGTCCTAAAAGTTCCAGTACTCCAACTTAAAGAACTCATTAAGTCCATGATTTTTTTTAAATATTAAATTTTATCGTCTGCTTATTATTGCATCCATTCTTTAATTTTTATCGTTTGTTTCTTTTCTCGCTCAAGTTTTGTGAGAATAAAGTTTTATGTTATTTTGTTCTTCATAGTGAAATGAGTTTTTCACGCATTCAGAGAATTACGCTGTTTGAAGCTAATTTTGAATGTGAATCGTATGAAAGATGCAAAGATATTTGGAGATATAAAATATCCAGACGGTGCAATACAGAGTAAAAATATGCTATATCAGCTCGTTCGACAATTTTGTAATATGCAGGTGTGTACAGGTTTCTCTACAAGAAGTCACTCCCAGCATGTTAAAACGCGTTTCTAAAAACATGCGCAAACGAATTCAGCTTTGTTTCCTAGAAAAAGGGGTTTCCTGAACATTTATTATAAATGTAAGTTCTATATTTTTTCTTCCGTTATTTTAGATGTGCCTTTTATCATTAGCATAAAAATAATCGTTTTAAGGTTTGTTGTTTTGTAAATAAAAAATACATCAGCGTCAGTACTGGAACTTTTAAGACACACTGTATTTATTAATTCTGTTATTTTAAAACAGTCCGATTTTGTATAGTCTGAAACTGCTTTGCAACGAAAATAGCAGAGCTTTATATCTATTGCTCTTTCAGCATCTTTCAAAAGTAACAATACAAAGATGACTTCATTAAAGACTTTTCTTCAATAAACTCTATTATGAAATGGTGTTATGATTTAAGATTGCACAACTTCACAAGCCATTGTTGGTATTTTTGTCATAAGTTATGTATTAAATTTTTGAAAAAAAAAAAAAGTTCTATAAAATATAAACATCTTCCTAATAAAACAATTATTTTTTTTTTCTAAATTTTCCAGATGTCCATTACAATTTTTTTCTATAAAAAGTTCATATGAAGAAAATTTCAGAAGGGATTGACAAGTCTTAAAAAATAATTCAGTAAATATGATAAGTTATTATTTTAGAATAAACATGTGAAATAATCACCAGAAAGTTCTAAACAGGCATTTATAACACTTCAAAAGTCTCATTTGATTTTACTTAATATTTTATTAAAAACCGCATAAAATAAAACATGTATTTTTGTTACAAGAAGAATGCGCATAACATGAATTTTAACAGACAAAAGATGTACTGAATATCGAAAAGAAAAATTAAAAAAAAAAGAAAGAAATCTATTTCCACAGACTACACATTAATTATCTCGTTTTTTTAATACTGTTAAAGAGAAAAACATTTAACGCAAAATTTTAATGAAATGTCATTTTCTACTAAAAATGAAGCAAACTTATTAAAGACAAAATGAAAATATAAGAAAAAAATTATTATGAATTTATTTTTGTGTATCAATCATCGAATTTTTTAATTTTTTGTGATCCCTATTAGATCATTTAGAAAGGAATTTGAATGACAAGAGATGGGACATAACGAAAAAAGAAGCTATAACTGATGTTGAATAAACATGAAAGAAGACTGTAAATCCACAACAAAAACTGAAAAATTTACTCAACAATTGTTTGTTGCCAAAAAAAAAAAAAAAAAAAATTAAGCTCTGTCCTTAAGTTTAAAGATGTGTGTAGCATAGAAATCTTGAAATTGCAAAAACTAAAAAAAAAAAGAAAAGAATGCAAGCTAAAATATTCCTCTTTTATTTATATACAAGTATATATTTTATACTTGTTTAATTACTGAGATATTATATTATTTTACTTTATCAGCATTAAAAGAAGACGAAGAAATAAATCAGTTAAAAATTCGTTATTCCAAAATCATTATGATTTTGCATGTTTCCTGAAAAGTGAATAAATATTAAAATATTTCTTAAAACCTATCAAGATATCCTTAATTATGTATGGTATTTAATAAACGGAATTTGTAAATGCTATACGTTTAAAAGTCATTTAATAAAACTTTTTATATGTGTTTATCTCGCAGTAAAGGGTGAAAAACAACTACCACTTCAATTATCTTTCTAATTACTCATTCAGTTTTATTCCTCTTATACAAAATAAAAATAATCTTTTTAATATTTCATTAAAATGAAAAGAAGTTGTACTTAAAAATTGCTTTCTAGCTTACGTA
Source organism: Salticus scenicus (assembly GCA_963930645.1). Classification (NCBI taxonomy): domain Eukaryota; kingdom Metazoa; phylum Arthropoda; class Arachnida; order Araneae; family Salticidae; genus Salticus; species Salticus scenicus. The sequence goes on from OZ005649.1 coordinate 391,187,021, forward strand.
ATAAATTATTAAAATTCATTTTTAGTGCAGCATTTTGCAGAAAATTTACTCGAGTATTTGTAAATCTTTTCTTTTCACTTGTGAAATATTTTCAAATTCTTTATTCCTTTCATATTTCAGCTTTTAAATTAATCAAAATAAAATTACAGTCAAAACATTCATAGCCAAATTTTTCTTCTTAGTAAATCTTTCAAAATGGAAATTTGCAGTAAAAAAAAAAAAAAAAAAAAAAAGATTTGAAAAATTAAAGATAAAAATGTCAGTGTTTACTGTAATGTCAACAAAGCAAGTGAGAATTTTAGTTTCATGAAACAAAGAAAAAAGTTCAGAAATGCATATTTTTATTTCTACTTCAAGAGTTATAAGCATATTTTTAATATTCAAGAAATTTATTATACTAAGTCTTGCCGTTGTCGTATAAAAAGCTATTTAAGAAAAAATAAGTTATAGTTATAAGTTATAGTTATAAGTTATTTTAACATAACACTTTTCGTAAGCAGGTGGATTAAATTACATAAAATTTTATAGAAAGATATGAGTTATGATAGTAACAATTATTTGTATTAATTTTTTTCATTTCGATATACGTTACAAAGAAAAAGAGACATTCATAAAACCATTTATTGTTATTTAACAAGGTGAATTTTGAAATAAAAATTTTAAAAGTTTTCGTGAAAGGAAAAATATAATAAATATTTACATAAAAACCTCTATTTAAAAATTCCAATTTTTATTTCTTACATAGAATTTCTGGTTCAAAATTGAAATTTAGACCCTTTATCGATAAACTTAATCGATTAATTAATCGAATTAATCTTAATCTCTTAATTAATCAAATACTTAATTATCGATAATTAAGTAAAAACTAGCGGAACTATAGTTGAAGAAAAACTCGGCTTTCCATTTATATACTTATTAAACATTTATTTTCGATTTATTATTATCATCTATACATAACACATACATATAGATATAGATAGATATATATTGATATAGATATATAGATTAGATAGATAAAATGATATTTAGATGTATGCATATCATTACCTCGTTTCATGATGAGATAGATGAAGGTGTAATGAAGAAGGGCTACACTCAAACCTTCCGTGAATATTTGTTATCTTAGGTTTTCTTTTAACTTAATATGACACATAATTAAAATACACATTCAATAGTTACTTTACATAAGATCTAATTTATCAAAATTCTTTTGTGTAGCAATATAAATTAATGATTAATCCTCTAAATACTGTTTTCTGAGAAAACTGTGTTTTTGAGCAGTTTAATAATGTACAGGGTGATCCAAAAATCAGGACAAACTTTAAAAATGAATAATTCGAAAACGAATCAAGATACAAAGATACGGTTTGCACCAAACGGATGGAAAAGAAGCCGGGTTTTGTGTGGCAAAGAAAAAAAAAATAGTTTTGTTAGCGACCAACAGATGGCGCTGTCGTATTTCTGATGTAGGATTATGCAAAGCAACAAACGATATAAAAAGGAACAACTACAGCAGGTAATGGTAGTCGAAGCTTATATGCATCGAAATATCGCATTATCAGTCGCTACTTTAATCACGCATGGCCTCCAAGATCTCCCGATCTGACACCCTGTGACTTTTTGCTGTGGGGATTCTTGGAAGTCAAAAGTGTACCGTGACCAGCCGGCATCACTAGCAGCACTGAAAGATGCCATCCGCCAAAATGTGTCTGCCATAACGCAAGAAATGCTACTAAATGCTGTGAACGATGTGGTGAATCATCTCACAGCTGTACTTCTGAATGATGGACATTGAACAGTTACTGTAGTAGTACTAATTAACTGTAATTAAGCTGACTTGTAAGTTGTCAACATTTTTTTTTTCCTTTGTAAATCATCTTTTGGTGAAATAAAACACTATAGCGCCATCTGTTGGTCACCAACAGAACTAATTTTTTTCCCTTGCCACACAAAACCCGGTTTCTTTTTCATCCGTTTGGTGCAAACCGTATCTTTGTATCTTGATTCGTTTTCGAATTATTCATTTTTAAAGTTTGTCCTGACTTTTGGATCACCCGGTATATTAATTACTGTTTATTCAATACAGTTTAATAATTGCACCGATTTTCATCCCAATGGGATGACTACATAAACTTCTTACTTCCGTGATTTATCCCAGTAGATTAATTATTATTTCTTTGCACACCATTCTGATAATAAGATACATTTAAGTAAGCGACAGTAATGAGAAATTATAAACACGTTCTTAATTTTCAGTTCATTTTGCAGCTTGTACTAATTGCTTTTTAAACATCTAGAAAACAATTCAATTTACTTTTTAGAGCAATCGAGATATCTTTTTCTAACAAATGTGGTTGTCCGGCCCTCTGCAGGTATCTGGCTAAATTTCATCTGGCCATCCAGACATGGCATGACACATTTTATACAAGCGAACAGTGTGAGGTAGAGACGTTAGAACGTCACCACAGTTGTTTCAATTAAGCTGGATCCAGCAAAGTAGGAAGTGGGGACGGTTAAAATCACTCCGTCGCCAGTGGCTCGGTGACGGTTGAGGTCGAGCTAGTTTTGTGTCGGCAGGGTGCTGCATTAAAAGACTTAGATTTTGAATATTAGTTAAATTAGAAGTGATTTTTAAAAGTACGGATTGAAATGTAGTGAAAGGAGGGTGTAGGAAGAAGTATAAAAATAGAGATGGTTTTAGTAGATGGTGTGGATGTTGGAGGATCGATGTTGGATGTTGGAGGATCGATAGTGGATGTTGGAGGATCGATAGTGGATGTCGGAGGATATTATAGCGAATGTGATGATTCTTATTTTGGTGAATATCGAAAGTAGAGTAGAAGAGATTTAGTGGCGTGAAGTTAAGTAGCGTTGAGTGTTGGTGAGTGTCTACTAGTTTTCGGAAGGTTCAAGCTGGGATAGAAGGGAATCCTCTGTCCCATAGTGAAGCCGTATTAGTGAAGTACGAGTGCAATCGTCTCTACACCTTCGGCTATCTGCTGGGGTGAGATATTTAAGATTATCTACTTAAATTGTTGATTCATATATTTTGATTAAGTAAAACGTTGACTGAGCTAAGCTTTAGTACCAGGCCTCCCTCCCATTAATCTGCTCAAATAAACTTTAGTTATTGTTATTTAAAGTCTTGTGTTCTCTTAGTAATCTAAGTATTTAGGTTAAGATGGAGTTTGCAGGAACGCAAACTCCACAACAGTTATGGACGGAAAAATATAAGACAATGTTTGTCCACTCGAAAATTAAGTAAAAAAAAAAAAAAAAAAAGAACTATTTTTTTTTACTTACAATGATATAATTTAATATTTCTGAATACAAATTTCTGTTTAAGTACTAAAAATTAAATAGTGTGTCATAAGAGTTAGATTAATCTTGAATATTAATCTATCAGTGCATTGGAATGAGAAAATATAATGGAAAAATGAACAGTGGTGCGTAGTCGATACTATAATGAGTATATAATGTGAAAATGTTTGTATAGTTTCATGTTGTTTTAATGTTTCATTAAAAACATTTACTTTCAGTAACATTAAATGTAAGGGACAAAAATTTTACGTGGATATAAAATATATCGTTTGAAATTTTAAGATATATTTATAAACTTCAAAAGGAATAAAACATAATGAAAATGAAAATTTGCTTATGTCAGAATCAATATTTATCGGAATTCGTCGTTTGAAACGTGAATATAATTTAATATTTAAAGTTTCTAACGGATATATATATATTTTATTGACATAAGAAATTTTTAATTTTCTAATACACGAACGCACACATAAATCAATATAATTATACAAAACAATAATAATTTTCAAATTAACACCATTTCTTTTTGAATTGTTATTATTTTTTTTCACTGGTTTTTTAGAATTTTCTAAACACAACCTTATTTATTTTTTATTTCTTCTAGGATTCCTTTTGTTAAAAAAAAAAGAAAAACATTGATTAAGCAGTGTTTCCTTTCTTTTTCCTTCATAAGCTATCTATATGCAAATAAGGTGTTCGCCAAAACAAAATTTAGAGCAACATTATATGACTGAGAAGAACAATTTTTTCAATAAATAAACAAAGATATTTTTTTTTCTTTCGAGAATTCAATTTTTAACCATATTATAATTCTTTAAAAAAACATCTTTTGGAAAGATTGTTTAAAAGAAATTAAAGAATTTTTAGGAAGTCGGTTCAAACCTTCACTTATTCTTCTTTTATATCGATTAAAAAAAAAAAAAAAAAGAAAAGAAAAGAGAAACTTTATAACAACCTTTTAAATCTTCTAGAACAGAAAAGAAAAACACTGAAATATAATTATTAGGTACGCTGTTTGAATATTACCTAAATAAGGAAAACATGCTTGTCATCTAATTTTCTTATCTTCTTAAGCGCTTGTTTTTTATGTGCTAAACACATGAAAATACAAAGAGAAAGATATTAGCAGTATTTTTTGTGAACTTTTTTTCTTCTTATTATTTTATGAATTTTTGAGCTGTTTATGGGTAACACTTGTGATTCACTTTTCACGTTTAAAAATTACAAGATTTGAAAGGCATATCATTTATTTATAATATGAGTATACATCTATACCAACATTTCTAACTTATTCCGGAATATTTTTAGGACTGAAATAACTCGATTACTTTTTCACACCACATTTCATGAAGAGTAATTTAATTATATATTTCAAAAAATTATTCTGAAAAAAAAAAAAAAAAAAAAAAAAAAAAAAAATGCTGGGAAAAAAAGGCGGGTACTAACAATTCTCCGAAAAAAAAAATAAATAAATAAAAAAAATAAGAATAATAGCATATATATAAACTCATTTATATTGACGTATTTACACACACACACATATTTATATATATAGTCTCATTTATTTAAATATTTTACAGATTCAATATTTTTGAATTACTATATATTTTGCTTAAAAACAAAAAAAACATTAAAACTATAGATTAAGCAGGGTTTCTGCTTTCCGGTGTTATCCTTTATTATTATTATTATTTTCCTTGTGATTGTAAGTTTTTTTTTTTTTTTTTTTTTTTTTTTCATGCTTGTTTTTATGGATCTTTTTTCCTCGATTTTTACATTTCAAAATGCGGTGCAAATAATATGTTTTTTAGAACAAAAATTAAGCAAACATTCTATAATCGGAAATAACCAACAGTTCCTTCAATAAACAAACAAAGATCTTTTTTCTTTTTTTTCCTTCAAGAATTTATTTTTTAACCACATTATGACTCTTTAAAAACATCGTTTTTAAAAATTGCTTTAAAAAATTAAAGAACTAGAAAGTCGTTTCAAATCTTCATTTATTCTTTTATTTCGATTAACAGAAACAAGCGCAAAATAACAAACAACCAAAAGGAAATTATTTAAAAAAAAAAAAAAAAAAAGTTAAAAAGGTTTATTTTAAACCTTTTAAATCTGCTTTAAAAAACGAAATATTGTTACTAGATACGGTGCTTGAATGTACAGTCAGCCAAAAAAAAAAAAACGCCCCCCCCCCCACCTAATTTCACCGCAAATTATCGTAGAAACATGTGGTTGGTACCAATCGATTTGTAATAACGTCTAGTTTATCATGATATAGTTAGATTTTGCTTAAGGGGTCGTCTACATATTAAAACTGGCATCAACTTCATTTTTTTCAATAGTAACCCCCATTTTTTATAATTTATTTGAATTCTTTGGACAAAATCATCGCGGAAAATGGTATAGTTTATATATTTTGCTCAATTCTTCACAGAGTTATAAGCTGTCAAACTATGAGGGCGCTAATGTTAAATGAATGTGACAAACATTAATTCATATCTTCCAAAATAATTATGATATTCAAATTCTGTTTTTTTTATATGATAGAATGAAGTGACTCAAACATATTCCATGCATATTTTTGATAAAAAAAATTTTTTTTGAAATATGAAAATTATTAATAATTTCATATTTGAAAAAATTATGAATTATGAACTATGTTAATTTTTGCATAAATAGGACGGGCATCATCAAAAACATGGGTTTCCAAATTTACAGCTCGTTCTTAACATTATTTTTTGAGTTACAGTGATATTTTATTTTTTACTGTTGTTAGGGGGCCGTCACTTATAACAATTTGTATCCTTTGTGAGTAAATATCTGTATATATTTTGACGAAAAACTATTTTAATTTACCTTAATGTTATTCTCATTGTTTTCTAAGCAACATTTCGATGTTTAAGATACAAATTGGATCATTTTTATAAAATTATCGCAATGCAAGCGAGAGATTGTGAAAAAATTTCCAAAAGAAATGAAGCCCCGCCTCTATATTGCGGAAACATTAGTAAAAAAACTAGTTTCTGTATTCGTATATGACTCTCTATGTGACGCTGGTATGCATAAATGTCAATGGCATTTACTACATCGAATGCTGAAGACAAAATTTAAATGATTTAATTGGAAGTATGTAAAATAATTTTGTTTTATAATGTAAAGTTGTAGAAAAACTGTGTAAAGGCGTGGCTTCTGTCGCAAAGAGGTTTATACTCGATTCTGAAATGTTAAGTCTTTGTTCTTAAATATTACATAACGTTTCCCAGTTTCTCACTGCTAAAATTCTATTTTGTCCCTTTTGTCTTTTGTTTTTAACTTGAATATTCTACGATTCGCGCACCTTAAGTTAAGTATCATAACGGTAAAAAAACGCAGTAAGACGAGGACTATTATTTTAAAAAAGAGCAATGCGCTGTGAACAATACTTTTTTTTTCTTTTTCTTTTTTTTTTTCCTTATTTTAAATTAATATAATTGACTTTTATTAATTTTTATCAGATTTTTTAAAACAAATTTTCTGTTTTAATCTTGTTGTGACATTTTCGCATTCGCTTACTCTACCGTTTATGCTATTTAAATTTTATCGCATGACGTAACATAATAAAATATAAAATTTTTATTAAATGTTTTTTTAATACTGAATAATAAAGTGTTTTTTTTTTTTTTTTTTTTTTTTTTTTTTAATCTATTATTGAAACAAAGCGCAATATTATTTATTTTCTATTATTCTAATCACAGCGTAAAACTGGCGTCACATTTATCACGGAAAAATAATTTAAAACAAAGTAACATGTCATATTACTTTTAAAGATATTGATTTTACACATTTAAAATTAAGAATTCAAGTACAGTAGACGACTGCAGAACGGGGAACACTCGTTCTAGGCAATAGGAATGTAAATCTTTATAGTAACACTTTCATGCGAGGCTTACTGTATAAAATAAAAATATACCCAACAAGAAGTAGATAATAATTGTTAGTTAGTAGATTTTAATTGTTTATATATATACATATTTTATTATATATGTATTTTAACTTAAATTTTTGTCTCTTAAATAAAACAGTTTTTGCTTTTAAGAAGCAGATAATTCTTTTTCTTAAATATTAAAAACTTTTTTTTTTTTAACCGCTATTAGTATTATTATCATTATTACTATTGCTCGTTTACCTTGGTATCTAGATATTTGTAATTAAACATTGTAGGGTTCATATGATTCAAGCTATTTAATTTTCTTTATATGAAGTGTTGTATTTAACTATTCAATGTTTAATAAATTGAAACCAATAAAAATCTTTTAACTCATAAGCTAACACAGAAAGTTCTGTGAATTTGAATCGTTTTTTAGTTTATAACTAACATTTCTGAACTTTTGTTCCGGTGTGAAATTTAATAATTAATGTATATTGCGTGGTGGATCACGATTTATTTTTTCTAAATGTATAGACGGTCCCTTAACACATTTTCACGTGTAACTCTGTTTAGAATTGATTTGAAGTATATAAATAGGTAAGTTTTCCGAACTGCCTTGATCTCAGAAATCTGAATATGAGGTCAAAAATAGGAGTCGTCATAGAAAAAAATGAAGTTTATACGTGTTTTAATATGTAGATGACCCTTTGAGCAAAATCTTACTACACCATTAAAAACTAGACGTTATTACAGATCGATAGGTACCAGCTGCATGTTTCTACGATAATTTACGACGAAATTAGGTGGGGGGGGGGGGGCGTTTTTTTTTGGCTGACTGTACAAAAATGTGGAAAAACCAGTATGTTGTGACCACCACATGACTTTCTTCTATATTTTCCTATACAAATTCACTCAGTAAAAATAATTTATTAAAATTATTATTTAAAAAAAATTACCTTCCATGATAATGCAGACGATTTCCATATAAGAGAAGTAATGTAACACTAAATATCCAAAAACAGTCCATTTTATTCTCAATATAAAAAAAAAAAAAAAAAAATTACGGTTTTTTTTCTTTAAAACTAAAAAAAAATCGATAACTTTGTTTTAAATTATCACAGATATATAGTTCGCATATATAGATCGATATACATCTATAGTATGGATTCGTTTTAAAGGAATTGACGAGACCTTTCGAAAGATATCCATCTTGAAAATTTACTCCTCTCGGCGATGCCCCCACATGCACAAAATCTGTTTCCTAGTTAATTACTATTATCAATAATTCATATTAATTTTACAATCACAAGTTAAAAATAACACTCATTATGTACATTTATACGAAATTTTTTCCGATACTGCCATGTTAAAAGTTTAGAAAAAATGCGATCACAGCGCCACCTTTCGAGCGATTGATCCCCAAATCTAATCAGCACCAGTTTATGTCAGGGTCCAACTAAATACCAAGTTTGGTTAAATTTCGTTCATTGGTTCGTGAGATACAGCGTCCACAAAATTCGTGATACACACTGACAGACATTTTCTAAAAACTATCAAATCGCTTTCAGGAAATCCCAAAACGTGTAAATCCATCGAAAAACGGAGTTCGAAAAATTTCACGAATCCAATACTTTCTCTATATTACATATAGAAGAATGTAAAAAGTCACTGATACAAAAAAAAAGTAAGAGTTCGGGAGAGGAAATACACACCATGAACAACTTATTTTCTATAAAAATGTAATTTTCAATGCTATTAACATTCGAAATGCAGAAGATGACATAACATTTTTTCGTTTGCAGAGTTAGTTTCCGTTTAAATTTCATTGAATTCTTCGCCGAAGCATGAAACATGCGCTCTGTCACTAAATGTGATTCTAATATACCCTCCTTACAGTACCGCTGCAGTCGAATTTTTACCTGGATGCAGATAACCTTGCAAGCTATCGTCAATCAGCTTTGATTCAGAATTCCGTCTTGCAGAACACTATAATTGCCTGACTCAAAACATTCTCAGGGCACGTCAACACAAACTTATTTCACATCACAGCTAGCAGAACCTAACCTCGTCTTGGCTAGTTCTGCTTTACCTGAAAGAAGACATATTTAAACACGAGGCATAAAGCAAATATACACCAAAAACTTATTTTTTAAATAAGACAAATTTTATATAACTACACTGGTGTCATTCAATATAATACTTTAAATCTTGAACCTTAAATTTTATTTTAAAAAATTCAGATTAAATTCAGATGAATTTCCAATTGATGTGGTTTAGAGCCATGCACGGGTCGAGTTTTATCTGACCCGAACCCGACTAGTGAATTTTGAATCAACCCGAAACCCGACCGAACCCGACAAATAATTTTTAATCGACCCGAAAACCGACTCGAACCCGCACTAAAGAAAGTTGAATACCCTAACCCGTTTTCTTTATACCTGAACCCGACCCGAAACCCGATTTCTTTTTAACCGAACCTGACCCGAATCTAAATGAAAAATAATAATTAATCTAAAAATAATGGGAAATATTCTTAATTTATAAAATAAAATATATTTTAACTGTAATACTGCTGGGGTAAATCATTTTAACTCTTTCACGACCGCATGCTTTTATCTCTTTGATGGTAAGGTTCGCCTGTGGGCGTTATTCTCCCAAATTACGATATTTCAGAATAAAATTTTCTATATTAATATTTATATTACAAATGGATATACATTATAATTAAATTCTTCCTAATCAAAATATTTGTATCCATATTATATTTGATTGTACAAGTTTAAATATTGGGTACATTCTTAAGGAAAAAGTAACATATAAATCGCGAAAGAAACGCCCACTGAAGGAGTTACAAGTTCTGAAATGACGTGAGTCTACGTCAGCGGTCGCGAAAGTGTAAAAAAAGATTTAAAACATAGTTCGTACTTCGTACAGTCTTTGAATTTTTTTTTCTGCACCACTTTTATTTTATAGCAGTTAGGGATACTGAAAAATCCTTAAAGCTTAAAAGGAAATATGTCTTATAAATATACTGGTGGGAGAGTCCTTAAAAGAAGGCGTGGCCGTACGAACCATGTAAAAATATAATTATTATTATTATTATTTTTTTCCAATGGCTAGGCAAAAGTTACAGAGGACTATAAAGATACGAATCAAATTATAGACAATATAACATAGAAGACCGAAGTCATTGCCTAAAAAGCGATCTTGCCTCCCAGTATCTCGACTCTTCTGTAGAACATCGAAGAGCCCTACAACGGGACAGATGGTCCCGGTCCATTACTTCTCCAGAATCACAAAGTGGGCAAGTAGGGTCGTTTAAGATACCTATGCGCTTCAAATGAGCGGCAAGGCAGTCATGTCCTGTAGATAGGCGGAAAGTCGCAACTGTCTCACGTCTTGGTTTATCAGGAATTAGAGTAGGACTTAAATTCTTCTATTTCTTTAGAGCTGTACGATTCTCAAGATCTCGTAAGGCATTAGATGCAGATAAATTCTTTAAAAACAGTTTAATCCTCCAGTAAGAAATGACTGTATTGGGATGTTGTAGTAAGGTGGCACTGACTAAAGGTAGGGAGGTTGTAAGCCAAAAATGTAGATCTCTTTGCCGCAAAGCGTTACCAGGGTGCACCACAGGGAGGTAGATCTACTTCGCACCCGCTATTTTAGGAAAGTATTTTAGAACATATTTAGCACACGTACGGCTTTTCTCCTGTTTGACTGAGGAGATGAAAATATAATTATACACTGAGTTAAAAATTAAAAAATCTGAAAAATGGATTAACAATAGTTTTTAACTATTTATGTGTGTTGTGAACTTTAAGTGTACAAAAATGGGTTTTAAGCTTAGTGTTTGTAGTTTTATTGTTTAATGCTTATCACACACAGAATAATATTAAAATAGTACAATGTTACAGACGCCAACTAAACGGTCGCTAAACTCATCTAAATCTACATTCCTATAACTTCTTAAAAACATCCTGCAAGAGAGAAAATATTAATTATCGGTTTAAATTCACAATCTATTTTGAAAGGGTGTGAGCTGTGTTGTGCACGAACGCGTTCATATGAACGCGTTCATGAGCGTAGCTCAAAAATTTTGAGTTTTGAGTTGAACTACGCTCGTTTTTTAAATTATGAACTTGAGTTGAGCGAAACTCGTTTTTTTCACGAACTTGAGCTTGAAAAAGCAATTCAAACTCAAACACATATTAAATATTTCCGTCTGAAATATAAAAAGGAAAGTAGAAGAAGAAAAGAGAATAATTGTGCAAAATGGATCCCGGAAAAAAGGGCACTTGGAAAAAAGGACACTCATAAAAAGGGCATTTTTTGTAATTTGCAAATCACAAAAATTAATAAACATCAAAGAATAAATTTGAAGAATTATTTCATAATACATTTTTAGAAATTTCAATCAATTAAATTGTTACCATTTTCCCTTAGTAGATACCTGGGGGAAGGGGGAGTCAAGGAGCAAATTGAAAGATAATAATTTTCTTTATATTACATTCTTAGTGATTTTAATGAAAAAGTGCCTCTGCATATAAATTTATATGCAAATTCGTGCAGTAGTTCCTAAGCTATAACCTTCCCTGAAATTATAAAAATCGCAGTATAGCAGCGCCACCTGTTGAGTAATAAGGATCACCAAAAGTTGATAGGCACTAATCTGGATCAAAGTGCGTTCGCATATAAATTTATATGCAATTTCGTGCAGCAGTTCCTGAGATATAACCTTCCATGAAACTGTGGAAATCGCGTCCTAGCAGCGCCACCTGCTGAAAAATTGATACCAAAATTTCGTAGGCGCTAATTTTAATCAAAGTACATCTGCATATAAATTTACATGTAATTCTGTGCTGTAGTTCCTGAGATACAGTCCCCAAAATTGTTTGATGCAAACCCACAGACAGACATTTTCTAAAAATCGTCCAATCGTGTTCTGGACCTTTAGGAACGTGTCATTCATCGAAAACCGGAAGCCAATAATTTTTACGAATCCAATACTTTCTTTTATTGAATATAGAATAAAGTGAAAAAAGAGGAGGGGGAAAGAAATGCAAAATTAGAATCTGTAAATGAATCACAGTTTTTGACTGAAAAGTGTTTAAGAAGTTTGCCAACTAAGTTTGAAATTTACCAAATGTGCCAGTTTGTTTTAACATTGTGTGAGTAGGACTTGGGGGAGGGATGAAGGTTCCCTCTTACCTCTCGTTAGCAAGCATTCACAAAAAATGATGAGTTCGCCTTTATCTGAATTTTCCAGAAATTCAAAGAAATCGCCTTATATCAATAACCAATAAACATGAAATAAAGTCTTCTTTCAAAAAATGAGCGAACTTTTTGTATAAGTTTCGTCTACAAAATACTACATACTAAAAATAGTAATAGTCTCTCTCCTCCTTTCACTTTTTTAATAGTTTTTAAGATTTATTCAATTTCTTCAGAAATTTTAGCAAGAAAAAATGCGTACTTTTTGTAAACTTCTGAAATCTTCGTAGAATTACTAAGTATCAAAATTTGAACATATTCATAAAAATCAATTTAAAAAGAGTTTATAGGACTCTCTATTAGTTTCAAATGCACGATTTTCTCACTCATCAATTTAATCTTTGCTATTGTTAATAGCATGTACACGAAAATTTTACTATAGCAAGAAAAATATTTTAGATGATTATTTTAATTTGTTCCAAAATTATATAAAAAAAACTTCTTAGCTCAAATCATTTTTAATTTTAGAATATATATTCAAGAAATATCAATTGATAATGATCTGAAAGTGTTATATCTTGAACCTCAAATTAACAACAATTTTACAATTAATGTTGAATAATAATAATAATAATAATAATAATAATAATAATTAAAATTTTAGAATTATTTTTTTCAACACAAATATTAAAGTATAGCGTTGTAACTGACAAGGAAAAAAACAAATAAATAAATATATGTTGAAAATTTATGTGAAAAAAAAAAAAAAGCAATACGATAAAATACCGGAATTTGGATGGCAAAAGTGAAGAATTTTATCTTTAACTTAATGAATTAAGGAAAAAAAAAAATTACAGCTTTTAACTATGTAAACAACATATACATCATAAAATTCAATCTTTGATTTATAAAGCTCAAACTTTATTAAATGTATATTACAGAACTAAAAATAAAGCTTAATAAAAGCTTAAAACAGTTAAAAAAAAAAAAAAAAAACTCATCCTTTTACATAGTAATATATATTGATAAATCTGAGGTATAAGTTTTTTTTTTTTTTTTTTTTTTTTTTTTTTGCACAACAAGTTAAACATATTTATAAAATTTCTTGGAAATTATTGCGAATAAATACACTTTATAAATAACAGATTTATGGTAAGTTTCCCATACAGAGGAGGGATTTTCAGTAAATCTGTTGACCATTTTTGAAGAGAGGGATTTGTTTAGTGTTTTCCGCACAATTGGAACAAGAGGATACACAGCAACATGGTATTGGATTCCAAAGAAAAAAGCGTGAGAACCTTTTCTTACGTAGCACAATACTTCGGCAGCAGACAACTTCCTGCATTCTACAATACTATAAAATACTAGTAGAACATTACTGCTGGTGCTACAATGCAAAGTTCATTGGCAAGACCAACCATACCCCATAGTCCTGAGGCCGTGTGATAAATTGCCGCCCTCTCATAAAAGTACTATGAATGAAAGGATCTGCTATCACAGGATTATTGATATCTTGCTCTATAGGACTGGGTTCATGTTCACAGATTCTCTTTTTTCTTTAGAAATGAGATTCCTGTTATTTGCGAAAATGATTCTTATCTTTGTTTTATAACTCTTGCATTGAAAGATAAGCATCTTTAAAATATAAAAAATTAACACGTTGATCGCCACGCGAATTCTTAATAAAATCCATTAAAATTCCTTAATGATATTATCATGTAATAAATAAAAATTAAGTAAATTTTAAATAAATTTTAAGTAATTACTTGAAACAGTGTAATATTTTTAGTTTTATATTATATTTTACGCTGTCAACCACCGATGGTTGACGCGGTTTTATATCATATTTGACACTGTCAGTCACCGATGGCTGACATGGCGATCAACGTGTTAAACAAAGATTACTGCTTTAACACATGATACACATAGATTAAATATAATAATAGTATATTTTTTAATGTTTGTTTATATTTTTAATATTAAAAATAAAAATGCATTCCGGTTATTGATATAATTTCATATCAGAGATGTAGATTTTATATCAATGATTATTTTATTTTTAACACTTTCTGGGAAATGCAAATTATACTAAGTAAAAATAAGTAACTGAAATAAAAAATAAGATAAATATAAATATAAATACAAACAGAATAATAGTCCTCCTTATTACAACAAGCTATTTATAATCCAATTTAAATTCTCTTATTCATTTTTTTTTTTTTTTTTTTTTTTTTTATGAATATATTTTATATATTCACGAATACAACCACAAAAATTCAAATATACGTACGTGTACTAAACTAAAGATTCTTTTTCTTTTTTTTTTTTTTTTTTTTTTTTTTTTTTAATGTACCAGCTAGTTTTAAAATACCATTTATGATACTAGCAAACAGGATTTAATTATTGGGATTTAATATTATACTTTTAAATCTTTATATTTTTATTTATAATGAAAGGCTTTCTTAAAACTTTTCTTAAATTACTTTTAGAACTTCCATAATTTTTCATAATAGGAGGTATTTCGCAAAAATTTGTGTCATTGAAATAGCATGGATTTGCTTGCATGAAAACTGAAATACAAAATGGACAACAGAACAATATCGTGGAAAACTGGGTACGAAAAAATTACTGTAGCAAGGAAAAGGATAGCCTACTGGATAGGGCTTTTAAGTCTTCAATCGTATTAGGTGATCAGCGGAATTTATATTTCTTATGAAAGGACTGGCTTAGAGTCCTGCGTGGTTCGAGTAAACTTGACTCTCAGCCGACCCGGCGTGCAAAATGATTTTTAGCCTTCAACCCGAACTGAATCTGCAGCTTCTGACCCGCTATATTGTTAAAATTGTGTTATAAAATAAACTGAATAAAAGTTCTTTTAAACAAACTACAATTATATTATTGAAGAAATCTTTCAGACAATTAAATTTGCGGCATAAAAATATTACAACAGTGTATTTATCTAATTATAAACAAACTTTTAGCTGTACTAAAATATATATTTAAAAAATCCACTGTTCCATGTATTTTGACAGTAAAATAAGGAAGCAAATATAGGTCGGAAAAAAAAAATAGTTTTCCATATAAAGCTTTAAACGTTAAGTATTAATATTTAGGTAAATGTAATTAAATTCATGTTATCAGTCATGTCTTTATATGTTTAAATTACTAGGAAGGAAGACAATGTCACCCAATCTCTTCATTTAAAAGTTTAGATTCATATGTAAAGCATAAAACAACCTTCGGAGAAATTATTTTGTGATTAAAAATTAATGCAAATTTTACATGCACCCGACCTGCAAAGCAGGTAATAAGCGATTACCCGACCCGATGCATTTCTCTCTTGTGACAAATGCGTCCTCTCTTGCGATTAAAAGGGTAGAAAGTATTGCTATCAAGAATATAATTTTTTTTCCCAAAGGAATAAAATCCATCTGAGTTTGAGTTACTTTTCCCACTCAAATTGATGAGAAAACGAACTTTGCTCAGCTCAAGTTCCCAATTTAAAAAACGAGCGAAATTCAGCTCAAAACTGAATATGTTTTAAATAAACACATAAAAGTGGTCCTGCGCAACACTGATTTAAAACAACGAAACCTCTAAATGATAGAATTTGTCTCCTTTTAATAAGTTCTCACGCGCATAAACAAACGTATTGAAAATTTGAGAATAAAAAACCGTGCAAAAACAGTGGGTACACTATTCAGAAGTGTTTGCTAAATAAATTTTTACTACAATAAAATTAATAAGTTATAATTAAGAGTTATAAGTTAATAAGTTTAATTAAGCGTAAAATTAAATAATTACAAGATAAAAAGAACTTTTTATATACCATATTTTTAAATTTTCTGTTGAATCAAATAAAAGATACCGAAGGCAGCGGGAACCCGGAGCAATTGGATAAAAGTATTAAAAAAATTCATTGCTATCGTGTTTTGAGCTATTATAAAAGTTTCAAATGAATTCTAGCCGGGAAGTTAATTAAAAATTGGTTGCAAGCTTTGTACTGGTAACGCTGCCGAAGGCAACAGGGTCTCGAAGCAATTGGTAAAAAATATTTTAAAAATGCATTTTCACCGTATTCTGAACTATTCTAAAAGTTTCAAATGTCTAGCTAGTCCGGAAGTTAGTTAAATAAATTTTCTGTTGAATCATATAAACGCTGCCGAAGGCAGTAGGGACCTGAAACAGTTGACTAAAAGCATTTAAAAAAATGCATTTTCACTGTGTTCTGAACTACTCTGAAAGTTTCAAATGTGTAGGTAGTCGGGAAGTTAGTTAAATAAATCTTTTGTCGAATCATATAAACGTTGCCGAAGGCAGCGGTATCTGAAACAGTTAACTAAAAGTATTAAAAAAATGTATTGTCGCCGTGTTCTGAGCTGTCCTGAAAGTTTCAAATATCTAGCTAGTCGGGAAGTTAGTTAAAAATCGATTGCAAGATTTGTACTGGACAAACAAACAAACATACAAACAAACAAGAATCGAAGCTAATAAAAACATGGTAAAAAATCATTTTCATGGTAATTGGTAATTTTAGAAAAAGGGAAATTACCTATGAAAGCGTTCACAGAGGATAAGATCTATTTAGAGAAAAAAAAAAATGTACGTAAAAATGAACTTTTAGTGAGTTTCGCTCGTTTTTAAAAATGAACTTGAACTGAGCGCGTTCATTTCTTTCAGACACGAGTTGGAGCGCGAACTAACTCGTTTTTTACACGATGAACTTGAGTTTGAACTAGTTCGTTTTTTTCGTGAACTTGCACAACACTGTGTTTACCTATATACAAAATAAATCAGACTTTTGGTACGTTGTTTGGGAAATAAACACTAATGAAAATCCATAATCTTCAAACTTGAAACAAACAAACTGTAAAGTAAATAAAATATTATTCTCAATTATTGAGTTTATATTTTCTAGTAAAAAATAATCTGGTGTGTCACTCATACGACTTTCTATTACCCTGAAATTTAATACTAGAAATACAGATTGGAGATTAAAGGGTAAGATAACGAGTACTGTTATGCAAACCTATGTTAAAACAATTCAAGTTAGGCTTCGGAACAGCTTCATTTGACAAGTAATTCTGTGTGAGAGGGCTACCGTCCACCTCAAACCCCCGTTTCTTAACTGTACTTACATTTACATAGAATTCAAATCTATTATTAAATTCAATAGTTCATTTAAACTTATTCAGACAACTTTCACACCTACATTTCTTGAAACTTATCAATCTTGATCAAACTTTTCTGGCAACAAACATAGTAACTTCAAAATACAACATTTGGATCGCCTGAAATAATTTGTATTTAATTTATACTAACAGACATAGACAAGTATATAACGTAAAAAACTTGACTTCGGTATTCAGGAAACCTCAAAACGTGTAAATAAATAAATAATAATAATAAAAAAAACCAAGCTATGAATATTTCTCTTCAAAAAATACATTATTTGCCATAAGGCTATGAGGAATTAATTTCAATTCCTGAGCAGCTTTCCTGGACATGATAAAATATTAGAGTAAAGCACTTTCACCAACATTAAAAAAGAATGTTATCGCTTAAATATGTGCAACCCTGTATATCTTCTGAAGAATATGTACAAACCATATAGTGCACCTAAATACAATCCTATAGTAATAATATACGGGTCAACCTTAAATGCACTTCCATCAATTTTCAGCTATTGTCGCACTATAATCTAGCTCTTTTGTGTAGCCCTGTAAATGAACTGAGAATGATTTCCTTACCATATTCTACATAAGACATATTTTTACGTATATAGTATACATATATACACGAACCATTTGCTTCATCTCAACGAAAAGTTTAGTGTAGCATCCCTATATGATACACATTTACAATACCAAGTTTGGGCTTCCTACTATAATTTGTTTTTGAGATATGCTGATAGCAGACACACACACACGGACACACCGCTAAAAACATGATTTTTAGATTCAGGTCACCTCAAAACGTGTAAATATAACAAAAACTCAATTTCGAAAATTTAACCCAAAAACAATACTTTCTTTACCTTATGGGTAAGCGAAAGTAAAAATCTTTAAAAATCAGTACTGCTATTTTTCTATTGTCATATTTTGAATACATGAATATAATATACCGTGCCCAGATACTTTACAAGAACGAATATATATTAACTTATGACTTACCTTACCTCAGTGATGCCAGATGGTCGAAAATTATTTCCCCAAACAGGTCTTCAAATTTCCCCAAATCAGGTTTTTTTTTTTTTTTCTTTTTTCGAAAAAATCCCCAACTTGATTTGTACTAAAAAGGGAAAAAAAAAAATTAAAGAAAATATCAAGCAGAATTATCCCCAAATGAAGGCAATTTTTGAAAAAAATCCCCAAATACAAAATTGTATTATTATCCCCTCTAATCAGTTGTTGCTGTTGGCAACACACGGAGAAGCAAGTGTAGAAGTTAAAAATCGAACATTGTGAACCAAACTTATTATTATTGTTAAGAACAGAAATGTTAATAAAATAATATAATATAATTTTTAATAAAACTCAAATTTTGCGATATTCCACTAAAAATGTACCTACACTGACGATAAAAGCCCCTGCTTTAGTGAATAATCATGCAAAATTAGAAACAACAACATAATCCATGCGTTCCTTGAAATTTCTTACAAAATTACCAAAAAGTCCCTATGAATTTAAAATTTGTCCTACATCATGAATAAAGCTATTGAAAGTCTCTAGTCGTAGGAATAAATCATTACGTTGCTAACATTGACAGAAAGTTGAACTCCCCAGATTTGTCCTCAAAACTTTTAGAATTCCCCAAAATTGTCTCCCCAGAAGCCTCGAAAATCCCCAATCTGACATCACTGCCTTACCTATACCCTTAACTTTAGATGAAATTTTATTTAGCAGAACACTGTTACAATCCTGCGAATTTACTATTTTCAATAAAACATTAAACAAATAGTGGTATTAACTAAATACTTCACTTGTTAATCTATTGAGGTATGTAAATATTATTAACAATTTAATTCATCATAGTTGCCAACATTTTAATTTGTTTCGGAGCATATTCAGCCCCGCTTTCGTTTCGCACCACTTTATTTATAGAATAATTTTCTACAATATATAACTACGATAAAATAAGAACAAATTACATTTACGTGTTTTCTTTCGACTCGAAACAGTTGTCGCAATTTCTTGCATTTTATGGTGTTTATTTGAAATTTTGCATTTATTAAGTAAACATCATGTTCTTCTAAAATTTTCTCGAATTTTTTCACACTTACAGCAGATCTAAAGCAGAAATTAAAAAAAAAAAAAAGAAGCACAACCTTAAATGTATTAAATGAAACAGTAAATTAATCAGGAATCCCATCGTAATATTTATCTATTACAATTTTGTACAGTAATTTTTCTCTCTTCAATATCTTCTAGTATGTGATTATTTAAAAAAAAAAGTTTAAGACCAAAAAACTGTGATGCTCAACATACAGGATGCTGCGACCCCTGCATAACCAACAATTAAAAATATATTTATTTAAATATATACGAGAAATCCATATAGAAATTAAAGAGCAAGATTATTTTGTGAAAGTTTAATTTTAATTTCTATTTAATTTAATTTATTTTTTTTTAATTTTACTTTTAATTTTTATCCATCATGTGAAACAAAATATTCTCATTAAACTTTTTTTTTTTTTTCTCGTTTCTTTTTCTCTCAAACCGACGTACAAAGGCATAAATCAGGCATGGAATACAGGCTCAGAAATCATACCGGTATTCATTTAAGAAAGTTCTCTACCTATAATATCGTTGATTTAAGAAGTAGAAATTTTTTTTACATTGATAGTGGTATGAATTTTGCCTCCCCCCCATCATGTTCAAATGACGCTTTTAAAGTGGGTATTAATAAGAAACGTAGTACAAAAACCTTTTCAAAAGAAAAATGGAAGAGGGAGGGGAAGGGGAGATGTAATTCTAAATAAATTGTACCAAGTTTTAGGGAAGTTTCGTGTGCAGTAGACATACTATAGATGCCAACATTTTAATTTATTCCGGAGTATTTTTAGCCCCACCTTCATTTTGCACTAGTTTATTTATAGTAAAAAATTCCCCAACGCATAATTTCAATAAAATAAGAAAGAAGTACTTTCAAAAATTAAGTGATATGAAATAATGGCGGGGCTAAAAATACTTCGCAATAAATTAAAATGTTGGCCTCTATGGGCGTAGTTGCTAACATAATAATTAATATTCCGTAGTATTGTTAGCCCTGCCTTATTTTTCACACCAGTATTTTTCTAGAATGCTTTTCTTCTTATTTAATCGTAATTGCATTTGGAGAATATTACTCTGAAAATTTACTGGTGTGAAAGAATGGGCAGATCTGACAACACTACGGAATTTTAATTAGGATGCTGGCAAGTATGATGAGTGTACTTGCCAACAATCTCATAAACGGTATATTTTTAACCGACTTCAAAAAAGAGGAGGTTGGAATTCGGACCGTATGTTTTTTGTTGTTGTTGTTAGCTTATACCTTGTAAACGGATGCTCCGATTTTGATACTTTTTGTTTTGTTGTAAAGTTCGTGGTCTGAAATAGGTCCCATTGAAATATCTTTACGAACAAAAGAAAATACAGGGTGCCCAAAAAAGTCAGTCCCGACTCTTTTAACTGCTGAACGTCTGCCGTTGTAGTCATTAAAGTGGTATGTAGGTATAGTAAAGTGGTCATGCGCAACACGATTTAACCGCCTACAGCGCCATCTGGTGGAAAAAATCTTTAGTTAGCATTCCTATCTCGAAAACGGTTCAAAATTGGAAAAAAAGTGAATTAGAAAGTTACAGGGTATCATCGATTTAGTACGAAAAGACAGATTATAGACATTAATGCTAAAAATAGAACGTTTAAAACGTTAATTTGTTTGTCCGCAATTTAATATTTTGTTCCCACTTCAACGACATTGCACACGTTGCAGCGTAGCGGGTGACATTTATGCTATGTAAAATTCAAAGAATGGTTATTGTAAGCAGTTATATCAATTAATATATAGACTTTTAAACCGACTTTATATAAACGAGGAGGTTCTCAATTGAAAACATGTTTTTTGTTGTCGTAGTTGAATTTGTTAGCTTATAACTACGTAAGAAATTCGTTAATTTTAACTTTTTTTTTTTTTTTTTTTTTGTCGTAAACATCTTGGCCTAAAATAGGTCTCATCACGATTTCATTAATATCTAAACAAATTACAGAGTATTCGCGAAAGTATGTTTTCACTCTAAAGTGTCCATGTGCTACAAGAAGTGACCTCTTACAGTGCCACCTGGTGCGGAGATAGCGGAGTTAGCGTTTCTACTCGAAAACAGTACAAGGCACGAGAGAAAATGTAAATCACAAAGTTTTACAGCATCATTGTTTTAGTCAGAAAAAGACACCTTGTAGACATAAATGTTAAAAACAGGATGCTTAAATCTGCATCTGTTTGTTCGCAGTTTTCTACACTGTAAACAAATAAAAAAAACTCTTTATTTCGAAGTTGGAACTTCTGTCCGTCAGCTGCAACGCATATTTTGATTTTTGATTGAACTTTACGTTGCATACATTCCAACGTAGCGTGTGACACATATTTACTGTAAAGTTCAATACGTGTCTAACCGGTTGGTTAGAAATACAGCGATTAGGAATACAGCGTATCCGTTCTTTACATTCCTAACGCATTTTTAATTGAATGTGTGGTTATTCAATAGATAGTTTTTCTCATATCCGACAACGGCAAGAAATGTGATACAACTTAAAAATGCAGTACTTAAGAAAAATCAATTAAAAGATAAGGCATTGACTAGAATAAAACTGACACAAATGTCTCTCGAATGGATAATTCTTTACATGAAGATGTAACGTTTTTTGTTCACATTGGGGGCATTTCATATATTTTTCAGGGACACAAACTCGAAATTGCCATTTTTTGTGTCATTTTTCTTGTGGCATTTCAACTGAAAAAAAAAAAAAAAAAAAAAAATCGTTTTGTAAAAAAAATAGAACCAACTCCAAAAAGCAACCACTATTCAAACAATTTAAAAAAAAAAAAAAAAGAAAATTGGCATAAAACGGAAATAATGGCACCTAAGAGTATAAAATATTTTCCTTCGCCAAACACCTTAAGCACTACAATTATACATAACTTTTGAAGTCGGCGCAAAATTAAATAAAAATTGATACCTTTATTCAATGCAAAAATCAAGTTCTATTCAAAATATACATCTCACTTTAGCATCTGCACACAAAGAAAAACTATTTTGATTCAAGTAAACAAATAAGATTTCGTAAACTGCCAATGTTGACGGAGCTGCTGGTATCTGGCGTCTTTGGTGGAAACAAATCGCCAAATTATATCAGTAAACATATCTACTTCTTTCGAGAAATCGTTGTTATTTTAATAAGGATAACAATCAAGAATGTGAAACAATACTTCGTACAATATATATTTTAAAATTATACATCTCGCGTGTATATTTGTGTGAGTAATCAAAATAGATGACCGTGGGAGAAGTAGCCAGTTTCCGATAGCTTATATTCTAAATAATAATTTATTTATTTATTTATTTTTTGTTCATTGCTTTAATCAGAAATGGATGTTTATTTTACTATGATAATTTGGGTAAGCGTATATTCATCATGGGCAGAGAAATGGGTAATTAAATATAGAGAAAACAAATTTCTGCTTTATTAACATAATTTTTTTTTTAACCCCTTAACGCGCGCTGTCCTCGCTACGAGGACGCTAAATTTAAGATCCAGCCGCAAAAATTCATCCCGGAAATTTTTAGCAAAAATTTACTTTTATAACATACCAGAAAAGGCCGGTTTTTTTAATCTTAAAATTAAAAATTTTTTTTAGTTTAATTTAGTTCATGAATTCCAGTGGCAGTATAATTTAAATGATCCGAATCGTCTTGCGCCGCAAAGGGTTAAAGATGTTCTCAAGTCGACCCGATTTGTTGAAAACTAAACCCGACCCGAGGGTTGGATCGGGGTAAATTCGGGTTACCCGACTCGATGCAGGCCTCTACCTGGAATCGGAACCGGCAATCTTCCCGCTGAAGTCAGAGCCATTAATTGATTACTTTAATCATACTTGCCAACATCCTAATTAATATTCCGTAGTGTTTTTAGTCTCGCCCTTTTTCTGACACCAGTAAATTTTTAGAGTAATCTTCTCCAAATTCAGTTATGATTAAAAAGAATAAAAATACTCTAAAAAGATACTGGCGTGGAAAAGAAGGCGGGGCCAACAATACTACGGAATATTAATTAGTATGTTGGCAAGTATGCTTTAATGTTTCACGTTTGTTAATGGCAGAATATTAAAATCAGAGCTGGTATAAATCACCGTAATTTATTACTTCTTTCTTCGGCCTTTTATTTTCGCCGCTCTTTAAAATTACAGTACTGTTCAATTTCTCGCGTTTAGAGAAAAAAAAAAAAAATTAATAAAGCAGCTTGCCTTTCCTTTGCCTTTTTTTTTTTTTTTTTTTGCGTTGGTTTCCAGTTCAAATTTAAAAAACAGAACAGGAATAGTTAATAATACAGAGCTTCCAACCTAATCCGGCAAATCGTTAGTACCGCCCCTTTTCTATACCACTTAATTTTTAAAGTAATTTTCTTCATATATATTTGCGATGAATAAAGAAGAAGAAAACTCTAAGAAATTACTGGTGTAGAATAAGGGGCGGTACTAACAATTTGCCGGATTAGGTTGGCAGCTCTGATAATATCTAGTATTTACTCCTATGAATTTTTGAATTTCATCGTCAGTTTGCAGAAATGTTCAGTTTTTTGTGACATGCACTGCTAGAAACTTTTTTTTTTAGCGCAGCAGTTTGTTTTACATTTTCACATTTTTCTTACGCTTTCCTTTTACTCCAGTATGCCCCTGATTGTTTCCACTTATCTGTCAAGTTTGTAAATTTATTTATATGGTGAATGTAAATTATTTTTTAATACAAAAATTAAGAAAATACCGTAAAATACTGTTCAAGTGCTCTTACATTTTTCATAGAAAATCGTTATATATTTGTTGAGGCGGTAAAAATTTGCAAAAATATATAAATTAACATGTATTTTCCTGCTAAAATTTACTAGCATAAAAAAGAATTTTAAAACAAAAAATATACATTTTTAAAGTTGCAGCGATAAAAAAAAAAAATAAATAAATAAATACAGTTAACTTTTTGTTATCTGCCATAAAATTGGAAAAATTCGAGACATTCTTTTTTCCTACTTCCCATACTTGCCAACATACTAATTAATATTCCCTAGTGTTGTTAACCACGCCTTCTTTTTGCCACCAGTATCTTTTTAGAGCATTGTTCTTCTTATTTAACCACAATTGCATTTAGAGAATATTACTCTAAAAAATTTAATGGTGTGAGAAAAAGGGCGGGTTTAACAACGCTACGGAATATTAATTAGGATGTTGGCAAGTATGCTACTTCCAAAACATTGTTTTAAAATTTTCCACTGTTTTAGGAAGTTTTTCATTTTCAAATAATCAGTGTCCGATTTATCCTAAAACAAATCAATGTTCATATTTATAAAGGTGAATTTTAAACAAAGAAATAAAAAGCCTAAAAACTTTTGCTGGTTTCATGCGAGGTTGAACCAGGGGTCGAACTCTCCGCCCTTTTTTCAGGACACTCTCAAAGAAAAGAAATTTCCATTTTCTCTTCAACCGCTAATTTTATGCAGAAACACTTCTGTGTATATTTGTAGCAATGTGACATGATTATACAGGGAATATATTATTGAATAAAAATAGTGGTAGCAATAAATTTTAAATTTGTTTATTCCTGAGCGTGTCCTGAAAAAAGTGCGGAGAGTGCGACCCCTGGGCTGAACAGAGGAGTTGTTCAGAACAAGCTAAATTCAGGTGAAATTGAGTGGGGGCGTTTAATGGAAAGGGGGCAGGGGGAGGGCGCTTTTGTGGTATTTTACACCATTCTCTTCTACGAAGAATCAATACGACAATGAAAGGGACAGAAAGACTGTGACCTCACGATGTACCAACTGATGGTGGTCATATCAGTCCTATAACTGTGAAAGAGAAAATCCATGAGAGTTTCGAAGAAAGAGACGAAGATAAGAAATTGGGAGAGGGCGGTGTAGTAGGTATTCCTGTTTTATCTCTTTGCAGTGAAAATGAGAGAGAAGGCTTTCAATAAGATTTGTAGGCAAACATTGGTATTGCTTTGAAGAAAAAAAAAAAAAGAAGTTTCTTAAAATTATAAATAAAACAGTCAGAGAAAATTTTCATCATTCTGCGTCCTTTCATTTGTATATCGAGCGAGCGCTTCGTGCGGCCGCAGACTTCGCACACCCCTTGATCTGCCCCTGATTGTAGTGGTTATTACAAACTTGGTATTCAAAAGAACTTCGTTAAAAGTCCAAAACAACTCGGTTAAAAGAACTTAGTTTTTTTTTTTTTTTTTTAATTTACGAGGTGTGGCTACTAAATAACGAGACTATTGCTGTTACAAATGAATTACATATGCGCCAAATCCTAACGACCGACAGCTGTGCAGAGTAAAGCCTTCTCTTTCCATTGCATCGGCGCCCGTGTTTGTAGAAAAATCAGTATGGCCGTAACCTTCGTTTGTGTAAGTGTGCTTGTAGGCGCTAATTTTAATCAAAGTACATCTGCATATAAATTTACATGTAATTCTGTGCTGTAGTTCCTGAGATACAGTCCCCAAAATTGTTTGATGCAAACCCACAGACAGACATTTTCTAAAAATCGTCCAATCGTGTTCTGGACCTTTAGGAACGTGTCATTCATCGAAAACCGGAAGCCAATAATTTTTACGAATCCAATACTTTCTTTTATTGAATATAGAATAAAGTGAAAAAAGAGGAGGGGGAAAGAAATGCAAAATTAGAATCTGTAAATGAATCACAGTTTTTGACTGAAAAGTGTTTAAGAAGTTTGCCAACTAAGTTTGAAATTTACCAAATGTGCCAGTTTGTTTTAACATTGTGTGTGTAGGACTTGGGGGAGGGATGAAGGTTCCCTCTTACCTCTCGTTAGCAAGCATTCACAAAAAATGATGAGTTCGCCTTTATCTGAATTTTCCAGAAATTCAAAGAAAACGCCTTATATCAATAACCAATAAACATGAAATAAAGTCTTCTTTCAAAAAATGAGCGAAATTTTTGTATAACTTTCGTCTATAAAGTACTACATATTAAAAATAGTAATAGTCTCTCTCCTTTCACTTTTTTAATAGTTTTTAAGATTTATTCAATTTCTTCAGAAATTTTAGCAAGAAAAAATGCGTACTTTTTGTAAACTTCTGAAATCTTCGTAGAATTACTAAGTATCAAAATTTGAACATATTCATAAGAAATCAATTTAAAAAGAGTTTATAGGACTCATCTATTAGATTTTCTCACTCATGAATTTAATCTTTGCTATTGTTAATAGCATGTACACGAAAATTTTACTATAGCAAGAAAAATATTTTAGATGATTATTTTAATTTGTTCCAAAATTATATAAACAAAACTTCTTAGCTCAAATCATTTTTAATTTTAGAATATATATTCAAGAAATATCAATTGATAATGATCTGAAAGTGTTATATCTTGAACCTCAAATTAACAACAATTTTACAATTAATGTTGAATAATAATAATTAAAAAAAAAAAAAAAAAAAAAAAAAAAAAATTAAAAAAAAAAAAAAATTAAAATTTTAGAATTATTTTTTTCAACACAAATATTAAAGTATAGCGTTGTAACTGACAAGGAAAAAAACAAATAAATAAATAAATGTTGAAATTTTATGTGGGGAAAAAAAAAAAAAAAAAGCAATGCAATAAAATACCGGAATTTGGATGGCAAAAGTATCTTCATTACAGAAATTACTTTATAATTTAAGAATTTTATCTTTAATTTAATGAATTAAGGGGAAAAAAAATTACAGCTTTTAACTATGTAAACAACATATGCAGCATAAAATTCAATCTTTGATTTATAAAGCTCAAACTTTATTAAATGTATATTACAGAACTAAAAATAAAGCTTAATAAAAGCTTAAAACAGTTAAAAAATAAATAAAATAAAAAATAAATAAATAAACTCATCCTTTTACATAGTAATATATATTGATAAATCTGAGGTATAAGTTTTTTTTTTGCACAACAAGTTAAACATATTTATAAAATTTCTTGGAAATTATTGCGAATAAATACACTTTATAAATAACAGATTTATGGTAAGTTTCCTATACAGATGAGGGATTTTCAGTTGACCATTTTTGAAGAGAGGGATTTGTTTAGTGTTTTCCGCACAATTCGAACTAGAGGATACACAGCAACATGGTATTGGATTCCAAAGAAAAAAGCGTGAGAACCTTTTGTTACGTAGCACAATACTTCGGCAGCAGACAACTTCCTGCATTCTACAATACTATAAAATACTAGTAGAACATTACTGCTGGTGCTACAATGCAAAGTTCATGGGCAAGACCAACCATACCCCATAGTCCTGAGGCCGTGTGATAAATTGCCGCCCTCTCATAAAAGTACTATGAATGAAAGGATCTGCTATCACAGGATTATTGATATCTTGCTCTATAGGACTGAGTTCATGTTCACAGATTCTCTTTTTTCTTTAGAAATGAGATTCCTGTTATTTGCGAAAATGATTCTTATCTTTGTTTTATAACTCTTGCATTGAAAGATATGCATCTTTAAAATATAAAAAATTAACAGGTTGATCGCCACGCGAATTCTTAATAAAATCCATTAAAATTCCTTAATGATATTATCATGTAATAAATAAAAATTAAGTAAATTTTAAATAAATTTTAAGTAATTACTTGAAACAGTGTAACATTTTTAGTTTTATATTATATTTTACGCTGTCAACCACCGATGGTTGACGCGGTTTTATATCATATTTGACACTGTCAGTCACCGATGGCTGACATAGCGATCAACGTGTTAAACAAATATTACTGCTTTAACACATGATACACATAGATTAAATATAATAATAGTATATTTTTTAATGTTTGTTTATATTTTTAATGTTAAAAATAAAAATGCATTCAGGTTATTGATATAATTTCATATCAGAGATGTAGATTTTATATCAATGATTATTTTATTTTTAACACTTTCTGGGAAATGCAAATTATACTAAGTAAAAATAAGTAACTGAAATAAAAAATAAGATAAATATAAATATAAATACAAACAGAATAATAGTCCTCCTTATTACAACAAGCTATTTATAATCCAATTTAAATTATCTTATTCATTTTTTTTTTTTTTTTTTTATGAATATATTTTATATATTCACGAATACAACCACAAAAATTCAAATATACGTACGTGTACTAAACTAAAGATTCTTTTTCTTTTCTTTTTTTTTAATGTACCAGCTAGTTTTAAAATACCATTTATGATACTAGCAAACAGGATTTAATTATTGGGATTTAATATTATACTTTTAAATCTTTATATTTTTATTTATAATGAAAGGCTTTCTTAAAACTTTTCTTAAATTACTTTTAGAACTTCCATAATTTTTCATAATAGGAGGTATTTCGCAAAAATTTGTGTCATTGAAATAGCATGGATTTGCTTGCATGAAAACTGAAATACAAAATGGACAACAGAACAATATCGTGGAAAACTGGGTACGAAAAAATTACTGTAGCAAGGAAAAGGATAGCCTACTGGATAGGGCTTTTAAGTCTTCAATCGTATTAGGTGATCAGCGGAATTTATATTTCTTATGAAAGGACTGGCTTAGAGTCCTGCGTGGTTCGAGTAAACTTGACTCTCAGCCGACCCGGCGTGCAAAATGATTTTTAGCCTTCAACCCGAACTGAATCTGCAGCTTCTGACCCGCTATATTGTTAAAATTGTGTTATATAATAAACTGAATAAAAGTTCTTTTAAACAAACTACAATTATATTATTGAAGAAATCTTCCAGACAATTAAATTTGCGGCATAAAAATATTACAACAGTGTATTTATCTAATTATAAACAAACTTTTAGCTGTACTAAAATATATATTTGAAAAATCCACTGTTCCAAGTATTTTGACAGTAAAATAAGGAAGCAAATATAGGTCGGAAAAAAAAAATAGTTTTCCATATAAAGCTTTAAACGTTAAGTATTAATATTTAGGTAAATGTAATTAAATTCATGTTATCAGTCATGTCTTTATATGTTTAAATTACTAGGAAAGAAGACAATGTCATCCAATCTCTTCATTTAAAAGTTTAGATTCATATGTAAAGCATAAAACAACCTTCGGAGAAATTATTTTGTGAATAAAAATTAATGCAAATTTTACATGCACCCGACCTGCAAAGCAGGTAATAAGCGATTACCCGACCCGATGCATTTCTCTCTTGTGAGAAATGCGTCCTCTCTTGCGATTAAAAGGGTAGAAAGTATTGCTACCAAGAATATAATTTTTTTTCCCAAAGGAATAAAATCCATCTGAGTTTGAGTTACTTTTCCCAATCAAATTGATGAGAAAAAGAATTTTGCTCAGCTCAAGTTCCCAATTTAAAAAACGAGCGAAATTCAGCTCAAAACTGAATATGTTTTAAATAAACACATAAAAGTGGTCCTGCGCAACACTGATTTAAAACAACGGAACCTCTAAATGATAGAATTTGTCTCCTTTTAATAAGTTCTCACGCGCATAAACAAACGTATTGAAAATTTGAGAATAAAAAACCATGCAAAAACAGTGGGTACACTATTCAGAAGTGTTTGCTAAATAAATTTTTACTACAATAAAATTAATAAGTTATAATTAAGAGTTATAAGTTAATAAGTTTAATTAAGCGTAAAATTAAATAATTACAAGATAAAAAGAACTTTTTATATACCATATTTTAAAATTTTCTGTTGAATCAAATAAAAGATACCGAAGGCAGCGGGAACCCGGAGCAATTGGATAAAAGTATTAAAAAAATTCATTGCTATCGTGTTTTGAGCTATTATAAAAGTTTCAAATGACTATGTAGCCGGGAAGTTAGTTAAAAATTGGTTGCAAGCTTTGTACTGGTAACGCTGCCGAAGGCAACAGGGTCTCGAAACAATTGGTAAAAAATATTTTAAAAATGCATTTTCACCGTATTCTGAACTATTCTAAAAGTTTCAAATGTCTAGCTAGTCCGGAAGTTAGTTAAATAAATTTTCTGTTGAATCATATAAACGCTGCCGAAGGCAGTAGGGACCTGAAACAGTTGACTAAAAGCATTAAAAAAAATGCATTTTCACTGTGTTCTGAACTACTCTGAAAGTTTCAAATGTGTAGGTAGTCGGGAAGTTAAATAAATCTTTTGTCGAATCATATAAACGTTGCCGAAGGCAGCGGTATCTGAAACAGTTAACTAAAAGTATTAAAAAAATGTATTGTCGCCGTGTTCTGAGCTGTCCTGAAAGTTTCAAATATCTAGCTAGTCGGGAAGTTAGTTAAAAATCGATTGCAAGATTTGTACTGGACAAACAAACAAACATACAAACAAACAAGAATCGAAGCTAATAAAAACATGGTAAGAAATCATTTTCATGGTAATTGGTAATTTTAGAAAAAGGGAAATTACCTATGAAAGCGTTCACAGAGGATAAGATCTATTTAGAGAAAAAAAAAAAAAATGTACGTAAAAATGAACTTTTAGTGAGTTTCGCTCGTTTTTAAAAATGAATTTGAACTGAGCGCGTTCATTTCTTTCAGACACGAGTTGGAGCGCGAACTAACTCGTTTTTTACACGATGAACTTGAGTTTGAACTAGTTCGTTTTTTTCGTGAACTTGCACAACACTGTGTTTACCTATATACAAAATAAATCAGACTTTTGGTACGTTGTTTGGGAAATAAACACTAATGAAAATCCATAATCTTCAAACTTGAAACAAACAAACTGTAAAGTAAATAAAATATTATTCTCAATTATTGAGTTTATATTTTCTAGTAAAAAATAATCTGGTGTGTCACTCATACGACTTTCTATTACCCTGAAATTTAATACTAGAAATACAGATTGGAGATTAAAGGGTAAGATAACGAGTACTGTTATGCAAACCTATGTTAAAACAATTCAAGTTAGGCTTCGGAACAGCTTCATTTGACAAGTAATTCTGTGTGAGAGGGCTACCGTCCACCTCAAACCCCCGTTTCTTAACTGTACTTACATTTACATAGAATTCAAATCTATTATTAAATTCAATAGTTCATTTAAACTTATTCAGACAACTTTCACACCTACATTTCTTGAAACTTATCAATCTTGATCAAACTTTTCTGGCAACAAACATAGTAACTTCAAAATACAACATTTGGATCGCCTGAAATAATTTGTATTTAATTTATACTAACAGACATAGACAAGTATATAACGTAAAAAACTTGACTTCGGTATTCAGGAAACCTCAAAACGTGTAAATAAATAAATAATAATAATAAAAAAAACCAAGCGATGAATATTTCTCTTCAAAAAATACATTATTTACCATAAGGCTATGAGGAATTAATTTCAATTCCTGAGCAGCTTTCCTGGACATGATAAAATATTAGAGTAAAGCACTTTCACCAACATTAAAAAAGAATGTTATCGCTTAAATATGTGCAACCCTGTATATCTTCTGAAGAATATGTACAAACCATATAGTGCACCTAAATACAATCCTATAGTAATAATATACGGGTCAACCTTAAATGCACTTCCATCAATTTTCAGCTATTGTCGCACTATAATCTAGCTCTTTTGTGTAGCCCTGTAAATGAACTGAGAATGATTTCCTTACCATATTCTACATAAGACATATTTTTACGTATATAGTATACATATATACACGAACCATTTGCTTCATCTCAACGAAAAGTTTAGTGTAGCATCCCTATATGATACACATTTACAATACCAAGTTTGGGCTTCCTACTATAATTTGTTTTTGAGATATGCTGATAGCAGACACACACACACGGACACACCGCTAAAAACATGATTTTTAGATTCAGGTCACCTCAAAACGTGTAAATATAACAAAAACTCAATTTCGAAAATTTAACCCAAAAACAATACTTTCTTTACCTTATGGGTAAGCGAAAGTAAAAATCTTTAAAAATCAGTACTGCTATTTTTCTATTGTCATATTTTGAATACATGAATATAATATACCGTGCCCAGATACTTTACAAGAACGAATATATATTAACTTATGACTTACCTTACCTCAGTGATGCCAGATGGTCGAAAATTATTTCCCCAAACAGGTCTTCAAATTTCCCCAAATCAGGTTTTTTTTTTTTTTTCTTTTTTCGAAAAAATCCCCAACTTGATTTGTACTAAAAAGGGAAAAAAAAAAATTAAAGAAAATATCAAGCAGAATTATCCCCAAATGAAGGCAATTTTTGAAAAAAATCCCCAAATACAAAATTGTATTATTATCCCCTCTAATCAGTTGTTGCTGTTGGCAACACACGGAGAAGCAAGTGTAGAAGTTAAAAATCGAACATTGTGAACCAAACTTATTATTATTGTTAAGAACAGAAATGTTAATAAAATAATATAATATAATTTTTAATAAAACTCAAATTTTGCGATATTCCACTAAAAATGTACCTACACTGACGATAAAAGCCCCTGCTTTAGTGAATAATCATGCAAAATTAGAAACAACAACATAATCCATGCGTTCCTTGAAATTTCTTACAAAATTACCAAAAAGTCCCTATGAATTTAAAATTTGTCCTACATCATGAATAAAGCTATTGAAAGTCTCTAGTCGTAGGAATAAATCATTACGTTGCTAACATTGACAGAAAGTTGAACTCCCCAGATTTGTCCTCAAAACTTTTAGAATTCCCCAAAATTGTCTCCCCAGAAGCCTCGAAAATCCCCAATCTGACATCACTGCCTTACCTATACCCTTAACTTTAGATGAAATTTTATTTAGCAGAACACTGTTACAATCCTGCGAATTTACTATTTTCAATAAAACATTAAACAAATAGTGGTATTAACTAAATACTTCACTTGTTAATCTATTGAGGTATGTAAATATTATTAACAATTTAATTCATCATAGTTGCCAACATTTTAATTTGTTTCGGAGCATATTCAGCCCCGCTTTCGTTTCGCACCACTTTATTTATAGAATAATTTTCTACAATATATAACTACGATAAAATAAGAACAAATTACATTTACGTGTTTTCTTTCGACTCGAAACAGTTGTCGCAATTTCTTGCATTTTATGGTGTTTATTTGAAATTTTGCATTTATTAAGTAAACATCATGTTCTTCTAAAATTTTCTCGAATTTTTTCACACTTACAGCAGATCTAAAGCAGAAATTAAAAAAAAAAAAAAGAAGCACAACCTTAAATGTATTAAATGAAACAGTAAATTAATCAGGAATCCCATCGTAATATTTATCTATTACAATTTTGTACAGTAATTTTTCTCTCTTCAATATCTTCTAGTATGTGATTATTTAAAAAAAAAAGTTTAAGACCAAAAAACTGTGATGCTCAACATACAGGATGCTGCGACCCCTGCATAACCAACAATTAAAAATATATTTATTTAAATATATACGAGAAATCCATATAGAAATTAAAGAGCAAGATTATTTTGTGAAAGTTTAATTTTAATTTCTATTTAATTTAATTTATTTTTTTTTTAATTTTACTTTTAATTTTTATCCATCATGTGAAACAAAATATTCTCATTAAACTTTTTTTTTTTTTTCTCGTTTCTTTTTCTCTCAAACCGACGTACAAAGGCATAAATCAGGCATGGAATACAGGCTCAGAAATCATACCGGTATTCATTTAAGAAAGTTCTCTACCTATAATATCGTTGATTTAAGAAGTAGAAATTTTTTTTACATTGATAGTGGTATGAATTTTGCCTCCCCCCATCATGTTCAAATGACGCTTTTAAAGTTGGTATTAATAAGAAACGTAGTACAAAAACCTTTTCAAAAGAAAAATGGAAGAGGGAGGGGAAGGGGAGATGTAATTCTAAATAAATTGTACCAAGTTTTAGGGAAGTTTCGTGTGCAGTAGACATACCATAGATGCCATCATTTTAATTTATTCCGGAGTATTTTTAGCCCCACCTTCATTTTGCACTAGTTTATTTATAGTAAAAAATTCCCCAACGCATAATTTCAATAAAATAAGAAAGAAGTACTTTCAAAAATTAAGTGATATGAAATAATGGCGGGGCTAAAAATACTTCGCAATAAATTAAAATGTTGGCCTCTATGGGCGTAGTTGCTAACATAATAATTAAT
This sequence comes from Salticus scenicus, assembly GCA_963930645.1. NCBI lineage: Eukaryota > Metazoa > Arthropoda > Arachnida > Araneae > Salticidae > Salticus > Salticus scenicus. Next base: position 391,221,799 of record OZ005649.1, read on the forward strand.
ATTCGGTAGTATTGTTAGCCCTGCCTTATTTTTCACACCAGTATTTTTCTAGAATGCTTTTCTTCTTATTTAATCATAATTGCATTTGGAGAATATTACTCTGAAAATTTACTGGTGTGAAAGAATGGGCAGATCTGACAACACTACGGAATTTTAATTAGGATGCTGGCAAGTATGATGAGTGTACTTGCCAACAATCTCATAAACGGTATATTTTTAACCGACTTCAAAAAAGAGGAGGTTGGAATTCGGACCGTATGTTTTTTGTTGTTGTTGTTAGCTTATACCTTCTAAACGGATGCTCCGATTTTGATACTTTTTGTTTTGTTGTAAAGTTCGTGGTCTGAAATAGGTCCCATTGAAATATCTTTACGAACAAAAGAAAATACAGGGTGCCCAAAAAAGTCAGTCCCGACTCTTTTAACTGCTGAACGTCTGCCGTTGTAGTCATTAAAGTGGTATGTAGGTATAGTAAAGTGGTCATGCGCAACACGATTTAACCGCCTACAGCGCCATCTGGTGGGAAAAAAACCTGAGTTAGCATTCCTATCTCGAAAACGGTTCAAAATTGGAAAAAAGTGAATTAGAAAGTTACAGGGTATCATCGATTTAGTACGAAAAGACAGATTATAGACATTAATGCTAAAAATAGAACGATTAAAACGTTAATTTGTTTGTCCGCAATTTAATATTTTGTTCCCACTTCAACGACATTGCACACGTTGCAGCGTAGCGGGTGACATTTATGCTATGTAAAATTTAAAGAATGGTTATTGTAAGCAGTTATATCAATTAATATATAGACGTTTTAAACCGACTTTATAAACGAGGAGGTTCTCAATTGAAAACATGTTTTTTGTTGTCGTAGTTGAATTTGTTAGCTTATAACTACGTAAGAAATTCGTTAATTTTAACTTTTTTTTTTTTTTTTTTTTTTTGTCGTAAACATCTTGGCCTAAAATAGGTCTCATTATGATTTCATTAATATCTAATCAAATTACAGAGTATTCGCAAAAGTCTGTTTTCACTCTAACTGCTGAACGGCTGCCTCTACACTCGTAAAGGTAATATGTAAGATTCGTAAAGTGTCCATGTGCTACAAGAAGTGACCTCTTACAGTGCCACCTGGTGCGGAGATAGCGGAGTTAGCGTTTCTATCTCGAAAACAGTACAAGGCACGAGAGAAAATGTAAATCACAAAGTTTTAGTCAGGAAAAGACACCTTGTAGACATAAATGTTAAAAACAGGATGCTTAAATCTGCATCTGTTTGTTCGCAGTTTTCTACACTGTAAACAAATAAAAAAAAACTCTTTATTTCGAAGTTGGAACTTCTGTCCGTCAGCTGCAACGCATATTTTGATTTTTGATTGAACTTTACGCTGCACATATTTACTGTAAAGTTCAATACGTGTCTAACCGGTTGGTTAGAAATACAGCGATTAGGAATACAGCGTATCCGTTCTTTACATTCCTAACGCATTTTTAATTGAATGTGTGGTTATTCAATAGATAGTTTTTCTCACATCCGACAACGACAAGAAATGTGATACAACTTAAAAATGCAGTATTTAACCCGTTAGTAGTCGCTATAGACAGCGCCACCTATTAAAAATTGCACAATTTTTATTTAACTGTCACCAATAATTTTAAGAAGTGATGTGACCGACGTTTCTTCGATTTTGTTCGCGTTTTATGTATATCAAATGCTACTTCTAAAAATTTTTGGTGGCTATTGAATAAAACAATCTGCCAATACTAAAAGATGGGCGGCAAATCGACCAACTAACGAGCGACTACTAACGGGTTAAGAAAAATCAATTAAAAGAGAAGGCATTGACTAGAATAAAACTGACACAAATGTCTCTCGATTGGATAATTCTTTACCTGAAGATGTAACGTTTTTTGTTCACATTGGGGGCATTTCATATATTTTTCAGTGACACAAACTCGAGATTGCCATTTTTTGTGTCATTTTTCTTGTGGATTGTGATTTGTGAAACCGCCGTCGAACGTCCTTTGATGTTCTGCTATATAAATCAATTTCAACTGAAAAAAAAAAAAAAAAATCTTTTTGTAAAAAAAATAGAACCAACTCCAAAAAGCAACCACTATTCAAGCAACTAAAAAAAAAAAAAAAAGAAAATTGGCATAAAACGGAAATAATTGCACCTAAGAGTACAAAATATTTTCCTTCGCCAAACACCTTAAGCACTACAATTATACATAACTTTTGAAGTCGGCGCAAAATTAAATAAAAATTGATACCTTTATTCAATGCAAAAATCCAGTTCTATTCAAAATATACATCTCACTTTAGCATCTGCACACAACGAAAAACTATTTTGATTCAAGTAAACAAATAAGATTTCGTAAACTGCCAATGTTGGCGGAGCTGATGGTATCTGGCGTCTTTGGTGGAAACAAATCGCCAAATTATATCAGTAAACATATCTAATTCTTTCGAGAAATCGTTGTTATTTTAATAAGGTATATCAAGATAACAATCAAGAATATGAAACAATACTTCGTACAATATATATTTTAAAATTATACATCTCGCGTGTATATTTGTGTGAGTAATCAAAATAGATGACCGTGGGAGAAGTAGCCAGTTTCCGATAGCTTATATTCTAAATAATAATTTATTTATTTATTTATTTTTTGTTCATTGCTTTAATCAGAAATGGATGTTTATTTTACTATGATAATTTGGGTAAGCGTATATTCATCATGGGCAGAGAAATGGGTAATTAAATATAGAGAAAACAAATTTCTGCTTTATTAACATAATTTTTTTTTTAACCCCTTAACGCGCGCTGTCCTCGCTAAGAGGACGCTAAATTTAAGATCCAGCTGCAAAAATTCATCCCGGAAATTTTTAGCAAAAATTTACATTTATAACATACCAGAAAAGGCCGGTTTTTTTAATCTTAAAATTAAAAAATTTTTTTAGTTTAATTTAGTTCATGAATTCCAGTGGCAGTATAATTTAAATGATCCGAATCGTCTTGCGCCGCAAAGGGTTAAAGATGTTCTCAAGTCGACCCGATTTGTTGAAAACTAAACCCAACCCGAGGGTTGGATCGGGGTAAATTCGGGTTACCCGACTCGATGCAGGCCTCTACCTGGAATCGGAACCGGCAATCTTCCCGCTGAAGTCAGAGCCATTAATTGATTACTTTAATCATACTTGCCAACATCCTAATTAATATTCCGTAGTGTTTTTAGTCCCGCCCTTTTTCTGACACCAGTAAATTTTTAGAGTAATCTTCTCCAAATTCAGTTATGATTAAAAAGAATAAAAATACTCTAAAAAGATACTGGCGTGGAAAAGAAGGCGGGCCAACAATACTACGGAATATTAATTAGTATGTTGGCGAGTATGCTTTAATGTTTCACGTTTGTGAATGGCAGAATATTAAAATCAGAACTGGTATAAATCACCGTAATTTATTACTTCTTTCTTCGACCTTTTATTTTCGCCGCTCTTTAAAATTACAGTACTGTTCAATTTCTCGCGTTTAGAGAAAAAAAAAAATAATAAATCAGCTTGCCTTTCCTTTGCCTTTTTTTTTTTTTTGCGTTGGTTTCCAGTTCAAATTTAAAAAACAGAACAGGAATAGTTAATAATACAGAGCTTCCAACCTAATCCGGCAAATCGTTAGTACCGCCCCTTTTCTATACCACTTAATTTTTAAAGTAATTTTCTTCATATATATTTGCGATGAATAAAGAAGAAGAAAACTCTAAGAAATTACTGGTGTAGAATAAGGGGCGGTACTAACAATTTGCCGGATTAGGTTGGCAGCTCTGATAATATCTAGTATTTACTCCTATGATTTTTTGAATTTCATCGTCAGTTTGCAGAAATGTTCAGATTTTTGTGACATGCACTGCTAGAAACTTTTTTTTTTTCTTTTCTTTTTTTTAGCGCAGCAGTTTGTTTTACATTTTCACATTTTTCTTACGCTTTCCTTTTACTCCAGTATGCCCCTGATTGCTTCCACTTATCTGTCAAGTTTGTAAAATTATTTATATGGTGAATGTAAATCATTTTTTAATACAAAAATTAAGAAAATACCGTAAAATACTGTTCAAGTGCTCTCACACTTTTCATGGAAAATCGTTATATATTTGTTGAGGCGGTAAAAATTTGCAAAAATATAGAAATTAACATGTATTTTCCTGCTAAAATTTACTAGCATAAAAAATAATTGTAAAACAAAAAATATACATTTTTAAAGTTACAGCGATAAAAAAAAAATAAATAAAAATAAATAAATACAGTTAACTTTTTGTTATCTGCCATAAAATTGGAAAAATTCGAGACATTCTTTTTTCCTACTTCCCATACTTGCCAACATACTAATTAATATTCCTTAGTGTTGTTAACCACGCCTTCTTTTTGCCACCAGTATCTTTTTAGAGCATTGTTCTTCTTATTTAACCACAATTGCATTTAGAGAATATTACTCTAAAAATTTAATGGTGTGAGAAAAAGGGCGGGTCTAACAACGCTACGGAATATTAATTGGGATGTTGGCAAGTATGCTACTTCCAAAATATTGTTTTAAAATTTTCCACTGTTTTAGGAAGTTTTTCATTTTCAAATAATCAGTGTCCGATTTATCATAAAACAAATCAATGTTCATATTTATAAAGGTGAATTTTAAACAAAGAAATAAATAGCCTAAAAATTTCTCCTAATCGGATAGAGTCTTTTGCTGGTTTCATGCGAGGCTGAACAGAAGAGTTGTTCAGAACAAGTTAAATTCAGGTGAAATTGAGAGGGGGCGTTTAATGGAAAGGGGGCAGGGGGAGGGCGCTTTTGTGGTATTTTACAGCATTCTCTTCTACGAAGAATCAATACGACAATGAAAGGGGCAGAAAGACTGTGACCTCACAATGTACCAATTGATGGTGGTCATCTCAGTCCTATAACTGTCAAGGAGAAAATCCATGAGAGTTTCGAAGAAAGAGACGAAGATAAGGAATTGGGAGAGCGCGGTGTAGTAGGTATTCCTGTTTCATCTCTTTGCAGTGAAAATGAGAGAGAAGGCTTTTATTAAGATTTGTAGGCAAACGTTGGTATTGCTTTGAAGAAAAAAAAAAAGAAGTTTCTTAAAATTATAAATAAAACAGTCAGAGAAAATTTTCGTCATTTGGCGTCCTTTCATTTGTATATCGAGCGAGCGCTTCGTGCGGCCGCACACTTCGCACACCCCTTGATCTGCCCCTGATTGTAGTGGTTATTACAAACTTGGTATTCAAAAGAACTTCGTTAAAAGTCCAAAAGAACTTGCTTAAAAGAACTTAGTTTTTTTTTTTTTTTTTTTTTTAATATACGAGGTGTGGCTACTAAATAACGAGACTATTGCTGCTACAAATGAAGTACATATGCGCCAAATCCTAACGACCGACAGCTGTGCAGAGTAAAGCCTTCTCTTTTTATTGCATCCAGGGCCTGATTAAGGGGGAAGCTCGCTCTTCACACATTATTTATACTTACACCGTTCTTTTTTAACAAATACTTTCCTCCTATAAAAAACAGAAAATTTTCATTAAAAATTATTTTAAAAGAATTCTGGTGTCTAATAACGGTGAGTAAATTGGATTGTTTTACACCGTTCATTTTTTATAAAAATTATTTCCTCGTCAAAGCGTGGAATTTCTATGACATGAAGTAAAAAATAATTGTAAAAATATTCCGGTATGAGCGAGCTTCCCCCTTAATCAGGCCCTGATTGCATCGCCGCCCGTGTTTGTAGAAAAATCAGTCTGGCCGTAACCTTCGTTTGTGTAAGTGGTGTTTGTTTCGTTTTGCCGTAAACACGATAAGTGTAAAAGTAGAGCAACGAATTGTCGTGAAATTTCACGTGAAACTTGGTAAAACCGCTAGTGAAACTTTTCTTTATTTAAAACAAGTTCAAGGCAATGAATGTTTATCACGTGCGTGAGTTTTTGTGTGGTTCAAGAGTTTCCAAGATAGTTGAGAAGGCGTTGGAGATGATGATCGTTTTTTTCGATATTCATGGGATTGTATACCTTCACTGGCTTCCTGAAGGTCAAACTATTAACCAACATTACTATCTTGAGGAGCTTGCTCAACTCCGTGAAAGAGTAAGGAAAAAACAACCCGAATTGTGGAAGAACAAGTCTTGGATTCTCCATCAAGACAACGCGCTGGCTCACAGTGCAGTGTCTGTCAAGACATTTCTAGCCAAGTACAATATTCCAGTTTCAGACCATCCGCCTTATTCGCCTGACCCGGCCCCATGTGACTTTTATTTGTTCCCCAAAGTCAAATCTACATTAAAAGGAACAAGATTTGTGTTAGTTGAAGCTGTGAAAGAAAAAGTGGCGCACCTCATGCATGAGCTCACAGAACAAGACTTCCAGCACTGTCTTGAACAATGGAAAATTCGCAAGGAGCGTTGTAGGGATAGAGGAGGGGTGAATATTGAAGGTGATAATAACTAAATATGTATAAATTTAAAATAAAATTTTTACAGAAATAGTCTCGTTATTTAATAGCCACACCTCGTATATATATATATTGCTTTAGATGAAGAAACGTTATGCACCATTTAAAGAAACGTAATTCATGATTTAGATAAAGAAAGTAAATCATGAATTTTCTGGCAAATAACAATACAATTTACCAACACAATTAATAAAAGAATTAATAATATATAGTTTTTGAAATCTATATACCTTGTTCATTTATTTATTTTTAAATTATTTTTGCTTAAGAAGGAACTTAAGAGAATTTTCGGAACAAAAATAAAAATAAAAAATGCTTAAAAATTCTTTTTCGTTGCTGATGTTTTATTTTCTGGATGTACATTTAAAAATACATAAATAATTTTCTGTATTCATTTTCTATGTTTCTAAATATTCAAATATTTTTATACAATTAATTTGCTGTCTTCTACGTATGCAAGTAATTTTAAGTAAATATTTTTATAAATTAAATATTTCAAATACGTTTTTAATTACGAAAATAATTTTTAAATAGAATAAAATATTACATTATCTTAAGCAACGCTATTCTTTTAAATATTTAAATATAAATATAGAATTCTAAGTAATTTTATTTGTTAGAGGCAAGAGGTTTTTATCTTTAAAACTGTATTATTTTTATTTATCAAACAAACAATATTTCATTAAGAATGAATAAATTAATATTTGGTAAATAAGAAATCTATAAGGTTTTCATGAAAAAGTCTTAAAAGGAAAAAGATACTCGATTCTTTTTATTTGTTTTTATTTTTACACAACTAATTTATTGAATTCTATAGTTGACACTAAATTTTGAATTCCTATTTTATATAGTTAAATACAATATCCCTTTTCCCATCACAAAAATAAGAAGATTTGGGCCGCTGAATAAATCAGATTTACTTGTAAGACGTATTATCTGTTAGAGTGATTTTGTTTTTTTCTTAAATAAATTATATTTGCAATTATTTATATTTTATTAAAATAATAATCAGATCATTTTAACATTTTATTAGCAATATTAAAATTGAGAATATGTACGATGTTTTTGAAAAAGGTAGGTTTCATTTGCATATAAACGATAAATTAACATTAGCTTAACTTTTTACAGAATATGTGCTTGACAGAAGAAAGTTTATATTATAATTAATATTACAATTACACGCAATAAAAAATTTTAAATTTTAACGTTTGGATAAAAAATAATTGAAGTATTTACATTTTTATTTTTACAAAATTTACCAAAATATTTTTAATATAAAAATTTACCAAAATATTTTTATTATTAAAAAAAATTTTTTTTTTTTTTTCATTACATAAAAAAAACCAAACAAAAAAATCAAAACAATCTTCTTTTTTTTTTTTTTTTTTTACATGAGAAACTTATAATAAATGTGACTTCAACGTATAATTAAGTGATCTTCCTCAAGCATAAATTAATTTATTAGAAAAGACGTGATTCGTTTGGTTTGGTTGAGGTGTTGTTTGATACACCGATCATTGTTTTATCGATCATCAAACTACGATCATTTTTTGCAACAATCCGATCGGGAGCTACAAATTAAAGAGGATTCTGAACTACTACGTTTGAACACTCGTGTCTGAACCAGGATTTGAAACCACCACCTGACAACTGCAAGCAAGAGCACTAACTGTTCGATGAAAAGATGAAGAAACCGGACCGGACCGGAAAACAGATGAAGGACTGGTTTCAATAACATGAAGTAGAATGAAATTTTAAAAAATCGATAACTTTGTTTTAAATTATCACAGATTTATGGTTCAACCATTCGTTTTAAAGGTATTGACGAGACCTTTCGAAAGATACCTCTCTTGAAACATTGCACCCCCGGGGGGGGGGGAGGTGGGGAACCGGTGCCTCCCACATGCACAAAATTTTTTTCCTAGTTAACTATTACTATTATCAACGAGACCTTTCGAAAGATACCCATGTTGAAAATTTACTTCCCCGGGGGGTACCTCCCCTCAGGGGGGAACCGATGCCCCACATGCATAATTTTTTTTTCCTAGTTAACTACTACTATTATCAATAATTCATATTAATTTTACAATCACAAGTTTAAAAGAACTCTCATTATGCACATTTATACGAAATTTTGTCCTATACTGCCATGTTAAAAGTTTGCATAAAATGCGATCACAGCGCCACCTGTTGAGCAATTGATCCTCAAATCTAATCAGCACCAGTTTATGCCAGGGTGCAACTAAATACCAAAGTTTGGTTAAATTTCATTCATTGGTTCGTGAGATACAGCGTCCACAAAAAAGTGATACAGACAGACAGACATTTTCTAAAAACTATTAATTCGTGTTCTGGACATCCCAAAACGTGTAAATCCATCGAAAAACGGAGGTAGAAAACTTTCACGAATCCAATACTTTCTCTGTATTATATATATAGAAGAAATTAATAGATGCTGATTATACGCCGAGGAAAAAATATATATATATATATATATATATATATATACACACACATAATACCGCCTTCAACTAGAACGAATAAGTGGTCATTTTCTAAATCTCTTAACTAGAAATGTAGATTTTTCGTGCTATGCGCATAAGGTATGCCAATAAACTGAATAGACGAAATGATCGAGAATTTCTAGTCTACACATTTCTAGATGGTGAAACAGTATTCTGAATATTCTGAATCTTCTGTATTGCGAGAAATTTTCGCTTGATTTTCTAGAATTGGGTCATAAACCAAGATTATTGTTGCGGAAACCCGCCTCTTATATTCGCATTTATTTGCAAAGATTTTTAAATATCTTTGTCCTCGAGAATTTAGGCAAACCCTCTAGAATTGTAATAGGGGTTTCTAGAACTCGCTTTCCAAGGGGACTAGAACTTATAAGGAAGACATGGAACTATTTTTTCTAGAGCCACTATTTAGATTCTAGATGTCAGTTACAGAATTTTTTCTCAGTGAACGGAAATTTAAAAAAAAAAAAATTAAAAAAAGTTTTATTTAAAACCTTTTAAATCTGCTGTAAAGAACAAAATATTGTTACTAGATACGGTGCTTGAATATACAAAAATAAGGAAAAATACATGCTGATCATATACCCAGGCAGCACATAACGTTGTTATAGCGTTGAAAATAAGTCTGAACAGTTAAAAATTAGTTGTAAAAACGTTAAAACAACGTTAAGTGCTACTAGGGTAGTTTTTTTAACTTCTCAAGCGCTTGTTTTTCGTATGCTAAACACATGCAGATATAAAGAGAGGATATATTAGTATGATTTTTTCATGAACTTTTCTTTTATTTTATGAATTTTTAATCTGTTTATGGCTAACACCTGTGATTATTTTTTGGCTCCAAATCATTACAAGAATTAAAATAAGTTGAGATACAGCCTTCAGGTAAATGGAGGGTTTCGAAGCCTATCCGTTTTACCTGTTGGACGGTTTACACCAAACTTGATAGGCATCAGTTTATCTCAATGTGCAATGTTGTAAAATTACGTTCAGTCGTTCTTGAGCTAGATCTGTTACAAAACTAAAGTTACTATTGACAGATTTTTTCTGAAAATGCCTAAATCTTGTTAGGAAAATCTCAAACCATGTATGTCCATGGAAAATTGAAAATCAAAAATTATTACGAATTCAATACGTTTTCTGTTTATATGCAAAACTTAAAAGGAAAAAAAAAAAAAAATAAAAATAAAAAAGCATTTGTTTCTGCTCTTTAACATCTCCAAATAATATTATGCACTGTTAAAGTAAATGTTTGTGACTGATATGAAATGAGAAAACTAAAACATTCTAAACATCACAAAATCCTTGAATTATTCTCCTGACTCAATCTTTTAGTAGAAGCAGCAATTGCATTTATTTAAAAAAAAAAAAAAAGTGCTATGTCAGACATAGAATTTTAAATTTTACCTCTAAATAGAATTAATAATAATATTTTTTTTTTTTTTTTTTTTTGTAATTTTGTATACTTTTTACTTTTGATACTGTGTGAGGTTGAGACGTCAGAACGTCACCACAGTTTGTGTAAAATTAAGCTGGATCCAGCAAAATAGAAAGTGGGGAAGTTAAAGTACTTCGACGCCAGTGACTCCTCGAAAGTTGAGGTCGAGTTACTTTTGTGTCGGCAGGGTGCTGTAACGAACGAATTAGGTTCTTAGAGTTAGATGAATGTGAAGTGATTTTCAAAATTATCGATTGAAATGAAGGGAAAGGAGGGTAGTAGGAAAAAGTATAAGATGGAGATGGTTTTAGTAGATTGGTGTGGATGTTGGAGTATATTATAGTGGATGGTGATGTATATTATAGTGGATTGCGGAGAATCTTATTTTGGCGAGAGTTCAGAAGTAAAGTAGTGGAGATTTAGTGGTGTGAAGGTTAAGTTGTAATGAGTGTTGGTACGCGTATCTACTAGCATTCGTAAAGGTAAAGTTGGATCTGAAGAGGATCCTCTGATCCACAGTGAAGTCGCAGTGGCGAAGTATACGAGTGCATCCGTCTCTACACCTTCGCCTGTTTGCTGGGGTGAGATATTTAGAATTATCTAATTTAAGTTCTGATACATATATTTTGATTAATTAAATACGCTGACTGAGCTAGATTGATTGCCAGGCCGCCCTCCCTTTAATCTGTTCAAATAAACTCTTATTTATTGTTTAATTCAAGTCTTGTACTCTTTTTAATTATCCATTTAGTAAACTAATTAAGTAATTAAGATGGCGTGTGCTTCAACGCAAACTTCACAAGTGTGCGTCGGTTTTCTCTGAAAAATTTGTAAATTCTCGAAAAGTATTTATATAACCCATAATATATATAATATAAAATGAAAGTGTCAAGAGATATTTAATATAGTGCACGTTTAATACTTCTAAAAATAGACAGGCATATAATTTTTCAAGGTTTGAAAAGAATACAAAACTTCTTGAAGCAGAAGACTGTAAAACCATTCTCTTGGAAACAAGTGTCTTGTGCGATGCGTCAACTTTTCCAGCGGATTTAGTGGATTGGAATATCGGAAGTAGAAACTTAAAAATAATATTACGACCACTTACTTGATCTAGTAAAAGAGGGCTTTTTCACAGAGAAATTAATCTGAAAAACCGAAAATAATGGTGCGAATTTTGAAATTTGATTAAAAAAAAGAAAGAAAAAAAAAATCAGTTTTTATAGTTTTTCACATATTTATTATATAATACTGTTTTTTAAGTAATTAATTAATTATCAGAAAATATTACACAGAATTAAACTTCTTTCTTTTCAGAATATGAAATATTGAGCTCCATTTTAGAAAACATTAATTAAAAACATTATTATTAAAACATTAATTGAAACCATTAATTGAAACCATTAATTTAAAAAACATTACTTATTGAAAACATTACTTAAATCAAAGGTAGGAATTAAGAAAATTAAGTAACTGGTCCTCAGGACCAATAATTTTAAGATTCCACTGGTCTGTACATACTTTGACTAGTCCGTTCACCCATTCTATTATATTTTTACAAATAGTTAAAATTTCGTAAAACTCTGTTTGTTTTATAAATTTACATGTCAAATATTTATAATTTAAAAGATGAACTCGATTCGTAGATAAATAAAAATATTTATGATTTAATAAACAAGCAAAATGCCACATATTTTATAACATTAAGAACTAAAAGTAAAAGAAAAAAAGTTATTAAAGTGAAATTAGTTAAAACATTACAGAGACTAGGTAATAATGACAATTATAACGAAATACATTTACTATTATTATGATTGTTACACATTATTTTCCGACAAATTTACGGGCAGTTTTAGAAAAAAAGTAAAAATTAAAATGCTTAACTGGTCAGGTGAACCACTAGAATTTATATTTTGCTCGTTCGCTTAAAATTTTTGGGCTCTCGGAACAAAAGACCACTGTTAATTTCAAGCCCTGCTTAATCTTTAAAAAAATTTGTTATTTTTCTATTAGAATAGTTACGAGTTGATGACAACTCTTCTGCCTGAAATTGAAAATTTTAATACTCAAATCAGCTGGTTTATTTTGCTTTTTAACACTGTTATAGCAAACATTTTAAAAATTAAACAGGAAAAACCGTTTTCAGATGGCATAATAAAGAACTAGTGGGCAGTCAGCTGATGCTGCCAGACAGTCGAAACACAAATTCCCCAAACAGTTCTCAAATTTCCCCAAATCAAGCATTTTTTCCAAAAAAAATCCCCAACTCAATTTATACTAAAAATGTAATATTTTAAGAAATATTTAAAAAATATTTAAAAAATTTAAGCTCACATTTTCCCCCAAACAATGCTTTTCATAGAAAAAATCCACAAACTTTCAACACACTAGTTTTTGGAAAATTTTAAATCTGAGTAAACTTTCTGAGTCTAGTTTCCTCACCTATTATTTGTACTTAAGCTGTTTGCGTGTATATATATATATATATATATATATATATATATATATAAGATTTTTGTGGATTATAAAATGCAAGAAAAAGAAGGTATACCCAGATACCTTAAAGAGGTTGCCTAAAACTTGATATCTCATGCCTGGAAGTTTAATTCAGGTTGGGATCAAACATCCAAGTTTATGCTTGTCCAGCTTACTGATTATTACTGATCATTATTTACTTGATTAATTACGCTAAGCAGCAATCAATACGTATCAAGCAATCACTACATCATACATAAAGTAAATAATTCTTGAAATCAGTGAATACTTAGTGGTAAAAAAAACAGGATAAATTTTATAATCAGAAGTTGAAAATGTTAGTTTTCTGTTTCTGAAACAGCATCCAGAATCAATGCATTATTATCTGATAAATTTGACTTTTTTACTTTCTCTTACCCATAGGGTCGAGAAAGTATTGTTTTAGGGTCAAATTTCCGAACGCGAGTTTTTGTTATATTTACATGTTCTGAGGTCCCCTGAATACGAAAATCATGGTTTTAACAAATGGTCTGTCTGTGTGTCTGTTATCAGCATATCTCAAGAACAAATAGTAGCAGAAATTCCAAACTCGGTATTCTAAAGGTTTATCATTTAGGGATGCTACACTAAGCTTTTCATTGAGATGAAGTAAATGGTTCGTGTACAGGGACACTCGAATTTATTCAAATACATTACGTCTACGGGGGAAATTGCAGGTAAGTAGAGTTTAACATCTGTAGACTGTACTAAACCAAATGAAACGCATATATATATATATATATATATATATATATACATATATATTGTGTAATAGAGGGGATATTGTGTAATCGACTGGGAAAAAAAAATGTGTATGTAGGAGCCTCGCTTCCCCCCTGGGGGGAAGCCCCCCTCGAAGGGGGTAAATTTTCATGATGGGTATCTTCCAAAAGAGCTCGCCAATACCTTTGAAACGAATGGTTAAACCATCGATCTGCGATAACTTAAAACAAAGTTATCGATTTTGTTTCATTTTTAACAATTTATTCTCAATATTACATTTAATTTTTTTTTTTTTTAATGTAATATTGAGAATAAATTCAACTTTTTTTTTTTTTTTTATATTTAGTGTTATACCACTTCTCTAATATGGAAACCGTGTGCATTTTTATGGAAGATGACTTTTTTAAATAATAATTTTAATAAATTGTTTTTACTGAGTGAATTTTTATAGGAAAATATAGAAGAAATTCGTGTGGTGGCCACAACACACTAGTGATTTGTTGTTAGTGGATGCGCTTTACTAATAATATTTTACCATTTCCAGGAAAGCTGTTCGGGAAATGAAATAAATTCCTCATAGAGATACGGTAAATAATGTATGTTTTAAGCAAAATATTCATCGCTTGTTTTTTGTACATTAATGAAACGGGGGGTTGAGGGGGGCGGTAGCCCACCTCACACTGAACTAACCCCACTAAAAATAATCTCAAGATATTCTTGAGAAAATAGTATTTTCTTAAGACTTTCTTCAAATATTTTAAATTATTTTGAAGCTTTATCTTTTTTTATAAAATATCTTCAAAAATTTTGAAGACATTATAAAGAAATTTTGTAAACTTTTTTAAGAACGGGCCAAATAACTTAAGATATTCTGTAGATTTTCTATAAAAATATCTGCAGAATATCTTGAGATTATTTTTAGTGGGGAATTATCATATAAAACTCTTCTGAAGCCTAATTTGAATTGTTTAACATAGGTTTACATAACGGTACTCGTTATCTTACCTCTTAATCTCCAACCTGTATTTATAGTATTAAATTTCAGGATAAGAGAATGTAGTGTGAGTGACACACCAGATTATTTTTTTCTTTCTTTCTTTTTTTGTGGGATTTTAAGAAAGAAATATCTTTTACAATTTTTGAAGAAAACCCCATATTTTCCTCCCATATTTTTCTTTACCCCAAACTGCTTCCCACTAAATCACTGTCCCCAGAAATTTTCAAAAAGGGGGAAAATCCCCAAGTCTGGCAACATTGCACTCAGCTTTTACTTCCTACCACATTGGAGTTATTTCACTACGGGGAATGTATGTATAGTTGCGCCATTCCACAACAAACTTAATCTACTTGGAAATGTCATTAAAAAAAAATTCTATTTCACCATTTTTTTTTTTTTCTTTTTTGACTGGTGAATAAATTTTTTCAGAGTATATTAATTATATATATATATATATATTGGTCTGAGAAATTTGTAGATCAAACTGGGGTGCTGCTTATGGCGGTTTCTGAAAGAAAAGAAAGCTGCTGTTGCATGCACGCATCATTATGTTTTTTCTGATGTTTGGGATTCTGTAGTATCCATCTTATGTTGGGTTGGCATAGCTGTAACATAGCTGTAGCACAGCTAAACTTTTCTTAATGATAGTTCGAATGCCAAAAAAACTCTACAAGATGAAGAGTTTTCATCCTTAGCCTCCTGCGAAGAGTATGATGAGGATTTCAGTCGACAGTTCCTACGAACACCAGAAAACCTCAAAAAGATGCCGATAAAATATGAGCAACAACGAATCCTCCGCAAAATCAAGGACCCCCAGAGCACCCTGAATACAAAATAAATGACAGTGTTTTGTTCAAGTACCAGTCCTGTCAATACCTTAGAAAAACTGAAACTGATAACAATGAGATTCTCGATTCCATCACAGTCGAAAAGGAGTAAAAAATGAAGAGGGACAAACAAGAATGATCCAGTTTTATACAATAAAAAAGTAAAATTGGGCCCGACTTGTACCTTTTTGTTCAAATGCACGAGCGCGCAACTCCTACATTCGTGGTTGATTTCAAACATTGGTCTAATTCTGTTTGAATAACTATAAGTAACTATAACAATAAGCAGAATTTAATTTTCTTGATAAAATCATTATTTGTTCATACATTTAATCAGAAATTTTTGCCTAAGTATTATTAAAATAAGATTTTACGAAAATATAAAATGTTTTTCCTAGGACTGCGTACTGCATGAGTAGCATATCCATATCATCATGGCATATACAGTCGGCTGTAAAATTATTCGAGCACTAGCCAATAATTCCTATGTTTAAAAAGTACACTTAAGACTGTTTTGCTAAGTAAATCCTTGTCGAATCATGTTCTTAGACTGATTAAGAACATGACTCGACAAGGATTTATTTAACAAAGCTGTATTAAGTGTACTTTTTTTTGGCAAGGATTATTGCTAGTGCTCGAATAATTTTGCAGCCGACTGTAGGTATAACCTTATCTATACCAACTCGCCCCTATGGGTATTCCAATTAGGCCAGCACCCGGATTTATTTAGCATAGTTACAATCGCTTAAGAAAATTGTGATTTTGGTTGTTTAAACACGCTTTTAATTGATGAGTCATACATAATTTTGTCGTCAAAGAGTTAAACTCTTCGATGCAATCATAAAATTTCCTAAGCATTTCCCCAAAAAATAGAATAACCAAAAACCAAAATCTATGCCAACTAACCTAGCTCTCCCCTACTGAATATTTCGCTTAAATATGGATCCAGTATTTCAAGAAACATAAAAAGAATATTGTTTTGAAAAAACTCTGTAGAGCGGTAAAATTTGGGCATTCAAATTTTACACATGGTATAATTCCTCATGTACTTCATTATTAATGACTGTTGAAAAATGTAAAATATAATCGAGCACTAAAGAAAAAAAAATCATGGCGGAATTTCTATTACAATTTAAAATTACCAACCAGATTTATTTATTTATTTATTAAATTATTTCTTTTTTAAGACTTATTCTACATATATGTGTGTCCAGGGGGGGGGGGGGATTTATGGGAGGTATATACATTCTTAATTACATTCAGAAATGTAAAACTTAGTATTGATTTAAAATTGATATATTCCCTTAAAAAGGTTTAAAAAAAAGTGTTTTGTTATGTTTTGTTATTATTAAAAAATCTATAGCATATCTTTGATCTTATTTAAAATTGCGCTTAAAAGATATAAATTATAAATTTTTAGCAGTATGGAAGAGTGGGAATGAATGGGATGCAGGATGAATGGGACAATAGCAAAATTTTTATGTTTTGCAAGCACAAGAAACTTGACAATTTTTCTGACATATGGCTCTACACTGTTAAAAATTTCTGTAAATTTAATGTAAATATTTATCCAGAGTCTCTGTAACTTGACAGTAATTCTTAGTTAAAAGTGAATAATCGAGAATCTCAATCTTTATTCTGTATTTTTACGCAATTTTATTATTTAATTTTTTAATTAAAATGAAAAATGACTGTTTCTACTTTAGATAAAGCGTTCCAAGTCCAAAATATATTCTCACCAATAAGTAATTAATTTAATATTAATTATTAAAATGAATGTATAAAATAAGTTTCTTAACATCTCCGTTTATTTCTCTCTGTAATTTTACGTAAGGCTTAAGATAATAGGTTACACAGAGTTTTCTGTTGAAATTTTTAACAGTGTCATTGAAATTTTTAACTGAGGTCATTCATCAAGTGTAGTTTCAGAATTGCGCTGTTTATTGAAGGGCAGAAAAAAAAAATAAAGTGTCTTTTTCTGCTGCCAGAGTAAGTTTTTACCGATTCAATTAAATAGTAGTTAAAAATTAACTATTTTCTTAAAGTTGATATAACTCATATATGCTGAAAAGGCATAATCTTTTCTTGTGTTTATGATATCCAAGAAGAATATTGACAATTCTTCCTTAGGCCTATTTCATGTTTTATATGATCATGTGGTGGTGGGGGTGAATGTGACAGTTTAAATGGCGATGAATGGGACATTCCCCACTTATGTGCTAATTTAAAATTGTACACAAGAATTATATTAAAACAAATCGTAAATAGATTTACAATATTTTTATAACCTGTAGCTCAATAGTTATAACATGGAATTATAAAAATAGCATTGATTTAGAGAAAATAGATTGAAATTAATTGTTCTGATTTTTGTTTATAATAATTATGATTAAAAAAATTATAAGTTAGAATATTCAATGCAACTTAATCAATAATATCATTAATTTAAAAAATAAATAAATAAACTGATAATAATTGGATTAAAATCACAATTTCAATCAAGCTAATTAAATAAATCCTGGTGATTATTAATGTAATACAGAACAGAATGCTTATTTTTCCCGATCAGCCGGAGACAAAAATTTATCTGGATAATTTGTACTCTATTATAATGATTTATCTCTTTCTAGTGTCTTATTTATTTATTTGTTTTTAGATTAGATCTTATTAGATTAAATTACCAAAGCCTAGAGCACTAGGAACTGTGCGAACCAAAGGACTTTTGGCTTTCGATGTTAATTTGAGTCAATACATCAGTTTTTGTTAATTTCAGTAAATTCATAGTGTGTAATAAAATCACATAAACTAATTTAACTTTAAAAATTTATTTACTTTCCATTTTGTTTTCTTTTCTTTGCTAACTTCAGTCCTGTTCCATTCATTCCCACAGGTGGGGATGAATGGGACAATGCACATGCATGTAAAAAATAATTATTATTAATTAAAAATGATAACTTTTTATTAAAGTTAGTATGTTTATTTGTAACTGATTACTGAAGTGTGCTTATGAACAATGTTAAAAAATTCTGAATGACATATGGTGAACGTTATAAATAAAAACATGAAAAATGTCCCATTCATCCCCACTCTTCCCCATGTATAAATGCACCATTCACAGTAAATTTAATCTACTTGTAAATGTCATTTAAAAAAATTTCTGTCTCATCATTTTTTTTTTCTTTTTTGACTGGTGAATCAATTTTTTCATCGTATATTTTATATATTGGTTTGAGGAATTTGTAGACCAAACTGATGTGCTGCTTATGGTGGTTTTCGAGAGATTAGCTGCTGTTCCATGCACGCATCATGTTTTTTCTTATGTTTGGGATTCTGTGGTATTCATCTTATGTTGGGTTATATATTTCAGATGGGCTAGTTGGCACAGCTTAACTTTTCTTAATGATAGTTCGAATGCCAAAAAGCTCTACAAGATGAAGAGTTTTCATCCTCAGCCTCCTGCCAAGATTATGGTGAGGATTTCGTTCGACAATTCCTTCGAACACCAGAAAACCTCAAAAAGATGCCGATAAAATAAGAGCAATAACGAATCCTCCGCAAAATCAAGGGCCAACAGAGCACCCTGAATACAAAATAAATGCACTGTAAAAAAAAAAAAAAAAAAAAAAAAAAAAATATCTAAGATAGAACAAAAAATGATCCAAATTGAGCCGTAAGATTTTTGGGTGCAACACTGATCCAAATTGGAAAATCCATTTAAGACTCAAAATGGGTTTAAAGAAAAAGCCCATTATGGGTTAATTGCAGAACCCAAATTGGAATGCGCAGATACCCAAAATGGGTAAAAATTTACCTATTTTGGATATATTTAGAGTTCCAATTTGTATTCAACAAAATACTTATAATGGACACAGTTCCAATTTAGATATACCTATAACGGACACTTTATAAACCCATTTCGGGACATTTTCAATTTGGAACACAGTTGCAGCTAAAAATCTTACAACCCAATTTGGGTCATTTTAAAACTTAGGCAAGATTTTCCATTAACAGTTTAAAATGAGCGATACACTTAACACGAATATTTCTACACAGCAATTATGAAGGAATAGTAATTTATGAAGCAATAGTTAATGTTTAGAATTTATATAAAATATCTTAACACATGCTTATGATGAAATAAAATTAAAACATTTATATATGAATATTTCAAATAACCAAATTAATATCGTGCGATTGACTGTGTTTTATTCAAGTACCAATTCTGTCAATAACTTAGAAAAACTGAAACTGATAACAATGAGATTCTCGATTCCATCACAGTCGTAAAGAAGAAAAAATGAAGATGGACATACGAGAGTGATCCAATGTTATACGACCAAAGTAAAATTGGGCCCGACTAGTACCTTTTTGTTCCAATAAACGAGCGCGCATCTCCTACATTCGTGGATGATATCAAACGTTGGTCCAATTCTATTTGAATAAATGTAAGTAACTATATCAATAAGCAGAATTTAATTGTCTTCATAAAATCATTATTTGTTCCTACATTTAATCAGAAATTTTCGGTCAAATATTTTTAAAATAAGATTTTGTGAAAAAATAAAATGATTTTCCTCGAAACTTCCTGCGTATTGCACTAGCAACATATCCATATCATCATGGCATATAGGTATATCCCTACCCTTATCTATAACAACTTGCCCCTATGAGTATTCCAATTAGACCAGCAACCAGGGTTAGTTAGCACAGTTACATGCTCTTAAGAAAATTGTGTTTTTGGTTGTTTAAACACGCTTTTAAGTGATGGGTCATAAATGGTTTTGTAGCCAAAGAGTTAAGCTCTCCGATGCAAGCATCAGAATTTCTCTAAGCATTTCCCAAAATATTAGAAAAACTAAAAAACCAAAATCTATGCCAACTAATTTAGCTATCCCCTACTGCATATTTCGCTTAAATATGTATCCAGTATTTCAAGAAAAATGAAAAGAATATTGTTTTGAAATAATTCTGTGATATGGAAATTTAAGAATGATGCAATCCCCGAAAATGCAAAGAAATTCGAAAATCTGCGAGATTAGGTACAATTAAACGTTAATTTTATTCTGAGCTATGAAATTTAAACCAACGAATATATGTTTTTCTGGTATATTTAGAGAGGTAAAATTTGGCATTAAAATTTTACACATAGTATAATTCCACATATAATTCATAATTAATGACTGTTGATAAATATAAAATATAAACCAGAACTAAAGAAAAATTTCATGGCGAAATTCTTATTAGAATTTAAAATTACCCCAGCCATATTTCTTTATTTCTTTATTTATTAAATTTTTTCTTTTTTAGGACTCATTCGACCATATGTGTGCGTGACCGGGGGCGAGGGGATTTATGGGAGGTATATACATCCTTAATTACATTCAGAAATGTAAAAGTAAGTATTGATTGAAAATGAATATACTCCCTTAAAAAGGATAAAATATAAAGTGTTTTGTCATGTTTTGTTATTATTAAAGAACCTATAGCGTATCTTTGATCTTTTTTAAAAATATGCTTAAAAGATGTAAATTGTAAATTTTTAACAGTACAATTACAGAATTTTCCTAAAACATATTAACATCTCACAAATAATCCTAATACGGATGGTGAAATAACCAGAAAGGTTATATCATTTGATATAGAATAAATGATAAATCATTTTATTTTTTAAGAAGTGCAAGAAAGAACATACGTTTATATATTTTTACGTTATTGCATATTGATAGTTTCTTACTAAGTTTATAAACGAAATAGCTTGACAAATTCCAAAATAAATTTTTCACTCAAGAATTTTCAGAAGTAATATTTAGGGTATTTATAAATTTATATTAACAATTTTAACAATAAAAATATACAATGAAAAGGGGAGAAAAAATATTCAATTATCCAAAAATACCATCCAGTATAACTTGTGTAATGATGGGAAATCATCAAATAAATTATTACGAGAAAAATCTAAAGACCAATAAAAGTATATTTCACAATATCTAATGCTTAAAACCGATAAGAAACAAACGCTTATTATATCACCTTATTTTATTCTGTCAGAAGAAGAAATCGAACGTATAAACAAATATGCTTTCCATCTAAATAAAATACAAAGAAAAAATAAATGGAGATAGCTATTATAATTATAATTTCGATTATAAAAATCCTTTTCTTTTATTGTTCAATTTTGATATATACGTATTTTAAAATAAAATTCTAATAAACTTCAAAAGAGCTGGCCAAAGTGATGAAAAAATAATTATTTTACTTCAACATGGTTTTTTTTTTTTTTTTTTTTTTTTTTTTTGAATAGAGAATAAGAAGTTTTTTGAGACAAATTCATATTTTTATATTTATTTTTACTTTACTTGTTTATTTTTTATACATTACTGCTTTCATTGTTACATTTTTTTTTTATTATTCTTATTAGTTTATATTTCTTTCTACTACATAATATACATATATATATTGTTTTCCGAAAGTATGAAACAAAAATACTATAATAGTGCAAAATCCAGCTCCTAGGTTTTGGTATGTTTTCATATAAGTCAAACTGATATTTTCTATATGTATGTGCGTGAGTAAACACGATGATGTTTAAACACTGAATTTCATTATGTTCAAATTGGGTAAAAGTTTTTTTATGGGTCAACGTCACTCAAAGTACATACTGAAGGAATATCTTTCATGGGTGTAAGATTTATAGTTTTTTTTTTTTTTTTTTTTTTTTTTTTCCACAAAGAAACAAAAATTAGTTGCTATATATTAAGATCGATGATAATAAAATACTTCTTTCTCTTAAATTTATAAAAGAACTGAAAAAAATATTATTGTTATTGTTATTATTACTATTATTATTATTATTGGTGTAATATATATGTATATATATATATATATATATATATATTCATTCTGAGACTATTTAGAATATAATTAAATTCTGTTTTTCAGATACTTTTTTATTATTACTATTACCATTAATATTTTCTTAAAGAAAAAATTTGCCTAGTAATTACTAAGTAATCTAAAAAATACAATATAAAGAAAGACCCTAAATATAAGCAGACAAAACTAAAAAGACTATAATTGTAAAAAAACCTTAAAAGTAATTTAAGACCCAAATGTAAATTAAGACCAAAATGTAAACAGACTTAAATATAAACAAAGGCTATAAATCTGAACAAAGACTATAAAAATATACAAAGACGCAAATTCTAAACAAAAGTAACAAATAAAAACAGATACTATAAATGTAAACAAAGGCTATAAATGTAAAAAACCTAAATGTAAACAAAACCCTTGTTGTAAACAAAGGCAATAAACCTAATTAACGACCTTAAATATAACTAGATTTAAATGTAAACAAAAACCTTATGTGAAAAATGTAAAAAAAGACCCAAAATGTAAAGAGACCTAAATGTAAATAAACACCTAAATTTAAAGAATGACTATAAAAGTAAACAAAGACTGCAAATATAAAAAAGTAACCTAAATATAAACAAAGACCTAAATGTAAACAAACAGTTTAGGTATAGACAAAGATTACAAATATAATAAAAAATCTTAAATGTAAGCAAAGTCCGAACTAACCCTGAATGCAAAGACCTAAATGCAAACAAAGATTACAAATGTAAACAAAGCTCGTAAATGTAAACAGACTATAAATGTAAGAAGACTACAAATAAAAACACAGACACTAAATATAAAAAGACCTAAATAAAAACAAAGACTATAAGCGTAAAAAGAACCCAAACGTAAACAAATAACCTTAATGTAAATATAACTATTAATATATTCTATATTAATATATTAATTTATATATTAATTTATTATATATTAATAAATTATAATTAATAAATTATAATTAATTTATTATTTATTATATATTAATTTATATATTAATATATTCTATATTAATATATTCTATATTAATATAGTCTATAATTAAATAGACCTAAATAAAGAACTAAATGTAAACAAAGACTTAAATATAAACAAACGCTAGAAATGTAAACAAAGGAACTAAATATTAAACAAGAGCCTAAATGTAAACAAAGATTATAATTATAAACAAAGAACTTATATATAAACAAAGCAACAAACAAAACAAAGAATATAAATGCAAACAAAGACCTGAGTGTAAATAAAGGCTATAAATGTAAACAAAGACCTTAAATGTAAATAAGTACCTAAATGTAAACAAAGACCCTAAATAAAAACAGACTATAAATCTAAACAAAGAACCTATAGATATACGTACACCGCAAATGTAAACAAGGAACCTAAATGTAAACAAAAAGTATAAATGTAAACAACGACCCTAAACGTAAACAAAGAACCTAAATGTAAATAGACCTAAGTGTAATCAAACACTTAAATATAAACAAAGACTATAAATGTAAACAAAGAAATCAAATGTAAACAGTGACAATAAATATAAACAAAGACAACAAATAAAAACAAAACCTATAAATGGAAACAAAGACATGAATGCAAAAAAAGAAAAAAAAAATGAAAACAAGGGCCCTAAATATAAACAGACAAAATCTAGACAATGACAATAAATATAAAATTAGACCATAAATGTAAAAAAAAAAAAAATCTAAATGTAAACAAAGACCCTAAACGTAAATAAAAACATAAATGTAAACAATGACCAAAATGTAAATAAAGAACTGAATGTAAAAAAAAAGGATTAAAAAACAAAGAAAGTCCCTTATTGTATATAAAGACCTAAACGTAAACAAAAACCCTGAATGTAAACAAAGAATGTAAACGTAAACAAAGACCTAAATATGTACAAAGAGCCTAAATATAAATAAAGCCCTAAATGAAAAAAATGCAATAAATGCAAACACAGACCCTAAATGTAAACAGACATAAATATAAACAAAACTATAAATGTAAAAAAAGACTATAAAAATAAACAAAGACGCAAATTGTAAACAAAGACGACAAATAAAAACAAATACTATAAATGTAAACAAAGACATAAATGTTAACAAAACCCTAATTGTAAACAAACACAATGCACCTAATCAATGACCTTAAATATAACTAGACTTAAATGTAAACAAAAACTTTACGTGCAAACAAATATTAAAAATGTAAAAAAAGACCCAAAATCTAATTAGACCTAAATGTAAACAAACACCTAAATTTAAAGAATGACTATAAAAGTAAACAGAGACTGCCAAAATAAAAAAGAAACCTAAATATAAAGAGACCTAAACGTAGACAAAGACTATAAATGTAAACAAACACTTTAGGTATAGACAAAGACTACAAAAATAATCAAAGATCTTAAATGTAAGCAAAGACCGAACTGTGCACATTGACCTTAATGAAAATAAAGATCTAACAGCAAACAAAAATTACAAATGTAAACAAAGACCGTAAATGAAAACAAAGAATATAAATGTAAAAAAACTACAAATATAAACACAGACCCTAAATATAAGCAGACTTTTAAAAAAGACTAAGTGTAAAAAGAACCTAAACATAAACAAATACCCTTAATGTAAATAAAGAACTTAATGTAAACAAAGACTTAAATATGAACAAAGGCTATAAATGTAAACAAAGAAACTAAATGTAAACAGACTATAAATATAAATAAAAATCTTATATATAAACAAAACAAAAAACAAATATAAATGTAAACAAAGACCTGAGTGTAAACAAAGGCAATAAAAGTAAACAAAGAACTTAAATGTAAATAAATACCTAAATGTAAACAAAGACCCTAAACGAAAACCGACTGTAAATCTAAATAAAGAACTTATAGATAAACGTACACCGTAAATGTAATCAAAGAACCTAAATGTAAACAAATACTATAAATGTAAGCAATGACCCTAAACGTAAACAAAGAACCTAAATGTAAATAAAGACAAAATCTAAACAATGACAATAAATATAAAATTAGACCATAAATGTAAACAAAAACCTATATGTAAACAAAGACATTAAACGTAAATAAAAACATATATGTAAACAAAGACCAAAATGTAAATAAAGAGCTGAATGTAAAAAAAAAAAGATTAAAAAACAAAGAAAGGCCCTAAATGTATATAAAGACCTAAACGTAAAAAAAACCCGGAGTGTAAACAAAGAAGATAAATGCAAACAAAGAATAAAAATATACACAAAGAGCCTAAATGTAAATAAAGCCCTAAATGTAAAAAAGGCAATAAAAGCAAACACAGACCCTAAATGTAAACAAAACCATAAATGTAAACAGACACGACATATATAAACAAAGAACTAAATCTAAACAGACCTAAATGCAAACAAAGACCTAAAAGTAAAGAAAGAACCTGAAAGTAAAAAAATCTAAATGTAATCAAACATTATAAATGTAAACAAAGACCCTAAATATAAACAGATCTAAATGTAAACAAAGCCCTAAATATAAATAAGGACTATAGATGTAAACAAAGACCCTAAACAAAGAACTTAAATGAAAACAGACTTTATTGTAAACAAGACCAAAATGTAAAACAGAGCTAAATGAAAACTAGTCTCTAAATGTAAACAGACTGTAAATCTAATTAAAAACCTAAATGTAAACAAAAAAAAGACTCGGTCCACAAAGTTAAAAAGCAAGGACTAGTATAGCGTAGTGCTATATGTTCTGTACTGAACTCATATATCACGGACCGTGATAATAACTGACATTTTATCTGCAAAGGAAAAATGTAGACATAGACCTATAATTTGAAAAAAGAACAAAATGTAAACAAAAACTATAAATGTAAACAAAGAATCTAACAGAAAACAAAGAACTAAATGTGTACGAAGTCTATAAATATAAAGAAAGACCCTACAGTTAGACTATAAATGTAATTAAAGAAAAAAATTAAACACACTAAATATAAACAAAGACATAAATATAAACAAAGAATATATATTTAAACTGAATACAAATGTAAGCAAAGGCCTAAATGTAAATAAAAGCTGTAAATGTAAACAAAGATACTAATTCTAAATAAAGACCTAAATGTAAAGAGACACTTTATTTAAACAGAGACTATAAATCTAAACAAAGCCCCTAAATTTAAACTAAAACTGTAAATGTAAACAAAGACCATAAATCTAAATAGATCGAAATGTAAACAAAGGCCTTAATATAAACAAATACTATAAATATAAACAAATATCCTAAATAAAAATAAAATGTGTAAATGTAAACAAAGACCTTAAATGTAAAAAATACCCTAAATGTGAACAAAGACACAAAATATAAACAAAGACCATAACGCAAACACTGACCTAAATGTAAACAAAGACCCTAATTGTAAAAAGAATGTAAATCAAAATAAAGACCTAAATATTAGAAAAAACTGTAAATATAAACAAAGACCCTAAATGTAAATAAAGATCTCAATAGAAACAAAGACCCTAAATGTAAACAAAGACTCCAAAGACCTAAATGTAAACAAATACTTAAATACAAAAAAAATCTACAAACGTAAACAAAGAAACGAAATGTAAACAAAGACTCATAGTCTTTGTTTACATTTAGTTATATAAACAAAGACCCAAAATGTAAAAAAAGACAACAAATAAAACAAAAACTATAAATGTAAATATAAACCTAAATGTAAACAAAGCCTGAAAATGTAAACAAAATCCTAAATGCAAAATACTATAAATATAAACAAAAGTTCATAAATGTAAAATTAGACCATAAATGGAAACAAGGAACCTAAATATAAACAAATACACTAAACTTAAAAAGACATAAATGTAAACAAAGACCTAAATATAAAAAAAGACCTGAATGTAAACAAAACCCTGAGTTTAAACAAAGAATGTAAATATAAACAAAGAATACAAATATAAACGATGGGCCTAAACGTGAATAAAGCCCTATATATAAACAAAGTTTATACATGTGAAAAAAAAAGAATATAAATGTAAACAAAGACCTTAAATGTAAACAAACACTACAAATATAAATTTAGACCTAAATGTAAAAAAAGGCTTTATATTTAAACGCAGATCCTAATTGAAAACAAAACCATAAATGTAAACCGAGAAGGCAAATACAAACAAAGAACTAAATGAAAACAGACCTAACGTAAATAAAGATACAAATGTAAAGAAAGTTCATGAATGTAAACAAAGAATATAAATTTAAACAAAACGCTAAATATAAATAAGGTCTATATAAGTAACCAAAGACCCTAAATGTAAACAAAGATTTCAAATATAAAAATATGCTAAAATGTTAATAAGGAACTAAATGTAAACAAAAAACCTAAATGTAAACAAAGAACCTAAATGTAAACGAAGTCTACAAATGTAAACAAAGAACTAAATGTAAACAAAGTCTAAAAATATAAACAAAGAACTAAATGTAAACAAAGAACCTGAATGTAAAAAGACTTTTATTGTAAAAGAAGACATTAATGTAAACAAAGGTTATATATGTAATTAAAGACTCCAAATATAAAGAAAGTTCTAAATGTAAACACAGACCTAAATTTAAACAAAGACTCTCAATGTAAACAGATTGTAAATGTAAATAAAGACCTAAATGAAAAATTTATAAATGTAAACAAAGAACCTAAATGTAAACAAAGACCCTAAATGTAAACAAAGACTTAGTCCGCAAAGTCAAAATGCGAGGACTAGTAAAGCGCAGTGCAATATATTCTGCATTGAACTCGTATATCACAAGCCCTGAAAATAACGGACTTTTTATCTGCAAAGGAAAAATGCAAACAAAGACCATTAATTTTAACAAAGACCTAAGTCTATAAATGTAATCGAAGATTTTAAATATATACAGACAACAAATATACACAAAGACCTTAAATTTAAACAAAATCAATAAATGTAAACAATGACCCTAAATGTTAACAGACTATAAATGTAAACAAACACTGCAAATAATAACAAACACCCTAAATGTAAACAAAGATCCAAAAGTAAACAAAGAATATAAATGTAAACAGACTATAAATGTAAACAAAAGCTGTAAATGTAAACAAAGGCCCTAATTCTAAATAAAGACCTAAATGTAAAGAGACACTAAAAGTAAACAGAGACAATAAATCTAAACAAAGTACCTAAAGATAAACAAAAGCTGTAAATGTAAACAAAGACCATAAATCTAAATAAACAGCAAAATGTAAACAAAGGCGTAAATATGAACAAAGATCCCAAATGTAAACAAAAATTATAAATGTAAACAAAGACGTTAAATATTATATAAGCAAGGACTATAAATGTAAATAAAGGTCCTAAATAAAAATAAAAACTCTAAATGTAAACAAAGAATTTAAAAGTGAAAAAGAACCTAAATGTAAACAAATACCCAAAATATAAACAAAGACCATAATGGAAACACTGACCTAAATGTAAACAAAGACAATATGTAAACAAAGACGCTAAATGTAAATAAAGATCTAAATGGAAACAAAAACCCTAAATGTAAACAAAGACTACAGAGATAAACAAAGACCTAAATGTAAGCAAAGACCCTAAACATAAACAGACTGTAAATGTAAAGAGTCGATAAATGTAAACCAAGACGCTAAATGTAAACAAAGAACTAAATGTAAATGAAAACCCTAAATATAAACAAAATATATATAGCACAGTAGTCGCTAGGCCCAGCCCTCTCCGAAAAGTAAACGACTAACCATCGAACCACAAAGTCAAAAAGCAGGAACTAGTAAAGCGTAGTACTATATATTGCGTACTGAACTCATATATCACGAGCCCTGATAATAACTGACTTCTTATCTGCAAAGGAAAAAATGTAAATAACCTTTAATTTAAACAATGTCTATAAATGTAAAAAAAGAATATGAATATGAACAAAGACCCTAAATGTAAACGCTACAAATATAAATAAAGAACCTAAATGTAAATAAAGACCTAAATGTAAAAAAGGCTTTATATTCAAACAGTGACCCTAAATGAAAACAAAACCATGAATGTAAACCAAGAAGGCAAAAATAAACAAAGAACTAAATGTAAACAGACCTAAACATAAACAAATACATAAATGTAAACAAAAATCATGAATGTAAACAAAGACCCTAAACGTAAATAAAGGCCCTAAATGTAAATAAAGATTTAAAATATAAAAATACACTAAAATGTTAATAAGGAACTAAATGTAAATAAAGAACCTAAATGTAAACAAAGTCTACAAATATAAACAAAGAACTAAATGTAAACAGACTTAAATGTAAACAGAGAACCTGAATGTAAAAAGACTAATTGTAAAAAAAGACATTAATGTAAACAAAGGTTATATATGTAATTAAAAACTCCAAATATAAACAAAGATCTAAATGCAAACACAGACCTAAATTGAAACAAAGACCCTAAATTTTAACAGATTGTAAATGTAAATAAAGACCTAAATGAAAAATCTATAAATGTAAACAAAGAACCTAAATGTAAACAAAGACCATAAATATAAACAAAGACTAAAGGCCGGTTTCCACTGTGGGTTCAGGACCAAGGTTCAAAAAGTCATTAATCACGCTTCCGACACAAAGAGCCAAATGTCTTGTCATCAGTTGTAGCTTTTTTTTTATCAGATTGCGCAGTTACTTCAAAGGAAAGCATGCAAAATTGACAAAGATATCTGCCTCTGGTCCCTCAATTATCCCAGCAGGGGGCTAGGTCTCTAGACTTCCAACCACGTTCGAGGGTTTTGAGCCCGGTTGAACACATCAAAAGATTCTGAATAGTACCGCTCCAAACAACCGTCAGTGGAAACCGGACTTTAGTCCACAAAGTCAAAAGGCGGGGACTAGTAAAGTGCAATGCAATATATTCTGTACTAAACTCGTATATCACGAGCCCTGAAAATAACAGACTTTTTATCTGCAAAGGAAAAATGTAAACAAAGACCATTAATTTGAACAAAGACCTAAATGTAAACAAAGACTTTAAAAATATACAGACAACAAATATACACAAAGACCTTAAATGCAAACAAAATCCATAAATATAAACAATGACCCTAAATGTAAACAGACTATAAATGTAAACAATCACTACAAATAATACCATACACCCTAAATATAAACAAAGATCCAAACGTAACCAAAGAATATAAATGTAAACAGACTACAAATGTAAACAAAGACATAAATGTAAACAAAAGCTGTAAATGTAAACAAAGACCCTAATTCCAAATAAAGACCTATATGTAAAGAGACACTAAGTTTAAGGTAAATATAGGTAAGATTCTTTTGTAAAAATGTTTGTAAAAGAATAAATGTTCGAGACTTTAGCATGCACGGTATATACATATATGTGTGTATATATATATATATACAGGAAGAGGGGAAGTAAGAGTGAGATTAGAAAAATATAGATAGTGTTAATATCAGTAAATTAGGCAAAAATTAAACTATTTTCTTCATAAAGCTACAAACAGATTTTTTAAATCAGCATAACACGTGTTCCATTCCTTATGATTTACAATCATGTAGACAATTTCTATTATTTAATAGTAAATATAAAAAAAAAACATGTTCGTCTTCTACAAATGCAAAACTCAGATACAATCAATTTTAGTCCCTTTCCAAAAAAAAAAAAAAAAAAAAAAATTAATTAATTAATTAATTAATTAATTAATTAATTAATTAAATAAAATAAAATAAAGAGGGGGTGGGTGTGGGGGGGGGGGGGTGAGAGAGAGATAGAACGTAAAACGATAACAGTTTTACTCAAACTTCTTTTATTCTTATTCAATTAATGATTACAAAATTTTTTGTATATATATATATGTGTGTATATATACATTTGATTTAAGGGACTGAAATTCAATTCATTTTCTCGACGCTAAAATTTTGAATTTTTAACGATATTTGCTTGAGATTTTTCTGAGACCAGCTCAATATATTTGGCTCAAAAACTATTCAAATGAAATTTCTTTAAAAATTCAGCGCAGTTAAAAATTACTTAGCAAAAATATTCAAATTTCGTCACATATTTAATATTTTTAAATTTTGTCTGTAGCATGTTATGTCTATATCAAGTTTTCTAAATATGGCATTACGTGAGCTTAAATAGAATGCATTTAAAATAAAAAATAAAAAAAAAATAAGGCATATTTGGTTTTGAAATTTTTTAAAGAGACCTTTACATCTAAAATTAATGTAGATGACATTTAGATAAAAATATAACAGATTATTAAAAAAAAAAAAAAAAAAAAAAAGCCCATAATCACATGTAATAGTTACAACGCATTTGAAGCTTCATGTTTTAGAGGTCGATTCCAAACTTTTTATTTATTCATAAGTGATCTCCTTTTTACCTTCGTAACAAACACCTTTGCTGAAATGTGATATAGAACATGATTTTTAGACTCCTGTAGTTCCAAAAGAATAAATCATGTATTTCACGAGATATTTCACAAAACGTCATAATTAGAAATTGTTCTAATACTTTATGCAAAATGTAATATAATGTAATTATTATTCAACCACATTTCATGAAACCATGTAAGCATCTGCGCAAGTGCTAACTCAACGAGTCCAGTGCTAAGATAGGGGTGACAGTCATCTGACTCAGAGAAAATGAACTATAACAGAGCGCGGAATTACTGGATGTTTTTCAAATTTCAAACTGTCGATCAAGCTGGCATCCCTCCAACATTTTGGAAGCTTCCTCACTGCTAGTTTTAGGATATGTGGCCGCACTGTAAGATAGAATTTTTTTACGATTATTTAGAAAGTTGTACCCCATCATCTTAATAAAAACAAATGGAAATGTCAATTGTATTTTTTAGCTCTTACTTTAAGATTTCTAATAACAACTTGAAATTTAAAAATAAATCAAAATATGACAGAAACAAATAATATTTTAAGCAACTCGCAGTGGGTGAAAGAATAAGTTTTAAAGCGTATTTCAGAAATTGAATGCGTAATTGAGAACTGGGAGTAATATCTTATTTACCAAAATATTCGCCATCATAATCAAACTATATGAACCACCGGTCGTGCAGCTGAAGGTTGCCATAAGTGCAGAATCATTCGTCTTTTAACGCGATGAATTCGTGAACCCACTTTCGTATTTCTTCTACTGTCCAAAGATATACAAAAGACAAGGCGCTGTGCATCGACCGAAACAAATAATAGTCCGAAAGGGCTATGTCCGAGCTATATGCTGTGTGATTCAAAACATCCCAGCAACTTGTTACTAACGTGCACTTGACAGCTGTCTCAACATGAAGTTTTACGTTGAAATAAGGCAATAAACTCTGCCAATAATGAGACGTTTTCGATTGATTTACCAAATTATTGAAGGAATTGGTGCTTGCAGCATTCGATAGTTATTCTTACACTCCAACAGTTCGTAATAGAGTACAAGCTTCATATCCCACCAGATGCGTAGAAAAGCATTTTTGCACTATATGGCTCATTTTAACGTCGATATTGTCGCTTTGCTCGGATTAACGGAACGTTTTTTGCGTTTCAGATTTTTTTATGGCATAAATATTTTTCAGCCCCCATCACGAATTTCTGAGTTGCTTGTTGAGAAGAATCAAGCACCAACACCACCTGTAATAATGCCTCCGAGCTGAGCTTTACGTTATGGAAGATCGGCCGATTACATCCAATCTCCACAATCCTACATATATCACAAGAATTGTTGATTGGATGATCTCGGCCGACCTTCCATGACGTAAAGCTCAGCTCGGAGGCATTATTGCAGGAGATGTTGGTGGCACTCCTTCTGAATCCTCTCCATTCTGTGTAAGCGATAAGATATCGTTTTTGTGATATCCTAAATGTTTTGCAGATTGTTTTTTCTAGATTTTCTGCAAGTTCTTCTTGTGTTTGAAATGCATCATTGAGCAGTGCTTGCAAGTTCTCATGCCTAGACTCGAGGAAAGTGCTCCTATGTTATCGATCGATAATATGAAAAATCGCTATATTTAAAACGTCAAAATCAAAAATCGCATGTGTTTTTCAATAAACTTTATTTGCCGAGAACAGGACAAATTGATTGCTATGCTTTTACAGCACGTATTCCTCAGAAAAATTCGTTACAAACGCAACATTTATCGTGTGATGTCTTTGACCGTCGAAATTTGAAATGTATTTTCAGTATTTTCCCAACTTCCACTTCGGTTTGATAGCTCTACATTAATTCCTATCACATGACGCAAACATACTGTACTGATTGGTGAGCTATTTTGCAGTAGATGTCACACAAAAAAATTTTTACAACTTGTTACTACACCCAGTATTAAAAATTATAAAATATTTTATTTAAATTGGTAAAAAATATATAACATATATTAATAAATTTTATTCTAAATAACACTGCTCGGCATGAAAATTGCCCCCAACACCATTTTAGCAAATTTTTATGTAAAATGACCTCCTGAATCCGAATACGACGTCCATTTTGCCCTATCACCCACCATTTTTTAGGTGCGGCCCCCTATTTTTATCACTTTTCGGTAATTTTATGACGATAAATTTCATTTTTTTTTCTTTGGGGCGGAGGGGTGTTATTTTAACTGTTAAATATCTTCTGAGGGGATACAAAGTTGAAAAATTCTAAAACATCAACAATTGCGGCAAGGGGAAAATTTAGGGGGGGGGGGGATTTGCCACTGAAATTTAGTATTACATTTCTTATATTCTTCATTAATCTGTTAATAATGTTATTTATTAGACATTACATTTTTTTTTTTTTTTTAAGTGTTAAATTAATTTTTTTTCCGTTCTCCAAATCAAATTAATGGCCACAAAATGACCAAAGAGTGATAAAAAATTGGGGGAAGGAGTAGTATCTCGAGAAAACGGTGGGTGACTGGGCAAAATGGTAGTCATATTCGGGTTCACGAGGTCATTCTACATAAGAATTATCAAGAATTGTATCAGGGGTAATTTTTTTTTCCCCTTGCAGCACTGTGTAATTTATGACCGTAACATAATTATAAATAGTTATGCTTAACTTTTCAGACGCTTGTGCTTATGCTTTATAAGCAATAACCATAAAAAGACTAATTTATTTCTATTTACATTTATCGTTGTTCTGTTTGTTTTTTGAAAATATGTGAGCTTTTATTATTTCTTTTTCTTTTTGTTTTCCTTTTTTATTTGATTATTTTCAAAAGTTTTCAGTTTCATAAATTTTTCCCTGCAGATATTACGCTCAAAATTCATGCGTTCAATATAATTTTATTTACAGAGGACTTCGAAATTTCGCGATAAAATCTCAAGAGATAAATCAGCTTTATTCATATATGCACACGACTTCGAAAATCAAATTTATTTACAATTTTCGACTTTCCGCCGATGTATAAATATTTTCTGTTATCTATTTTGAAATGTCCGAAAAAAAAAAAGTTTTTTTTTCCAATATTTAATAATTTAGAATTCCAAAATTGTTTAGATTAATTTTACATTTCTTAATTTTATATCAGATCATGCATTTTATTATTATTATTATTATTAGTGTATTTTCTTAGTAATAGATGTTTTTTTTTTTTCTTTTTTTTTTTAACTAAGAAGTCATAGTTTTAAATAGTCTGGTATTTAATTCTGGTATAAAATAACTTTTACGAGTTTTCTAAGTACAACATAAAATAACAGAAAAAAATACTGCTTTCTTTTAACTTAGCAGTAATAAAATCAATAGGTGGAATTAAACATGATTTTTAATATTTTAATAACAAAGTTCCTTTGCTAATTGTTTTAATGACTTTATCTGTAAAAATAGGCATGGCGAAGATTCAGAAAGAAAATCCGCTGTGTTAATTAACACGATTTTGTCAGTAATACATTACATCGAGTAATAAGTTCTAATGCAAAAATAATGTTATAAATATTCTTACTTGGGATTAGGCCCACTTTTGACGTATAAGTATTTCTTTTATATCAGGAATTTCAAGTGATGGTAAACATGAATGTTCCAACATACACTCGGCAACAAAATTATTGAAACGCTAGCAATAAATCGTATTTAAAAGATGTGTACCTAATACTGTTTTGTTAAGTAAATATTTGCAAAGTCATGATCTCAGTCTTGTGGTATTTATAGAAAAGCGAATTGGTGATAAAAATTAGCGATCAAACAAACAAAAAAAAAAAATAATAATAAAATAAATGAAAAATAAAAAATGTGGATGAGTACTTTAATAATTTTGCTGCCGACAGCAGCTAATGCTAGGGTTATATGTAATTTTTCTTGAATTGTGATATATCTGATAATTTTTAGTGATACATCTGGTAATTTGAATTTTTGTGTCATTAAACAGATTTAATGTTAAAGAAAAATACAACTGAACATAATCTTTCTTTCGTAAACAATATTTTTGTTATTCATAATAGTAGAATTAGTAGCAAAATCTAATTCTATAAGATACATTTAAAAAAAAAAAAAAAAATTGTTTGTCATTAAGACAAAACCTTAAGTATTCTTTAGCGTTTGAATTGATTTTTGTCTAATCTCTTTGGAGATTTTTTTTATTGCCGAAACGTCAGTGGAGGCCCTCTGTTGAGACTCAAAACGGTTTTGGGCTGTGTCTGTCTGTCGCGCTATTGACTAAAATAGCGCTATTGACTTGAAATTTGGTACACGTGATCATGAGCCCCACGAAATCAGCTGTATAGTTTTTGGTATGTATTCCATTTGTAGTTCGTATACAGGGACACGCCAAAGTTTTTCTTATCATTACGGCCTATGGTAGGAATTTGTATGTATCGCGATAGCGGCCACAAAAATCACGCTATTGACTTGCAATTTGGTACACGTGTTCATGTGCCCCACGAAATCAGCTGTATAGTTTTGGGTGTGTATTCCATTTGTAATTCGTGTACAGGGACACGCCAAAGTTTTTCTTATCATTACGACCTATGGGAGGAATTTGTATGTAACGCGATAGCGGCCACAAAAATCACGCTATTGACTTGTAATTTAGTACACATGTTCATGAGCCCAACGGAATCAGCTGTATAGTTTTAGGTGTGTATTCCATTTGTAGTTCGTGTACAGGGACACGCCAAAGATTTTCTATCGTTACGGCCTATGGAAAGAATCTGTATGTACCGCGATAGCCACCGCAAAAATCAAGCTATTGACATCCAATTTTTGCCGAAACGTCCGTGGAGGCCCTCTGTTGAGACTCAAAAGGATTCTGGGTTCCGTCTGTCCGTCCGTCTGTCTGTCTGTGTGTCTCTCGTGCGATAGCGGCCGCAAAAATCACGCTATTGACTTGAAATTTTGTACACATGTTCATCATCCCCACGAAATTAGCTGTATAGTTTTGGGTGTGCATTCCATTTGTAGTTCGTGTACAGGGACACGCCAAAGTTTTTTTTATCATTACGGCCTATGGGAAGAATTTGTATGTACCGCGATAGCGGCCCCAAAAATAACGCTATCGATTTGCAATTTTGTACACATATTCATGAGCCCAACGGAATTAGCTGTATAATGTTAGGTGTGTATTCCATTTGTTGTTCGTGTACAGGGACACGCCAAAATTTTTCTTATCCTTACGGCCTATGGGAAGAATCTGTATGTACCGCAAGAGCGGCCGCAAAAATCCTTCGATTGACTTGCAAATTGGCGCACACGTTCCAGCTTTGCATATAAGTAGCTGTATAATTTTTATTGCTATATTTTTTATAAACTGTGTACAGGGACACGCCAAAATTCTTAACATTACGGCGTATGGGGTGAATTTCGTTTAAACGCATTTTAATATCATTACTTTGGAATTAAGAAAATGAAACTAGAGTACGTGAGTAAGATGCTTAAACTTATGTTGTTTGAAGAAAATATGTGCTCTTAAGCTTTCTAATTAATGTACAGGACCTTACAAAAGTGTTCAGACAATGTCACTTAGTCATCCATACTATGTTACATTTGGAACAATTATTAATTTTAAACGCAAAATAAGCTGAATAGTTTTTACTGGTGTATACAATGTTTATGGTTCGTTTACAGAGACACACAAAAGAATTTCGTAACATTAAAGCCTATGGACAAATTTTTATTTAAGCGCGCACTTTAATGCGTTTATGCTGAATTGAACTTAATAAAGTTAGCATACATTATAAAGATGCTTAAAATCATGTTTTCTCTTAAAAAAGGTTATGTATAGACTAAATAATTTATGGGACCACACAAAATAATTCCGAGTATGTACTGTAATCATCCAAATGATGTCAAATTAGTTTGAAAAATTAATGAGTTATAATTAATTTGGTTTATTCTTATTATTGGCGTTCATAATGACTGTGGCTACTTTTCCGGGATACATAAAGGAATTTCGTACTATTACGGTCTATAGTCGGCATTTCTTAAAAGTGTATTTTAACATGGTTACACACCATCAAATATAATGAAATTTTATTAGAATTTTAAAAGCATGTTTTCCTGTTGAAAATATTGGGCATAGAATTGATAATTAGTTTAAAGGTTACGCAAAATATTTCCGATATGCTATGTAATTTTTTTTGTATGAAATTTGGTATTTATGAATTTCAGGGAAATAATACAAGACCGTCGTTTGTTAAGAATGCATATTGTTGCGTACTTGGGGGTTCGTAAGTTGTCCGAGAATGAAAGGCGAAACTTGCAAAAATTCAGTGATTTATTCACAGAAAGTTCCAGAAAAATACAGGTCTATAAACCAAGTATCAGCTTCAATTCAACCAGTAAGCATAGCTTATAAAACAGCCGTTAACAGCAAAACAACAGTACAAACTGTTTATCAATAACACATAAAGCAAGTCTCGTTCAAAGAGGCTCAAAGCAAAGCAAGCATTTGACGAAACTGACACAGATCTGAGATTGGCCGCCTTGGCTAAAAAAAATGCTCCTTTTATACTATTCTATCGTACACAGACTGTTCTGGAAAATTATCGTATCTCATCACCCCTTGAGATTAGAGCTTCCATATTTGGTATATCCCTAATAAGGATTTTCTCGCCAAGGTCGCCAAAAAAAATCGCCAAGGAGGGAAACAGTCGCCAAATTTGGCGCCAAATCCATTTCTTCCCTTATATGGTGCTTTTTAATGCGTTTTTAAAGGAAAATTAGGCTATTTTAACGCTAAAACGACTAGAAATGCACAAAATTAGCATTTTATCGACTTACTACGCCTCTTTGAAAAAAATTATACAAAAATAAATGCAATTATTTACAATTCCGTAACACTGTATATGATATACAAATAGGTATACAAAGAGAGATACAGCGGGGGGTTGAGGGGGGCGGCAGCCCCCCTCAGGAATGTATCTGATTATGGTAATAAGTTGATCGAATCAATATATACTATTATATAATAAGGAATAAATAAAAATGACCTATTGAAAAATGTCTGATGCAAATAGGACGTTGAGGCTCCTGATCTGCAGATCCACTAGTTAATTTAGTTTAGTTATAATTTCGAATATATGTTCTCTTCTCTGAAAAATTAAATCTAAATAACGTAGGAAATTTTTTAGTTTTCATTTTATTGGAATTATCGTAAGTATAAACAAAAATTATTTATCGTTCCAATTTTCTATAATTATGTAGCATTTAAAAAAAGCGAATAAAAACCACAAAACATGGATCAAAGATTTTGTTTCATTCGAAAAAAAATTCTCATTCATTTTGTATTTGAACTTTTAATTAAGTACATTTAATTAAAGTTCTTAAGTCAGTTTTTTTAATCCTAGATGCAAAAAAGTTTCTTTGGGATATCAAAATAATTAGATATTTTAAATATTCAATTCAGAAATAAAAAAGACTTTCGATAAAAGAACATTGCAGGTGTGGGGTAAAATAGTTTAACAGTAAAAGTTTTATTTTATTTTATTATATACGTATAGCAGAAAATTAATTGACTTAAGAAAATACATTTCTATGGTTTCTTCATTTAAGTCTAATGAGATACAATGTAGTGGAAAAAAAAAAAAAAAAAAAAAAATAGCTTTTTTTTTTAAATTAAGGTAGCTATCAAAAATTAAGCAATATTATTTAGGAAAAATTAAAATAAATGCTCCCAAAGTGTCTAGTTTCAGATCATGTGTTTTTATTCTATAAAATAGGAATATTAAAATTCTTTTTTGTTTTTGTTTATTTAAAAAATATATAATAATAATAATAATAATAAACGGTTATTACTTTCTCTTACGCATATATATGGTAGAGAAAATATTGTTTTTGGGTCAAATTTTCGAAATTGGGTTTTTGTTATATTTTAAAGTTTTCAAGTCCCCTAAATCCAAAAATCATGTTTTTAGCGGTTGATCTGTGTGTGAGTCTGTGTGTCTGTGTGTGTGTCTGTTATCAGCATATCTCAAGAACAAATTATAGCAGACATTCCAAATTTGGTATTTTAAATGTGTATCATATAGGGATGCTACAGTCGGTAACAAAAGTGTCCGAACACTAGCAAAAATTCCTATTAAAAAAAAGTACACTTCATACGGTTTTGTTAAATAAATCCTTATCGAATCATGTTCTTAGACTGACTAAGAACAGAATTGGACAAGGATTTATTTAACAAAACCGTATAAAAGGTACTTTTTTTACATACGAATTTTTGCTAGTGTTCGGACTGTGTTACCGACTGTACACTAAAGTTTTCGTTGAAGATCAAGTAAACAGATCATGTACAGGGACACCCAAGGAAATTCAAATAAATTACGTCTATGGGGGGAAATTGCAGGGAAGTCGAGGTTAAACATATATAGACTGAACTAAACAAAATGAAACGAATATATATTTTCTATATGCACAAAAACATGTTTATGGTATGGAAATCACTCATTGCTCGTTTACAGGGCTACACAAAAGTACTAGATTGTAGTGCGACAATACTTGAAAATTGATGGAAGTGTATTTGAGGTTGTGCCATGAGTTATTAATATAGGATTATATTTATGTGCACCATGTGGTGTGTACATAACCATTTTTTTCTTTTTATTGTTGACAATTAACCTTAATAAATTAATTTTAAAAAAGGTTAATTTCATCATTTCGTGATTTAGTTGAAAACTGCAAACAAAACACTTTTAAGTTATAAGATTTAAATTTTGAAGTATAACATAAATCAGCTTTTAGTGAGAGCTAACGAAAATGTAATAGCAAGATTATAAGGTTCAGTATCCTGTAATCTTCTTGACTGAAGTTACACAACTGCTTGTGTCTATTTTTAAGTTTAGCAAGTTCAACTTAAAAGCAAACAAATGAAGATACACTGAGAAAAATAGATATCGCTTTCATCTACAACGAATAAGTAGTCATTTTCTGAATACGGATGACTCAGAAATATAGATTTCCGAGTCATCCTTATGAGGTAAACAAATAAACTAAATTGACGAAATGATCGAGAATTTCATGTTTATACTTTTCTAGATGGAGAAATTATATATTATATTTCAAATCCTTTGTATTGCTAGAAACTGTCGATTTGTTTTCTAGAATTGATTTATAAACTAGAATTATAAATACTATATCTCTCCTCTTGTATTTTCAATCATTTGCAGAGGTTTTTGAAATAAGTTTGACCGTAATAATATAGGAGAAAGCTCTAGAAATTTTATAGGGCGTCTAGAATTCGTTAATAAGTGAAACTAGGATTTATAAGGATGACATGGTACCATTTTAACTAGATCCACAATTTACTTTCTAGATGCCATTCGTAGATTTTTTTTTTTTTTTCAGTTAAGATTAAAATAACAACTGAACATTTTAGAACTTAAAACGGATAGCTAGTCACTGGTGAAATGATATTAATACTTAGACATAACTCACAACGTTAGTTACATTGTGACGATAATGACGTTATTACTTACAAACTTTGAATAAACACCATAAAATGCAATAAACTCGCGAGTTTATTGCATTTTATGGTGTTTATTCAAAGTTTGTAAGTAATAATTTTTTACAACGCCAGTTTTGTGATGCTTCTTTATTAGATAATGACGTTAGACAAAATTCTCACGACGAAGAAGCACAATTAACGTGGAAGTATCCTTAATGTTCACCACAATCCTGACAATCAACTTTTGAGTAAATTCTTCCTTAAATTATGTAGAACCGATTGGAGCATTTTTGCAACTTAACTTAATCTTCACAAAAGTAAAATTTCACAATACTTTAGAAAACGCACTCTATTAGTGTATTATTATCGCTTTCAGAGTAAAGAACTGCAAAAATCAAAGGCACATTACTGAGAAATTTTGCTTTCATAATTTAATTAATAGACGAAATTTTTTATAAATTTAATGTTCTAAGGTAAAACGGAACAGTTTACAGAAACTCTTAGGAATTACTTTCCCTCGATAAATAGAAATCCTGTAATGAAAAGTGTGAAATTAGTTTTTAAAAGAGATCTAGGGAAAATATAATTGCAAAGTAGCTTTTATTAATGCTTTATTATCGGTAAAAAACGGGGGCACTTACAAAAGAGCACAAACGTAAATGATAAAAAACTTATAAATATGCTTTCTTGAACAAACAAATAGTTCTTTAGTACAATGAATTGTCTTGTGAGTGAATAAAATAGGATAAAATAGGCCTGAATAAATACTCCCCAGCAGTAGCCGAGCGGTTTTGCACAAAAAGCTATAGTAGACGGTAAGTGCAGGTTCGATCCGACATTGCGCTGATCGACCTAGCCCTTGGTAGCAGTGTTGCCAGATTGGGGATTTTGTCCCCATTTTGGTGAGTTTTGTGGCTTCTGAGGACAATTTTGGGGACCAAATGTTTGTGGGGACTCTTAAATTTTTGGAGACAAATCTGGGGACTTCTTCAACTTTCTGTCAATGGGGGCAACGTAATGATTTATCCCTACGACTAGAGACTTTCATTAGCTTCATTGTTATTTGGGATTTTTTTCGAAAATTGCTATCATTTGGGGAAAAATCTGAGCTTAAATCATTGAAAAGTCTGCTTGATTTTTTTTTTTTTTTTTTCTTTTTAGTAGAAATCAAGTTGGGGATTTTTTCGAAAAAAAAAACCCTGATTTGGGGATATTTGAAGACCAGTTTGGGGAAATAATTTTCGACTATCTGGCATCACTGCTTGGTAGTTTTCTGTGGTTTTATTCGAAACTCACGTAAATATGGGTTATGACCCCTTAGAAATATTTCCGCGGACGGTATTCCACCTGTATACCGAGATACCTAATGTAGTTAATCCGCGTTAATCCACACAACCACAACCGAATAAACTAGAATAGTACTATACCGGGATTGGTTGAAGTTCAACGAAGTTTACGCTGCACTAGTGCTACACTATAGGTAATTAATACCCACTGAAAGAGGTTTTTAAAGCATTCATTTTACGTAATAATCGAAATTCCTATAATAAAATTATATATCGCTTAACAGATATAACTTATTGCATTACATACTCAATCACGAATATAATTTGAAATTTGTTCTCAGAGCACATTAGATCACCTTCCATTTTTACTTTCTCAAATTTTCGAACGTGAGCTTTTGTTACATTTACATGTTCTGAGGTACCCTGAATACGAAAATCATGTTTTTAGCGAATGGTCTGTGTGTCTGTCTGTCTGTCTGTTATCAGCATATCTCAAGAACAAATAGTAACAGAAATTCCCAACTCGGTAATCTAAATGTGTATCATATAGAGTTGCTACAGTAAGCTTTTCGTTGAGATGAAGCCAATGGTTTGTGTACAGGGACACTCAAAAGTATTCAAATATATTACGTCTATGGGGGAAATTGCAGGTAAGTAGAGTTTAACATCTATAGATTGCACTAAACCAAATGAAACGAATATATATTTTTTGTAATAGAGATAGTCAACTGGGAAAATAATTTTGTGTATGTAGGAGCCTCGCCTGTAAGACGCCTCGTATGTAGGACTTCCCACTTGGGGGAGTAGTCCCCCCTCAAGGGGAGTAAATTTTCATGATGGGTATCTTTCAAAAGAGCTCGCCAATACCTTTAAAACGAATGGGGGAACTATTGATCTGTGATAATTCAAAATCATGTTAAAAAACGTTATCAATTTTTTTTTCCTTTTTTTTTTCTTCTTTTTTAATGTAATATTGAGAATAAATTCAACTTTTTTTTATATACATTTAGTGTTATACTACTTCTCTAATATGGAAATCGTCTGCATTATCATAAAAGATAAATTTTTTAAATAATAATTTTAATAAATTATTTTTTAAAAACAGAATTATTTTTTAATAACCGAATTAAATTCTATATAAATGTAGGTGCAGTAATGAAACGGTGGGTTGAGGGGGCGGTAGCCCCCCCCCCCTCACACAGAACTAATTATCCTATAAAACTCTTTCGAATCCTAATTTGAATTGTTTAACACAGGTTTACATAACAGTACTCGTTATCTTACCTATTAATCTTCAACCTGTTTTTATAGTATTAAATTTCAGGGTAAGAGAAAGTCGTGTGAGTGACACACCAGATTATTTTCAATTCATAAATTATAAACACAATAACTGACTATTCTCTAAAACAAATAAATATAGTAGATATTCCTAAACGTAACTGGTTAATTCTCAAACCAAAATTATGATTTAGTATTTAATTGCATTAACTTGACAACAGATGTTGAAAAGCTACATTTAATTGCGAAATCGTGTACTCCTCATTTTCGAAGTTATTCCTTTCCATAAATAGTGTGGAATATATCCACAGCAATTTATAACTACAACTATAGAATTCAATGAATATTTATGCAATTTTCCTCGATTCTAACATTATGGTTCTTATTA
The DNA here is from genome assembly GCA_963930645.1 of Salticus scenicus. Lineage (NCBI taxonomy): Eukaryota > Metazoa > Arthropoda > Arachnida > Araneae > Salticidae > Salticus > Salticus scenicus. The sequence continues at coordinate 391,266,008 of OZ005649.1, forward strand.
TTAAGGTTTCTCGTTCCGTCTTAATTGAAATCGTCTGCAATTTCGCAAAATTTAACACCACATGTGTCAAATAATTTCGCTCAGTTTACAAGAATACATTATGAATCGAAAATGAATGCAGTGAAGAAAACTGAATTACATTTTTGGTGAGATTCAGAATAAGTTATACCGTAATTTTCGATTTAAAAAATCATTTTGCATTTTGAAATAAATACTAATATATGATTTATGTTCTGTTAATTATATCCATAACATTTAAATGAAAAGTAAACTTTCAATACCGTTTTTAAAACTTATTTTTTGTACAATGTATACGAAGAAACATATATATATATATACATATGCATTTATTACAAAACTTATTCTTAAAGGTATAATTTGCAGAAAAAGATTTTGGATATTAATGTTTTTTAAATGCATTAAAATGTAAAGTATTTGCTACGAGTTAAAAAGTTAGTTTGTTTAACCATAGCCTCCTAAACTAGATGCCAGTCGCGTTGCTCGTAAACTTGGCAACAGTTCAAGCGGCAGACAGCGCCACCTGGTACAGATTGCGCAACTTTTTTATTCAACAGCCACCAAAAAATTTTAAAAGTGGGATTTGATATGCATAAAAGGCGAACAGAATCGAAGAAACGTCGATTACATATATCATATATCAATTTTTAAAATTATTAGTAACAGTTGAATAAAAAAGTCGCGCAATCTATACCAGGTGGCGCTGTCTACCGCATGAACTGTTGCCAAGTTTACGAGTAACGCGACAGGCATCTAGTTTAGGAGGCTATGGTTTTTACAAATTAGTTTGCTACAAGTTTACCAACAAGTTTTTTCTATTTATGTAAAGATTTACATTTGTAACCAGCATTATTAATGAAAAGAAGAAGATTAAGAATTGTACCTAGCCCATATATCACAGAATGTTTCAGTTATGTTGCAAAAAGTTTACAAACTTTTGTTATCGTGATACATTTCAACATGCTGTCTGATAACTTTCTAAAACGTTATCATCGAAATGTTTCTTGTACGTATCTGATCTTTTGTTACGATCGTCGACATTTCTACATTTTATAAACTAGCCTGATCGTTTCGAAACGTTCAGAAGTATTTACAATGCTTCGATGTTATAAGAATGTTACATTTTTGGAACTTTTTGCGCTATTTGGAAATGGTAAGGTAAACAATACTAAACACAACTATTACTTTGCAATTTTTTTCTAAAAACTTATAGATTATGAAAATCATGTTTGACTTTCTTAATTATCTTCAATATAATACAGGGGCTGCCGGTTTACGAGAACGACGCGCCGACTACGAACATCGAGCTCATAATTGAAAGATTTTGGGTTCAATACTCTAGCCGACCAAAGACCGCCGTGTGCATTAATGGTGGCTGGTGTGCTTAAAATCCGTTGTGCCTGCAATACCTTCCACGTTCCTTAAATATAAAGGCATGTCAGTTAAAATTAAAAACGGATCAGCAAAAATTAACATAAATACACCCATAAAACCAAATAACAATATATTCCAAAGAATAAAAAATGACAAAGACGAGACTGGCCCTTTACAAACAGCAGGAATGTACGAAATCAGCTATAAAAACTACAAAAAAGGATCCTATACAGACATGACCAAAAGAATGATTAAAAATAGAATAAAAGAGCACTAAAACGACACTAAATACAGTAAAACAACTACAGCCTTAATTAAATCTATAGCGAAACACCAATCGACAATTAATTTTAACTCTATCCGCAAACTATCGAATTATAACAAGCATAGATGAGCATCATCACGAGATATGATAGAAATTATGGCCAACGAGCACACTTGCAATGATCAGGAAGCAACTGAACTCGTACAGTCAGTCAAAAAATTAAATGAACACGAAACCTTTCTCAGAATTCATAAAGAATAAGTCTAAATTTTTTTGACAGACTAAAAAAAGTAAACCTTAAAAATATCTCTTTTTTACTTTAATAAAACATGGTGATTCAATTATTTATATACAATAACAATTTTATTTTTTACAAATTGCATATCATAGCTGGATAATAATGTTGTCTTGACAAATCCTTTTTTAGCAGTAAAATATTTATATATATATATATATTCTTATGTCAGGTTATGTCCCTCATTAAAATCCATGAGGTTTGATCCATCCCATGGATTGTTCTAAATTTCAGCTGGTCAGGATGCTTCAAAACTTAGAGATTACAAAACAACTATATTTCGAAAACATTTGGTGACCAAGACTTTAGTTTCATTTTTGCCTGTAAAAAGGATCTTCACCACAACAAAACATTTTTTTTTTTCTTTTTTTTTAGTTTTTTGGTCAAGAAAATAATATTTATAATGACGGCTTGCAACAACCGGAGGTACGTCTGAAGAAGGTCGATTGCCCGTACTTATGGAGTACCTAAGCAAGGCAGCTCACAAGATTTTTTTTTTTTTTAAATACTAGGACGTACAGATGTACATCCTGGGGCTTAAATTGAAAATCTATAGTAGAAATTTCAACAATACACCATTAAATTATGTTTAAGAAATTAATCATGTGAACCAATAATTCAAATAAAAAACAAGATATTACTTTTTAAAACTAATTATTTGTTGTTTAATAAAAATTTATTTATATGTATTTTTTTTTATGCCAAGACGTCCTGGGGCTTATAGAATATCTGTATTAGAACGTTCAGCTATACACCATTAAGTTATGTTTAAGAAATTAATCATGTAAACCAATAATTCAAATAAAAAACAAGATATTACTTATTAAAACTAGTTATTTGTTGTTTAATAAAATTTCATATATATGTATTTATTTTAATACCAGGACGTCCTGGGGCTTATAGAATATCTGTATTAGAACGTTCAGCTATACACCATTAAGTTACGTTTAAGAAATTAATCATGTAAACCAATAATTCAAATAAAAAACAAGATATTACTTATTAAAACTAGTTATTTGTTGTTTAATAAAAATTCATATATATGTATTTATTTTAATACCAGGACGTCCTGGGGCTTATAGAATATCTGTAGTAGAACGTTCAGATATACATCATTAACTTATGTTTAAGAAATTAATCATGTGAACTAATAATTCAAATAAAACACATTATTAAATAATAAAAAACATTATTTTAATATTACTTATTAAAACTAGTTATTTGTTGTTTAATAATAATTTATATGTATATATATATTCAATACCAGGACGTGCGTCTGTATGGCCTGAGGATTATATAATATTTGTAGTAGAACGTTCAGCTATACATCATTAAGTTACGTTTAAGAAATTATTCATGTAAACCATTAATTCAAATAAAAAACAAAATACTGCTTATTAATAGCAGTTATTTGTTGTTTAATAGCAATTTATATACATTATGTATTTTCGTTTTTTTTTTCTTTTTTACGATATAAAATTCTTAATAAAGCAAAATCAGATTTAGATAAAAATAAATTCACTACATAAAATACTTATTTCATATAGGAAGAAAGAAGAAAATAATACACAAATGAAACGAATTTTTAACAAAGGTGTATTTAGATTTCTGTTAGCATATTTTATTCAACAAGAGAACTTAAATAACTTAGTTTTGTGATTCTTTTTTCCAATTAGTTGGTTATACGCACAAATAAATTAAGTTAAAAATTTCCATTTCCTATCTAGCTAATTAAATTTAAAAATAAAATGATGAGACAAATTACGCTAACATATTTTAGTTAATGTCGAGAAAAACTACGTTAACATATTTCAGTTTTTTAAATTTAAATAAATGCATATTTTTACCAAATTAGTGTTGTTTAAAAAATTTAACAGTAATTGGTATTAAAATATAACGCATATTTATAATTTATGTAGTTACCGTGGAAAATATGACACGTTCAATAGTATTATGTATTATTTTTATAGTATGCTCGTTGATTTTTTTTTTTTTTTTTTTTTTTTTTTTTTTTTAAGCATCTGGAAGTATTTCTTATTTTATTAAATTATCTTAAAAAGGATTAATCAAATGGAAACAAAACACAAACAAAATTATGTGTTGTAGTTCTTCTTTATCTAATTATTTTTGAAATCCTAAACATGAAAAATTTTAAAAATAAACAAACAAACAAAAAATAAATAAATAAATATATTAAGGAACGTACTTTTAATAATCATAAGTTTTCTGTTTCTCTATACTTTATATGTATATATATATATATTAAGAAAACGTAAAATGATGAGAAGCTAATTTTTTTTTCTTTTTTTAAATATTAAGTATAAAATTTTAAAATAAAAAAAAAGAAAGGAAAAGAGAAAAAGAAAAGAAAGAAAGATTTAGCCATTATGTTTAATGAAAAGAAAAGGCATGCCAGTTCTTATTTTGAATTTTTATTATACCTTTAATAAATATTAAAAATAATTTTTAAAAGCAAAAGAGGTTAACTTTATTGCATTGAAAAGTGTTATATTTCCTCAAAATTATCAACCATAGAACCTGTTCTATTGGAATCTTTTTTACGTATTTCTGTAAAAAAGCTGAAAATACCAATCACTCTGTTTTCATTAATGTTTATTGTTATCATTCACTCTGTTTTCATTAATGTTTATTGTTATATTTGCAAGTTCATCGGATTTTGTATGAAAGATTAAAAAATAAATAAAAAAATAATCTGGTGTGTCACTCACACGACTTTCTCTTACCCTGAAATTTAATACTATAAATACAGGTTACAGATTAAGGGGTAAGATGACCAGTACTGTAATATAAACCTGTGTTAAACAATTCAAATTAGGCTTCGGAAGAGTTTTATATGATAATTAGTTCTGTGTGAGGGGGGCTACTGTTCCCTCAATCCCCCGTTTCATTAATGCACCTACATTTACATAGAATTTAATTCGGTTATTAAAATATAATTCTGTTTTAAAAAAATAATTTATTAAAATTATTATTTTAAAAAATTATCTTTTATGATAATGCAGACGATTTCCATATTAGAGAAGTAGTATAACACTAAAAAAAAAAGAAAAAAAAAGTTGAATTTATTCTCAATATTACATAATATATATATATATATATATATATATATATATATTACGAGCACAGACCATTTGCTATAAAAATGATTTTCGTATTCAGGGGACCTCAGAACATGTAAATATAACAAAAACTCACGTTCGAAAATTCGACCCTTAAACAATATTTTCTCGACCCTATGGGTAAGAGAAAGTAACAAGCTAACATAATAACAATTGACATTTAGTTACTGCCATCTATTTTATTTATCTATTTTATTATCTTTTCCCCCAAATTCTTATGTACTTTCTGTCATTCACTACGGTATATTTGTGAATCTCAAGCTAATAAAAAATGCGCCTCTATTTTAAGGTAAATATAAACTTTTCCATTTGTCTCTCCGTGGCTCAGGTGGTTAGAGCGTCATGTTAGTAACGCGTCCGTCGAGCGGTCCGGAGTGTTAATTTTTGCAGATAATTAGTAGGAAAGATGTCAATTGATAAAAGAAAATTTTTCGTTGACTACACAGTATCTTAAGAATTTTTAAAGAGTTTTTTTTTTTTTTTTTTTTTTTTTTTTAAGAAGCCTTTTTTTTTATGTTCGAATGCTGAAATTTAAGGCAAAAATTTAGTATTTGTGCTATAGTTTGTTGAACTATTTTTGTAGAAAGGCATTGACGATATTGGCACTTTTTGACGATGCTTAAATTTCTTATATTATTATGAAGCAATACACTGATAAAATAGTGTTACAGGATCAAACTCGTTGAAGTGGTTGGCCGTAGACATTGCACTGTGAACACAATCACCCAAGATTCGATGCTGACGTTAAAATGTTTTATTTATCTTCAACTCCGTAACAATAATGCTTATAATTAAATAATTCAACACTATAGAGATACATCAGAAATATCCTTTTGAAAACATCAAGATAATGTTCTTTTTCTAATAAAATGGATGAATGCATAAAAGGATCGAGATGGACACGGGGAAAGAAGCAATCAAAAAGACCGTCTTTACAGCATCAGAGCAGAGGCAGAAGTGATCAAATTGTTGGCTGGATACATTACACAAAACCACAAAATTATGATGACAAGAACAACACTCTTCCTTTTTCAGTTACGGATAACTTAGTACATTTTTAAAAAATATATTGGCGATTGATTTCTTAGCCAAAAAACCGTTATCAATTCATGAGAATCTAGCAAACTAACCTTAAATCTTGACCACAAAAATTTATCGTTAAATTCTTACTCACAGACTTTAGTCGATAAAGTATACGTTATTTCTATTTTAAGTAGCAGATGTGCGCTCTGTTCATTGTTCAAAATGACATCAGGAAATATTTTATTCTGTTTTATTTAACTGAGATAATAAGAATTGTCCTCCACAGAATTAAGCGATTGAAACTTCATCTCTTGCTTTTATTTTTATTTTATTTTTTTATTAAAAGAAATAGAGATATAATGGCTTGCTCTTTTGGAATAAGGAGTGAAACCGCATATATTAACTCGCTTTTTATAAAGATAGAAAATGAATTGGGAAAAGAATTAAATTTTGAAACGTAATACATAATTTAGAATATGTTATTTTCGATATCACAGTATTCAAATATAAAAATGTTTTATAAAAATTAACTCATCGGTAAATTCCTAAAGTAGTACACGAACATATTTAAAATATTTTTTAAAACTCAAAATTAAAAAACTGTTTGCTGGGAGCAACATTGTATGCATATTTTTATAATTCTAAAACAATTATTCAGTTATTTACAGAAAAAAAAAAAAAAAAAAAAGGTTTTATGCATATTTATGTTTGTAATAACTGATAGATGGCACAACCAGAGCAATAACTAATGGCCAATCATAGCAATGCATCGGTCAATGGATCAAATGCCTCAAAAAATTTCCGTGATTTATAAAAGAGTACAAATTCTTTTCCGCTGAAATTTATCAGTGTGACATGATACATTAAGAATTTGGGTTTTAAAAGTTTTTTTTTTTTTTTTTTTTAAATAGATTATTTATTGTGTATCAGTCATTTCATGTGCTGTACAAAACAAAAATGAATTATGAATACTTGTACGAGGCAAAACGTTTTGAAAATGAAGCACGATGTGGTGGGTGAAATTAAATTTAATATAATAATTCTTTACAAACCTAAGATTATTTATTGAAGCTATAGGAATAATTCACATAAGAACATTGAGGTAGGGAGAAGGGCAAAAGAAATTTACCGAATAATTTTAAACTTTGTTGAAAATATTTCAAGAAATGTCTTCTGTTATTCTTAATTAATCATGAGGTTGAGTTGTTTTAAGGCCGCACAATGGAAAAATCACCATTGACGGATTTATCCCTAGAAGAATTTCGGTGACATGTCATCACATTTTGATCCTGTGCGAAAAGGGGATGGTTCCTCCACTTCGTTAATCCAAACAGGTATTATTGTATGGGATGGAGATCGTATGTTTGTTTTTAATTTTCTGTGCACTGTTGGTTTGGTTTAAAATTTTTATTCTGTTTTCACATATTTTATTTTCAAGTCGTTTGTTATAACCAGCTTTGATTGCAATTTCATAAATCTTGCTTCGTACATCAGTTAAAATAAGAAATGAAGCAGCAAAAATTAACATCAGTTAAAATATAAAATAACATAATGATTTAAAATAAAAAATAAGTAAAATAATACTTTCTATAGTATTAGCTTTAAAAATAAAACAATCGACAATTCATGAGTTTTTTTTTTCTTTTTTTTTTAACCCAAAAGTATTTACTTACACTTTATATTACTCTTTTCATACAGTACTTTACTTTTTTTCATATAGTGTTTTTCTCTTTTCATATAAAATGAAAATTTCACATGTGAGTCATTTTTTATAACTCTTTTCATATATAGCATATTACTTTTTTCCACAAAAATTACAATTTTTGGCATAATTTTTTAACATAAATTTAAATTTTTATTGAAAATGTTCCTTTTTTAACGAAAACTTTAATTTTTGTCATATATATATAGGGTGTTTATAAAATCCCTGACCCATTTTAATGTACTATAACTCATAAAATAATAAAGATAGATTAAAATTAATAACATAAATGGTTAGATAGACTCAAAAAGCTTCATGACCCTTGTCAATGAACTTCCACGTGTGACCCCTTCGTCGCACGGAGAATATCAAGTCGATAGTCAATTTCACGCCAGGTAGCGGCAAGCATGTCGGCATCCACAGAGGGTATTGCGGTTGTAATTCTGACTTTTAGGTCATCAATGTTCGACACTCTCCTCCTGTAAACATTGTCCTTTACAAATCCCCAAAGGAAAAAGTCCAGCGGCGTTATATCAGGTGATCTGGGTGGCCAAGGAATTGGACCTCCTCGCCTAATCCATCTTCTTGGAAAATGGTCATTCAAAGAACCACGAACGATGGTACCCCAATGAGGTGGTACACCATCTTGTTGCAAAAAGACATGTGGCTGAAGCTCTTCAGCTTTATGTAAACATAACATTGCAATAGTTGCCAAAAACAAAAGAGAGAAAAATGCAATTAATAAGCAGACGATATTTAGAAAAGTACAGATATTTAGACTGGAACATGAAATTATCTGAAATTAACGACACGCGCAGACGATATTTACAAAAGTAAAGATATTCAAACCTGAAAAGAAAATATATGAGTTATTCCATCAATAAATGCCATAAGTTTGTTTATATCTTCATTCTTTTATGAGTTATTAAACATCAAAATGGGTCCGGGACTTTATAAACACCCTGTATATTTAATATTAAATTTAATAAAGCCGAAAGCTTCTTATATGTTACCTTTCACTAAAAATCAATGACTTTATTATTTTTTTTCATTATTAAAAAAAAAAAAAAAAAAAAAAAAAAAAGAGCTTTTATAAAAAATTCCTCACTTTTTTTTTATTTTGATCCCTTAAAAATACATTAAATAAAAATGATTTATCGGCTTCTTGACAAGACTTGAGATAAGTGCATGGGCCACAAAATAACAAAGTTTCTTAAACTTTTAAAATAATATAATAGAATTACTTAAATATCTTAGTTTGGAAGCTGGGAACACAATAGATTCAAAATGTACAAGAAAGAAAAGAAAGTGGTAAAAGAACGTGTAAAATAAAAGAAGAGAGCTCGGAGAAACAATTGATGTAGAAGGACAAAAAGAGTAAACATCTTAAAATCTTTTTTGCTTTTTTTTCTATTACTTTTCTAAGTTCTATCATAAAAGATTTTAGAAATTCTATCAATTTAATCAGGCTTTTAATAATAATAGTAGTGAGAATAACTATTGAACTTTTTTTCTTTTCATTGTAAAACAATTTATCTTTTTCACAGTTAAAAATTTTCTCTCTCTCTCTCTTTTTTTTTTTTTCATATACGCAAAATACAGTGGTTTTATTCTTGATTGCAAAGTCCGATTTTTAATTGGAACTCGAGCAAAACAGTATGAAACTCCAAAAACGTAAACTAAACATTATCAATGTCAGAAGCTATTTATCTTATACTATTAAGTGAGCAATATTTGTATATATATATATATGTGTATGTATATTTCACTATTCTCGAAAACGGTAGCTCGGACAGTCACGTGATTTAACACAAAGGTACCATCCCGTAGGGTAATTGTGCACACCGAAGCCAGATTTTCGAATTTTTGATTAGTTTTCTTTTAATTAATAAAAATAGGAAAATAAAACTTCCCATTTCTATAATGACGCAGAATGGAGAATCTTAGGAGAGATTTGATTGGTTTATTTGATTTTCATTGATTTCAGCGTATTTTACGTTGAACTAGAGCTACGTTAGGAGGAATTACGAGAGATTCGATTGGTTTATTTGATTTTCATTGGTTTGAGCGTATTTTACGTTGAACTAGAGCTACGTTATGAGGAATTACGAGAGATTTGATTGGTTTATTTGATTTTCATTGGTTTGAGCGTATTTTACGTTAAACTAGAGCTACGTTTAGATTTTATTTAGAAATATTTGAATTTTTTATATTTTAATATTATGCGACTTTTACAGGGAACAAATTTCGATTGGCGCCGTAGTCGCCCGAGAGCATGTTTTTTGGTAAAAATCTTCATGAGTCTCTGGCCAGCTAGCTGGTGAAGCAGCTAGTATATATAAAATAAGACAGTATGTATAAATTACACAGGCTTGAGGGCAAAAAAGTGTTCAGAAACCAATAGCTCATACTGATAAGTTTTTGGACGCTGATTACAGGAAAAATACTCAAAAAAACTCTATGGCGTACCAGTTTTTCAAAAAATTGAAAATTAAAAAGAGATGGATCGTAGATACCAAGTAGATGAAACGTTAATATGATGGCTGTTAGATGCTACACACAAAAGTACCTCGTACTGCATACAAAAAACTAAGTGCCAAAAAAAAATTTCAGAGCAAAAGAAAATGAAAGCATTAAGGATATATTAATTTAGGATGTATAAAAAATAGTAAATCATTAACTGTTCAAATTAATATTAATATAAAATCAATATGTATTTAGCAAATAATTTCCAGTTGTTTGATATGTTAATTAATTTGTAAATAAAACACTTAAAAATATTTTGAAAAAACTTCTTTTTTTTTTCTCCAGAATAGGTTCAACATTCTTTTTTGCCCAAATATTTAGGCCTATTTTTTAAAACATCCTTACGTGATTAAGAAAAATTGATATCATAATCAGAACTCCAAGTAATGCAAAATTCAGTCATTACTACAAACACTTTTTCATGACTCAAATTTTGCAGGTCTGTGGTATTAATGTAATTGTGCATAACAACATTCAAATTATATGTTATTGTGTAAATAAATATCATATAGATGCTGCAAAGAGTGTTATTCCAATTTTTGAAAGCAAAAATTAACGTTTAATCTTTATTTACATTCTGAAAATTTCGAGATGAAGCACAAGGAAATTATAACTAACATGTTTAATAAAAAACCTTGTAAGGTTAAAAACTGCTTAAATTACTAAAAAAAAAACTTTTTATTTTAAGTACAAAAAATAAATAAGTACCCGAAAAAACATTCGAACATTTTTTTTCTTTAAAAAATCATTATGTTATACAAGATTTTGCTTATCTTGTAGCTGAATGGTCAGAAAGGTCAGGGCCTAGGAATTCAACAAGCAGATCTCGTGTTTAAGCCCCGATTTAGAAACACATGTTCCTAGTAGTTCGGGAATCATTTTTAAGCTGCAGGTCTCGGTCCCATTAAACCTCAGCAGTGGCCGAGAAGGTTCTGCTCTTGAAATGGACGAATAGGAGGTTCCGGATTCGATCTCAGGTCTCACTCGTTTACTTAGTTATAAGGTGTTTTCCATAGTTTTTTACAAAACTCCGACGAAAACAGGCAAGAAATACTTATAAAGTCCCTCCACAGTCACACACATTAGATATTTAACTCAAACCTCGGTCCAAAATATAAGTAATCAGCCTTAACCTCAAAATCAACATCTTCGAGCTGGTAGAAAGAAGGGGCCAATCTAGCTCAGGCGGCCCTCATCGGTCTAGGTTTAGAATTTTCCCTGATATATATATATATATATATATATATATATATATATATTAAACTAGTGTGAATACGGACTAGGAACCACGTGAAATGCATCCCACCCAGGCCTAGGCCATTAGACAATCGTTCGTAAGATTTTTAGCGACACCACCCGTCATAATTAAGTGCAGGCTGCAAAACAAATGAGCGTAAAACGACATATCAAACTAAACCTATATTAAAGTCTAGGATAGATTGTCTTAGTCTTCGAAGATGTAAATGAAAATTCTTAGAATGCAAATTTTTAAAACTTTTATACATATTTAAAATTCTTATATAGATGCTCATCTTATTTTGGGCATAAAATAGCTAAATTTTGAAAGCAAAAAGTAATAAACAGAGGTTGAAATTAAAATGGCAAATGGCTATCTCTCCTTCAAGGGGAGGAGAGATGGCCATTAAATACAAGAAATAAAAGTGAAAGTAAAATAGCAAAATACAACACTTTTCATATAGTTAATCAGGGAAAACGTAGAGAAGTTTGTAAAGATGCAATTATATCGCGGAAAATCAGTGAATAAAATTCAAATAGACAGACTTCAATCCTTCACTTTTCGTAAAATTTTACCACATTTTCGATAAAGGTCTTGATACTTTGAACACGTTTCATGGAATAACTTCAGGCCTCTTATGCATTTTTTCCAGCCATTCGTTTTAGTCGTGGTATTGTATTCTTCTCCACAAGCAACTCAAGTGTCTTCATCAAATTCTATTCTCTGGAAATCTCTAGAATCTGATAATTTCAGATGTATTTCATCTGCGTCGCTGATGGAAGTGTCGTGTTTTTCTGACGCTGTTCAATATTTTCTGGTGATGTTATTACCACACCTACCTTTTAGCCACTAAACGTTCCATAAATACCATTGGGACGTTTTCTTACTGTTTTTGTCATGATTACACCAGGAGCTGGTGCAATATCATAAAGTACTTTTGTAGGTGATAGTAAATCATGAGTTTTTGATGTTTTAAAGGAGGCCATCTCTCCACGATTTGACGTGGCCATCTTTCTTGAAATTGTAGGACAGATATCCACCCAATTTAAAGCGTCATTCCCCTAATATACGTCCTTGTTTTAGGCTTAAAATTAAAGATTGGATTATATACGTGCCTTAAAGTCCGTATAGTGAAACCAAATGTAACACTGGTATCGTAAAACATTCAGATATCTAGCTCAACAAAGATATTAAACCATTAAGTTAAATAAATATTAAAATTTCAGTTACATTTTATAATAAAAAAACATAGCTACACGACGCATTGAATAAACTTATTCAACTATTTGTTACGAACAAAATTTAGGATGTCATCTATGATAAAGTTTAGGAAATATTTACACTGGCCATCTATCCTAGTGGTACCCTATTTATTTCAGCAATCTTTGAAACTCGAAATATTTTTGGAAGATTTTTTTCCCTCCTCCTCTAAATTTCCTATAATTTTTACTAATGTTACCAATGTTAATGTACTATGTACTAATGTAAATTTATGAAGTAAACTTTCAATGTTTTAATTAAATTTCCATAATATGCAATTGGTCTTACATAAAGACATTTAAGATAATAAAACAGTACGAAAAAATAAATTATAAATCTACTTAGCTAAACATTTTACTCTTTTATCATTTATTATAAACTGTTAAAAGAAGGGGGGAAAAAAGACACTTAGTGTTTCCTTTAACAGTTTATTTATGACCATATAGATTGTGTTTTATTTTTACTTACTTCCAGATCCACTAGATGAAAGTAATGGATTGATAAAAAATGTCGTCTTCCGGTTTTTTTATGAATATACACGTTTTGTGAAGTCCAACACACGAAAAGGCCAACTTTAGAAAATGACTGTCTACGAGTCTGAATATAGATGACAAAAGTTTTGCATCCGATCTGACGCAAGAACTAGAAAATACACAAGATTTCATTCAATTTTTTATGCAGTTGCACCTGGATAAAAATTAGTGTCTATCAACTTTATGTCCAAATCGCTCAACAGGTATCGCTGCCACTCCATTTTTTCACAATTTTTAACAAGGCAGCATAAGACAAAATTTCATATAAATGCATGCACTGAGAATTCATTTTAACTATTCATTGTGAAGTTAAATTTATAATAGTATTAGGCAAATAAATTCCGTGCTTCAGGTTCTGCTGTCAAAGGTGGTAGATGAGAGATGCCTGGTTCGAAACCAAATCGTGCACGTTGGTGTAGCTGCTTGCAGTTTTCTGTGTTTTTCTCTGAACCTCGCATGATTATAGGTTAGGGCACCTTAGAAAGACTCCCCAGATGGAGCGCACACTGTCAAGGCCTAAGACGCTCCTGCAGTCATTGGTCTTAATCGTAACACAATCGTGCTTCATTTGTTAACAATTTACCTTTTTGATTTTCATTTACATTCTAAACATATGCTTTGTCTTAACCTTTTGAAAGGGGCTCTTACGAAATCCTATGGTGAAGCGTAACAGATGCTGTCACAGCCCCTTTCAAAAGGTTAAAAGCTTTTTTTTTTTTTTTAACAATATTATATGGTATTTGATTACAAAGTTTCCATTATTCATAAATGGTCTTTATACACATCACTAGAAAAAATATTTATACAATAGACAATTTGCACGTTTTCTGATTTTATTCCTATACAATAGAAGATGAAAAGGTAAGAAAATAAATACATACATTTTCTTTATTTGAAATCTAATTACTGATTTATAACCTTTTTAACATCGCACTATTTACTCTATCGAGAAAACGCAGTATAATATATCGTGACGTCACTCTTTATGACCACAAACGGAAGTCATCGTTGTTTACATTCGATTTCGTGCTTTGCTTCTTGAATCAGTGAAATAGGTTTTGTATGTTATAATAATGACGGATATTAAAGAATCGTAGTATAAATATTGTATTGTACCATTTTACACTAATACAACGGCTAATACTTCTCAAAAGTTATTCTTTAACTTTCTACAGGATCCTATTAAACGAAAACATTAGACAACCGCCATGAAAAGAAAACAATTGAAAATAATGATAAGGAAAATGGGGATAATGATATTAAATGATTATCAGATGAAAAAGAAATGCTCAGAAATCACATAAACGATCGATAATTACGAAAGTTAAAACGAATTGCTGCTTACTAACCAGGTTAACAAAACGTAAACATTGAAGCATCATAAAGTGTGACGTCAGGCAGCGTATTGAAGTCACGTGATTTTTAGTTAATTTTAAAGTTATTATTTTAATTAATGAGAACTTTTTTTTTGCATTCGTAAAAAACTTTTTTAAATTTATGGGCCTAAAACTACCACAAAAATAGTATTTTATTCAAATCCCCCATGTGTGCAAATTCCTCATTATCCGCTATTAATTCAAAACGAGAGTTTAAAAAGTCGGTTATTTATTTTTATTTTTTTTCTGTGTCTACTTTTAAAGCAATTTTGTAATTACATTTATGTGTTAAGTAGTGTAAAATATCAACTCGTCTTTCCAGTGACGTACGCATAAATCAACTGGAAAAACTAGGAATTCTGACATTAAAAAAGTCTCAGTCGTGGATACAGTTTTCAAAAGAACCATTTTACATAACTATGCATAAAAAAAAAAGATACACCCATTCAATATGATTTTAAACTATCATAGCAAAATAGTATTTTGTTTTAAGCGAAAATCTCTTACAATTCTTAATATTATTCTATCTCACAGTTTCATTTTTTCTTTGCGTCCTTTTTTTACTTCCTTATACAAAGTATAAGGAAGTATAGTAATCCCGATTTGCGAAATGGATTTTGTATTTCACATTGCTCGAAAACGAATGATCGCTGAATGTTGCCAATTTATACGTGTGACTGTCATGATGTATAGTTGTACACCTGCAAGTGTCGTCTGAACACGAGCTCTCGTTTTAGAGATATAAGCGATTTTACACGATTTTTCGTGACGTCTGTATGTGTGTGTGTGTGTCTGTGTGTGTGTGTGTGTGTATGTCGCATAACTCAAAAACGGTTGGACGTAGAAAGTTGCGAATTGGTACATAGGTTTGTTATAACATCTAGTTGTGCACCTCCTGTTTTGGACTTTGTATGATTTTCCGTTTTGGAGATATTTAGGAAAATTAGGTTCATAATGACAAAAATACATAGGTTTTGGCCATAATGTATCAAAAAACGGTAATAACTCAAAAACGGTTGAACGTAGAAAGTTGCGAATTGGTACATAGGTTTGTTATAACATATAGTTCTGCACCTCCCTTTTTGGACTTTGTATGATTTTCCATTTTGGAGATATTTAGGAAAATTAGGTTCATAATGACCAAAAATACATCGGTTTTGGCCATAATGTATCAAAAAACGGTAATAACTCAAAAACGGTTTGGACAAATCTTGCAATTTAACTGACTTCCCGACTAGCTAGACATTTGAAACTTTCAGAAAAGCTCAGAACACGTTTACAATGCGTTTTTATAATATTTTTGGCCATTTGTTTCCGATACCTGCTGCCTTCGGCAGCGTTACCAGTACAAATCTTGCAATCGATTTTTAACTAACTTCCCGACTAGCTAGACATTTAAAACTTCCAGAAAAGCTCAGAACACGGTGACAATGCATTTTTTAAGTATTTTTAGCCAATTGCTTCGTGTCACTGCTGCTTTTAGCAGCGTTTATATGATTCAACAGAAAATCTATTTAACTAACTTCCCGACTAGTTAGAGATTTGAAACTTCCGGAATAGTTCAGAAACACGGTGAAAATGCATTTTTTAACACTTTTATCCAATTGTTTCGGATCCGAAGTCCCCCCCCCAAGGCACAACTTTGACATGAGTCCCCCCAAGGCGCAACTTTGACATGAGTCCCCCCCCAAGGCACATGAGTCCCCCCCAAGGTACAACTTTGACATGAGTCCCCCCCAAGGCATAACTTTGACATGAGTCCCCCCAAGGTGCAACTTTGAAATAAGGCCCCCCAAGGCCCAACTTTGACATGAGTCCCCCCCCCCAAGGATTTTAAAATGAGTCCCCTCAAGGCACAATTTTATTTATTTATTTATTTATTTTTTTACGTATGCATGCATTTTTTTTTAAATATTTTTAGCCAACTGTTTCGGGTCCAGTGACAATATTTTTTAACATTATGTATATTTCTAAAAGTGTATAAGGAAGTCATGTGGTGCCCACATCAGATTTTTTTTTTTTTTATGGAGAAGCTAATACTTTGAAATAGACTGAAGTTAATCAACTTTATAAATAATCATTAGCTTTATAATCAGCTATAAGATAAAGTGCTTTGATAAACTTCATATTCTTTTTTTTTTTTTTTTTTTTTTTTTTTTTTTAAGATTAAAAAAAAAGCATGGTGAAAGTTTTCTAAAAAATATGATAAACGTAGTGATAAAAAATTTATAGAAAAAGTTGAATAGTTAATGAGTTTTTAATGTATTTTATGAACACCGCACCTGAAATGTGATTTCATGTTACTTTTTTTCATCTTGTTAGTCCATAAAATATAATTGTTATCATTTTTAGAATACATGCCATTAAGTATGCTTAGAGAAATTTAAATGTCAGGCAAAGGAAAGATCAAAAAAAAAAAAAAAAAAAGATAAATTGATTAAAAATTTATTATTATTATTATTATTATTATTATTGATACATCAAAAGTTTGGTTTAACAATATTTCAATAAAATATTTTGAACTAAAACATCAAGACCTTCATTTAATATTTACTACTAACATTTCTTTACCTATGATGCTTTTTCTAAATAGATTATTAAAAAGTTATAAAATTTACATATTTTTTAAACACTTAATCAAAATTAAGATTAAAAACTATTAAAAGTTTAAAATTATAAAACATTTCACGTGTATAAATAATATATATAAGGTAACAAATCACTTTAAAACACGTAGATACAATATTTTTATTAATAAACTACACAAAGCTTTTCGCTATCATAATAATAGCATCATCAGGTGTAATTGCGTTACATAGAACCAGCAATATATAAATAAAGAAATTCAAATGGTTTAAAATTACGGTTACAATAAAAAATATTTTGAAAGTTACCATAAAAATTTTTCATTTCAATATCATTTTCAGTATTTTTTTTTTTTTTTCACTTCACAAACTTCATAATATCTTCTTATAACATCTTATCATAATAAATAAATCATAACTTCATAATCTTCACATCACTTCATAAAATATGGCACGCGTTGTGCTAATAGAGAGGAAAAAAAAATACTGAAAATGATATTGAAATGAAAAATTTTTATGGTAACTTTCAAAATATTTTTTATTGTAACCGTAATTTTAAACCATTTGAATTTCTTTATTTATATATTGCTGGTTCTATGTAACGCAATTACACCTGATGATGCTATTATTATGATAGCGAAAAACTTTGTGTAGTTTATTAATAAAAATATTGTATCTACGTGTTTTAAAGTGATTTGTTACCTTATATATACTTAATCAAAAGATATACATCTACTCACTCAGAAAAAAGAATTGACTAAAAGTAAAATTTGTGTTTTGTTGAGATCATTTTGGTTGTTTTAAAGCACGTGATCTTTAAAAATAAAGAAATAGTTTTGTTCCAAAGATAAAAATAAATAAATAAATAAATTGTTGTGATCATCAGAAATTTTCCTTCTATATTTTCCTATGTAAACTCACACAATACAAATTATTTATTAAAAAATGCTTTAATGATTAAATATATATATATATATATACAATTTCCTGTATGAAATTAAACTAAAATAATGATAAATTTTAATTTCTACCAAATGTATTACATATTTTTTATAAAAGACCAAATTAATTTCAGAAAAAATGGAATGAAATAAAATGAAATAAAATAAAATAAATTTTATCTGTAAAATGCATTCTCAGAAACAGATTCAAATATATATATATATATATATATATATATATACATTATCTATCAAAAATTAATATTGTTTACTAATTTCATTATTCGTTACCATTTGAAGTTTCTTTCCAAATTCAGGGAAGTAGTAACTTTTCCTTAAGTGCAGGAACGTTCACCGGATATAAAATCCCTTTAATAAAATCCCTTTGGTTCAGAACGAATGTGATTTTAATAAGCGGTGGGAACTGTATATATATATATATATATTCCTTTTGAACATCTATTGCATGTCAGTTGTTGACGCAGATAGCAAAACCTCGTGTTATTCTACGAGAAAATTTATCATGCAAATTACTCATTATCTAATATTTCTTACAAACTTTGAATAAACATCATAAAATGCAATAAACTCGCAACAATTGTTTCGGGTCGAAAAAACACACGACCCTTTATCAGGCGAATGAAATAAGCACGAGTGCTGCAGTCAAAGTTGCAACGCACAAAATTGTTTAAAATGAAAAGAAAAACTTTATAAAGTAGAAAGTAAATATAACAACTGGTGTGAGTAGAATTGTACAAGAAAACAAGAAAATAAATAAATGAGTGAGATTAACCATATAACAAACTAAGGATAACAAAAATTAAACGAAAATCTAAGTTACGTGAGTAATTTCCAATCATCGGAGAAGAATGGAGTGGAAGAAATGTCATTAACAAGATTTTTTGAATTTTTAAATATGTAAAAAGCTTCATGAATATCCAAATGGGAGGAACAGACAGGAGATGAGATTATGTTAGCTTTGGAAAAATCAAAACGATGACCTTGAGACCAGCAAAAGGGAAGCAATAGAAGATTTGGTAATCTCTTCATTACGAACATTCCGACGGTGCTCATTTATTCTGTGTTTCAAACGCCTCCTAGTTTGATCAATATAACCTAAGTTGCAGGACGAACACGGAATTATATAAATTCCAGAACGGTTTTCGGTGGGAATGGGATCCTTAAGAGAAGATAATTTAATTTTATTGACGGGTTTGTAAATGACTTTGAAACCAAACGGTGAAAGAATTTTAGAGATTTTAAAAGAGAGTGAAGAATAAAAAGGTAAAACAGCTGGGATGAGACTGTGATCGTTTAATTTGGGAGCAGAACGTTTAGGATTCTTAAATTTATATAGAGTTTTATCGATGATAGATGGGTTATAACCACGAGAGAGAGCAAGAGATTTTAAATAATTAATTTCTTTCGAAAGATTAAACGGATCAAAACAAATGTGTAAGGCACGATAAACATAAGTGTAAACAGCAGACATTTTTTGTTGAGGGGCGTGGTTAAAGAGAGCATGCGGCGGCAAAGAGACAGAGAATAGTTTTCTAAAAACAGTAGTTGAGAAAAAAAACAGTTTTTAGAAAACCATTCTCTGTCAACGCCAGTTTTGTGGTGCTTTTTTATTAAATACTCATTATCTATTTCTTTAATTTCGTTTTCATATTCAAAAGGTTCACAACAGTTAAATTTATTCTCGTTTTTCAAAAATTAATATTTCAAATTTTCCTTACACAATAAATAAAGTGTGAAAAAGCGGCAGCGGATTTTTCGCACCTTGCGTATGTCGGTCATGATAGGCGAAGCATTCTCTTCAGCCATATGGACGGCTCATTGAAAAAATGGTGTAACTCCATATCTTTTAAATATGTATATTTTTGATTAATTGTATCCCATTTTGTCACATCTTTCATTGTAAAAAAAGAAAAAACTCCAATAATTGCATTAAAATCCCATAAATCCGCATTACATGTTTTTCGCAGAAAACTATAACTTCTAAATATTCATTATAAAAATGAAGTTTCTAAGTTACTTCAAATTATTTTGAAAATAAATTATAAATTCTTATAACTATGATTTGTATTAAACTCAAAAATCGATAACACTTACTGAATCTTGACTTATTTTCCGACGCATAAATTTGAAAAAAATCAGAAGTTACTTCACTGGACTTTCCGAACATTGAGTAATTAACAGTTTTGTATATAAAGTAAAGAAACAGGAGTTGTTAAACAAACAAGAGAGAGAAAACCATAATAGAGTGTTTGAGTATTTTTCTGCATATATTGCAAGATGTTTTATTTAAAGCTACTGAACTTTGAGCCCATAAGATCATAATGATAAAGAATTTTTTGTCGTGTCCCTGTAAAAACTTATAAATGCTAGATTCACCAAAATGCATATAGTCAGTGCAACAGTGATTTATAATATTCATATAAATTTTCAGCTCAACTGAATAAAGCATTTAGACGCTATCGCACTTTTAAAAATTGGGTCCCATAGGCCATAATGACAAAGAATTTTTCTTTGTGTTCCTGTAAAAAAACTGTAAGTGCTAATTTCATCAAAATCTATACAGTTTGTGCAACTGTGACCTATAACATGTGTACAAATTTTTTGCTCAGATTAATAAGGCGTTTAGACGCTATCACACTTTTAAAAATTTGACCCCATAGGCGATAATGATAAAGAATTATTTTTTGTGCCCCTGTAAAAAAAACTGTAAGTGCTAAATTCACCAAAATTTATACAGTTCGTGCAACTGTGACCTATAACATGTGTACAAATTTTTTGCTGAGATTAATAAAGCGTTTAGACGCTATCGCACTTTTAAAAATTCCCCCCCCATAGGCCATAATGATAAAGAGTTTTTCCTGGTGTCCCAGTAAAAAAACTATAGTGCTAGATTCACCAAAATCAATGGGGTTCGTACTATGGTGACATACGTACCAAGTTTCAGCTTAATCTAACAAAGCGTTTAGACGCTAGCGTGTTCACTCACAGACATACACACATACATACACACACACACATACATACATACATACATACATCATCGCAAAAATAGTGAAAACGGTCTCAGGGGACCTCGAAACGTATAGAAACATCAAAATCTCAAATTCGCATTTTTGACATGATTACAATACTTTCCTCACTATAGTGTTCGGAAAGTAAAAAGCTCGTTCTTTCAAAATCATTTTCCAAAGAGATAATATACTTTTACAATGAACGACCCATATGTCTCAGATTTTAATTTTTTCATGGTCACTTTTCACTCGAGAAAATTAATTCGACATTTCCACGAAAAACACTTGTGAAGGAATGAAATCTTATTTCATATTTATTTGAAGAAGTTTTTATTTTCAAACAGGGACAATTTTGATTTTGTAAAATAGTCTCGCATAAGTATTAGAACTTTCATTAAATATCTATCCAAACTAGTTGGCATAGGTAGATTCTGCTCAGTTCCCCATCTTATTTATGTTCTCATAAATTTGTAGTGTGAAACATATTATAATCATGGTAAAAAAAAAAAATGAATTTGACCAAAGCTTGATACAGTGACAGAATGAAATCCCCGCCTAATAGGCTATCCACCGTTCACTTCGATATATTTATCTTATTCTAATTTATTAATTTATTTTATCAGGGTCAATTCCGTTGCTCAGTTTTCATGCTACTATTTCCAATGCAATAATCCTCAAAATTCTTATTTATATGAAAAATTTACAATTTCGCTATGTTGATAAAATCGTAAATTACGAATAATTTACGAAATTTTCCTGTTTGAATATTTGTATTCAATCATGTTAAAACAAATATCGTAAATGTAATTTTGAAGTTGTCTAATGTGTTTATGATCCTCAAAATGGAAGCTTATGCTCAATTTGCCTTATTCTGACATGTTAAGTAAATCGTAAATTCCAAATAACTTACGAATTTTTTAAATTGGAAAAATCATAGTCTATGATAATCATGCCAGTATCCTAAATAATATTTCGAAAGTGGTCTGACACATTTACGATGAAAATATCCCTCAAGATTGACGCTTGTGTGAAATTTTGACCTATTCTGCCATGTGAAGAAATTCGTAATTTTCTAATAACTTACGAAATTCTTATACTGGAAAATTCATAGTCGGTGATATTCATGCCAGTGTCCTAAATAATATAATTGCCCATCTGCGTAGCACTAGTGGGACGTAAAAAACCTATCCATCTATCCATCCTAAATAATATTTCAAAAGTAGTCTGACATCTTTACGATGAAAATATCTCTCAAAATTGACGTTTATGTGAAATTTTACCCTATACTGCCATGTTAAGAAATTCGTAAATTTCCAATAACTTGCGAAATTTTCAAAGTAGCATATTTATAGTTACTGATGTTCATTCCGGCATCAAAACTGATATTTTAAAACTGGTCTGACATTTTTACAGTCAAGTCATTTAACGCACGTTTAAAGGAAATTTTGTCCTATTCTCCCATGTTAAGAAAATCGTAAATTTCTAATAACTTACGAAGTTTTTTAATTCGAATGTTGTAAATGAATAGGGTTCTTGCCAGTATCGAAAGTAATATTTTAAAACTGGTCTGACTTCTCTGCGATCATTTGTTCGTGAGATATCGTGTAAACAGACTAACAAACTAACGAACTAACACACTAACATACTAACACACTAACAGACACCCTACAGACAGACACCGTACAAATTTTGTCATTTTCGGATTCCTCACACCTGAAAACGTGTAAAAAATTCAAAAAACCGAGGTCGAAAATTTTCCCGATTACCTAAGTACCCCATACCTGTAGTATGACGGGGAACTAAAATTTTTCACGATTACCTAAGTTCCCCATACCTATAGTATAATGTTGAACTGAAAATAATTTCACTTCTTCCTTAAATTTTGTCTTCGCGGAGGATTGAAATTGCGCACCGGAATGTATCCAAACGAACCTTAGGATTGATCTCAGACGGTCACCAATTGCTCGTAGTTCTAGTGTAACGTAAAACCCACCTCACTCATTTACCTCTCTTGAATTTTTATATCTCATTTGTCATATAAGTTTTATTAAATCAAAACTGTTTATTTAATTATATATATATATATATATATATATATATATATATATATATATATATTGTGAAAAGAGTTTGTTTTTCTGTTATAAAATTTTATACAATAAAAGCTAAAAAGTTTTATCTAATATAATTATGTTTCTGGGTTGTTTTAATTTAAAAGCTTAAATATGTATGGTTTTACCATTTGAAAACTTTAAAATACTAAATTATATTAAAATGACTGAAAAAAAAGAATGTTGAAAAGATTTAATGCTGTATTAAGGAATTTATGAGCGCCTACAAGGGCATTAGAGTTATTGGTTAATGTTAAATCGATATTCCGATATCGAAAACTTCTATCGCTTTTATCAAAATTTGCACAATAATGACCAACTTGGGAAAAACAACAGAACGCTTACAATTTCATTCATTTTCGGATAAATTCTATTTTTTATAAGTAATTTTATATAAAGAAAATTATGAGGAATTTAAAATTATTGACAACTTCATAATACGCTCAATTTGGTATTTAATTTGAATATCAAATTGCAGCCCATTGTGGAACGGAAAATGTTTATTATTGTTGTTGTTTTTTCCTTGAGAGCTTAGGTTTATTTATTTTATTTATTTATTTATTTTATGTATTAATATGATAGATAATTTCAAAATTTTTTAGAATAATATGTCATTTATTTAGAGCAAAGTTTGTGCTCTGGTGTGTAATATTTTACAATAAAACATAAAGTACAATTATCGAATAATGTAATATGAAATTGGTAGCAATAATTGGATTTTACTCAAATGTCTATAAATTTTATCGGAGATTTATATACCAGATATATTTCGCTTGATTTTGTGATATAAGAAGGTTTGGTAAAGAGTTTACGGACATAAATTATACAGGAATTAAATATAGGGCATAAAATTTCAGTTTTAATTGTAAAAGAAGCTGTAGAAAAGGCTTTAAAGCGTTATATATATTTTCAAATTTTTTACTGAAAGAGCTAATAACCAATATTTTATTTTTTCATATTCTTATAATTAAATAATTTATATTCCAAAGTTTTGATTTTATGGGTCAATGAATGTTAGCTCTAAGCTATTAAAATACTTTTTAAATACTGTTATCGTAATCGGTAAAATTTTGATTTTTAATGCCTTTTAAATTTCAATATTCAGTAGGAATTGAATGGACCTCATTAAGTATATAATTACTCATTTTCATAAACCAATATTACAAAAAAAAAAAAAAAATTGATTTGATAATTGTTTAAAATTATCCAGATATTTTAAAATTTAAGTGCAATAAATATCTTTGTTGAACTTAGTTTCTGAAACTTGGTTCACAAAAATATTTAGTTCTCAATTTGACATGTTCAACTCCTGCTGAATATGCTGTCCTATTGAGACGTGTATTTTTTAGTCATAAAAATGCCTGTAAATACAGGGTATCCCTACATTCATTGGCCAAACTTTAAATCTAGGTAAAACACAGATAAAGAAGCGTTTTTTCTATAGCAATATGGGGTCGGAAATCAAAAGTGTAGGCGGAAAAACAAGAAATGCTAAGGATATATAAAAGGGTCTTTCTTTGCGTAATATTACAGTAATTTCTCAAATGTGTGCAATATTCATAATTATTCAATCAGTTCTTTAAACACATCGATTAGAAGCAGCATTATTACTATGTATATTCTTTTATGTAATCATTTGCAAGAAAAAATAAAATGTTTATTAAACATTCAAAAGTCCCGCCCATATCTCTTAAAAAGTAACAAAAAAAAAAACAGTTTTTAAAAGGTTAAAATGACATTTGCAATCATAAGTTCCTGTGCAATTTTGAATCTTTATGATGTGCCCTGTCTGCTCTTAAAGTTTGGCCCATGAATTCAGAGACACCCCTGTATAAATAATAATGGAAAAATCTTCCACGTTCATTGTACAAAATTATATGAAATACACACAGATTTGAAATGAATGAATACAGGAAGGTTTAAAGTGCAGCTCGAGATTATGGTGCAACTTGTTCTTAATCATTTTATTTTCATTTTTATTTTTTTGGAGGATTTTCTTCAGTTACATATCTCTCAAAAACTATTTCTTTTAAGGAGATAGCATAATATAATTTCTGCAATGTTTAGATGTTAAATAATATTAAAAACGCGTAACACAGATGAAAATAGGCTTAGATAAATTTCCACCAACATCTCATGTAGTATCTGAATAACATTGTGTAGCTTGTGTAAACCAGCCATAAATGATAGTTACGCAAAATTCTATAGGACCCATGGTTTTGGGTATCTTATTCAAATTCTTAATGTTCAAAATTACTAAAAGTATATTTACATGTACAGGGCGATTTCAAAACGTTATAATTTTAAAACTACCCATCAGAGCGATTTGATATTTTACCAGAGTAATTGTGAGGCAATGAAATTTTGTTTGGGTGAGGAAAAAAATAGTTCCAACATGTTCCTACAGATGGCGCTGTCAGGATAACGTCAAGGGAAATGCCTAAATAGACTTATTAAACACAGCAATGTTGTTAGCAACACAGTGGAATGGCAGGAAACAAAATGGACTTCAATGGTTTACTACAATTTTTTTAGCAAAAAGACAAGAATACGTGTTTACAGCAGAAATAGTCATAGTGAAAAGAGAAAAATAGGATCTTCATGAAACAAATACTTTACGGATAATTAACGGCACATGTTGGAACTTTTTTTTTCCTTTTGCCAGACAAAATTCCATTGCCTCACGATTGCTCTGGTAAAATATCAACTCGCTCTGATTGGTAGTTTTAAAATTATAGCGTTTTGAAATCGCAACTTTAATTATAATCACCCTGTATTTCAAAGAATTAAAAAAAGATTTTGTAGCTTCTTTTGGACAGAAATACAATACTTTGACAAATGTTATGTATATATATATATATATAATGTACCTGTTCTTATCACCAAAAAATTACCCCCCAAATCCAAATAAATCAAAATATGTTCTGAGGTAATGCTTATTCAAAAATAAATCAACCTCATAAAACCTTTTTTTTTTTTTTAAATCTCTGTTTATACTGTATTTTCTCGTTTCTTTCACAGAATTTATAAATAAATTTTACAATAATTCATTTTATATCCACAAAAGAATTCATATAAAAGATTCATTAAAACCGAATTATTAGCGGTCAAAAGTTATTGATAGTGATCTAAATGTATCCGATACAAAAATTCATGTTGCTGGAGCGCGGGATCTAAGTAAATAGTGTGTGCACCAAAACAAAAATATTTATATTACACTGCGCTGAAAAAAAAAATTCGATCTCTGATGCCATTCTTGCATATTCTTATCTAAAATGACCTCCTGAATCCGAATGTGACTACCATTTTGCCCAGTCACCCACCGTTTTCTCGGGACACCACCCCCTCCCCCATTTTTATCACTGTTCGGAAGTTATATGGCCATGATTTTGATTTGGAGAGTGAAAAAGAATTAATTTAACACTAAAAAACAAATATATATTTTAAAATGTTTGGGTATCTATATACAAGAGATAAGCATGAATAAAAATTCAGATATTTACCAACACATTAAAAAATAACATTAATAATAGATTAAAAAAAATATAAGAAATGTAACACATAATTTCAGTGGAAAATCCCCCCTCCATATATTTCCCCCCTGTCACAAATGTTGATGTTTTAGAATTTTCCAACTCTGTAGCTCCTCAGAAGATATTTAACAGTTAAAATAATCCTTCCCCCCTCTAAAAATCAAATTTATAGCCATAAAATTACCAAGAAGTGATAAAAATAGGGGCCGTCCCTAAAACACGGTGGGTGATAGGGCAAAATAGACGTCCTATTCGGCTTCATGAGGGCATTTTACATAAGAATTTGCCGAAATGATGTTGGGCAATTTTCCTGCCGAGCAGTGTTATATACTAGTCGGTGCTTCTACCCAGGAAGTCTTTTCGGCAAACATAAATCGAGATAAACATCTGAATTTTCATTCATGCTTATCTCTTGTATATAGATACCCAAACATTTTCTAATGAAACACATTCTTTACTATAGAAACAAATATTGAATCACATTGAGGTATTTTTGTAAATATATTAAGCAAAAAATAAATAAACAAAAGACTGAATATTAGATTTTTAACACATTTAAAGATTTGTGGTCTAACAGTTCATACATATATAATTTGAATCTTTTTTTTTTTTTTTTTTTTTTTTTTTACTCTAATAATTTCAAAATAACCTTGGGCATACATTAATATTATTAAC
The DNA here is from genome assembly GCA_963930645.1 of Salticus scenicus. Lineage (NCBI taxonomy): Eukaryota > Metazoa > Arthropoda > Arachnida > Araneae > Salticidae > Salticus > Salticus scenicus. The sequence continues at coordinate 391,293,634 of OZ005649.1, forward strand.
ACGCTTTTATTAGCTTCACCTGTATGTATGTTTGTATGAATGTTTGTATGAATGTATGTTTGTAACCGCTCTGGGAGCAAACAAAAAATTTATATTGTAAAAAAATACTCTCCCTACGTGAACGATGTGGCGTTGAGATATAGCTCCGCGCTACGAACCTAAAGGTCCAGCGTTCGATCCCAGTCAGGGGAGACTTTTAAAAAATGGTTTTTGTCTAATTCTAAGTTATTTTAATTATAAATTTAAATGTATGTAAATATTATGGTGTGTCACTCACACGATTTTCTCTTACCCTGCATTTTAATACTAAGATAGATATTTTGTGCTTTTTAGTTCACATTTCTATGAAAGCGTATTCTTTAATTTTTTAAAACTATAATATTATTTTATAAATAAAAACAAATGTGCTGTAAAATTCAACATGATGCATCTTTAGTTATAATAATGTTAAAAATTCTTTATATGTATTGTAATTCATAGGCTTATCTATCAACAAATATTTATCTATCTATCTACAAATATATATATATCATGCACAGCTTTGATGTCAGATTTTACTTTTATCTTTCTCAGAAATAAACCATCGCAGTTCAAATGTAATTTGTTTTTCTTTTTCAATATCTCGAATGCAAATTGAAATTTTTGAAATTCAAAACTCATTTCGGTGTAAAATAGTTTTTTACTTTGTAAAAACATTCTGTTACTTTTGAATATTTATTGAATATTCAGAATACTTTGATTTACATTCATAAATAAATTATTTATTTATTTATTTTTTTAAAAAAACTTTTTTCTCAATAACAAATTCAATTTTCACATTTTTAGCATTTTCATAGTAAACATTTCTACAGATAAAACATTTCAAAATTTTATAAGTGTTCAGTAGAAGAATTTTTACAGTATTTTATGAAATTTTCTCTAATACCCACATTTTAAGTAAAAAAATTATTTAGAAACATTTTAAAAAAGTATTTTTGTGAACTACTTTAAAGAAACTTTAGAAAACTTTACATTAAACTTTTGGTAAAAGCTTATCTAAACAAATAATTTTTGTCAAAATTTAAAATCGTTGCATTACTTTAAAAATTTGAAAAGTGTACCAGAGAAAAAATCTCTTATAATTTAGAACAATTCGAATAAAAGAAGCAGGGTTATGTATATTTAATACGAAATTGTTAAACTTTTTCAGTCATTTTTGAATTTTTAAACAACTTTTATACTTAAAGTCATTAAAATATATATATATATATCCTTACAAAAGAAAATCATATGAAAATGCATGTCAAGTACTTGATTTGTAGTTTTGATTTACTGAATTTTTCGTACTGAAATGCAAAACTTTTGATAAATTTAAACATTTTCAAGTTCTCTTAAAAATCTTAATATTCAAATGGAACATTACATGTATTCCTAAAAGTTTCCTACTTTAAAAAAAGTAATAAAAATATTAACTGTAATAGAAACTGAATTGCTTCATTTAAATATTTGTAAAAAAGATAAATATTATTTGAGGCTTTTTTTTTTTTTTACTACTGAACACTTGTATCAAAATGAAATTTAAAAAAAAAAAAAAAAAAAAACTATCGCAATCATTGGACACTGCCAATAGAAGTGAAAACTAAGTAACTTGTGAATTGTATCGTCGAGCTATTAGATTATTATTTTTGAATTATTTTTAGTTTGTAAAGAAGTGTTAATACTGTAACTGTAATATGACTAAAATAACTTTCTTTTTTTTATTATTTATTTTAAAAATTTATATTGAAAGCAAAATGAAGAATATAACAGTCTGTATAAAAACACGTGCTTGTACTTTGTGAACTATGTATATACTGTGGTTAAGTACATACATGCATAAAGTATAGAACTAGAAAGAGACAGATGCCGGTAGCCAGTATACTACTCGTATTAGTATACATATATTATATGTATATGAGGCATGCAGCGCCGTGCGCTACATATATGGATATATATCTAGAGAGATCTACTCTAACGCACGGGGGTATATCTATGTACATCTATACACAGTATACATATAGCTCATGGAAAGCGTTCGGTGACGATGACGCGAGTTCCACGATTTTTGTTCACCCAAAAAGTCCTCAACGCGCCTAAAGTTTTCACTTCAATAAATAAATAAATAAAATAAAATAACTATAGTGACTTCATTTGATATTACGAACATTAAGATTGTGCGATATATAACGATTGTTTAAATAAATTGAAGTAAGAGTTAAATAAATAATAAAGAAATAATAAAGTTAAATAAATAATAAAGAAAATTATAATAGGTTGTTTTAATGTTTTTCCACAAATAGTATGCTGTTTAATTTAACGCTATTGCACTTAAAATAATTTGAGCCAATACGTCGTAACCATAAAAATTTTCGTTGTGTCCCTGTAAGAATCTGTAAATGCTACATTCATAAAAATCTATACAGTTCATGCTAAAATGGCCAATAACATATATATAAATTTTCAGCTGAATCGAGTAAGGCAATTAAACGTTATCGCACTTTAAATAATTTCAATCCTTTATTTATAATTATAAAGAATTTTTCATTATGTCACTTTAAAAAAAAAATGTTCCCATCAAAAATTATACCTCTGGGGGTCACCGAAGCGGGAGAGCCATCCCTTCCGTGGAGGACCAAAATTGCGATGGCATGTCTCCGGACCACCTCTAGGGGTGAGTCCCAGACCGTTGCCAATTGCCCATCTGCGCAGCACTAGTGCGACGTAAAACTCAACCAACCAACCAACCCTGAAAAAAAATCCTTTAAGTTCTAGATTCACCAAAATCTGCAATTCGTTCGATGGTGACCTGTCTGTAACATGTTTATAAAACTTCAATTCAATCGAATGAGGTATTTAGACGCTATCTCACTATAAATAATTCGTTAAAAACAAAAGTGTGTGTAATAACCACACTATACTTCCATTACTCACTACTATACGTACCAAAATCTCTTTTTAGAATAGTGTGGACAGAAGAAAAGGCAAACGATCTAACTAATCACGAGCCTAGAAAATTGCTGTAGTAACAAAGTCATACATTCGTCGTACTGACATTTAAAGGAGAGTTTATAGAGCGAGTTTAAAGAAAATCCGTAGAACCGTTTTCGGAGACACCGATTTCCGATATCTAAAACCGATCTTACCTAATCACGACAACCTTGAGTATTCATCTAGTAACCGATTAATTCATACAATGGGACATCTAAAATGGGGTTATGTATCAAATTTGAAAAAAATCGTTAGAGCCGTTTTTGTGATACTGACTTTCGTTTGCCAATTCCGATTTTCACCAAACCCATCTGTGCTCTGGAATTAATAATTAATATTTACGTAATCCAATTAATTCTTACGAAAAAACATCTAAAAGGAAGTTAATATGGCGAATGTGAAGAAAATCAGAGGAGTTGTTTCTCAGATACCTATTTTATAGATCTAAAACTGGCCTATACCTAATTAGGATGTTTATCTATTTTCTTATCATAACAAATACATACGAAAGGACACCTTAAAGTTTATATAGTAAATTTCAAGAAAATATGTCGAGCCATTTTTGGAATCTTAAATAACCATTATTAAAATAATGTTAACATAATTTAGGTGTATATCGGCCGACATGAGGCGCTCCAGTTGCTTACCTTCTGCGCTTTTCTATATTATATCCCAGCATTTCTTCTTTAAAATTACAACAATGTGCATACTTTAAATCTTTATTATAAAAAGCTGCTGTTATATGAAATGACATAGCTGCCATCCGTTCTGTATTTCAGGTAACAGTATTTTTTATAGTAATATTTATTTTATTTAATCACAGAAAAATATTTCTCCGAACAGTACGAATATAAATATTATAATGTTGCAGTTTTCACGTGTGTGGGGTTTTATGACGTAACACGGATAAAACCCATAACACACACACACACAAAAAAAAAAAAAAAAAAAAACATTTGATTTCTTAATATTATTATCATTAATACTATTATTAATCTTTTTTCTTTTTTTTTTTTTTTTTTTTTTTTTTTTTTGCACGACTTTTTACCAAATATATATATATAAAAGGGCATTTATCGCTTATATTATCATTTAAAAATTTGTACAACAATGTACAAAATAATGTGTAAATAATTTAATGACAGGAAAAAAAAAAAAAAAAAAACTTTGTAATCATATTCAAGAATTTAAAAAATTAATTACTATAAATAAAATGTTGCATTTATACATTTAATGAACTAATTATCGTAGTACAAGAAAGTCACCAACAGATTTGCACCAGGTACTTATTATTTAACTGTTCTAATTTACGATCAGTGTTATTTGCTTAACAAAATAATTTGTTAAGTAGACTAAAAAAATATTTTTTAATTTATCTCAAAATTCAGTTAAATTAAACGAAATAAATCAAAAAGTTTCTTGAAAAAGACTGCTTTTGGTTCAAATTCAATAAATATTACTTTTATATAATTAAATTAGCAACTAGTAATCCAAATCATTTAGTTTCTGCCACATTTCAAAATTTGCGATCGTTCTAAAAATTCGAGGTAAAAAACTTTGTTCATTTATATACAGGGTAGTTATAATTAAACTTCCCCTATATACAGCATCCTACAACGCAATCGGTTGAACGGAATGCAAAGAAATTTGGTATATAGACTATACACGAGATGCGCTCGCGGAATTTTGAAAAAATAAATAAAAAATTATACAGACACGACATTATTTCATTATTTAAAACATGAAAATCTGACATTGACAGATTTTAATTTAGTGCCAGAGGCCTACTGCTAAACTTGTTAATATCGACAAATTCTTCTTTAGTTAATTCGTGACGATCTAAATTCCATGATAAAGTTTTCATTAAATCAAACCAATGTGTTTCAGCTGCAGATACTGTAACAAATAACGTTGGACTGTCTTATAGCCGCAAAACAACGTTTTTTCTCTTTTTCCCAATGAGGGGGAGGTGTGCCTTTTGGGGGACTCATGTCAAAGGTGTACCTTGGGGGGGGACTCATGTCAAAGTTGGGCCTGGGGGGGACTCGTGTCAAAGTTGGGCCTTGGGGGGGGACTCATGTCAAAGTTGGGCCTGGGGGGACTCATGTCAAAGTTGTGCTTTGGGGGGACTTCATTCAATAAATCCCCATTCAATAAACCGACTGTAATAGGCTCTTAGCACTATTAAGAGTGACGTATAAAAATTCGACAACGCTGTACCGACTGAAATAGGGGGTACCTTGGGGGGGACTCATGTCAAAGTTGGGCCTTGGGGGGACTTCATTCAATAAATCCCCATTCAATAAACCGACTGAAATAGGCCCTTAGCACTATTAAGAGTGACGTATAAAAATTCGACAACTGTACCGACTGAAATAGGCCTCTAGCACTAATAAATAAATAAATAAAAAATAAATAAATTAGTTCCAAAATGTCCATCAGAGGGCGCCTTTTCTGGAAAAATATTAAATTTAACACAACAAACGATCAAAACGGAATACAGAAACAATATTAAGAATCTAGAACAAGATTTATGAGTCATAAAATGTAAAACCGGGAAAAGCTGTCAGTTCTAGGGAAAAAATGTCGAGATTTGCATGCTTGCGAAGAAGAGAAAGCTTTATGCAAAACAGGTATTACTTAATGTGGTTCGATGACAATGTGATCAAAAACAAAGTCAATAAATGCTAATATTGTTTCTGCATTCCGTTTTGGTCGTTTATTGTGTTAATGTTTTTCCGGAAAAGGCGCCCTCTGGTAGACATTTTGAAACTAAAAAAAAAAAAAAAAAAAAAAAAAAAACATGCGGGGCAGTCTTTGGGACTGCCGATAGAAGTGAAAACTAAGTAACTTGTGAATTGTATCGTCGAGCTATTACATTATTATTTTTGAATTATTTTTGGTTTGGTTTGTAAAGAAGTGTTAATAAAAAATTTAAACTTTAATCATTTAAACTTTAAATTTATATTGAAAGCAAAAGGAAGAATATAACAGTCTGTATAAAAATACGTGCTTGTACTTTGCGAACTACGCATATACTGGGGAAAAAGTACATACATACATAGAGTACAGAACTAGAAAGAGACAGATGCCAGTAGCCAGTATACTGCTCGTATTAGTATACATTTTTTACTTATATATATATATATATATATATATATATATATATATATATGTATGTATGTATATGAGACATGCCGCGCCGTGCGCTACATATATGGATATATATGTAGAGAGACATACTCTTTGTATATATGTAATGTATACTAATAACGCATGGATTGTATATCTATGTACATATATACACAGTATACATATAGCTCATGGAAAGTGTTCGGTGACGATGACGCGAGTTCCCTGATTTTTGTTCACCCAAAAGTGCTCAACGCGCCTAAAGAAGTTTTCACTTCAAATGGAAAGCGTTCGGTGACGATGACGCGAGTTTCATGATTTTTGTTCACCCAAAAGTGCTCAACGCGCCTAAAGAGGTTTTCACTAAAAAAAAAAAAAATCCATAAGAGCATCTGGTGTATGGTCTGTATACCAAATATCGTTGCATTTCGTTTACCCGTTTGTGCTGTAGGGTGCTGTTTATAGGGGAAGTTTAATTATAAACACCCTGCATATATATATACATTACACACACACACATATATATAATACATATATAAACGCTTATGACTAATAAAAATGATATTCATAGATTACTCCATCATCTCTTTCAATTAATTATTATAACTAAACTCTGCATATTATTTTCCTTTTCATAACGTCAAAACTTATTGCCCCGTTTTACTGAAACATGCAAGTGTTCTCTGTTTCAAATGTAGCTCCATTACTTTCTGCCTTGAATATTAATCTAAAATTTAATTGCATTAACGTAACACCTTGGTAAAATGTAAGGGCCCCGTACCTTTATTTACGAGTTTATTCATTTCCATAAGTGCAGCGAAATATTTCGTAAGTTATTACTTCAGCACCCAATGAATATTCATACGCTGAAAAGTTCGTTGAAAATGCACTAGTCTAACGGTCTTAACATTTCTCATTTCTCCTCATCTGAAATCTTCGGTTGTCTCAGAAATTTGAACTCTATCTGCCTCCTACTACTATTTTGAGCACAAATGGATAATAAATGTTCTATATTTCTAATGACATAGGGTAAAATTTCGTCTACAAAATTTAAATAATGAGATAAATATCTGCAATGTTTTAATATACGCTAAGTTAAATGAAAATTATAAAATAACCTATAAAAGAGGGGAAATACCGAAGAGATATAAATAATTGAACCTATTAAAAAAAGAGAAAGAAAAACTTTTAAAGTATTTATAAGTTTGATTTTTCTGTCTATTAGAGCTGTCATTTCTGTGAAATATTTTAGAATTCCTTGAAACACATATATGTTATTTCAATCCCTTATAAAGTAGTTCCTTTTCAAAATACAGGGTGATTATAGTTAATAATAGATACACGCTATAATTTTACAACTACCCATCAGAGCGATTTGATATTTTACCAGAGTAATTGTGAGGCAATGAAATTTTGTTTGGGTGAGGAAAAAAATAGTTCCAACATGTTCCTACAGATGTCGCTGTCACGATAACGTCAAGGGAAATGCCTAAATAGACTTATTAAACACAGCAATGTTGTTAGCAACACAGTGGAATGGCAGGAAACAAAATGGACTTCAATGGTTTACTACAATGTTTTCTAGCAAAAAGATAAGAATACGTGTTTACAGCAGAAACAGTCATAGTGAAAAGAGAAAAAGTGGAGCTAAGTGAAACAAATACTTTACGGATAATTAACGGCACATTTTGGATTTTTTTTTTTTTTTTTGCCAAACAAAATTTCATTGTCTCACGATTGCTCCGGTAAAATATCAAATCACTCTGGTGGGTAGTTTTAAATTTATAGTGTTTTGAAATCGTAACTTTAATTATAATCAACCTGTAGTATAAATAGCTCTATTGACTCGTGTACAGAGACGAACAAAAGAATTTTGATGCATTATAATCTATAGAATTCATCAGTATTCGTTATTTGTTTAAAGCCTATTTTAATTATCCGAGCGTAGAGAAGCCTTATACGCAAAGATATCTTTAGGCGCATATATAGATACGATAAATATTAAACCCTTTTGTCAAACTTGAAAAATATTTGTCGAGTTTCGTTAAATATTTAACAGGAGTTAGGTATAAGGGTAACAAAAATGATCTCCTATTTCTGAGAAATAACAGGAAATCGTTTAAAGATTAGATGTCTCTCTCTCTCTCTCTCTCTCTCTCTCTATATATATATATATATATATATATATATTTTTTTTTTTAAATGAATTAAATGTTCGAGTTAACGCTTTTTATGTACGTCACCAAAATTAGTTCTATTGTCATGTTCACCAGCTGTATCTTTTAACAGCGAGCTGAATTACAGTACATAGAATTCTAACAGTTAAGTAACACAGAGTGCATTTGAAATTTTAATTCAAAATTTTAATAACTATAATATTGGAAACAAAATAATGAAAATTTCACACCGTTTAGAAATTAAACAAAAAGAACAAAGACACATTGAATAAGTTTTTATTTCAATTAAAATAGTGACCGTTGCTAATGAATTGTTTATGATTTTTGTATATTTAAATTAAAAGATAACAATATTTTATTAAAGTTATAAAACATGATCTTTCACAAACAGAATTCAATTTGGTACTCAAACGTTATTTTTGACGCAGACTTTTTCCTCTACGTATTTGCAAACTCTTAGATTTTGTTGTAGATTTTTCTTGTTATGAAAAATTCAAGGTGGTTTACAGTGCAGCCACGTATCTGAAAACTAGCAGTGAGGACGTGTCTAAAATGTTGAAGGGATGCCAGCTTGTCCCACTGTTTGAAATTTGGAAAACGCTCCGCGCTCTGTTATTGCTCATTTTCCCTGAGTCAGATGACTGTCACCCTTATTTTAGCGTTGTACTCGTTGAGTTAGCACATGCGCAGATGCTTCCATGGTTTCATCAAATGCGGTCGAAGAATACATTAATGGTGACAACTCTTTTTTCTTATCTGAAAGAAATAAGAGTCAGTATTAATAATTTTAAGTAATGAAATTATAATCTTAACATAAACATTATCCTTAACCCATCTAAATCTTAACATAACACAACTATTATTCCATATAAGAAAAAAAAGAAAAAGAAAAAAGTTTTCATGCTGGCTAAAATACACAAATGCATAAATGGTATATTGTAATCCTAATGCCTTTTTCCTCCTAGTTCTATCCTAATATCATACGGTTTTTTGGCGATTTATTTAGGCACAATCGACGTTATCTACAAAATTTTGCTTAAACGTGCCTTATGAGAATTATTTTCATTACAAAGAGGGTGCAATAGTTTTGTAAACCGGATAAGATATTGGCATAAGCATTGTTGAAATAAATATCAATATTCTATTTTAGATACTTCGTAAGTTACATGGGTGAAACTAATTAACATGCAAAAACCCTGTTATTAATAGTATATCATATCACTGTTATTAGAAATATATACTTATTCCAATCATAAGTGATATATGGAGGGGTTTTGATGCATTATAACACACGTTAAACACTCAAAATGAGAAATATCTATAAAAACAAGCTAATGTATAGTGTTAAATTCCAATATGGAGTAAGTCTGTCAGAGTCAGATTAAATTTTCAAAATCCCTGAATTGTAGAGTAATTATTTACAACACTGATTACATAAAGATGATAAACATTAAGAAGGAAAACATTAAGATGATAAAGGTGGTGCCATATATATATATATATTATTGTTGCACATGAAAAGTAAAAGAAATTATAGACCTCTATATGATGATAAAACAGAATGACGTTAACAAAAAAAAAAAAAAAAAAAAAAAAAAACTTTGTGCTTTATATCCGTTTATTGGTATCCGATATTGAGATAGAAGATTTATTTTTAACACTTTCTAATTAACTTGAAATTTTTTTATGGTATTTGTTTTTCATCTAATAATAAATATTAAATTGATTATTTGAACAAAGTGTAACAAAGTTACATAAAAAAGAAATAATTTCCGTAGACCGCAATGATAATAGATTCTTTTGTATATCCCTGTACACAATCTTTAAACACAATACGCGCAAAAAACTGTACAGGTAATTCGAAGTAACTGAAAATATTTGCATCAAATTTGATGTCAATTGGATGATTTCATACTCTTTGAAAATTCTTTTGTGTAGTCCTGTAGATCAATTATTAAGTCTGTGCATATTATATTCTGCAGTAACCATGATTTTTAGAACATTAATTATGTATGTTATTTTCATTATGATGAATGCAGTTTAACTATGATAAATGTACTTAAACGAAATGCTGTCCGTAGACCCTAATGTTATGAAATACTTTTGTGTGTCTATGTTCGAGTTACAAACGTTATGTACACGAAAAAAATATACTGCTAATTCCATGTAGCTTATAAACATTTTTACCAAGTCAATTGGCTGATTTTTACGATTTCATTCGTGAGACTTCGTACACACAAAAAGAAAAAAAAGTCTTTTTGAGTTTTACGTAGCGGCCTCTACTAACGTTTCGCAATAACGCTAATGATTGGACAAGTTTCGAAATATCCTTGGATGCATTTCAAAATTATTAATATAGTTAATTTTATTGTTAGAAAAAAGCAAAAAAACATACAATTTTAGAATTCTTTGTTTGTAGATCTTTTATTTTCTTTACAAAACGCTAAATTGAAAGTGGAGAAAAAAAAAATGTATTAATGAAAATCAGAATGTCATTAAGTACACAATATTTTATATTATAATTTGAATTCACTGTGGTGTTTTTAACACTTTCCAACAAGGTTGAAAAGTGATAATGATTTCGGTTTGTCCGTCTGTCTCTCTGTCCGTCTGTCTGTCTGTCCGCGCTCTACCTCCCAGAAATATTTATGGAATTTCTTGAAACTGATATATGTTATTCAAGTTCACTATCGGGTGTTCTCTATTGAAAATGGAGTTTATACCTCTACCGGTTTGTGTACAGGGACACCCGAAAGTATTTTAAAGCATTGTGTTCTATGAGAGGTATTTCTATAAACCATATCTTCATACCTTTACTGTAGACAATTCTCAATTAAATTGAAATATGTTATTCAAGTTCACTATTGGATATTTCCTGTATAAAATGGAGGAAATACCACCACCGATTTATGTACAGGGACACTTAAAAGTATTCCAAAGCATTGCGTTCTATGAGAGATATTTCTGTAAATCAAATTTTAATAACTTTCCTTTCTACGAAGTTTTATGAAATTGAAATATATTATTTGTGTGTACAAAAGAATGCTTTGCATAGAATATAGCATGACTAGCATTAGATTTACAAGGTGACACAAAAGTGTTAATTTATATTAAAAGCTATTAATAAAAATTTGCTAGAATTGTACTTTCGTTTACATTAAGCGTTTTTAACACTTTCTAACATTTGTCAAGTGTGAATATGATTTCAATTTGTGTATATGTTCGTCTGTCCGTCTGTCTGTCTGTCTGCCCGTGCTTTAACTCCCGTAAATATTTATGAAATTTCTTAAAACTGATATATGTTATTCAAGTTCACTATCGGGTGTTCCCTATTGAAAATTAAGTTTATACCTCTACTGGTTTGTGTACAAAGAAATTACGTACAGTTGGAAAGTGTTACTAATCAATGCGTGCTGCATGATTTTTCTTTCTTGTTTCAATTACATCTGGAACAATTAAACTGATTATTAGTTTGTTATTAATACGGCTATGATTTCATTTGTACAGACTTATTAATAATTTTCCCTTGAGAAAAAGAATAATATGTTCTAATTAAAAACGCAAAAAATTTTTCATGTCATCCTATAAAATTTCATAAACAATTTCAACGTAAATATCAATTTCTATAATTGAAAATTAGTCCCACAGAAAATCATAATTCCACACTTATCATATTTTTTTCTTTACATTGTTATTATATCAAAGCACTTTACGTAAAAATGAATTTCTCAGAGATGTAGGATTAACTGAAATTTTATTATATTATTTAATATATGCAGAGCTTATTTCGCTTTTCAAAAAAATTCCGTTAATTTTCCATTATTTTTTAAAATTTGCTTTGGTGTATAAAGAAATAAGCAAAAGATCACGTATAACCATTTTATGAAAAGTCATAAAAGTTATTTTACTTTTAAATTTGCTATATAATTTTCAAAAGTAGCTTTCTAATAACGACGAAAGCGATAGTAAAAATTGTGAGAGAGATAAAAAAAAATAGTTATTAAAAATCTTTTAAAAGTAAAACTATTTTAAAGCACTGAATTTTGAAAGGGATAAATATTATTTGTCAGACATTCACTTTTTTAAGAGGAATAGAGAAAAAAGGAATATAAAAGTATAAAGTAAAAAATGAATCCTAAATTAAGTAAGATTATTATCTGATCTAATTATCAATTTTTTCTTATCTCTATCATTTACATAGCTTTTTGTTTTCTTTTATTCATACAAGAGATTTAGGAAGAAACTGTAATTTTTGCTTAACTTTTTTGTAAAATCTACTGTTGCTTATATTTTTTATTTATTGATTTTTTGTGAAAATATATACTTTTGAATATAGATCAAAAATATATCTAACTTAAAAAATATTACAAAAAATTTTTGAAATAAAAACTTACCATTATGATTTTGTTTACCCCGTATATTTAGGGGTAAGATGACATGGGATTTCAATGTAAAATGTGCATTCTAGTTAAAACGATAAAATATTTTTTTTACTTTTTTTTTTTTTTTAACGGCAAGTGCCTTAAAATATTATTTATTGACTAGCCTTTCCCACAAAGAACATCTGCGTAATAACAGCTACATCTCTGTATGATTTAAAGAAATATAAATAAAATCACTGGAAATTTTCAGCTTTTATTATTATTAAGATTATTATTAGTTACTTTCTCTTACCCATAAGGTATTGTTTTAGGGTCAAATTTTCGAACGTGAGTTTTTGCTATCTTTACACGTTTTGAGGTATCCTGAATCCGATAATCATGTTTTTAGCGGTTGGTCTGTGTGTGTGTCTGTCTGTGTGTGTGTGTTATCAGCATATCTCAAGAATAAATAGTAGTATAAATAACCAACTCAGTAGTCTAAATGTGTATTATATAGAGATGCTACATTAAGCGTTTCATTGAGATGAAGAAAATGGCTCGTGTACAGGGACACTCAAGAGTATTCAAATACATTACGTCTATGGGAGAAATTGCAGGTAAGTAGAGTTTAACATCTATAGACAGCACTAAACCAAATGAAATGAATATATATTTTTTATATGCATAAAAACATTCTTTTTTATTGTTAGCTTAAGTGCTTTACTATAATATTTTATCATGTCCAGGAAAGCTGCTCTGGAATGGAAATGAATTCTTCAGAGACATATGATAAATAATGTATATTTTTAAGCTAAATATTCATAGCTGTTTTTTGTGCATTTACACGTTTTGAGGTTTCCTGATTACCAAAGTCAAGTTTTTTAAAGTTTGGTTATTGTCTGTGTCTCGTAGAGTAACTTAAAAATGAATAATGTGAGTAGATCCAGAAGTTGTATTTTCAAATTAATATAAATTTGTTGTTGGAAAAGTTTGATCAAGACTGATGAGTTTCAAGGAATGTTGCATGTGAAAGTTGTCTAAATAATTTTAAGTGAACTTTTAATTTTAATAATAGATTTAAATTCTGTGTAAATGTTGGTGCAGTATTGAAACGGGGGTTTTAGGGAGGGGGGGGGGGGGGGTAGTAACCCCTTCACAAAGAACTAATTATCCTATAAAACTCTTCCGAAGTCTAATATTATTTATTTTAACATAGGTTTACATAAGAGTGCAGTCGGTAACAAAATTGTCCGAACACTTGCAAAAATTCCTAAGTAAAAAATATACATTTCATACGGTTTTGTTAAATAAATCCTTGTCGAATCCTGTTCTTAGTCAGAGTCAGAACAGGATTCGACAAGGATTTATTTAACAAAACCGTATGAAGTGTACTCTTTTTTTATAGGAATTTTTGCTAGTGTTCGGACACTTTTGTTACCGACTGTACTCGTTACGTTACCTCTTAATTTCCAACCTGTATTTATACTATTCAATTTCAGGGTAAGAGAAAGTCGTGTGTGTGACACACCAGATTATTATTAATAATGAAAAAGTAAATCTTTGTCATTTGCATTAAATTTTCAATTTTAGATAATATTTTTTTTCCGCTGCTAAGTTTAAAATTCTTCGAATTAAATTAAATTATTGTTATGGTAAAAACCAATTATCTAAAGTCTGACGAAATTAAATTACAATATCACCATACATAAAATAGAAATTCCATAGTTAATAAATGTATCTAACAAAATAAATAAATAAAAAGAAATAACGTTCATTTGATTTATAATGATTGAAAAATCTAAAAATTATATAACAGATGACGCCACCAAATTCTTGCTGAATAGCCACTATTAAATTCCAGGCCTATGCCTTTCAATTCTTTAAAATATACTTCTAAATACTAAGATTTTCATCGTATATTTCAACACAAAAATTTAATATTATTTCAATCGGCACTTCAAGAGTATTAGACTAAAATTTTGTAGACGAAAATATAGTCTCTTATAATCGCTTTACTTCTAGCAGACGAACTTATGCTTTGAGCCTGGAGACGATAACACACTTATCGTATCGTTTCGACAACATTTAATCGTAACAGGTCCGCGTAAGAGAAACTCTGGGGGTTACCGAAGCTTGGGAGCCATCCTCTCCGTGTAGGATCAAAATTGTGGTGGCATGTCTCCGGACCACCTCTAGGAATGAGTCCCAGACCGTCACCAATTGCTCATTGCGCAGCCCTAGTGCGAGGAGCCCTAGTGCCACCCAACCAACCAACCAACATCCACGTTAGAGAAACATTATATAGATACTACACATTGCTTTATTTTTTGCGAAAACTAGAGTCCATATGTAACTTAAAACAACAAAGAAGCTAACCAGTCATCCATTTTCAACGTAAAACTATCAGCATTTTAAATAAAATATTTTTTAGATGTTATAATAGACTTAAATATTATGAATATTAAAAGATGTCAATATTAATGAAACTGCCAAAAAATCCATATAAACTGCAGGATTTTTCTTTCTACTCTTTCTTATTTTTGCTTTCAATGCCCTTTTAATACTATTGCAAGAAAATAACAGTATTCATTACTCTCTTATTGTTGCTTTCTTATAATTGTACTTTTTAGGAAGTACAGTCGGTAAAAAAAGTATCCGAACACTAGCAAAAATTCCTATGCAAAAAAAGTATACTTTATATGGTTTTGTTAAATAAATCCCTATCGAATCATGTTCTTACACTGACTAAGAACAGGATTCGACAAGGATTTATTTAACAAAACCGAAAGAAGTGTACTTTTTTTACATCGGAATTTTTGCTAGTGTTCGGGCACTTTTGTTACCAACTGTAGCCTTATCTTTAAATCCTGTTTCGATACAAAGGTAAAATAATCTTTATTATTTTAGGATTTATGGAACAGAAAAAAAAATACAAATAATAGATTTAACATTGAAACTTATTCGTAAAGCTTTAAAAATTCTTTCACTGATGTATAACTTTAATTAAATTTTTTAAGTCAGTTTCCTAATTCTACTGTAAAAAGAATGTCCCAGGGGCATAAAAAAAACTGAACGTTAAAAACCGTTAAATCAAGCAGTAAGAACCCTTCCAAAAAATACAGATTACAGGTGAATAAAAAATATTTTGAATTCACCAAAAGAATTTTTTTAATTAATAGTTTAACTGATGCAAGAAAGTAATTTAGCTAATATCTACGGCTTCTTTTAATTACATATTATGCAAAAGAAAAAACACTTGCTTTTTCTTTAGTACAAAAAAGTAAATGAAAAAGAAAACGTAATCTTCTTTTTTTTTTTCTTCGATGCGTAGCTTTTTCGTATTTGAAAAGTAAAGAGAAAGAAAGAAAAAAAGAAAGAGAAAAGAACGAATAAATAGTTGTCTAATTTTTATTTTTATTATTATTATTATTATTATTATTATTAACTTTTATTATAGTTAACTGATTGTTAAGAAAAAATGTTTGCAATAATATTTTATGTCGATCTTTATCAGCCAATTAAATGCATTATTTATATTAAGATTGTAAATTTCAGAAATATTTACTTCAATTAAACAAGTAAAATCTATTGTGGCACTCACAATATATTTTTACCCTACTATTTTCAGAAACAGTATCATCTGGTTTCCATTTCTAGTATAGGACGATGTGGGCGGAAACTACCTCTTCTTTTTACCATACTCAAAATTTTCAAGTGATATCATCATATGTTTTTCAAAATGCTCAAATTTGAACTTTCTGTAATTATTCTTTTGCGTACATACGCGGCTAACGAAAAATGCTTTTTCGTCAGCCGTGGATAACATGCAGGCACAGAGATACACCTACTTAGAGCCCCTAAATAAAATAATAGGCCAGCGCATCACCGCCATTTTTTTGTCTCCGAAGAGGACAGCATTCCCGCTTGGCGTCCTTATCGCTTTCCCAATGATTTTAAGAAATCTTGAACTGAAGCTAATCCGGTCAAGATAAGAGCAATAAGCAACAATAATATTCCTAAAAATACATTTTTTTCACAGTACATTCCCAGGATGTCATTTTATTCTGAGGATATCCTATGGATGTACTAGGGTAAGATGTGTTGTTAGGGCGATTTCTGTTTGTTTTTCAAAATGTCGCCAAAACTCAAACACACAGTAATAGAAGGTCTGTGAACACTTTATGTTCACTTCTTGAATGATTATAGCAGTTTATCGCTAAACAAACTTCCATATCGTAGTTTACTTAGCTGAAATTATGAAATATAATAAAAAAAAGTTACTCTAAAGTAACGTAAGATGATTAAAAAAAAAAAATATTGTCGTTTGTTTATCAGAGAAACGTGCTGGGTACATGTGGCAACCCTAAGGCAACAAAATGCCTGATGCACCAGCTCGTATATATAGGAGCCTTACACCTACTAACCGCTAAAAACTGTATTTTCGTATTCAAAGTAAACTACAGACACGTAGTGGAACGGTTCAGTATATGGAACAGTTGAGTAAAATGGAATACCATTATGGTAAAGTTAAGAGAGTTTGCGCACAATTCAACAAAACGTTATAAAAAATCTAAATTTTAATTTTTTGCTAAACTGTTGGTCCATAGCTTTGAAGTGATCCTTCTTCTACGCATTTCCATTACTATTTTGTTGTTATACTATGATTTAAAGCAACAGCTGTAATACAACCAAGAGAGCTATTTTGCGCAATCTCTCCTTATAGGGTAGGAGAAATTGCGCTTAATTTGAACTACAGTTAAATCGTTAACAATGATAATTGCACTTAAATTACATTGGTATAAGGTTTTCGCAAACAAATATTTTTATATTACATGTGTTTCAATTTAATAATTAAAAAAAATAAAGAAATAAATAAATAAAAATTAAAAGGATTAAAAATTTTTATTTAAAGAAAATAAATTAAAGAAGCAGATAAAAAAAAAAAAAAAAAAAAAACAAGATTTATATATAATAAAAAGTAACTTTTAGTTACTAGATAATATGCTTAGCTTAAAATTAATAAAGTTCCTTTTTAGTCTGAATGTTTTCTTGTTTGTTGACCTAATCTGTCGTTGTCTCTAATCGGTACACTCGTTGTTATAAATATGCAACTTTCATACAACCACCTGCCACAAGTAAAATTTACAAACGAGTTCATGGGAAATCGTTTCATTTAAAAATGTTTTGTAATACTACCATTCTATAAAACATTTTTAGAAAGGGTTTTGGAAGTTTAAGCAAACATTTTTGAAAACGGGACAATATAACCACGTTTAATCTTAGGCTGTTCAAGCAATAAACATGCACATTTAAGTGGGCCCTCCGCTATTGTAGAACTACCTGGCGTTTCAGAGCGCCCGTTGTACTCCTTCCTGTCAATTCTCTATGTGCGCAATCACCCCTACCGCGCAATCTCTCCTAGCTTTACCTTGTATCTCATTACGTTTAAAAATTTGAACAAACACCATAAAATGCAATAATCTCGAAACAATTGGGGCCGCGGTAGCCCATTCGATAGAGCGCCGGCCTCGTAATTGGAAGATTGCGGGTTCGGTACTCTGGCCGGCCAAAGACCGTCGTGTACACTAATGGTGGTTGGTGCACGTAAAATCTGTCGTGGCCGCAATGTCCTCCATGTTCCCCTCAAAAATTATACCTCTGGGGGTCACCGAAGCGGGAGAGCCATCCCTTCCGTAGAGGATCAAAATTGTGATGGCATGTCTTCGAACCACCTCTAGGGGTGGGTCCCAGACCGTCGCCAATTGCCTATTTGCGCAGAACTAGTGCGACGTAAAGCCCAACCATCCATCCATACTCGCAACAATTGTTCCGGATCGAAACAGTACACGACCCTTCGTCAGGCGAACAAAGTAGGCACGAGAACTGCAGTCAAAGCGGCAACATGGTGTTTATTCAAAGTTTTGTACGTAAGGGTATAAAACGCCAGTTCTGTGGAGCTTTCTTATTATTACCATTATATCACACCCGTACGGCGCTGCAACGCATCGGAAGGACATAAAACGCCTTCACTGGTGAACGGTAGAGCACTTTGTGTCAGCGAGAAGAACAATTTATGGCTTATGGCTTATCAAGATTCAGTCATTTTTCAATGTAAGTATTATGAATCAAATAAGCAATTTACGAAGCAGTAAAATGAGTGAAAAACCTAATGACGTTCCCGGTAGGAAAGTTGAGTTAGTAATCTGATTCCAATGAACTTATTTCTACCAACAGGTAGTGGAGATTTATTTATTTTCCATAATGGTGATTTGGGTAATGTGGAATACAAAAATTCAATATTATTTGCAATTTTTGTAAAGCTTAAATGTTGATATTTTTTTCAATACTGCTTCTTTTCAGTAATAATTTCAAAATAAAATGTTTATTTCAGATAAATTGGAGTGGAAGGCTGATTTTTACACCAACTATGAGAAAAATACCAGAGCCAGGAATCGAACCCGGGCTCTATGTCAGTTGGGTTGGGTTGTGGGAATTAAGGCCGATTGACTGCACTCACTGTTAAAAAAAATGGAATTTTGTTGCCAGAACTTCTCTGTGAAAATTACAGAATTCTCTGTAATTTGAGAAAAAAAGTCGTAAATTACGGGAATATTACGTTGACAAAAGGTATTTTTCTGTAACTTTCACAGGATTCTGTAACAAAGAATTTCTAGTAACAAAATTCTATTTTTTTATCAGTGTGGGGTTTTAGGCCTCAGGGAGAGTACTTTCCGTAGGGGACATTCTAAGGGGTTCTAGCCCTTATTTATCCAAGTTTCGGAGAAAACTTCGAACGGCTAGGCCAACGAGCGCGACCACGGATCGAACCCGGCACCTCACGTCTTCCAGCTTTGAGCGCAGAACCGCTCGGCCGCTGGTGGTCCGGCTCTATTTGAGAAATGCCGAGCTGTTTATTAGCCAGAGTAGCTCAGTGGTAGAGCTTCCACGCGTTAAGTGGGGCCCGGGTTCGATTCCCGGCTCTGCTATTCGATGTGCATCAGGAGAGGTCATTAAGAACCTCCATGCAAATGTGTGTAGCTCTGCGATCAGCCGTTTTCATAAAAAGCTTTGGATACACAATGACACACACACGCACACACACACAAACATCTTATTTTATTATATGTATAGATGTGTGTGAGTTAAATTTAAGAATTTAATTTTCATTGTCTTCCTACCATCTGATTGAGCTAATTTTGCATGCATGTATAACTTCGATGACAATACCTGCTCGGCAGTAACAGACTTGGGGTAAGGCCTACAGCCCTTGGACTACCAACTTTTGATAAAAATTTCAATCCGGATTTTAACCTAGTTCCAGTCATCTCATTATGCTCAAATTTTGCATACATCTATGATTCTGACGGTAATGCATTCTCAGGCAGTAACAAACTCAGGTGGGTCGCGAGAGTCTAGTCCTTGTTTTAATTCTAACCCACTTTCTACCATCCGATGGAGCTGAAGATTTGTATACATGTTTATTATCCATGTTCACTGAATCGCAGATTTTAGTTAATTTTTTGTAAATAAAGGCATTTTTTTAATTAGTTAATTAATAAATTTATTTATATTTTTTGTATTATTATTTGATCTGGTATAAACTCGTATGCTTATTTTACTGTTAAAATTACGAAATACAGTTCCCGCCGCTTATTAAAATCACATTCGTTCTGAGCCAAAGTGATTTTATTAAGCGGCTGATTTTTTATATCCGGCGAACGTTCCCGTCCTTAAGGAAAAGGTATTACTTCCCTGAATTTCGAAGGAAACTCCAAAAGGTAACGAATAATGTAATTAGTAAACAATATTAGTTAATTTTTGGTAGATAATTAACTAATTGTTTCTTCGATATAAGTAAATTAAACGCATTGTAAGTTCCCGTGGCCGTGCACTTTCGTTAGAGGAAAATCATCATTACTTTACCGAAAGTTCACGCTGTTCTTTTAAATCTTTAAAATCTTTCCGTTTAAACCTCATGAATGATAGTAATTTCAAAATAAGAACTAGAAATTGCTTTCTAATAATTAGAAAAAAAAAAAAAAAAATCATTTCAAATCAAATTTGTATTTTATTACTGCGCTTTGAAAAATACGTTCCTTGAAATTGTTACGGAGATAAGTTGCGGGGCGTGTTTAATTTGTAACTGTGCTGCAAGTATAAAATCTTGAACAATGAGCGATAACGGAGGGTTTGTTGTGCTTTAATTTCTTTTTCTATTTAAAAAAAAAATCGCAATGTAAATTAAAAAAAAAAAATTTAGTGTGTGTAAATGATATTTTTGACTGATGAGGAGATATTTTTGAGTTTATTAACCGGCGATGCTGATTTTATTAAGCGACGACTTTAAAAGTAGTTTGTATTGATTTGATTCCGGTCCTGGCGATTTGATCAGATTAAGCGGCTGATTGTATTAACCAGTGATTTTATTAAGCGGCAGTTACTGTATACTTTTAATGCTTCATACAAAATAGCATAAGCTAAAAAAGTTATATGAGTTCGATAAAGTTATTAGCATTATACTTTACAAATATTTATTGCTGTGTTACAGAATACTTTACACATGTATATAAAGT
Organism: Salticus scenicus; assembly: GCA_963930645.1. Taxonomy (NCBI): domain Eukaryota; kingdom Metazoa; phylum Arthropoda; class Arachnida; order Araneae; family Salticidae; genus Salticus; species Salticus scenicus. Next base: position 391,314,883 of record OZ005649.1, read on the forward strand.
ACCATATCTCCATGCCTATAATCCGCAGGTCCACTAAATCTGTTTCACACCGGAAATTTAATAACGGATAATGCTACTTTTGATACAGATTTTGTCTTGTACCAATGTACCCTTTTCTGTAAAATAAACTTTTTGCTGTAAAACTGATTTGAGATTATATGCAGGAAAATACCGTATAAAAATTTTATATATAAAATATGTTTATATTATTTATAAAGCAATTAAAAAGTTTTTTTTCTCTTCTAGTAATTCTACCTAGTTAATTTGTGTACGCCAATTGATATAAAAAATAACACAGATAATCGATCCCGTGTTATGTTTATTGCCGAAACGTCAGTGGAGGCCCTCTGTTGAGACTCAAAACGGTTTTGGGCTGTGTCTGTCTGTCTGTCTGTCTGTCTGTTTGTCGCGCGATAGCGGCCGCAAAAATGGCGCTATTGACTTGAAATTTGGTACACATGTTCATGAGCCCCACGAAATCAGCTGTATAGTTTTTGGTATGTATTCCATTTTTACTTCGTATACAGGGACACGCCAAAGTTTTTCTTATCATTACGGCCAATGGGAGGAATTTGTATGTATCGCGATAGCGGCCACAAAAATCACGCTATTGACTTGCAATTTGGTACACATGTTCATAAGCCCCACGAAATCAGCTGTATAGTTTTTGGTATGTATTATATTTCTACTTCGTATACAGGGACACGCCAAAGTTTTTCTTATCATTACGGCCAATGGGAGGAATTTGTATGTATCGCGATAGCGGCCACAAAAATCACGCTATTGACTTGCAATTTGGTACACATGTTCATGTGTCCCACGAAATCAGCTGTATAGTTTTTGGTATGTATTCCATTTCTACTTCGTATACAGGGACACGCCAAAGTTTTTCTTATCATTGCGGCCTATTGGAGGAATCTGTATGTACCGCGATAGCGGCCACAAAAATCACGCTATTGACTTGCAATTTGGTACACATGCTCATGCGCCCAATGGAATCAGCTGTATAGTTTTAGGTTTGCATTCCATTTGTAGTTCGTGTACAGGGTCACGCCAAATAGTTCGATCATTACGGCCTATGGGAAGAATCTGTATGTACCGCGATAGCCACCGCAAAAATCAAGCTATTGATTTCCAATTTTTTCCGAAACGTCAATGGAGGCCCTCTGTTGAGACTCAAAAAGGTTTTGGGTTCCGTCGGTCCGTCCGTCTGTCTGTCTGTCGTGCGATAGCGGCCGCAAAAATCACGCTATTGACTTGAAATTTGGTACACATGTTCATGAGCCCCACAAAATCAGCTGTATAGTTTTTGGTATGTATTCCATTTCTACTTCGTACACAGGGACACGCCAAAGTTTTTCTTATCATTACGGCCTATGGGAAGAATTTGTATGTACCGCGATAGCAGTCCCAAAAATAACGCTATTGACTTGCAAGTTGGTACACATATTCATGAGCCCAACGGAATTAGCTGTATAGTGTTAGGTGTGTATTCCATTTGTCGTTCGTGTACAGGGACACGCCAAAATTTTTCTTATCTTTACGGCCTATGGAAAGAATTTGTATGTACCGCAATAGCGACCGAAAAAATCCTTCGATTGACTTGCAAATTGGCGCACACGTTCCAGCTTTGCATATAAGTAGCTGTATAATTTTTATTGATATATTTTTTTATAAACTGTGTACAGGGACACGCAAAAAATCTTAACATTAAGGCGTATGGGGGTGAATTTCTTTTAAACGCATTTTAATATTATTACTTTGCAATGAAGAAAATGAAATTAGAGCACGTGAGTAAGATGCTTAAACTTATGTTGTTTGAAGAAAATATGTGCTCTTAAGCTTTCTAATTAATGTACAGGACCTTACAAAAGTGTTCTGACAATGTCACTTAGTCATCCAAACGATGTTAAATTTGGAACAATTATTAATTTTGAACGCAAAATAAGCTGAATAATTTTTACTGGTGTATACAATGTTTATGGTTCGTTTACAAAGACACACGAAAGAATTTCGTAACATTAGACCCTATGGACAAATTTTTAATTTAAGCGCGCACTTTAATGCTGAATTGAACTTAATAAAGTTAACATACATTATAAAGTTGCTTAAAATCATGTTTACTCTTAAAAAAGGTTACGTATAGACTAAATAATTTATGGGACCACACAAAATAAATCAGAGTACGTACTGTAATCATCCAAATGATGTCAAATTAGTTCGAAAAATTAATGAGTTATAATTAATTAGGTTTATTCTTATTATTAGCGTTTATAATGACTGTGGCTACTTTTCCGGCATACATAAAGGAATTTTGTACTATTACGGTCTATAGTCGGTATTTCTTAAAAGTGTATTTTAACATGGTTACACCCCATCAAATATAATAAAATTTTATTAGAATTTTAAAAGCATGTTTTCCTATTGAAAATTGTGGGCATAGAATTGATAATTAGTTTAAAGGTTATGCAAAATATTTTCGATATGCTATGTAATTTTTTTTGTATAAAATTTGGTATTTATGAATTTCAGGGAAATAATACAAGACCGTCGTTTATTAAGAATACATATTGTTGCGTACTTGGGGGTTCGTAATTTGTCCGAGAATGAAAGGCGAAACTTACAATAATTCAGTGAATTATTCATAGAAAATTCCAGAAAAATACAGGTCTATAAACCAAGTATCAGCTTCAATTCAACCAGTAAACATAGCTTAAACAACAGCCGTTAACAGCAAAACAACAGTACAAACTGTTTATCAATAACACATAAAGCAAGTATTTGACGAAACTAACACAGATCTGAGATTGGCCGCCTTGGCTAAAAAAATGCTCCTTTTATACTATTCTATCGAACACAGACTGTTCTGGAAAATTCTCGTATCTCATCAGCCAATGAGATTAGAGCTTCCATATTTGGTATATCCCTAATAAGAATTTTCTCGCCAAGGTCGCCAAAAAAATCGCCAAGAAGGGAAACAGTCGCCAAATTTGGCGCCAAATCCTTTTCTTCCCTTATTGGAGCTTTTCAATGGGTTTTTAAAGGAAAAATAAACTATTTTAACGCTAAACCGATTAGAAATGCACAAAATTAGCATTTTATCGACTTACTAAGCTTCTGAAAAAAATTATACAAAAATACATGCAATGATTTACAATTGCATAACACTTTATATGATATACAAATAGGTATACAAAGAGAGATACAGCGGGGGGTTGAGGGGGGTGGCAGCCCCCCTCAGGAATGTATCTGATTATGGTAATAAGTCGATCGAATCAATATATACTATTATATAATAAGGAATAAATAAAAATGACCTATTGAAAAATGTCTGATGCAAATAGGACGTTGAGGCTCCTGATCTGCAGATCCACTAGTTTAATTTATTCCTTAGAATATCCACACATGTCTTCCAATTAACAAATAAAATTCTAATTTTAGATTCTTGATTTTATAATTTTAAAAATCCCAAATCAAAACCTTCCCTATTAATACTCATTTTACTGATTGTAATAACACTCATTTTAGTTTTTACTAAATTTTGAAAACACTGTTATTCAGGTTTATTACTAGCAGTTTTCTTTTTCAAATAAAAGTTTCTGGTGGTTTCTTGTGAGTTTCTTAACCATAAACAAATACCTTCGTTAAATGGGGGCAGTACAAATTTCTATTCCAAATCTCTTTTCTAACTTAACAGCTATAATCTGAGAACTCTTTTCCAGAATTCAACAGATTTTCTTATTCCTTTTTTGATATAAAACACTTTTCCAAAAAGTCACGTTCAAAACTTTTCCAGAAAACGTAATAGAAGCAATTTCCTCTTTTTCTATCAACAGTTTTACTCATATTCCTTCCTTACTTTTGTTTCTGGGCTAGAATTTTTTTTCTAAAAGTGCCTACATGAAGAATGCATTTTAAAATATTATATATTTAAAGAAGCAGAAATTTTTTTAAACAAAATTAAACCAAAAGTCAGTGAAATTAAATAATTCTTACAAATTATAAATTTTCTATCACAAAGCGCATCTTTAAATATAATTTTTCCATATATAAGGGAATAGTTGTCATAATTATTATTATTAATATATATATATATATATATTGTTTTAAGTTTATCAGATTTTTCAGACATATGCATTGATATATATCAATATTTAGCACATTATAGTTTCTGAAAAATCACTTAAATTAAAAAGTAATAAAATACATTTTTTTTTAATTGCTCCATGTTAACTTATTTTTTCATTTTCTCTCTAATTTTCATTACAATAGTTTAACAATATATTCTAAACAAAAAATTTCAAATATATTTTTATGGAACAAAGTATATACTTTACTTTAATCTCAATCGACGGTACTAGACGCTACGTGAAGTGGTTTTTGTTCAAGTTCAAGAAAGCGCTTTACAGGCGTGACAACAATTATAAATAAAATAATTACAAGAAAAAAAGAACTTTTTATATACTACGTTTTTAAAGTTTCTGTTGAATCATATTAACTTGACAATTCTATTTATTAATGAGTGCTTTAAAAAAAAAAAAAAAAAAAAAAAAAAAAAAATTGATGAATTATCCCATCAACTTAAAACTAGTATGTTGTGGCCACCACATGACTTTCTTCTATCTTTTCCTATACAAATTCACTCAGTAACAATAATTAAAAAAAAAAAAAAAAAAAAAAAAGTGGGACTTTGACAAAATTTTGGGTAAAATGTGAAAATTATTCTAAGTTTGTCAAAACACGGAAACCGTGGAACTTTGACAAAATTGGGGGGAAAATGCAAAAATTTGTTTAAGTTTGTCAGAACACGGAAACCGTAGGACTTTGACAAAATTAGGGGAAAAAAGCAAAAATTAGTTTAAGTTTGTCAGAACACGGAAACCGTGGGAGTTTGATAGAATTAAGGGGAGAAGGAAAAAAAAAAAGTGGGACTTTAACAAATTTTCACATTTTACCCAATATTTTGTCAAAGTCCCACTTTTTTTCCCCCTCTCCCCTTAATTCTATCAAACTCCCACGGTTTCCGTGTTCTGACAAACTTAAACAAATTTTTGCATTTTCCCCCCAATTTTGTCAAAGTCCCACGGTTTCCGTGTTTTGACAAACTTAGAATAGGTTTCACATTTTACCCAAAATTTTGTCAAAGTTTGTCAAAACATGGAAACCGTGGGACTTTGACAAAATTAGGGGAAAAAAGCAAAAATTAGTTTAAGTTTGTCAGAACACGGAAACCGTGGGAGTTTGATAAAATTAAGAGGAGAGAAAAAAAAAAAAAAATTCTAAGTTTTTTTTCGTAAAAAGTAAAAAAAATCGATAACTTTGTTTTAAATTATCACAGATTTATAGTTCAACCATTAGTTTTAAAGGTACTGACGAGACCTTTCGAAAGATACCCATCTTGAAAATTTTTGCCCTATATCACCCTGTTAAAAATTTAGAAAAAGCGGGATGGCAACGCAACCTGTAAGACGATTTTTACCAAAAGTTGATAGGCACTAATTTATGTCAAGGTGCAACTACATACCAATTTGTATGAAATTCTGTGCAGCAGTTCCAGAGATACAGTTGCCACAAAATTTTGTCACACACACACACACACAGACAGACAGACAGACAGACAGACAGACATTTTCTAAAAATGGTAAAATCGTGTTCTACATCTCTCAAAACGTGTAAATCCATCAAAAACCCGAAATCGAAAATTTTTACGAATCCAATACTTTCTTCTATTGAAGATAGAAGAAAGTAAAAAATTATACTGAATTCAATTCTGCTTAAAAGTGACTAAAGGTATTAGAAGAATGCATTGTTATCGTGTTCTGAGCTATTCGAAAAGTTTCAAATGTCACGCTAGTCGGGAAGTTGGTTAAAAATTGAATGAAAGATTTGTACTGGACAAACAAACAAGAAAGCGAGTTGATAAAAACGTGGTAAAATGAGAAACAAGTAAAGTTAAAATATAGTTAATAAATAAATAAATATAGCAATAATAATATAATACATTATAATAAATAAAAATAAATCAGTAAATCAAAGCCAAACATTATGAAAAGAAAAGAAAAGAAATTCAAGTAGTAATTTTCAAGCATCAGATAGGAAAAGTGTGGAAGAAATATCATTAACGAAATTTTTCGAGTTTTTAAATGCCTAAAAAGCTTCATGGAAATCAAAATGGGAACAGGAGATAGGAGAAGAAATAATGTTAACTTTTGTAAAATTAAAACAATGACCATGAGACTAGCACTGAGAATAAATTCTCACAATATAGTGAGATTGTAATAAATGCGATTGAATAGTGAGATTGCAAGAAAATTTATATATTTAGTTTCTTACAATCACACTTTTAATTGCATAAATTATTAGACTAGTAATAATTTTTGTATTTCTTTGTTAGAAGTAAACGTTTTGAGCGATTTACACAAAATTATAAAGAAGTTGACTGTCCAGAAATTGTGACAATCCACAATAAGCATATAGGTGGAGTGGACTTGTTAGACAGTCATTTGGGTCGCCATAGGATCAAGCTAAAAATCTAAATAGTGGTAACTCAGGGTTTTTTTTTTTTTTTATCTAATTTGTCTGGCGGTAATAAGCGCCTGGATGTTATATAAAGAGGAATATTATTGGAATAAAAGCAACTAAAAAGCACAAAATATCTATCTTAGTATTAAAATGAAGCGTAAGAGAAATTCGTGTGAGTGACACACCATAATATTTGCATACATTTAAATCTTTAATTAAAATAACTTAGAAAAAAACCATTTTTAAAAAATCTCCCCTGACTGGGATCGAACGCTAGACCTTTAGGCTCGTGACGCGGCTCTTTACCTCACAGCCACGGCGTTCACGTACGAAAAGTCTTTTTTTTACAATATAGATTTTTTGTTTGCTCCCAGAGCGGTTACAAACATACATACAGATGAAGCTAATAAAAGCGTGTTAAAAAGACCCCAAAGCTAACGGGTTGAATCAAAAACATTTCAGAATTGATGTTGCAGAGCTTTTTTTGTAAAATAGGGGAAAAGTCCGCTCTAAAAAGAGGAAGGCCAAGCAAGAAAGTTTAAGGCTGTACATCAGTAAAATCTCCAAAATCCTTTCTCCATGTTAATCCTATGGGAATTCAGGACCTTCAGTTTTCTAAAAATATCTCAAAAGGAAATTGTGATTTTCGAATTTGGATTTTTGCATGCAATTCTTGAAGGTCTTTAGATTTTAGACTAGTGAGCATTTTTTTAAAAAAAAGTTAATAATAATATTTAATTTAATTTCAAAACTTGGACATTATCATGAAAATTAGACAAGGCATCAAAAAACTGGAATTTACTCAGTTCTGTTTGAGATATTTGAAATTTTAATCACGCGGCTAATAACTTCAATTTTTTATCTGTGCATTGATTTAAAAATATTGAATTTTTATTAAAATGAAAAAGAGATATTTTAATAATAAAACTGACATTTTTATTTTGAAGTTGAATCGTCTTACTCCAACATCAGTAATCAATCACTTCACAGGTGGTCGCTCCCCACTTTAGTGTGAGTTTTTCGACCTGCCCTTTTCTGCGTGGAGGGAAGGGATCTATAAATAGATGTGTAATAGTTATCTGTTTTGAAAACTACCGATGTAAAGGTACAAGGAACGTGTGTATTATTTTTTGTTTTTCAATATTTCAAGTTATTATTGATTCTTTTAATCTATTTTTTCCTCTTTCTCCCCCCCCCCTTTTTTTTTGCCATTTTTTTTTTTTTCTTTTTCTGTGTAATTGCATGTTATTTAAATTTAACGCTAATTGAGAAGCTATAAATGTCAGCGCACGGGTGGCCTTGAACTCAGCAAAATATTACTTTTCTATAAAAATCTTTAATTTTCAACTGAATCTAGACATTTTTGGACTGCGATTACGGTCTTTAGCTAATTTTTTCATTTGTGCAAAAATATCTTTTTATTTATTTATTTATTTATTTTTTTTTCCATTTTATTTCTTCTTGCATTTTATTTTTTCCATTTTATTTCTTTATTTTATCTTTTTCCCATTTCATTTCATTTCTTTCTTTTTTCTAAGAAAAGCTAATATGTTTTTCAATCCAAAAGCTACGTGATTTATGTAACACAAATTGAAAATTTGATCATTGTAAATTCGCAACTTTTAAAATAAGAATACATTTTTTTTTTTTTTTTTTTTTTTTTTTTTGTAAATCTCATTGTAATATATTTATATATTTTAATTTCTAACTTTCAACCGAATTTATAGATTTTTGGACTGTAACCCATAATTAGTATTTATACCCAAATCTTAACTTTTATCAAAATCTGTTGGGGGGGGGGAAGCTTTTTTTTTTTTTTTTTTTTTTTTTTAAATACTATATTCCAAAAACCACTTGGCTTATTATCTCTCTATATATAAATGGCTAAGAGATTTTTGAGTCTGTTTGTCTGTGTGTTGACGCAAGTTGCCACCAGCTTTTCATACTTTAGTTAATTTTAAAAAATCTAATTGTCCGATCGATAATTTGATTAAACCGACGGATTCAGAAAAAATTCCCCTTTCATTTGGTACCTTATTTGTAACGAAATTTTTATTAGATTTTTTGAAATTAATTAAAATATGAAAATAATAACTTGGTAAAAACTTTAAAAATGGACATATAAATTTTTAATTATTGCCAATAATAATAATAATAATAAATAATATAAAATAAAATAAAATTACGAATTGTTATTCCCCCCCCCCAAGCATAAAATGCATAGATATAGTATTTTATATAGATCTATCATCCTCATGTTTTCGTGCAAAGATTTTCGATGCCGAAAAAAATTTTGGCATCAGACAATAGGCAGTATAAAACTCGGAAATAGTAATAGAGTAGAATGTTAATGAATTTTTAAAATGCCGAAATATTGCACGGCTTTTAAGTGTTGTAATAAATATATGAAAAGAAACGGGATACGTTTTCATAAATAAGTTATATTCAAGTAATTTACGAAAAATATCATTTTTATAATCAGATTTGTTATTATTATGAAACAATTACTGTCTTTATATTTGATGAAATACTCTCTTTAAATCTTAAGATTTTACATTAGTAAGTAATATGAATTTTTCAAAATTCTTTTAAATATGTAGTTAGCAGCCGCGGAAGTTTTAATACATAACTAATATGTTGTGGCCACCACAAGACTTTCTTCTATATATAATCTTATACGAATTTACGCAATACAAATTATTTATTAATTATAATTTATTAAAATTATTTTCCATGATGAATGCAGACGATTTTTATCTCAAAGAAGTATAATAATAAATGCCGAAAGAAAGTCTGTTTTGTGCAGATATGAGTGTACTAGAGTAGAGTTAATAATGAAAAATGGGTATCTAGAGATTTTTATTCTCTTTTAGTACATAAATTTTTCATAAATTTTATTAGCTAAATTATCTGTGTGTATTCCCGTGTATATTAATTCGAGGAAAAATATCCATAAGAAAGTAAGATGGCCGACTTTTCCCCAAATGAAAAGGAATCACTTTTTCACCCTCGATGATCAATCTATGTCTTATTACTATATCTATGAAAAAATGAAATATGCTTTCACGTGGAAAAAAAAAAAAAAAAAAAAAAAAGTTAAATAATAAATTTGTTTATGCATATGTAAACATAACGTTTTTATGGATTTAAAATAAAATAATAATAATAATTTTAAATTTTAAAGGTTACAAAGAAATAAAGTGCGAAAAAGTCGCACGGGCTTGCTAGTCTAACATAAGAGGAGAGGTACAAGTGCCCGCAACAAACTGTTCTAGATTATAGTAAGCTATAAGTATTGTAATTATGGAAAAAAAAAAAAAAAAAAAAAAAAAAAAAACTTATAATAATAATGATTGAGTTAATTTGTCTTCTTCTTCTTCTTCTTCTTCTTTTTTTTTTTTTTTTTTTTTTTTTTTTTTCACTGTGATTCATGTGCGTGTGTCTGTGTCTGAACACTATAATGTCTAAAGCATTTTAAAGCTTTATAATGTCTAAAGATTAGTTGAAAGCTTAGTATAAAGCTTGAGCTGAAAGACGGTAGGTATGCTACAATAATAGAACATCGGGGCACAGGAGTTACATAGATTTCGATGAGTGTACAACTGGTAGCATTTTTCACTTCCTATTACCGAAAAGACCGAAAGTGCGGTTTTTCGATACTAATTTTTTGTTATATTTACATGTTGTGAGATGACCTGAATCCTAAAACATGTTCCTAGTGGTTGTGTGTCTGCTTCTCTGTCTGTTATGCGCATATCTCAAGAACAAATAGTTGCATACAGGAAGTCCAAGTTTAGTATTCTAAATCTGCATCATATAAGGATGCTACACTAAACCTTTTGTTGGTATCAAGCAAATGCTTCGTGTACAGGGACATCCAAGAGAATTCAAATACATTATGGGCGAAATTGCAAGTTAGTATAGTATAACATTTATAGGCAGCACTAAACCAAATGAAATGAATATTTTTATATACATAAAAACGTATTTCGTATAGAATTTGGTAATGAATGTGAAAACCATTCACCATTCGTTTACAGGGCTATCCGAAAGAAACAGTTTTTACTCGAGAAAACTGATGGAAGTGTATTTCAGGTAGCGCTGTGTATTATTAAAGTAAGACTATATTTCAATACACAATACGGTGTATACATATCTTTTAGTAAATATACAGTAATACTAATAAATGAGCAAAAACATTGTTTTTTATTGAATGTAATTGATGGAAATGCTTTAATATAATATTTTACCATCTCCAGAAAAATTTATCAGGAATGAAAATTAATTTATCATACTCATACCATAAAGGAAATGCATTTAAATTAAATTTTTATTGTTGGGATTTTGGTATTACACTTTTTGAGGTTCCACGTTATAGTCAAGATTTTAACGATCGATTTTTGCGTAATGCTTCTCGTCAGCGTAAATTAGAAACAAAATAATTGCAGATAATTCGAATGTATATTTTGAAGTTCATATCAGGTTGCTACTCCAAAAGCTGCTTGATAACTTTCAAGGAGTAATGCTAGTGAATATATATTTTTTAATTTAACAATAGCCTAAAATTTTTATTTTACACACACATAAAAATTCTTTATAACTATAGCCTATATGGAGTCAAATTATTGAGCTAAAACTTTATAGGTATGTTATAGGTCATCGTCGCAAAATTCAAATATAATTTGATGAGTGTTTAACTTATACTTCTATTTCAGGGACAAAATAATAATAATAATAATAATAATAATAATAATAATAATAATAATTCTTTCAAGAAAATACTGTATGCATTATCATAAATTTATTTAATACATTATTTAACTGTTTATTTTTTACTGCACTTGGAAGGAAATATACGAGACAAAATGTATCCGGGAAAGACGCAGAGGGAAGAGATGCTGGAAGCGAGATTTCTAACTGCTGATGGCAATGCGAACTCGAACGTTACATAATAGCTTCGGGAAAGACACTACTGGAACGTTACACCAAAACAAGGCTTTGGGCAATTTCAATGGCTATTTTATATATATATATATATACATGTGTGTGTGTGTGCGTGTGTATGCATATATATATATTTGTCTGTGGGTAGAGTCCTTCACGGGTCGGGTTTTACCCGAAACGAACCCGACAGATGAATTTTAAATCATCCCGAAACCCCACCCGAACCCGACAAAAAAAATTTCATCAACCCGAAAACCGACCCGAACTCGCAACAGAGAATTTTTTGCGACCCGAAACCCGACGTATCTAACCCGAACCCGACCCGAAACCCGAAAAACAAATCAACATTACTTATTCATCTAAAAATCATGCAAAACAACGTAAAATGATATAACATGATATAAAATAAAGTAAATTTTCATTGTCACACAGTTGGTAAATTATAAGAAAAAAACTAGTATGTTGTGGCCACCACAAGACATTCTTCTATATTTTTCTGTCAAATTCACTAAGTGCGAGTAATTTATTAAAACTATTATTAAAAAGTTTAACGTGATGAATGCAAATAATTTTCATCTTAGGGAAATCTAACACTAAATATCCATTATCGTCTATAAATAACTTCTTAAACAATGCCTTTTTATAATGGTTATCTCACATATCATGGTTCGTACAGCTATATGGCATAGAAGTTGAGATATAGCCATCCGGTTATCGAAGAAATTTGCAGTATAGCAGCGCCACCTATTGGCCGACAAGCATTCAAACTGAGTCAGCATAATGTCTCATAATCGCCTTCTCACATATTAAGTTTTGTTTGATGATACACAATAGAACCTGAGATATAGCTTTCCTTGTAATTGTGGAAATCGCTGTGTAGCAGCACCACCTGTTGAGAAATTGACATAAAAAGTTGATAGGGACTAGGTTATGTCAAGGTGCATCTACTTATAAATTTATATGCAATTCTCTGCAGTAGTTCCTGAGATATAGCATCTTAAATTGTGGAAATCACTGTATAGTAGCGCTATCTGTTGAGCGATGGGCACCAAAAGTTGATAGGCACTAATTTATGTCAAGATGCATTTATTTATAAATTTATATGCAATTATGTGCAGTAGTTCCTAAGATACAGTCGCCACAAAATTTTTGTCACACATATAGAGACACAGACGATATTTTCTAGAAATAGTCAAATCGTGTTCTGGACTCTCAAAACGTGCAAATTCATCAAAAACCGGAAGTTGAAAACTTTTACGAATCTAACACTTTCTTCTACTGAATATAGAAGAAATTAAAAAAAAAAAAAAAAAAACCTTGTAAACTGCGAAATCTTTTCAATTTCCAGAATGTAAATGTGAGGTTATACTGTATTTGTATTTCTTTAATTTATATATTAACAACAGTCGAGAAAGATTTATAATACTTTTCTAATTTTCATGCAATTTCTGCAAAATATACATATTAGTTCCGTTGAAGAAAAGAAAACAGATCCAGATAGAAATACGGATCTGTTTTTCTGGCAGATATCCGCGGATACGAATAGGGAGCTCCGGTACATGTTTGCCCACCAGCGGCCGAGCGGATCTGCGCTTGAAGCTGGTAGATGGGAGGTGTCGGGTTCGATCCCAGGTCGCGCTCATCGACCTAGCCGTTCGGAGTTTTCAGTGGCTTCCTCCGAAACACGCGTAAATACGAGCTAGGACCCCTTAGAAAGACCCAAAAGGAGGACATTCCCCTATAGGCCTAGGACACATCTGGAGTCAATCGGCCTGAAATCCTCCAACCAAACAACCAATCGATGCATGTCTAGTATGTGCAGAATGTTTAAATTAGTTACATAGTTGTAAACATGCCTATAAATTTATATTTGTAATTGTAAAAAATATTTTGAAAAGTGTTCTCAAGTCGACCCGACTTGTTGAAAACCAAACCCAACCCGAACCCGACCTGCGGGTCGGGTTCGGGTAAAAGAGGGTTACCCGACCCGATGCAGGACTCTATCTGTGGGTGTGTGTCAGCCTTTATAAAGCCACTGGTTAATAAACTTAAAAAAAAAAAAATCTATTCAGCAACAAAAATCCTATTTATGCACGCTAAATAAATTTTTATTTACAATGCGATTCTTTATTTTTGAATAAAATAGAAGATAAAATACAGCAATCCCTCCGTTATCTCTCTTTGTCGAAAATTTCACATAGCATTTACGCACGCCGGCACGCCCATCACTTGTCTTAGTGACAATTTCAAGGAATGTATTCTTCAAAACGCAGTAATAAATTACAAATTTAATTTGATTAGCTAGTGATGTTTTTTTATAATGTTTAATTAATAAAAGATCAATTTCTAGTTCTTATTCTAATAAAATTAATAAGAACAAAGCTTAAATGAAAAGGTTTTAAATTTAAAGGAAAGCTTGAATCTTTAGCAAAGTATTGACGATATTTCTCTAAGAAAAACGCCTCTGAATTTCGGATGTGTTCAACTCACCTACTTTGAAGAAACAATCAAATAATTATCAGTTAAAAGTTAATTAATATCGTTTAATAGTTCTATTTATTTGATGCCTTTTGAAATTTCTTCCCAAATTCAGGTAAATAATACCTTTTTCTTGAGTGCATGAACGGTCTCCGTAAAATAAAAAAAAAATAAAAAAAAAGAAAATACCCATTTAATAAAATCACTTTTGCTCAGAACGAATGTGACTTTGATAAGCAGCGGGTGTTGTATACATAAACTGTAACTATTTTCAATTTCGTGAAAAAAAAAATAATAATAATAAAATAATAATAAAAGGTGCAAGATTTACGTATTACGATTCTATAATGAATAAAATAACTGTTTTTACATAAATTGTACGTACTGTTTCAACTACAGTAAAATATCGTTTCAGTTTAAATATTTTAATCGCTTTATAAGAAGAGACGAAGCTGTCGATCTAACTATATTTAATCTTTCGTAAGTGAAAAGAGAAAATTTCATGGCTTTTCATACAAATTTAGATATCCGAAAGTTCCAAAATGTTTCAGAAAAACTCAGTGGAAGAATGAATGTGAGAGATTACAAGATAATTCAGTTCAGACTTCCTAGTAGGTAAAATAATGAATAGCCACTACCAGATGTCTTGGGGTTTAGCGCTAATCGTTTTCTAGCACCTATGACAGTTCAAGGCTAAACGGGACTTTTTCCCTGGAAGAGCGAACACGAAATTTTTGGTTACTGATGACCAGCCTTAAGGGCAGCTAGAAACCAAAAAGAAAAAATGTCCCATGACAGTGGTACCACCAAACGATTTGCAACAGTACACAGTTGATCACTGGCCAAATGGGAATGTTAAAGGAAACGCGTACAAAATGCCTAGTTGCAATGAATTTTTTCAACAAAAACAAAAATTGCTACACAAATTTCCATAAATAAAGCCACATAGTTTGGCAACTGTTATTTATTTAAGAATATACCTTCAGTATATTGTAAATGCTTATTTTTTTTCAATCTTTAATAAATAAATAAATATTTGTAATGTATTTTGTTTTCTAATTTGGTATTAAGATTTGTAATGCTGCACGCATTGTAGCAGATATGCGACGAAGGAAAAAGTTCATAAAAATAAACAAAAACAAAATGGTCTCTGATTTTTTTTTCTTTATTTTTATTACGGTATAAACTTTTCTTTGAATTAAATACATATATATTAAACCAAAGAAAAGAAATAAATAAATAAAATTATGCATTTAAGGGCTAATATTTGACAAGGAAGAACGATTTTTGCCTTAGTTATTAACTTAAAATGAAATGCATTCATCGTTAAGTAACATAGACCAGGAAATATATACATTCATTTCGTAAATGACGCTACACAAAACTTAAAATTTAATTAAATTCTTAAATTCGGGAATAACTGTAGAAAGGAATTTAATCTGCAAATATGCATTTATTTAATGTTTTTAATGGATATGCTATACTACACAAAATCGATAAAATATTTTTAAATTCTTTAATAGCTAAACTATTTCTAATTTAATTTTTAAATTTTCTTTAAGATTAACACGAGAATATAACCTTGCTTGTATTGGCAACAGTCCTTCAAAAATATGTTGCAGTTTTATATAAATGTAAGTTTTCATTATGTATTTTTTCTTACATTGCTGTTAAAAATTGCACCAAAAATTTTTTTTTAGATAAGGAAAAGGAAAAAGATACTGAAAATTGTAGCGATATGCAGCAATTGTTTTGCATCCAAATAATAAAACTTAACTCCGTATCAGATGATGAAGAGTCGCGTTTATTGTTTTTACCTGAAACAAGTGTTGAGTGTTTTTGTAAGTTATGATGATACATTCATCCAAGTTTCTAAAATGATTTTGTAAAGCAAGATTGATGGGCATAAGATTATAACGAGCACATTTTCTTTATGCAACAGGCAAAATTAACCATCTTTTACTTTTGAAATCGTTCTCTTAAAGAACATACGTTGCCGCTTTGACTGCAGCACTCGTGCTTACTTTGTTCGCCTGATGAAGGGTCGTGTGTTTTTTCGACCCGAAACAATTGTTGCGAGTTTATTGCATTTTATGGTGTTTATTCAAAGTTTGTAAGTAATATGATTTTAATATGCTTTCTGATACCTTTCTGAAACATTCGCCCTGTTCTATGTTCTCTCTGTTATGTGATTAAAACGTTTCTGTTACCTATCTGATTTTTTTTGTTACGATCGCGTACATTTCTACATTTTTGAAAGTAATTGGAAAGCTAATTGAACATTTCTGTAATATTTGCAATGTTTCCATGTTATATAACTGTTACGTGTCTGAAACATTTTGTGCTGTTAGATATATATATATATATATAGGTTTCCATGCTTATAAAAATTATTTTCATACATTAACATGAAAAAATAAAAGAAGAAGCACCATTTTACAATTGAAATTGTCCGTCTTTATTAATTTCAAGATTTGTGATTCTTATTTTAGGTTCCAGTAAGATCCCGAATAAATTAAATTATAATTATTCAGTTGAATTATCAGAGAATTTAAGGTTTCATTCAAATAAAATTTATGATTTTTGGTTCCAGTAAAGAATTCACTTAAAACATACTTTTTATTCAAATCTATTTTCTTCTTCGTTTTCTATACGGTCCCATAAAGTCAATTGAATCTTTATGGTGAATTACCTCGGTCAATTTTAATGACAAATTAAATTTTTTCGTTTCTGTATTTCTGGTTAGATTATCAGTTGGACTTCTTTAAAGAAAATAAATATAACTACATGATCTGAATACTATGTAAAAATTAATATTTGTAATTTTGTTATAAAATTGATTTTCTGGAATTTTTCGAAAGAATGACACCGTTTCTTACTTCATTTAAAATATTTTCCATTTGTAAATGATATAAGTCCGCTTGACGAAAATGTGCAAAATTAAAAACCATTTAATGATGACACTTTGCATGTTGTACAACCTACAGGGTTCAAAAAGCCTTGTGTAATTGTTTAAAAATAAACTATTATGTTATGGTCACCACAAGACTTTCTTCTATGTTATATAAATTCATGCAGTAAAAATTATTTTTTAAATTTATTTTCCAAGATGAATGGAGACAATTTTTATCACAGAGAAGCATAACACTTAATGCTGAAAGAAAGTTTACTTTCTGCCAGCATTAAATATATACTATATATATAACACTGCTCTGCAAAAAAAAAAAAAAAAAAAAAAAAAAAAAAACGAGATCTGATACCATTCTTGCTGATTTTTATGTAAAATGACCTTCCTGAATCCGAATAAGGCTCTCATTTTGCCCAGTCACCCACCGTTTTCTAGATACACCACCCCCTCCCTCAATTTTTTTCCCTGTTCGATGATTTTAGGATTATAAATTTGATTTGAAGAATGAAAAAGGGTTAATTTAATACTTAAAAACAAAAAATATATAAAGTTTAAAAAATAACATTAATAACACATTAAAAATATATAAGATATGTAATGCATAATTTCAGTGACAAATCCCCCTCCCCCCCCAAAATTTTTCCCTTATCACAAATGTCCATGTTTTAGAATTTTCCAACTCTGTAGCCCATCAGAAGGTATTTAACGGTTAAAATAATCCTCCTCCCTCTTAAAAATCAAACTTAAAGCCATAAAATTACCGAAAAATAATAAAAAATAGGGGTCATTCCTAAAAAACGGTGGGTGATAGGGCAAAATGGGCGTCCTATTCATATTCAGGTGGTTATTTTACATAAGAATATGCTGAAAGGTATCAGAGGCAATTTTCATGCTGAGCAGTGTAATCACAGATTTATGGTTCAACCATTTGTCTTAAAGATATCGACGAACTCTTTTGAAAGATACTCATACTGAAAATTTACCCCTCTCGCGGTTGTACTTGAGGAGAGGAGCGATGCTCCTGTATGTACAGAATTTTTTTCCTAGTTTGCTACTACTATTATCTATAATTCATATTCATTTCATATTCATTTGTTAAAAAATAACTCTCATTATGTACATTTATGCGAAATTTTGTCCTATACTGAAATGTTAAAAATTATGGAAAAATAGAATAACAATGCCACCTGGTGAATGATTGTTCCTAAAATGTAATCAGCTCCAGTTTAGGTCAAGGTCCAACTAAATACCAAATTTTGTTAAATTTCGTTTGTTGATTCGTGAGACACAGCATTGACAAAATTTTTGATATATACACACACACAGACAGACATTTTCCAAAAATATTCAAATCATGTTCAAGGCATTTGAAAACGAGTAAAACCGTCGAAAACCACAGTTCTAAATTTTTCACGAATTCAGTAATTTCTTGTTATATATATATAGAAGAAAATCGACATAAAACAGTGTTTCAATCCTTTTATATAAGCAAACAAAATTCATCCAACTTATTTATTAAAATTAAACTATAATTATTCACTTGAATTGGCGACAGTTATTAGTAACATAACTTGAATGAACAGCTCATAAAAAAAACATGCTAACAAATATTAAATCTGTGAAAACAACATCTATGCCGATACAAAAAATAATTAATATTTTTTTCGCCTCGGTGTTTTTATAGGGGTGCTTCTTTCCAAGCGACTATATATTAAATCAAACAACTAAAACATTTCTCATTCCACTCAGTTGTTGAAGAATTCTTAATACCTGATGTGATAGAACTGTGTATTTTTGCATGAGTAATTAATTTAAAATGGAATTCATTCAAGTGATATGCAATATGAGATAAGGAAGAATGTATATTCCTTTAGTAAATTACACTTTATATAATTTAAAAATTTAATGAAAAATCTTTCAGTCGTAAATAATAGGGAATGTGTTTAAAATATGCATTCAAAATTTTTAATGAATATGAAGGAGATGGTGTAAAATCTATATAAACTTTTTTTTTTTTTTTTGTCATGGATTAAAATAAAAGGTAGTTCAATGTTTAAAAACTTATTTAAAAACAGAAGAAAAAACAGTATGAGAACATAGCCTATTTTAGAGGATTATGATTTTAATGTAGCACTTTTATGTAAAAGCATATTTTTTATTTGTTGAATATAGCTTTAAAAAAATTGCATTTTTCTTTATAACTATACCCCAATATATATATATATATATATATATATATATATATATTTTTTTTTTTTTTTTTTTTTTCGTGAAAATGCATAATAAATTACTACTACATTAAAAAAAATTTTTGTTGCTAGCAATAGGTCAATCTTTAAATCAAGTAAAATTTAGAAGACATATAGTACGGCACATCAAAATTAAATATTGAATTGTGCTACATGCAGTCGTTTTTAGGACTTTATAGAGTGCTCTCGCTGTTTCTGCTTGGCACTCTTCAAAAACTTCACGTGTATTATTATTAATTCGTATATTACTTCAAGAATCGTACATCAGTCTTAGAAAAAAAAATCTGGTGTGAAACAACCACACGACTTCCATTACCCACTATTACACATATTATATACATGTTTGAGAGATAAAGCGATCAGAAAACATAAAAGTGAACTAAAGAGAAAATCGTTAGAGCCGTTTTTGAGATACCAACTTTTACAAAAAAAAATCAGTTATTGACCGGAAAACAATAATTACATACAAAAGGATATTTAAAAGGGGGTAATATGGCGAGTTTGAAGAAAATCCGTACAGCTGTTTTTAAAGGAATGCCCTTGAGAGACCTGAAATTGAGCTATTTATACAGGACGCCTATCAATTTTCCTGAACTAACCAACTATATCATTCGAAAGGACATCTAATAGAGTGTTTATATAGCAAGTTTGAAGAAAATCGTTAGAGCCGTTTTTGAGATACGGACTTACGGTCCCACTTCCGGTTTCCGATGTCCCACTTCCGGTTTTTCAATTTTCACCAAAATTTGGAAATTTCATCTGTACACCAGACGTATTTCAATTCTAAAGTTTCGTAGTTCTATCTTTATTAGTTTCTGAGCTATAATAGCCAGAAGATTCTCCACATACATACATACATACATACACACACACATACATACACACTGACCAATTGCCAAAAACCACTTTTTTGGACTCAGGGGACCTTAAAACGTGTAAATCAGGTGAAAACCCGATATCGAATTTTCAGACCGAATACAATACTTCCATTACCTACGGTAGTAGGGTAATGGAAGTAATAACATGTAAAGTAAATACAGTTTCTTTTACACTTTTTTAAGGTTCAAATATCTTTTTCCAACTCTATGTGCCAATGGTACACTAAAATACCACCTCACTAATTACTATGATGTGGTGATATTAATAATTTTTATTGCATATATCTTTAAAGAATACTGTTAAGTAACTAAAAAAATATGTTTCAGATTTTTTAGTACGACAGCACTCTTTCTTTCCATCTCCCATTTTGTGTCGTTATCGATTTATAGTGTTCCACTTCGAAAATGCCTGCCAATATCCAATTTTACCATTTAATTTCTTACTCTATCTTAAAATATTTTGTGAAATCCGTAAAAACTTTTATATATATGTTTTTTTCACTTTCCATCGGTGAGGATCGAACTCACAACCTTCGGGTTCGTAGTTGTGTACTATGACCACAGAGAAGCTGGTTGAATATTTACTGATTGTTTAGACTACTGTTCTCAGATATTTTTAGATTAAAACTGTGAAATTTATTTAAAATGTGTGTTATTTTCCGATTTAAAGGATGAGTATATTGATACTAATTATGTTTTTGAGAAATTAATTTATCTGTGATGAAATTTGAGTATAATTTAAGTATCGAATAATAGGTTTATAGTTTTTTTTAATATTATGTTTTGTTCTGTAGAAATTGAAACTGTTTGTGATTAATAATAAATACGACATTGTTATTAAGATTATTTTACTAATTAAAATATTTAGTAAATGAGAATTAAGCAATTAGGGGAAGATACTATACAATTTAATGCATTCAATTTTTACTAATTTAATCGAAATTAAAAATCAATACATTATTTAAATATGTGTTTAAAAATTTTACTGAGCGCCCTCTATTATTATTATTATTATTATTATTTTAAAAGAGTGTTAAAATACAAATATAAGCAGTCCCGTCGTAGTAAATTAAATTCTTTCATAGACAGATTTTTTTTTTTTTTTAATCTGTGGCATAATACCGTAGATTAGGGGTTAAAAAACTTGGATACACGTACTAACCTAATACATGGGTTTCGGAAGTTATGACTGAACAGAACAAACTGAATGGTGTTGCCAACCTTTCTGTCGCTCCCAGTCAAAAACACTTATCTTTTTTTTCTTTTAAATCGAGTCCTAACTCGTGATGAAATATAGGTTTGGCATAATATATAGAAGAAAATATCTTTGAAAAACAAAATTTCTTGCAAAACCTAAGTTGTTTCCGATGAAAATGTCTAGTGGGATTTCAGACAAACGAGTTTTAGAAATGTATCCGAGTTCTTTACACGGTGAAAAACAGTAAAATTACCAATATTCATTCTCTCAGCCATTTTTGAAGTTAAACCTTTTTTGGGCGCGTTGAGCACTTTTGGGTGAACAAAAATAATGGGACTCACGTCATCGTCACCGAACGCTTTCCATGAGCTATATGTATACTGTGAATATATGTACATAGATATACCTCCGTGCGTTATTAGTATACATTATATATATATAAAGAGTATATCTCTCTACATATATATCCATATATGTAGCGCACGGCGCAGCATGCCTCATATATATATGTATAAAATGTATACTAATACGAGTAGTATACTGGCTACTGGCATCTGTCTCTTTCTAGTTCTATACTGTATGTATGTATGCACTTTTTCCACAGTATATACATAGTTCACAAAGTACAAGCGCGTGTTTTTATACAGACTGTTATATTCTTCTTTTTGCTTTCAATATAAATTTTTAAATAAAAAAAGAAAAGAAAAGAAAATTATTTTACTCATATTGGAATATTTTTACCTAATATAAGGCTTAGTTCATTTAATTTGGGTAGCTAGAAATATTGTGCCGAATCCTATAATACAGATCATAAACACTTCTTTACAAACCAAAAATAATTCGAAAATAATAATCTAATAGCTCGACGATACAATTCACAAGTTACTTAGTTTTCACTTCTATCGGCAGTCCCCAAACACTGCTTTAGGTTTTTTTTTTTCTGTGGTAACACATGGAGCATCATTGATTAAATCACGAATAGAGTCACTTATAAAATCAGGCACGAACTGTAGCAGACACCTGATATATTATTAGTTGTTTTAGTGAAGACAGTGCACTGAAAAAAAAATATATACCACCTTCATCTAGAATTAATACGTGGTCATTTTCTAAATCCCTTAACTAGAAATATAAATTTTCGAGCAATGCGCATGACGCACGCCCATCAACTGAATAGACGAAATCATCGAGAATTTTAGTCGACACATTTCTAGATGGTGAAACAATATTCTGAATCTTTTGTATTGCGAGAAATTCTCGCTTGATTTTCTAGAATTGGGTCATAAACCAAGATTATAGTTGCTGAAACCCGCCTCTTGTATTCCCATTTATTTGCAGATATTTTTAAATACTTTGCCCTCGAAAATATGGGCAAACGCTCTAGAATTCTAATAGGGGTTTCTAGAACTCACTTTCCAAGGGGACTAGAATTTATAAGGATGACAGTCTAGAGTCACAATTTAGATTCTAGATGTCAAGTACAGAAGTATTTCTCAATGTGGTATTAGATTGTATTTTAAATAAAACTACCGTAAAATAATTAATACTTTTAAGGTTTAAATCAAATACTCCAAATAAACAAAATAAGATAATATTTTATACAATTTTTACAATTTCAAAATACACATACAGTATAGATGTTTACAAAATGTGTCGTATAACATAAAGTGGTCAGATCCATAGTAATTCTGATTTTAAGTTTACTGCCTTTATTGTTGACAGTAAAAAATACTGAAACAAGAAATAAAATATTATAAAAAAAAAATTTATATGTTAATTTGAAATTTCTTTAATATTTTTTTTTAATATTTATTAATACTTTTTTCTAACAAAATTTTGGACTTATAAGGATTTTCAAAAAAAAAAAAAAAAAAAAAACTTTAGATACTACTGAATTTAAAATTTAAAGAAAAAAAGATTTGTGAAAAATTTTAAATATGTGCAGCTAATAACCCTCGTTAAATACAGTATTTCAAACAGCCAAATTTATCGCATAAATGAGTGTCGGAGAATAGAGTTCAATGTAAAATTATTCTAATACTTCAAATTACAGATTATATTAAATAGAGATCATAAAATATAGAGTTCTAACAGATGACGTCACGAGCAGACGATATTTGTTTGCTGATGCACAGTTGACCCCACTGACCCATTGCGGAATAGTGTTACAAATTTATTGTAACACAGTGTTGTAAATGTATTTGTAAAAGCATAAAAACATTCGATTACTACTTTTCCCAAGGAATGGAAAAATTAGTGTTGTCCTTCAGCAAAGTACGGTTGCTAAGAAGAAAGTCACGTGGTTGTTAGAACTCTATTAAAGAAATAAAATCATTTAAAAATTTGTGATTTTTTTTTTTTTTTCCGAAAAATAATTTTGTAAAATGAACTATTTTTGTCATAACTAATAGGTACCTAAATTTTAAATCTATTTATTTATATAATCCAGATAACTCTTAATCTTTTTCTTAATGTGTTACTTTTATCCATGGTTATGCAAATTCGCTTAAATTTATTCCTCAATGGGCTCTTCCCACCTGACGTCAGAGATCACATGATAGAGGAAAAACAACTAGCAGACGAACTCTTGTATATCTATAGCGATTGCTGAAATAATATATTTTCTATTCTTATTATTCATCAATCGTATTTAATCTGTGTTATTTTTTTATACATCATCATTTTTAATCCATTTTATATCATTATTCATCATCTTTTGTTTGCCGTATACATTTACAATCATCATTTAGTTTATATTCGTTATTGATGTTCATGAAGAACATGTTAAATACTCTGATTTTTGGTACTTAAATCAGTGACAGTGCAGCATCGTACAGCGTAGATCCACTTAGACCAGTAACTAAGTTAATTAACTTGTTGTAACACTATTAAATGCAATTATTATTGCAATTAAATTAAATGAAAACGTTTTAAAATTTCAAATTATAATCCATAAACATTCCACAAGAACAAGCTATTCCTTATTGCTAGATCAGTTAATGTAACCGTTACACTATAACATACAAAAATCGATTCTTACAGTTGAAAATACATAAACACATAAAGTGTTTTTAAAAATTATTAAATTTGCAGATACAACTATTCTACTGTTTACAAATGCACAATATTACTTTTATTTTATTTTATATTAAATATTAACTTTTTTGTTCTTAAGAACAATATTTAATTGAATTCGATTTTTCGTTTTCCTCTATCACGTGATTGAGCAGACGAAACTTGGAAGCGTCCATTTATAGGATGTAAGTAGAGAAGTAACTCTGCATATCAGATACTTACGAAGAATACTAAAATTCTTCCGAAATACTCAAATATTCAATTCAGATTTCACGCTTTGGTAGCCAAGACGTATGAGTATTGATTTACAAGTGAATTGGATATGCATTCACATTAAAGAAGATAGAATTTCCTAAAGCATGTTATTCTGCTGAATGAAATTCTTACGCTTTAATAAAGAACGTCTTTCAAGAAACAGAAATCAAACATTTAAAGAGCGCGTTGCATTCTTTACCAAATAGTTACATTGCCGATTCTTTTCTCGACAGAACAAATATATATGCACAGAGAAAATAAAACTGGAGAAATTCTCTAGTTTCTTATTTTATTTTTATTTATTTATTTATTTTTACCTAATCCAATCCTACAACAACTCAGGTATTTGGATAATTTTCATGAATACTATAAATTATTTAATTTATTAAATAAATTAAATTATTAAATTATCAATTAAATTATTAATTTATCTATAATTTATGAAATTTTAAAAGAAAATATGTAAATGAAATAGTAAATAAAATTCACAATAGTCGTAGACGATATATTTCTAAAACCCTAAAACTATCTTTTTAATTATAAAAATTATTTTAAAATGTTGTATAAAACATTTTTTTTCCCCCAAAATTAAAGTAAACACGATTCAGAAAAAAAAAAAGGAAGATCATACGGTTCATGTAGATTAAAACCCCTTTTCAACTGCACTTGCCCGTTAAAACGTGCTTTTATTTATTTATTTATTTATTATGGAGAAAAAAAAAAAAAAAAAAAGTTATCTTTAGATGCTATTGAATTTTAAATTTAAAGAAAAAAAGATTTTTGAAAAATTTTAAATATGTGCAGCTAATAATACACGTTAAATACAGTATTTTAAACAACCAAATTTATCGCATAAATGAGTGTCGGAGAATAGAGCTCATTGTAAAATTATTCTGATACTTCAAATTACAGATTGTATTATACAGAGATCATAAAATATTAAAGAAATAAAATCATTTATTTATTTTTTATCCGAAAAATAATTTTGTAAAATGAACTATTTTTGTCATAACTAATAGGTACCTAAATTTTAAATCTATTTATTTATATAATCCAGATAACTCTTAATCTTTTTCTTAATGTGTTACTTTTATCCATGGTTATGCAAATTCGCTTAACTTTATTCCTCAATGGGCTCTTCCAACCTGACGTCAGATATCACATGATAGAGGAAAAACAACTAGCAGACGAACTCTTGTATATCTATAGCGATTGCTGAAATAATATATTTTCTATTCTTATTATTGATCAATCGTATTTAATCTGTGTTATTTTTCTATACATCATCATTTTTAATCCATTTTATCATTATTCATCATCTTTTGTTTGCTGTATACATTTACAATCATCATTTAGTTTATATTTGTTATTGATGTTCATGAAGAACATGTTAAATACTCTGATTTTTGGTACTTAAATCATTGACAGTGCAGCATCGTACAGCGTAGATCCATTTAGACCAGTAACTAAGTTAATGAACTTGTTGTACACCTTTATGCAATTAAATAAAATGAAACCGTTTTAAAATTTCAAATTATAACCCATAACCATTCCCCAAGAACAAGCTATTACTTATTGCTAGACCAGTTAATGTAACAGTTACACTAGAACATACAAAAATCGATTCTTACAGTTGAAAATACATAAACACATAAAGTGTTTTTAAAAATTATTAAATTTGCAAATACAACTATTCTACTGTTTACAAATGCACAATATTACTTTTATTTTATGTTAAATATTAACATTTCTGTTCTTAAGAACAATATTTAATTGAATTCGATTCTCAGAATTCGATTTTTCGTTTTCCTCTATCACGTGATTGAGCAGACGAAACTTGGAAGCGTCCATTTATAGGATGTAAGTAGAGAAGTAACTCTGCATATCAGATACTTACGAAGAATACTAAAATTCTTCCGAAATACTCAAATATTCAATTCAGATTTCACGCTTTGGTAGCCAAGGGGTATGAGTATTGATTTACAAGTGAATTGGATATGCATTCACATTAAAGAAGATAGAATTTCCTAAAGCATGTTATTCTGCTGAATGAAATTCTTACGCTTTAATAAAGAACGTCTTTCAAGAAACAGGAATCAAACATTTAAAGAGCGCGTTGCATTCTTTACCAAATAGTTACATTGCCGATTCTTTTCTCGACAGAACAAATATATATGCACAGAGAAAATAAAACTGAAGAAATTCTCTAGTTTCTTATTTTATTTTTATTTATTTATTTATTTTTACCTAATCCAATCCTACAACAACTCAGGTATTTGGATAATTTTCATGAATACTATAAATTATTTAATTTATTAAATAAATTAAATTATTAAATTATTAAATTATCAATTAAATTATTAATTTATCTATAAATTATGAAATTTTAAAAGAAAATATGTAAATGAAATAGTAAATAAAATTCACAATAGTCGTAGACGATATATTTCTAATACCCTAAAACTATCTTTTTAATTATAAAAATTATTTTAAAATGTTGTATAAAACATTTTTTTCCCCCAAAATTAAAGTAAACACGATTCAGAAAAAAAAAAAAAAAAAAAGGAAGATCATACGGTTCATGTAGATTAAAACCCCTTTTCAACTGCACTTGCCCGTTAAAACGTGCTTTTATTTATTTATTTATTTATTATGGAGAAAAAAAAAAAAAAAAAAAAAAGTTATCTTTAGATGCTATTGAATTTTAAATTTAAAGAAAAAAAGATTTTTGAAAAATTTTAAATGTGTGCAGCTAATAACCCACGTTAAATACAGTATTTTAAACAACCAAATTTATCGCATAAATGAGTGTCGGAGAATAGAGCTCATTGTAAAATTATTCTGATACTTCAAATTACAGATTGTATTATACAGAGATCATAAAATATTAAAGAAATAAAATCATTTATTTATTTTTTTTCCGAAAAAAAATTTTGTAAAATGAACTATTTTTGTCATAACTAATAGGTACCTAAATTTTAAATCTATTTATTTATATAATCCAGATAACTCTTAATCTTTTTCTTAATGTGTTACTTTTATCCATGGTTATGCAAATTCGCTTAACTTTATTCCTCAATGGGCTCTTCCCACCTGACGTCAGATATCACATGATAGAGGAAAAGCAACTAGCAGACGAACTCTTGTATATCTATAGCGATTGCTGAAATAATATATTTTCTATTCTTATTATTGATCAATCGTATTTAATCTGTGTTATTTTTCTATACATCATCATTTTTAATCCATTTTATCATTATTCATCATCTTTTGTTTGCTGTATACATTTACAATCATCATTTAGTTTATATTTGTTATTGATGTTCATGGAGAACATGTTAAATACTCTGATTTTTGGTACTTAAATCATTGATAGTGCAGCATCGTACAGCGTAGATCCATTTAGACTAGTAACTAAGTTAATGAACTTGTTGTACACCTTTATGCAATTAAATAAAATGAAACCGTTTTAAAATTTCAAATTATAACCCATAACCATTCCCCAAGAACAAGCTATTACTTATTGCTAGACCAGTTAATGTAACAGTTACACTAGAACATACAAAAATCGATTCTTACAGTTGAAAATATATAAACACATATAGTGTTTTTAAAAATTATTAAATTTGCAAATACAACTATTCTACTGGTTACAAATGCACAATATTACTTTTATTTTATGTTAAATATTAACATTTCTGTTCTTAAGAACAATATTTAATTGAATTCGATTCTCAGAATTCGATTTTTCGTTTTCCTCTATCACGTGATTCAGCAGACGAAACTTGGAAGCATCCATTTATAGGATGTAAGTAGAGAAGTAACTCTGCATATCAGATACTTACGAAGAATACTAAAATTCTTCCGAAATACTCAAATATTCAATTCAGATTTCACGCTTTGGTAGCCAAGAGGTATGAGTATTGATTTACAAGTGAATTGGATATGCATTCACATTAAAGAAGATAGAATTTCCTAAAGCATGTTATTCTGCTGAATGAAATTCTTACGCTTTAATAAAGAACGTCTTTCAAGAAACAGGAATCAAACATTTAAAGAGCGCGTTGCATTCTTTACCAAATAGTTACATTGCCGATTCTTTTCTCGACAGAACAAATATATATGCACAGAGAAAATAAAACTGAAGAAATTCTCTAGTTTCTTATTTTATTTTTATTTATTTATTTATTTTTACCTAATCCAATCCTACAACAACTCAGGTATTTGGATAATTTTCATGAATACCATAAATTATTTAATTTATTAAATAAATTAAATTATTAAATTATTAAATTATCAATTAAATTATTAATTTATCTATAAATTATGAAATTTTAAAAGAAAATATGTAAATGAAATAGTAAATAAAATTCACAATAGTCGTAGACGATATATTTATAATACCCTAAAACTATCTTTTTAATTATAAAAATTATTTTAAAATGTTGTATAAAACATTTTTTTTCCCCAAAATTAAAGTAAACACGATTCAGAAAAAAAAAAAAAAAGGAAGATCATACGGTTCATGTAGATTAAAACCCCTTTTCAACTGCACTTGCCCGTTAAAACGTGCTTTTATTTATTTATTTATTTATTATGGAGAAAAAAAAAAAAAAAAAAGTTATCTTTAGATGCTATTGAATTTTAAATTTAAAGAAAAAAAGATTTTTGAAAAATTTTAAATATGTGCAGCTAATAACCCACGTTAAATACAGTATTTTAAACAACCAAATTTATCGCATAAATGAGTGTCGGAGAATAGAGCTCATTGTAAAATTATTCTGATACTTCAAATTACAGATTGTATTATACAGAGATCATAAAATATTAAAGAAATAAAATCATTTATTTATTTTTTTTCCGAAAAATAATTTTGTAAAATGAACTATTTTTGTCATAACTAATAGGTACCTAAATTTTAAATCTATTTATTTATATAATCCAGATAACTCTTAATCTTTTTCTTAATGTGTTACTTTTATCCATGGTTATGCAAATTCGCTTAACTTTATTCCTCAATGGGCTCTTCCCACCTGACGTCAGAGATCACATGATAGAGGAAAAACAACTAGCAGACGAACTCTTGTATATCTATAGCGATTGCTGAAATAATATATTTTCTATTCTTATTATTCATCAATCGTATTTAATCTGTGTTATTTTTCTATACATCATCATTTTTAATCCATTTTATCATTATTCATCATCTTTTGTTTGCTGTATACATTTACAATCATCATTTAGTTTATATTTGTTATTGATGTTCATGAAGAACATGTTAAATACTCTGATTTTTGGTACTTAAATCATTGATAGTGCAGCATCGTACAGCGTAGATCCATTTAGACTAGTAACTAAGTTAATGAACTTGTTGTACACCTTTATGCAATTAAATAAAATGAAACCGTTTTAAAATTTCAAATTATAACCCATAACCATTCCCCAAGAACAAGCTATTACTTATTGCTAGACCAGTTAATGTAACAGTTACACTAGAACATACAAAAATCGATTCTTACAGTTGAAAATATATAAACACATAGAGTGTTTTTAAAAATTATTAAATTTGCAAATACAACTATTCTACTGTTTACAAATGCACAATATTACTTTTATTTTATGTTAAATATTAACATTTCTGTTCTTAAGAACAATATTTAATTGAATTCGATTCTCAGAATTCGATTTTTCGTTTTCCTCTATCACGTGATTCAGCAGACGAAACTTGGAAGCATCCATTTATAGGATGTAAGTAGAGAAGTAACTCTGCATATCAGATACTTACGAAGAATACTAAAATTCTTCCGAAATACTCAAATATTCAATTCAGATTTCACGCTTTGGTAGCCAAGAGGTATGAGTATTGATTTACAAGTGAATTGGATATGCATTCACATTAAAGAAGATAGAATTTCCTAAAGCATGTTATTCTGCTGAATGAAATTCTTACGCTTTAATAAAGAACGTCTTTCAAGAAACAGGAATCAAACATTTAAAGAGCGCGTTGCATTCTTTACCAAATAGTTACATTGCCGATTCTTTTCTCGACAGAACAAATATATATGCACAGAGAAAATAAAACTGAAGAAATTCTCTAGTTTCTTATTTTATTTTTATTTATTTATTTATTTTTACCTAATCCAATCCTACAACAACTCAGGTATTTGGATAATTTTCATGAATACTATAAATTATTCAATTTATTGAATAAATAAAATTATTAAATGATCAATTAAATTATTAATTTATCTATAAATTATGAAATTTTAAAAGAAAATATGTAAATGAAATAGTAAATAAAATTCACAATAGTCGTAGACGATATATTTATAATACCCTAAAACTATCTTTTTAATTATAAAAATTATTTTAAAATGTTGTATAAAACATTTTTTTCCCCCAAAATTAAAGTAAACACGATTCAGAAAAAAAAAAAAAAAGGAAGATCATACGGTTCATGTAGATTAAAACCCCTTTTCAACTGCACTTGCCTGTTAAAACGTGCTTTTATTTATTTATTTATTATGGAGAAAGAAAAAAAAAAAAAAAAAAGTTATTTTTAGATGCTATTGAATTTTAAATTTAAAGAAAAAAAGATTTTTGAAAAATTTTAAATATGTGCAGCTAATAACCCACGTTAAATACAGTATTTTAAACAACCAAATTTATCGCATAAATGAGTGTCGGAGAATAGAGCTCATTGTAAAATTATTCTGATACTTCAAATTACAGATTGTATTATACAGAGATCATAAAATATTAAAGAAATAAAATCATTTATTTATTTTTTTTCCGAAAAATAATTTTGTAAAATGAACTATTTTTGTCATAACTAATAGGTACCTAAATTTTAAATCTATTTATTTATATAATCCAGATAACTCTTAATCTTTTTCTTAATGTGTTACTTTTAGCCATGGTTATGCAAATTCGCTTAACTTTATTCCTCAATGGGCTCTTCCCACCTGACGTCAGAGATCACATGATAGAGGAAAAACAACTAGCAGACGAACTCTTGTATATCTATAGCGATTGCTGAAATAATATATTTTCTATTCTTATTATTGATCAATCGTATTTAATCTGTGTTATTTTTCTATACATCATCATTTTTAATCCATTTTATCATTATTCATCATCTTTTGTTTGCTGTATACATTTACAATCATCATTTAGTTTATATTTGTTATTGATGTTCATGAAGAACATGTTAAATACTCTGATTTTTGGTACTTAAATCATTGATAGTGCAGCATCGTACAGCGTAGATCCATTTAGACCAGTATCTAAGTTAATGAACTTGTTGTACACCTTTATGCAATTAAATAAAATGAAACCGTTTTAAAATTTCAAATTATAACCCATAACTATTCCCCAAGAACAAGCTATTACTTATTGCTAGACCAGTTAATGTAACAGTTACACTAGAACATACAAAAATCGATTCTTACAGTTGAAAATACATAAACACATAAAGTGTTTTTAAAAATTATTAAATTTGCAAATACAACTATTCTACTGTTTACAAATGCACAATATTACTTTTATTTTATTTTATATTAAATATTAACATTTCTGTTCTTAAGAACAATATTTAATTGAATTCGATTCTCAGAATTCGATTTTTCGTTTTCCTCTATCACGTGATTGAGCAGACGAAACTTGGAAGCGTCCATTTATAGGATGTAAGTAGAGAAGTAACTCTGCATATCAGATACTTACGAAGAATACTAAAATTCTTCCGAAATACTCAAATATTCAATTCAGATTTCACGCTTTGGTAGCCAAGGGGTATGAGTATTGATTTACAAGTGAATTGGATATGCATTCACATTAAAGAAGATAGAATTTCCTAAAGCATGTTATTCTGCTGAATGAAATTCTTACGCTTTAATAAAGAACGTCTTTCAAGAAACAGAAATCAAACATTTAAAGAGCGCGTTGCATTCTTTACCAAATAGTTACATTGCCGATTCTTTTCTCGACAGAACAAATATATATGCACAGAGAAAATAAAGCTGAAGAAATTCTCTAGTTTCTTATTTTATTTTTATTTATTTATTTATTTTTACCTAATCCAATCCTACAACAACTCAGGTATTTGGATAATTTTCATGAATACTATAAATTATTTAATTTATTAAATAAATAAAATTATTAAATTATTAAATTATCAATTAAATTATTAATTTATCTATAAATTATGAAATTTTAAAAGAAAATATGTAAATGAAATAGTAAATAAAATTCACAATAGTCGTAGACGATATATTTCTAATACCCTAAAACTATCTTTTTAATTACAAAAAAATATTTTAAAATGTTGTATAAAACATATTTTGTTTTATTTTATTTCATATATATATATATATATATATTTTTTTTTTTCCAAAATTAAAGCAAAAACGATTCAGGAAAAAAGAAAAAAAAGAAAGAAAGAAAGATCATACGGTTCGTGTAGATTAAAACCCCTTTCCAACTGCACTTGCCCGTTAAAACGTGCTTTTATTTATTTATTTATTATGACAAAGAAAAAAAAAACAAGTACATTAGATGACACAGTCATGTATGTGCTGTTCTGTAGCAAGCAACATAGGAAAGTATCTCATTAGGTGTTCAAGGTTCTGACTAAACCAGTGTGCTTGAAATAGTGGAAAATAAAGTTTGAAAACAAAATAGCAGAGCAAGTTGCCCAGTAAACTATTTCAAGATATTTGTAAGATAAGTCTATGGCGCAACTTTGTTTCGAAATAATCCAGTGTTTCAAAAGTTACCGTAAGGACAAATATTCAAGTGGCAGTCTGATTTCAAGTAGCCTTAATCACCTTTGATTTTAAGTGGTCGATACCTTAATCATACTTGACAACATCCTAATTAATATTCCGTAGTGTTGTTATTCCCGCCCTTTTTTTCACACCAATATTTTTTTAGAGTAATATTCTCCAAATGCAATTACGATTAAATAAGAGGAAAAGTACTCCAAAAAGATACCGGTGTGAAAAAGAAGGCGGGGTTAACAATACTACGGAATATTAATTAGTATGTTGGCAAGTATGCCTTAATTGAAGGTATCCGCCATTTTGTTTTAAAAGAGTGGATCAAGTACATTAATAAATTTGGTTAAGACTCTTAACCAAAAAGAAGGGTCTTAGGTTGGCTTCTAAAGAAATCAACCTAAAAGTAAACACTAATAACATGTTGCATAAAATTTAAGCTATTATCCGAAAAAATAAATAAATTTCTTACATGAAAGTATTTATCCAAGTTATTATTTTTGTTTAAAATCTATGCATGAAAATCTATATATACATGTGTGTGTAAAAATTACAAAAGTCACATTACAAAAAAATCACAAACACCAAAATATATTCAAACTTATATAAAACTGCTTTAATACTATTTTAACTAAAATATTGTAATTATTACTTTCCGAACACTATAGTGAGGAAAGTATTGTAATCACGTCAAAAAAACGAATTTGAGATTTTGATGTTTCTATACCTTTCGAGGTCCCCTGAGTCCGTTTTCACTATTTTTACGATGATATATGTATGTGAGTGTACACGCTAGCGTCTAAACGTTTTGTTCGAATAAGCTGAAAGTTGGTACGTATATTTTAAGTCACCATAGTACGAACTGTATTGATTTTGGTGAATCTAGCACTTATAGTTTTTTTACAGGGACACAAAGAAAAATCCTTTATCATTATGGCCTATGGGACCAAAATCTTAAAAGTGCGATAGCATCTAAACGCCTTATTCAATTGAGAAAAATTTATACACATATTATAGATCACAGATACTCAATCTGTATAGATTTTGGAGAATCTAGCACTTATAGTTTTTTTACAGAGGCACAAAGAAAAATTCTTTATCATTATGGCCTATGGGGCCAAATTTTTAAAAGTGTGATAGCGTCTAAACGCCTTATTAATCTGAGCAAAAAAATTGTACACGTGCTATAAGCCACAGTTGCACCAACTGTATAGATTTTGGTGAATCTAGCGCTTAAAGTTTTTTTACAGGGACACAAAGAAAAATTCTTTATCATTATGGCCTATGGGACCCAATTTTTAAAAGTGCTATGGCATCTTAAACGCCTTATTCAATTGAGCTGAAAATTTATATGAATATTATAAATCACTGTTGCACTAACTATAAGCATTTTGGTGAATCTAGCATTTATAGGTTTTTGCAGGGACACAACGAAAAATTCTTTATCATTATGATCTATGGGCTCAAAGTTCAGTAGCGTTAAATAAAACATTGTGTAATATATGGAGAAAAATACTCAAACACTCTATTATGGTTTTCTCTCTTTTGTTTGTTTAACAACTCCTCTATCTTCACTTTATCTACAAAACTGTTAATTACTCAATGTTCGGAAAGTGGAGTGGAGTCACTCCAGATTTTTTTTCGTTATCATTATATAATAAACATGATTTCTCAAGAAGTAGATGCTAAAAATTTTCCAAGTAATCACGAAGTTTATTTTAAATTTCTGATCTTGGAATTATATAAAATCTATTCAAACTTAGATTAATCAAGTTACGTTTAACGTAGTTTAAATTACGAAACTTAATTTAAGTCCTCGAGAAACTGAGAAGACCACACGCTGCATCTGATTAATTATAATGCATTTTATTCCAGAATTCAGGAATGTTGTTGTGTTGAAGAGGTAGCATTTTATATTCATAAAAATATTAAATTTGCTTTGCCAGTTTGCTGTAAAATAAGTTATGTTAAAATATTTAATTTCATACATAATTTATCTTAACTATAATTTTGTTTCTATACGAATTCAGATACAAAGCTTTTTTGTAAATTATATCTTCTTATAATGTTTGTAAATTATACCTTCTTAGAAGTTTCTATTATTATTATTATTATTATTATTTTATTCTAGTCATAGTGTTGCGTTATGCACTTCAAATTTTAATAACAGCTTTTCTGTTGCTAAAAAAATTTAAACTAAAATACGAAAATGTTTGATTAAGCGTTTTACCT
Source organism: Salticus scenicus (assembly GCA_963930645.1). Lineage (NCBI taxonomy): Eukaryota > Metazoa > Arthropoda > Arachnida > Araneae > Salticidae > Salticus > Salticus scenicus. The sequence goes on from OZ005649.1 coordinate 391,350,396, forward strand.
ACAAGGTGATTTGAAAGAGTTCCAGTACACCGAAAAAAATAGTCTCTCAAACGGTACCAAAATTGGGGAAATTTTGAGTATGCACTGTTAAAAATTTCAACAGAAAACTCTGTGTAATTTATTATCTTAAGTCTTACGTAAAATTACATAGAAAAATAAACGGAGATGTTAAAAAAATTATTTTATACATTCTCATTAATAACTAATATTAATTTAATTAATTATTGGTGAGAATATATTTCGGAATTGGAATGCTTTTTCTAAAGTAGAAAGAGTCATTTTTAATTTTAATTAAAAAATTAAATAATAAAATTCGGTAAAAATACAGAATAAAGATTGAGAATCTCGGTTATTCACTTTTAACTAAGAATTACTGTCAATTTACAGAGACTCTGGATAAATATTTACATTAAATTTACAGAAATTTTAAACAGTGTGGATAAAACTCAAAATAGCTCCGAAACAAATATGCTGAAATTTGAAAAGCCCATTTACTCATTATTGAGTATATTTACATGCTCAAAAATGGCGGCGGCTATCGTATATCCCAGTATTACAAATATACAATCGACAGCAAAATCATTGAAGCGCTAGCAGAAATTCCTATTTAAAAGATGCTGTTTTGTTAAGTAAATATTTGCCGAGTCATGATCTTAGTCTTATACTGTTTATAAAAAAGTAAGTTGAGGATAAAAATTAGCGATCAAACTAAAAAAAAAAATGATCAAAAATGCTTCAATAATTTTGCTGCCGACTGTCGATTCTCATTTGTGTATTTTGCCGCACACCAGTATAAAACCTACACGAAATATAATTCTGAAGATTTTAGGAAATAAAATTTGTTTTGAACACTTTTTATTTAAATATGTAGGAATTCTAATTCAGAATTACCTTTAGCTCAGCACATTAATAATAAATTATTACGAAGCGAACGATTATCAATTTGAAAACAGGCAATATTTCATAAATGAGATAGGTATGTTTTCATTTTCAAAACAAAACGTGTAGTTATTTCGAAATCAGGATATCTGTTTACTCATTTATCTTTTTCCCCCAGTATTTTACCATGTTTTTATTAACTTTTATTCTTGTTTGTTTGTTTGTGTGTTTGTCCAGTACAAATCTTGCAATCGAATTTTAACTAACTTCCCTACTAGCGAGACATTTGAAACTTTCACAGTAGCTCGTAACCCGATGACAACACAATACTTCGAAGTCCGATTTTCAAATTTTCAAATAGTTTTCTCATAATTAATTAAAATATGAAAATAATAACCTCCTAACACCTTATAAATAGCCATTAAAATATTAGCTATAATTTAATGGTTGCCAAAAAAAATTTACAAGTTCATTTTCTTTCAACATAAAGTAAATAAACGTGATTAAATAAATAACTTAATTAAACGCGAGCGTTAAAAAAATTGTAAAAAGTTAAATTATGTATCTCACAAAAATGGACGGCACTATCGGTTTAAAGATTTCATACGCATTAATAAAGTACTAATGTAGTTAGTTCTATAGCTATAATTCAACAGAAAATTTAAAAACGTGGTTTATAAAAAGTTTTTTATCTTATAATTATTTCTTTTTTTTTTTTTTTTCCAGTATTTTTTAATTTTTAGTACTTTTTTAACAGTGAAGAGGGCGTTGATGGGTCTAAAGGGAAACGAGCAACACGAGCCGTCGTAATCAACGAGATATATAAAGTAGAGTGATAAATGGTAACCCTTGAGAAGGTCCAAGATGAGTCATGTGACATGCTCTCCTTGCACCTGCGTATTCAGTGGTTCCCTTGGTAACAGCTTATTTTCAGTAAATTGCTATGGCAACGGTTTGGAGATTGTTCTTCGCAGCCAATGTTTTTGTTTACTTACGTAGTTTAATATTCTTTTGTTCTAAATCATTTTGATTTTCATTTTACTTCTTTTTTATTTCGTGTAGTCGAACTTTAAACGATAAATTGTTTAAAAATAGTTGAAAAATTATTATTTGTTGTTAAATTTAGCTCTTTAAAAGTTTAAATTTTCTTTTATAAGCACATTTAAACTTTGTTAGGAAACGATGAAAAAAATGTATTTTATTATTTATTAAAATTTGAAATGTGTGTAAAATTATTTTAAAAGCAATTTATTTCGGTCATAGGACTGTGATGTTACCTAATAATGATGATAATTTGTCGAACTGATATTTTAAATGCCAAAATAGCGATAAAGGGCCAAACACAGCAACCTGTTGGTGCATGTCGCGTGATTCATCTTGAACCACGGAAAGCTAATCCTTCATCCATTAAATCAGCACTCTAATTTATTTATCTCGTTGGTCGTAATTCCAATCAATGACGAAAAGAAAGGTAGGATGCTAAGATAGCAAATATACATTTAGTGTATGGAATTGAGATAGAATTCCTGTGAACTCTGAAGTGTAGAAGCAGCAGCAAGTATCCGTGACACAGGTCCGGAATGAATGCGTTCGCCAATCCCTGATTCTTCGTTGCAAGGTTTGTATTGTTGCAGGTGTTGACAATTTTGAGTAATTTCTCTAACATATTATTCACACATTGTTTAATAAACCTGTTTTGGTAAAGCATACCTTCATTGATTTATATTTTATTAGTCTGTTATCGCTTGCGTGTACATATAACATTCGGCTGTATGTTCCTATGTAACAAAGATTTGTTTCGGTATGCCTGAGCTACACTTAAAGTGGGTCGGAACCCTTTTGAATCACCCTATATAAAATTCAAAATCTACAAGATTTTACGCTCCAAATTCTAAGAACTTATAACTGTATATCAAAATTGTTAACCATAAGCCCTAGCAGCACAAAAACTGTCTTTTTTTTTTTTTTTTTTAAGTTAATTAACCCCTTACCTGCCGACGAAAAATCACGAGATTCGCTTCCCAGTGCCACCATCTGTCACACAGGCGGATGTAGTTATGCGTTCACTGTTCCAGAAACATTTCCTTTCCGGCTCTTCATCTTCTCTTAAATAAGTAAATCCTTCGAAAGCACCGTCATGGACATATTTAATTGCATTCCAAAGCCTTGAGAATAGTTTCCTTGGTAACAGCGTAACACAAAGGGTCGTACTTCGGCAAGACGTATATATACGTCCAGGGCAGTTAAGGGAACTGGGACGTTCTCGACAACGAAAAAGTAGTTAAAATTGCAGTTTCAAATAAAGGGTTTTCCCCCAAGTAATAGTTATATTTGAATTAAAATATTATACATATAAACAGAACATAATATTTTCATTATAAAACACTAAAGAAATCCTTTTAATTTCAAGTATTTATTTTTTAATAGCAAATCGAATATGAGCTCTGATGCAATTGTCTGTAAATACATAACCACAAATCGGTACGCTCAGAAAAAAAAGTTTTGCATAAAATCACATAAAAATTATCAAAATACATGAGTAAAGGTTCAATAATTATAGTGAACATATTTTTATTTTAATATACACAAAATAGAAATAACAATTAAAAAAAAATTAAATGCTATATAACTTGAAATTCTATAAATTATGATTTCTTTTAACATAAACAGCACCCCCTAAAAAAACTGGTGCCCACAAATAAATAAAAATATATTTAATAGATGAAAAATGCTTAAAAATATTATATCACAAAATTGCAGATTTGTGTGATGCATAGAATTTTATACGAGCTTACCTAAATATGGAAAAAACATGTTTTGAGAAAAATGCAAAAAACTTTGTTTACGTTTTTAAACGTTAATAGTTAAGCTTTCGGCAGTTCAAACCTATACATGTTATATATTTTCGGAATCAGTGAAATGTCCCCTATTTTTTGAGGCTAAAATTGAAAAATCGATTTTTTGAAGGTTAAAACATCCCAGTTCCCTTAACGCATCGGCATAGCGAGACGAATATATACGCCCGCGCAGTTAAGAGCGGACAATACCTAATCTCGCCGGCAGCCTTCGCCCATGTTATTCTATGGGAAAATTTGTTTACATAATTACTCATTACCTAACGAATATTTTTCAATTCTTTTTTCACATTTAGAAAATACATAAGCGTTCAATTAGTACTTGTTTTCCAAAAATTGATTTTTTAAAATTTTAGTATTTCATTTTGCGATTAGAAAATGAGAAAAATCGCATTTTTGAACTCAAAATTAAAATGTAAAAATTTAAAAAAAATGAATTTTTCAAAAATGAGTACTCATTTAACGGTTATGAATTTTCTGACTGCGAAAACAGAATTTAAAAATATTCATTAGGTAATGTGTAATTGTAGCAACAAATTTTCCCATAGAATAACATGGGCGAAGGCTGCCGGCGAGATTAGGTATTGTTCCCTCTTAAGGGGTTAAAAAAGGCGTTTAATACCATACACCCGAAGTTAAAACTTCTATACACTCTCAGAAATAATATACTCAATTGTGACGATTCAGACATCCTCGGGCTTAATTTCATTGTTTTTGACGTCAAGCGATCACGTGATTTTTGAGGAAACGTGAACTCTCAAATATTTGACGAAACTGTTTACTCACAATAGCATGTGCAAGCTTTCATTACCGCCATATTGTTTTTTTTTTTTTTTTCCTGTGTTCTTTCGACTTTACGTTACAAGGACTTTTATTTGCCCGCCTGGTGGTTCGGTCGGTAGGGCCTTGCCTTCTGGATTCCCAGGTCTCAGTTTCGAATCCCGGTGCGGGCATGGATGTTTGTGATGTCCTATGTCTATAAAATATTGTGTGCGCTTGTTTCTGTGAATTTCTGTAAAAATATGGATCAATTGAGACATAGGTCTCAAAGCTGTCAAATAAATGTCCAAATGGCTTTTATTTGTTTGCTCTGTTTTATTTACATTTTCATTAAATATAATTAGGATTTAATGTCTAAAGCAACGAGCTTGCAGGTAATTTTATAATTTTATAATTTGTATTTTATTTTGTATCACGAAACTAGGAGGAAAATATGTATCTTTACTTTTGACGAAATTCGTATGTTCAAATAAGTGACGAAAGTAATTTTCTCAATCTGTCGAAATGCTCGCTCGGAGCATATCCCTTGAAACACTTTCGTCAAAAATGAAGAAATTTTCGCGAAATTTGAGTATCCATTTCTGAGAGTGTAGTGATATGTATAACTTAATTTTAAAAGCAACCCTACCAATTACATGAAATAGAAAGCAATGTAATCGGTTGCTTTTCAGTGGGCCCATATATTGTGTATATAGGTTACGGTGAAACACCAAAATCTGGAGAATGTCGACTTTCACCGGTGAATGTCAACAAATACATAGTTGCTTGGTGTATGTCCGAAATATTTGCTAAATACCCTTATTTCTGACTTACACCAGTAAATGTCGACATTCACCATGCACTAATGGTGAATGTTGAACAGGTCCGAGATGTATATTTTCTTCTCCGTAATTCAGTCGCGATAAATTTTTCGCCTCTCTTTCTGAGAGGAATGACTAAGAACTGAAAACACACAGTACATTCAAAATGAGAAAGGAAAATAATAGAAGTTAAAAACTTACTTAATTATACAGTACATTCAAAATGAGAAAGGAAAATAATAGAAGTTAAAAACTTACTTAATTAGTACGTTCTAAATGAGAATATAAAATAATAGTAATAAAAAACTTACTAAATTATGTGATTCAAATCTTATTTATTGCAACAACTGAAACTATTATGACACTTTGAATTGCACAAGAGGCCCTTGCTTTTACAACTGCATTTATTTGTGGAACATTTCTTTTTGCAATGACAGACCTTGCCCACCGCTTCTCGAATTAGCTGCAGCTGCTTCTCTCAGCGAAATTTCTTGAAAATGAATCTCATCAATGGAAAGTAACTTTTCTTTACAAATTACGAACTGATTACGTGTGTAAAGCTGCTTGAGGGGTACCATTTTCATTTGCAAGTTTATAGAAGTCGGAGTCTTCTATTCCAACAACAACCGCTAACACATTTCGGTTATCTGTACGACCACGGTCGACATCAGGGACTTGTATTCGTACAGTATCACCAATTTGAGCAGGAAGAAATTGTTTTTGTGAGGTTCGTAACATTTTTGTTGCTTGCAGTAGAAGATTATCTTTCGCGGCAGCTCTTTTTATAGAAATTAACTCGTGTTTTTCAGTCAGAACTTGATGTGAAGACGTGGTAGATTGCAAGTCCTCTTCAATATTTTTCTTTGGAATATGGTTTTCGGTATGACCACCACTCAAATTTTTTTCAGAAGTATTACCAGTTTCTTCAAGCTGTTCTTCGGTTTCAAAAGTATTGGCAATTTCTTCAAGTTGTTCTTCGGTTTCGATATTTGCGATTTGTTCGCTAGGCAAAACAGACGATGCTATGTCTCTTTTCGCTTTAATGCCAAACATGGTTTCATAAGGACTTTGGCGTATTCCTTCGTGGTATGTAGTGTTCTTGGCAAATTGGACAAAGGGTAAACCTTCTGACCATTTATTTGTATGGTTATCGTTCATCCATGCAGTTAGCATATTCTCTATATCCTGATTGGCCCTTTCAACTGAGCCTTGTGTTTGACTATGCCGAGGCTTTCCATGAACTATCTTAACATCTTTCCACATAGCGCATATTTCGGATATACTTGATTACTGAATTCTCTACCATTATCTGATTGCAATATTGCTGGAGCACCAAATGTTAAAAATATTGGAAGAACGTGATACGCTACTTCTTCCGCCCTCTTAGTTTTCAAAGGTCGTAGCTGGACAAACTTAGTTAAATGATTTTGATACACCATTATGAACTTATATTCGCCATCTCTGTTTGACTGCAGATCTATCAGATCAACTTGACATCTTGAGTTTAACTCAGAACTGATCATTGGTTTCACAACAATACCTTTCCTAGGTGCACTGTGTTTCATTTGACACTGTTTGCATAAATTTAAATACGACATTACAACTTCATATGTAATATTTTTGTATTTATTTTGCAACTCTTTAAGCATACGTGTTCTTCCTCCGTGGCCTATTCTGGTGTGAGTTTCATATAGTATACTGAACAATTCCTCATTGGTAACATAATACTGTATATTCAGTGGCGGGTTTAAGCTGCGCGGGGCCCTAGGCGCAGAACATTTCCGGGGCCTCCAGGCCCTGACTAACGCCAGGGCATGCGGCGCAGTTGCCCTGGGCCCCCCTTCTGGAAGGGGCCCTCCAACAGGCATAAGCAAATATTCTGCAACCCAAAGACCTGTTATGCCACTGCAAGGGGGCCCCCCAGAATATGTTTGCCCCGGGGTTAAATGTAGTCTAAGTCGGGCCCTGGGGCCCTCTATGGTAGAAATTAATCGGGAGATAATTTTCAATGGAACACTGTTATTTGAATTTCTTAACGGGGAGAGCTAAATTCTCGCTATGCAATATTTTTGTGTGAATGCATTTTTTTTAGTTCCCATCATGCTATATGTATGGAGAACTTAGGTAATCGTGAAATTTTTTTCGATCTCGGTTTTCTGACTTTTTTACACGTTTTCAGATGAGAGGAATCGGAAAGTATCAAAATGAATATGGTGACCATCTGTAGGGTGTCTGTTAGTTTGTTAGTCTGTGTACATGATATCTCCCGAACAAATGATCGTAAAGAGGTCTGACCAGTTTTAAAATGTTATTTATGTCATTGGCAAGAACCCTATTTATTTACAACATTCTAATTAAAAAACTTAAGAAATTAGTCTAAATTTACGATTTTCTTAACATAGGAGAATAAGGAAAATTTTCACTTAAATGTGCATGAAAAGGAATATTTTTCTCGTAAAATTGTAAGAACTGCTTTTAAATATCAGTTTTAGTGCCTGGAGGAACATCATTAACTTTGAACACGCTACTTTGAAAATATCACAAATTATTCGAAATTTACGAATTTCTTATCATGGAAAAGTATGGCAAAATTTCGCATCGACGTCTGATTTGAGGGATATTTTCATCGTAAAGGTGTGAGACTACTTTTAAAATATTATATAAGATACTGGCATAAACGTCCTTGACTATGAATTTTCCAATTTAAAAATTTCGTAAGTCATTGGAAATTTACGATATACTTAATATGGCAGAATAGGGCAAAATTTCGCATAAACGTCCATTTTGAGGGATACTTTCATCGTAAAGATGTCAGAACACTTTTAAAATATCATGCAAGATACTGGCATGAACATCCCTGACTATGAATATTTTAATTTAAAATTTTTTTAAGTTATTTGGAATTTACGATTTACTTAACATGGCAGAATAGGGCAAAATTGAGCATAATCGTCCATTTTGACATCATAAATATATAAGACAATTTCAAAATAATATTTATGGTACTTGTTTGAACAGCATTGACTACAAATATTGTAACAGGAAAATTTCGTAAGTTATTCGAAATTTAAGATTTTATTAACATAGCAAAATTGGGCGATATTACATATGAATATGCATTTTGTGGATTGTTGCATTGGAAATTTTAGCATGAAAACTAAACTACGAATTTGACCCCAATAAAATAATAGATTAGAATAAGATAAATATATTGAACTGAACGTTGGGTGGCCCATTAGACGGGGATTTGATTCTGTCACAGTGTCAAGCGTTTGGTCAAATTCATTCAACGTTACGAGAGATAGATTGAACAGAATTTAAGTTCTTCTCAAAAAAAAAAAAAAAGAAAGAAAGATGCTTGGGGGGTTATCAATATTTATTTACAACCAGAGGACGCTGTACAACCATTGATTGAAATCAAATAAAATTTGAGTAAAACCCCTTATGGTTGAGCTTTTATGTTTAGAGGAATTGAATATCAGTGCATTCTATTGTTTACAATTTTTTGAATTTACATGATATTTATGTTTGGGGTTTTCCAATAAGTAGCTCAATAGTTTTGACTGCTTAATTATGGAAATGAATTAAAAAAAAAAAAAAAAAAAAAAATGTGCGTGCGTAGTTAAAAATTATTTTTTTTAAATGCTCATATTTTATAAGATATTTTATATTTTTGTATTTTAATTGAAGTGTGCAGTATGATGTGTCTAAAGTCGCATGCCAAGTTTTCTAAAAATGGCTTTGCTCTGGGTCTAATACCCTGCGTGTTATATTTAAAAAAGTGGTCTTAAAAAAAAAAAAAAAAAAAAAAAAAAAAAAAAGATATTGTAGCCTCATAAAAAATTTACAGGCAATTAAAAGAAGCGTCATAATCACGTGCTACAGCCAAAATGTATTTCAAGCATTATTTTTTACAGGATGATTAAAAACATTTGGATTTTTGTTTAATTTTTACTTGTCCCCATTTCTCTTTGGGGCAAAACTTTTGCTGAAATATCTGATGTATAACATGTTGCAGACAATTCGTAAAAGCCTATTCTAGATATTTTACAAAACGTCTAAGTTAGAAAACATCCAAACACTTATTGAGAGATAATGTAGTCAGTCACAGCCTTGAAAATTTCAATAATATAAATTTGTTAAGTTTACATAATTAAAATTTTTATTTAATACATATGTATTTAGTTTTAAAATTTTATTGATTCAAACGTAAATGAGGGCTATTTTTTAATGTTTATTTAAAAAAAATGAAATTTATTTTTTAATGAAAAGGGAAAAAATAATTAAAGTACGACCCTTGTAAATTTTATTTCAGTATCTAAATTGCTTTTTTTTCCTTCTCTCGCTCCCTTTTGCTATATACTATTGTTATTATTAATTAAAGGCGGTCTTCGGCCACCTAGCTGACGATATTTCTAAATAAACCTCCTTTCAAAATTCGCCATATTTACCAAATCAAATAATAATAAAAATAATCAATAAATAAATAAAGTAAGAGTGATTAAATTACGCGAAAAATAGAAATTAATGAAAAAAAAAAAAAAAATGGATTATTTGAAATTTGTATTTTTTATCAAAAAATGGAATTCGAATCATAAAATGTAATTTAAAGTTAATTATTTATCATAGTTAATTTCAGTACAAATTTAACAAAATCGCCCCAAGTTTCTTTGTCGAAGGGATAATGTCTAAATATGTATTATTATTATTATTTTAACTCCGCATGAATTCTATCTCGATAACAGAAAAGTACGGAAATTTATTTTCATTTTGAATTTATAATCATTTATATTACTTTTAATATTATTAATATCACTACTTTTTTTTAATTAATTATTAACATCATTTTTCCCTGCGAAATCATTATCCCTTCATTATTTTATTCATTCCTCAAAACGAATGATATATATAATGTATTAATTCCAATACCTATTTTTAGTAATGACGTCAGTTTCGAGTGCTAGTTTCGGGAAACTTAAGCTTTTATTGTTAAAAAATTACTTTTCACCATTATCACAGTGTAAGTAATGCCATAGATGCATATTCGAGCATCAAAGACCCGTTCAAAACTGTTAAATATGTTAACAATAGCATTTTATTTTATTGCACAGAAAAGCATTCGTATGTTTAACTGATACACAGGAAAAAAAAAATTCCAAAGATAAGTTTCAACGTTGTAAGTAATCGGGTGTCGTCAAGTAAAAGAAGCGAAATAAAATTGGTGTTAGTTTTAAATGCTTCTAGGAAGTTAAATTCAACAATACAATTTTTCATGAAATTTTATATAAATTTCTTAACAATTGCGACATAAAGCATTACTGTTATCCTGCATTTATCCATTTATTTGTCTATTACCGTCGTTTCTTAAAAATTATTTAATTGTTGATTAAAAGAAATAGCATTCAAGACATTAATTGAAGTCCTTTGATTCGAATGAGAAAGAAAAGAAAATCATTAAATGAAATTTAGAGCGCCTTTCACTTAAAACAAAACCCACTGAGCATCATTTTGAACGTTGAACTGAACCTAAACGCTTTTTCAAGAAAATATTTAAAATGCAGAAATAGATTGTTTGTTTTTCAAAACTTAAAAACATGAGCAGAAGTAAAAATATAAATAACATTCTATTGTGAAACATTTTGTAATTAAATTATTATTATTATTATTATTATTATTATTATTATTATTACTAGAAAGTTAAAATAGAGGGAAAAAATGATAAGAAAACTTACTTTTTTAGATCGTCATGGAAAAGATTCGAAGCAAACTCATAGAGATACACTACTAAACTAATTATAACCACATCTTAAACATTCGAGCTAAACTGACGCAATAAGGATACAGAAAATTATTGGTTTTACAATCTTGAAAAGTAACCAATCGGGTAAAATATATAACGTTTTTAAAATAATAAATAGATATTTTTCTTTCTTGCTATAAATGAAATACATTAACTACAAATTCTCCCTATCTGCATTCATTCGATTGCACATTATTCACTTGTTTTAAAAGAGAGAATAAATAACTCCCATTTGTAACAGAAGTGAAAATGCATATCTGAAAAAAGAAAGGAAGAAAAAACTATCATTAATATTGGTTAAGTAAATGCTGTTTGGGCAGTTCGGAAGATGTACTCATACAAAGAATCCTACAAGAACTATTTTTAAAGCACAAGCCACCTCATTAGCACTAGTACTTCTTTGTGCGGCAAAACTAACAGTAACAGTGGAAAGCTTATATTCACACATGTTTGAAAGATGTCCGTGTCAGTTTTCTTGAACTTTAGTCATTTATATTAATAAAGAAGTGACCATTTTTAAGTACTGTCAAACGTGAATATATGAAGTTGGGGAAACTATTGCAATTTCCTTTAGCAATTAGCTAAAAATCTATTATTCTCGAATTTTCCAGAACCCCCATCTTCCAGAATTCTAGACTTCTGATGAATTTTTAGAATGCGCCGCAGGGCACAGGTGTGTAACGCTATAATTAGAAATTGTATCCCCACTCCAATTAAGTGGTAGTGGTAATACATGGACCAGTAATAAAATGAAATGAAATATACGGAAATAGTGTTTTTACGATTTACGATAATGGAAAAAAGAAGTATAAATGGTTATCTCAAAAGAATCTTTTGAAATGCACTCATGCTAAATATATTTGTTGTATGTGTATATATGCATATATATATTTTTAATCATGCAAAATATCAGGAACATACGAATACGTTAAAGAATTTAACTACAAACAGGATAACATTGTGATATTATCTATGTTAGTGTCTCGTTATTTTATCTTAAACTATTTATTCATTCAGAGTACTCCAGTGGCGGATCCAGAACTTCACTTTTGGGGGGTGGGAGGGGCAAAGACTTTTCAAAGTGTTATTCTAGCCAATAAAAAATTTACAATTGCAATATTCAATTGTGAATGTCAGTGTTTGGGGGGGGGGGGCTAAATCCGCCACTGGAGTACTCACTTTACACTAAGTTTCTAGAGTCAAACTGATTCGCTAATACTTGCAACTCAGTATATATATATATGTATGTATATAATATGTATATAGTTAGTTTTTAAAATCCTAGCTAAAAACAAATAAGAATTATGTATAAAGTATAATAGAAAATAATAATAATAATAATAACTAGAAGAAAGAGCAGAGGTCATCATGGCTTAAAACGGATGTAGCAGATTAAACAAATTTGTCAGGTGCCCAACTTCCCTCAAATTCTCTGCAAGATCATATAACAAAGAAAGATAAATGGTTAAAATGCAGATAAATTTAATTACTTAGCAGAGTAATTATAAAGCTAAAATTAAGAAATCAGTTTTTATGTGGTTTAAAATGACATCTGAGATTACTATGGAAATTTTGAACTTCTCTAAAGTTTCTTTTCGAGAATTTACATGGCTCGGTGTTAAACACCACTCCCCCCCCCCCCCCCCCCCACTCCCACACACACACGCACACTTTTTTTTTTCTAATCTTGAGTATATCACATGCATATAGAAATAATGTACTTTTTAATTTATTAATGGATGAAAATTTTGAGCATTTCATAGTATTTTGCTAATTTTAGAAATAAGCAGGCAAGAAGAAATGTGGGGCCCTTGTCAGAAAAAAGGCTAGGGTGTAGAACTTATTGCATTTGATTAAATTGAAAACGAATTTGTAGTCTTATTTCTGTTCCTATTACACCAAGTCTTGGCTTATGCAAACCCTATACCTTTTATTAAGAAATTGTGTACATATTATAAGTGCAACATATATAGAATAAATACAATTTTTTTTGGAGAATAAATGTGTTTGTTTGATCCGAGAATGCTTTTAAACTAAAAAAAAAAAAAAAAAAATACTTTTCAAAAATTGAAATTGCTACAAAAAAATTGAAATTACAAAAAAAAAAAAAAAAAAAAAAAAAAAAAAATTAAACGCGAGGCCTCTTAGGCGCGGGGCCCTTGGCGCGCGCCAACTGCGCCTTATGGGTAATCCGCCACTGTGTATATTCGTTTCTCCTGGTTTTAATGGTACAATTAACTTCTCTTCATCATTAATTTTTCAAACGTCAAAACGTTTTAATCGTCTGTAATCCAAAGGTGTGTTGCACTTAGTTTTAGCAGAAACCACTTCAGAAAGTATTTTAGAGTACTTTTCTTGAGAAAAATAAAAACAATTGTCTTCTCGTTTACCCGCAATTAATGCATTTAACTTTTCAAGAAAAAGATCACGATTCACTGCAGTATCCATTCTGTATAAATTAGGGTATCGGGAAAAAAAATTAAGAAAACGTTGCTCTCACCAACAAACCTTGCATAAGACTGACAAAGCTGACTGACTCCAAGCAGAACAAAGGATTTGGCGGGAAACAGCCAGTCGCCTCTTTGTCTGCTCCTCTCTTTTCGACCTCCACCAGAGCATATCTGTGATTGTCGACATATACCGGTGAGGGTCCGAATGTACAAGAATGTAATGAAATATTCGATCTTTCACCGACGTATTTGGTGTTTGTTGACATTCACCGGTGAAAGTCGACATTCTCCAATTTCGGTCTTTCACGGTAACATATATATTCTACATGCACAATAGAGTGCCTAAAATTTAACAAATCAAATTAAAATGAAACACAACTGAAAATACATCATCAAACATTTACACTGCCAGACTGTGATGTCTCAAAATTCTTTAGCTTGATCCTGCACGCATAATAATTTTTTCTAGATTTCGAAAACCATTTTTTTAAACTTAAAGATTTGTTTGATAAAAAAAAGAAAAAATCATACACCGTGGCGCTAAAACGGGTAAACCTTTATTAAATAAGAAAGCACCCCAGAACTGGCGTTTTAAAGCAATATTTACAAAACTTTGAATAAACATCATAAAATGCAATAAACTCGCAACAGTTGTTTCGGGTTGAAAGAACACACGACCCATCGTCAGGCGAACAAAATCGGCATGAGTCCTGCAGTCAAAGCGTCATCGCACCTCTAGTTTATTGCATTTTATGGTGTTTATTCAAAGTTTTGTAATTATTAAACCTTTATTTATTTATTTTAATTTTAATTTATTTTAATTTTAATTTTATTTAATTATTTATTGGCTAAGATAGAATTAGATTAATTCATTCTGAAGGGTATAGAATGTTCTGTGTGCCTAAAGACGATTTTGCTTTGATAATTGTTTAAAACTGCATTATACTTTTAGGGAAATTATTTAAGTAGTGGAATTACAGTAAATAATAATTGACAAACAGTGACATCAGTATAAGTGCTGTGGCTATTTGTCAATATTTAATTTTAATAAGCCTTTTTAAACTATTTTTATAAAAAGAATCCTAGGTCTATTCCATAAACAATTATACTCTATAATATATATATTAAATGACATCATTTTTCCGAGAAGTTTTTCGTATGTGCAAGTTTAATTTTTGATAAGATTTCCTTTCAATTTAATTGCCAATTCTGTACTGTCAGCACTGACAACTTTTTTTTGTATGTATATATATAATAAAATAAATATATAAACAGTTTATGGGTTATGTTGCAAAAATAAATGTGAAATTATTTTATAAAAGGGTCAGATAAATTTCTTGAAGACAGAAATGTGTGTAGCGTGCCTAAAAAAATTTATACTCCAGTGAACAAAAGTTATCACAAGAGTGTAGGGTCGACATCAAATTTAGTAACGAAGTAAAATAATCTACAACATTTTTGACGCAATATAAAATTTAATAAAAAGATCCCCATGAAGGGCTGAATTTTAAACATTATTCATTCGATAAAATATATAGTTTTATAATTTAATGAAACATTCGTTACCTTAAGAATCAAATTTTATATTATTCATCTCACAGTAATTATTGGCGTATGTAATGGGAGATTCTATTATCAGATTATTTTATTTTGACATTTTTCTATTTTCTAAGCAAATACTGAACGAAATAATATTGAACTTCGGACACACAAATTATTTTTAAACTTACACTTTCCTGTAATGATTTGGTCACGAGTGCAATTAGGGAACAACTACAAATTAAACAAACGCTCAAACACTTTGGATTACCCTGTATGAAAAGAAAAAAAAGAAAAAAAAAGCTATAAATGACTTGTAACATTAACCCGTGATATCACTTTTACTATTTACAATATTTTTGTGATTTTTTGAAGAGGTATCAGAAATATTGAGACCTATTTTTTTTTTTTAATAACAACGAAAAATAATTTCGATAAAAATGATAAATTTTGCAGAAAATTTGACAAACTATTAGAGAGGCATTAATCTAGAAAATAAAATGCACACGTTTAATTTTCTATGAAATATAAGTATTTGTAGTATATATACATATATATATATTACTACAAATCTAAGAATGTTATTTGCGCAGCTGAAGTTCAGGACCATTTCGTTCAGTATTTCCTAAAATAATAATTATAATTATAATAATAATAATAATAATCTAATAATTTAATCCACCACTGTAAGGCACAGGTTAGATAAATCGTTTTCACACCAAAGAATTTAAACAATTAAATGTATTTAACTGAACATAATGTTTTACCTATAATGTTATACCAATAACACAGGTCGACATGTAAAATTTTGATGTTATAATTTTGGCTGAACTTTATGTTTTTTGTTGTGCTGAAACCGAAAATGAAGCCAGTTTTTCTCTATCACGTGTAGATTTTTGTCAATACAGGGTGTGTGCCTATACAATTTCTTCCATTACTCTTCCACCAATATAATTATTCGGTAAGTTTTATAGCATGTTTCCATGATTAATTAATCATAGATGCCTATTGTTGTAATAGCGCAGCTATAGTGCGACGTAAAACCATACCAACCAACCAACCTATTGTTAGGATGGTATATGTAAGAAATTGGTCGGTAAGCACCCTGGATTGACAAAAATCTATAGAGAAAAATGGGCTGCATTTTCGATTTCAGCACACCGAAAAACATAAAGATCAGCTAAAATTATCAAATCAAATTTTATCAACTTCAATTTTGTAGGCCTGTGTAATGTATGTTATGAATGTTATACCAATATTGGTGTAGTTAAAATATTGCATCTTGTTAAATAAAGTTTTTGGTATATAACCGATTTATCTGACCTAAGAGCTATACATCAATAAAGCACGTTCAAAGTAAGCAGCACAGCGTCTATAAGGAATGTGTCCTACTAATTTTAGCTAGTTTGTTCTGCAAGCGTCGTGTATAAGATTTATTTCATACCGTAAATATTTAAAAAATAATAAGTGTAGTATTAGAACTTGACCTGCATATATCTATATATATATTTAACTTTAAGATTTATCTAACTTATCCCGCTGTGTAAATGCTGTGTTTGGATGCATATTTCATTTTGTCTGCTCATAATACTTTGCCACTAATTGTTTTTCTGCCCAACCGTTGCAAACGATTGGCGCTGTTGTAGCTGAGGATTTATTTTAAAATTATGTTGTGGCGTTTATCTTGTAATCACTTTGTACACTAATAATTACCCCCCAAAACCCTTTGACTGACTTTGAAAAGGGCAAACTCGCAATTTTTTTTTTATTGCATAGTTTTTCAATGCTCTAAGCTAAGCTAATGCTTATTTTAACTTGAAATTAAAAATATAACTGCACATGATTATAATCCTTATGTCTATTACTTAAGACATAATAAGAAAAGATTATAAGATAAAAATTCATAATTTAATATTTTAAAAAATATATAAGTGTGTTGTGGAATAGAAGAACAGTTGAGACAGATCTTATAAATCCGTCAGATGGTTAAAATAAAAATAAAATTCTAATGGGAAAAAGGATTAGAATATTTTTAGGACAGAAAGTGGACGAATAAGGGAAACAATTAATAAACTAAATATTTAAAAATATATTTATTAAAGTTTTACGTGCAATGTACTGCTGTCTATCGAAATCTAAAAATAAAAGTCTGTCCTGTCTAAAATCAAATACACATGTTACATTGAGAATGTCTATTTAATATAAAGTATATATGAATGATAATTTTTTATTTAGAATATGAACTACATAAAATTTTCAATAACTATTTGCAATTTACAATATGGCCTTATTTTTAATTTTTAAATTTCGAAATGTAATAATCGTATGTATAAAACAGTACCCAAAGCGGTGAGGAGATATTTATCTCAAGTTTACACAATTATTTGAAATCATACAATTGTATTTCAAATTAAATTCTATTATGGCTTGTCTTTCCTAAGAAAATTCCTTTTTCCATATGTGTAACATTAATCGAAAAGCATTTAGTTTCAATATTTCATTTAAAAATAAAATAAAATCCCTTTAAGTACGAAATACAACAAATTATTAAAGATTCTTCCTTAATAAAAAAAATAAAGTTTTTGAAAATGTTTATTAAGAACATTTCGTAGTTTCATTAATTTTTGAACTATATTAAACTTTAAAAATATATTTTGTTAAAATGAAAAGCATAGACTGGCATATCAACTAAGTTCATTAGTTCTTTTTAAACTGCGTTATAAAATGTAACGGCAAAGTAAATTTTATGTTGAGAGAGAACAATGTAGGTAAGATCCGACATTTTCCCCATAAAGTACACTAACGCCATCTATGAGAATTAAATGACATTTCATATTAGCTTGTCAGGATTATTTATTATTGTGAGGTGAGGATTTGTTATTAGGTGTAATTTCTTTAAAATAAAATTGGTAAAAAAGGAAGGAAAAAAGATTATAGAAAGGGTATTTCCCATTTTTTTTTTCTGCAAAATAACTTTAAATAAGTTGAAAATATTACAGAAAAATCATTAATTATTACATTTATTTCAAAACTCCCAAACTGGGTGTCCAAAAATTCATAAATATGTTTTATTACTTTTTTTTAATAGAATAATCTACCCCTTAAATTACAAAGCAATTCAAACAAATATATGGGATACATTGAAATAAAACATAAATCTTAAAAAAAAAAAAAAAAAAAAAAATGAAATCAAATTAAAATAAAAAGGAGAAGGAAAATACTACGATTCGCATTAACGGCCCTCTTCACTTACCGTCGCCGGAAGCCCGAGCCAATGTTATTCTATGGGGAAATTTCCTTTACAAATAACTTATTAACTAATACATATTTTTAAATTCTGCTTTCACATTCAGAAAATTCCCAGATGTTAAATTGACGGACCTTTTTTTAAAATATCTTTTTTTAATTTTTAATATTTTATTTTGAAATTGCAAAACGAAAAAATTCACAAATTGAAAATTCGTATTTTGCAGCTTCAAAATAAAATATAAAAAATTAAAAAATTAAATTTTTAAAAAAGGTCCGTCAATTTAACCGTTGGGAAATTTCAGAATGTGAAAACAGAATTAAAAATTATGTATTAGTTAATAAGTTATTTGTAAAGAAAAATTTCCCATAGAATAACATTGGCTTCTGCTTTCGGCGGCGGTGAGTGAAGAGGGCCCTTAAGTGCATTTCGTAAAGAATCTGATTAATCTTGTTTACGAATTATTAATGTTAATCTTACTATCTTTTAATGAAAACATGCTTTTTTTTTTTTTTTTTTTTTTTTTTTTTTGTATTTTAATCATGTTTTTTTAATTTCCTTATGCTTAGCGAAATATAAAAATGTTTAAATATATACCTAAATAAAAACTATCTTATAAAGTTATATATTCGAACTTTTTTATGAGTCCCTGTACGCAGTGTGATATATTTCCATTTTCCAACCGGTGACTTTCTGTGGTAATCTTCAATAACATATAACAATTTTAAGGATTTCTAAAAATGTTTTCAGAAATAAAAGCACGAACAGAGAAAATAATTTGAAAACGTTAAGGACATGGGTTTTGAAGGCTGAAAAAAAAAAAAAAAAAAAAAAAAAAAACATACTTTCTCTCTCTCCTTTTCAATAATAAATAAAAATTTTTACTCAAAATTGTAAGCATATATTTAAAGAATATTTTATAAAATTTTCTTTAAAAATAATTAGAAAATCAGTATGGGGAAACTGGTTTCCGAAGACCTTTCAAACTAGTATGTTGTGGCCACCACAAGACTTTCTTCTATATTTTCCTATATACATATTCAATCAGTAACAATATTTAAAAAAAAAAAAAAAAAAAAAAAAAAAATTACGATTCTTTTCTAATTTTTTTTTTTTTTTTTGTTAAAAGTAATACATATTCAACCAGTAACAATATTTAAAAAAAAAAAAAAAAAAAAAAAAAAAATACGATTTTTTTTCTAAGGTTTTTTTTTTTTTTTTTTTTTTTTTTTTTTTTGTTAAAAGTAAAAAAAATCGATAACTTTGTTTTAAATTATCACAGATTTATAGTTTAACCATTCGTTTTAAAGTTATTGACGAGATCTTTCGAAAGATACCCATCTTGAAAATTTAGGAACCGGTGCCCCCACATGCACAAAATTTTTTTCGTAGTTAACTACTACTATTATCAATAATTGATATTAATTTTACAATCACAAGTTTAAAATAACGCTCATTATGTACATTTATACGAAATTTTGTCCTATATTGCCATGTTAAAAATTTAGAAAAAATGCGATCACAGCGCCACCTGTTGAGCTATTGATCCCTAAATGTAATCAGGACCAGTTTATGTCGAGGACCAACTAAATACCAAGTTTGGTTAAGTTTCGTTAAAAAAATATATATATATATACGATTTTTTTTCTAAGTTTTTACTTTCTCTTACCCATAAGGTAGAGAAAGTATTGTTTTTGGCTCAAATTTTCGAACGCGAGATTTTGCTATATTTACACGTTTTGAGGTCCCCTGAATACGAAAATCATGTTTTTAGCAAATGGTCTGTGTGTCTGTGTGTCTGTGTGTGTGTGTGTCTGTGTGTGTGTCTGTCTGTTATCAGCATATCTCAAAAACAAATTATGGCAGAAAGTTCAAACTTGGTATTCTAAATGTGTATCATATAGGGATGCTACAGTAAGCTTTTCGTTAAGATCAAGCAAATGGTTCGTGTACAGGGACAATCAAGAGAATTCTAATACATTACGTCTATGGGGGAAATTGCAGGATAATAGAGTTTAACGTCTATAGACTGCACTAAACCAAATGAAACAAATATATATTTTTTGTAATAGAGACAGTTAACTGGGAAATTTTTTTTGTGTATGTAGGAGCCTCGCCTTCCCCCCTGGGGGGGAAGTCCCCCCCTCGAGGGGAGTAAATTTTCATGATGGGTATCTTTCAAAAGAGCTCGAAAATACCTTTAAAACGAATGGTTGAACCATCGATCTGCGATAATTTAAAACAAAGTTATCGATTTGTTTTACTTTTAACGAAAAAAAAAACTTAGAAAAAAAAATCGTACTTTTTTTTTTTTTTTTTTTTTAATATTGAGAATAAAATGGACTTTTTTTGGATATTTGGTGTTAAACTACTTCTCTAATATGGAAATCGTCTGCCTTATCATAAAAGATAATTTTTTTAAATAATAATTTTAATAAATTATTTTTTAAAAAGAGAAATATTTTTTAATAACCGAATTAAATTCTATATAAATGTAGGTGCATTAATGAAACGGGGGGTTGAGGGGGGCGGTAGCCCCGCTCACACAGAACTAATTATCATATAAAACTCTTCAGAAGCCTAATATGAATTGTTTAACATAGGTTTACATAACAGTACTCGTTATCTTACCTCTTAATCTCCAACCTGTATTTATATTATAGTATTAAATTTCAGGGTAAGAGAAAGTCGTGTGAGTGACACACCAGATTATTTTTTTTTTTGTTAAAAGTAAAAAAATCGATAACTTTGTTTCAAATTGTCACAGATTTATAGTTCAACCATTCGTTTTAAAGGTATTGACGAGATCTTTCGAAAGATACCCATCTTGAAAATTTACCCCCCCGGGGGGGTACTTTCCCCCCAGGGGGGGAACCGGTGCCCCCACATGCACAAAATTTTTTTCGTAGTTAACTACTACTATTATCAATAATTCATATTAATTTTACAATCACAAGTTTAAAATAACGCTCATTATGTACATTTATACGAAATTTTGTCCTATGCTGCCATGTTAAAAGTTTACATAAAATGCGATCACAGCGCCATCTGCCGGGCGATTGATCCCAAAATCTAATCAGGCCCTTTCCATGTCAGGGTCCAACTATACACCAAGTTTGGTTCAATTTCATTCATCGGTTCGTGAGATACGGTGTGACATACGAAATTTTGCGATCACAGCGCCACCTGCTGGACGATTGATCCCCAAATCTAATCAGCACCATGCCCCGTCAGGTTCCAACTATATACCAAGTTTGGTTGAATTTCATTCATTAGTTCGTGAGATACGGTGAAAAATACGAAAATTTGTCCTATACTGCCATGTTAAAAATTTACATAAAATGCGATCACAGCGCCACCTGATGGGCTATTGATCCCAAAATCTAATCAGCACAATGCCCCGCCAGGGTCCAACTATATACCAAGTTTGGTTGAATTTCATTCATTGGTTCGTGAGATACGGTGAAAACACTAAACCACAGACAGACACACAGACAGACACACAGACAGACATTTTCTAAAAACTATCAATTCGTGTTCAGGACACCCCAAAACGTGTAGATCCGTCAAAAAACGGAGGCCGAAAATTTTCGCGAATCCAATACTTTCTCTATATTACATATAGAAGAAAGTAAAAAGAGGTGAATAACTGCTAGGATAGTTTTATCTGAAATTTAAATTTAAAAAAAAAAGAAAAAGAAAAAACTTTTTGTAAATAAATATAGCTTGGGCTTAAACTAAGGTTTTTTTTTTTTTTAAATCACAACTAATTTTACAAAGCTGTACGTGCGGTAAAATGTACGGAAATTCGTACTGTTTTGCATAGAACTTTGCCAAAAACTAATTTTTTTTTTTTTTTTTTTTTTGTGTAAACACGAGCTGTACTTACCTACAAACAGATATTTTTTCCCCCGTCAAATATAAGATAAAGCTATTTTCTGAAAAGTATCCGGAAACCAGGCCACACCAGCTGAATTTTTGAAATTTTATGCACTTAAAATTTTTAACAATAACTTTTATTTATTGCGTTGGAAACAAAAAAAATAGAAACTGAAAGGTTTTTTTCGAAACTAGTGTAAACCTCTTAATGATTTTCAACTTTTCACAAAAGTGTCATAAAGAAAATAAACATTAAAATATGCAATATGTATAAAAATAAAATAAAAAAGTTGTATATCCTTTATAAAAAAAAAAGTATATAACTTACAAAAATGTCTTAAGGCTATATATTTTCTTTTAATAGTAAATTTTCTTTAAAAGATATACAACTATATCTTTAATTGTTTTTGTAATAATTTAACGTTTGATACAATTTAAATTTTACTTTAAAGTTTCTTCAGACGATAAAAATCTGGAGTGACTCAATTCGACTTTCCGAACATTGAGTAACTAACAGTTTTGTAGATAAAATAAAGAAAGAGGAGTTGCTAAACAAACAAAAAAGAGAAAACCATAACAGAGTGTTTGAGTATTTTTCTCCATATATCACACGAGGTTTTATTTATCGCTACTGAACTTTGAGCCCTTAGATCATAAGTATAAAGAATTTTTCGTTGTGTCCCTGTAAAAATCTATAAATGCTAGATTCACCAAAATGCTTATAGTTAGTGCAACAGTGATTTATAATATTCATACAAACTTTCAGCTCAATTGAATAAGGCGTTTAGATGCTATCGCTGGTCTCATAGGCCATAAAGATAAAGAATTTTTCTTTGTGTCCCTGTAAAAAAACTGTAAGTGCTAGATTCACCAAAATCTATACAGTTGGTTCAAATGTGACCTACAACATGTGTAGAAATTCTTTGCTGAGATTAGTAAGGCGTTTAGACGCTATCACACTTTTAAAAATTTGGCAAAGAATTTTTCTTTGTGTCCCTGTAAAAAAACTATAAGTGCTAGATTCTCCAAAATCTATAGAGATTGAGTATCTGTGACCTATAATATGTGTATAAAGTTTTTGCTCAATTGAATAAGGCGTTTAGATGCTATCGCACTTTTAAGATTTTGGTCCCTTGGCCATAATGATAAAGAATTTTTCTTTGTGTCCCTGTAAAAAAAACTATAAGTGCTAGATTCACCAAAATCTATAGGGTTCGTACTATGGTGACTTACATTATACGTACCAACTTTCAGCTTATTCGAACAAAGCGTTTAGACGCTAGCGTGTTCACTCACAGACATACACACATACATACACACATACATACGCACATACATACACACACACATACATACATCATCGTAAAAATAGTGAAAACGGACTCGTTGGACCTCGAAACGTATAGAAACATCAAAATCTCGAATTCGGATTTTTGACATGATTACAATACTTTCCTCACTATAGTGTTCGGAAAGTAAAAATGCATTAATTTAATTGTCACTGCATTGCTTGGTTTTTATAAAATAATTAATAGGATAGAATATGTAATATTCATAAAATCAGCTTTTTGGTCCTTTATAATTAGGTTCAATTGCACAGTATAAAAAAGAATGTGCAAGCTATTGTATCTATTTTTTTAATTAAATCTTTTAGCATATGAAAAACAAACTTAAATATCATTTAATTTACTTTTCTCACGTGTTTTGAAACAGGTATGATAGAAAAAAGTGATATGCCAAGATCGTATATTTTGTAATGAAGAAAAATTAAGCAAAATACAAAAGCAATAAAAGCAACTTTCAAAGCTATTTGGTTTGTATGAAATATTCAATTCCCTTTCTTGATCATGAAAATTCCATTTTATAAAAACTTAATTGAAGTTATGAAATAAAGCTTAGCATTTCAATTTCAAAAACGTTACTTTTACGATAAAACAAAATAATTAAACTACTGAAAATTGCGAAGAATATAAAAAGGAAAATGATGAGAAAATAAAATTGCACGTAAAAGCTAACTTTTAAATCTGTAAAATATATACTTTTTCCGAACTAAATTAACTGACTAGAATAAAAGTCTATCAATTTATTTAACTGTAATTAAATACTGTACCTAAAATAAAATATGACTTGATTAACAAAATATATGTAATAAAACAAAAACAGCTCAACAAAAAAACAATAATAAATATGTTTTGAAAATGATTTTGTTGTATTAAATTATAGTTTTAATTTTTTACACTTAGCTCAAATTTTAATATTTTTTATTAAGTTGCTTTGTCTATCTGTCTTTGTAGACCTTTTTGAACATATTTTTTTTTTTTTTTTTTTTTTTTTTTTTGATTATTTGAAACTAATATGTTATTCTAGTTCAGTATAACGTACCTATAAAAATCTTGGAGGAATGAGATAAAAACAGAAAACATGTCTGGAAAAATATGAAGCCAAAATCACAACCGCAAAAGCTATTGAATAGCACTTTTGAGGACAAATATGGCGATGTTCCATAGTTCTCAGAACAAGACAAATACCTTTAATTGCAAAATTTTAGTAAGTTTTATGTATGAAGTACAGTCGGTAACAAAAGTCTCAGAACACTAGCAAAAATTCCTATGTAAAAAAATGTACACTTAATAGAGTTTTGTTAAATAAATCCTTGTCGAATCCTGTTTAGACTGACTAAGAACAGGATTCGACAAGGATTTAGTTAACAAAACTGTATTAAGTGTACTTTTTTTACATAGGAATTTTTGCTAGTGTTCGGACACTTTTGTTACCGACTGTACCTCAAAGAACTTATTTCAGCTTATTTATTATACATATAATAAATTATTATAATAAAACATAATTTTACAACCGGCGTCTCCAATGGCCTTATTCACCATTAACATCAACTGCCGGTTCAAAGCAAAAACTTAAAAAACGTCTAAAGGCACAGTTCAGCTTTCCAAGAAAATTCGGCAAGCTATTTCTGCCATCTAGCGTCAGAGTTTTCATATAATTTTTGATTGGTTATCTTCATCTGAAAAATCTGAAAATAACATTGCCGCTATAGGGCAGATGCAACTTGTCAAATTTTGCTAAAAAGTTGAACTCTGACTTTATACGTTTTATGGCCGTATTCCCCTTTAACTTTAACTCCTGGCTCAAAGCAAAATCTTTAAAAGCGTCTAAAGGCAGGGTGCAGCTTTCCAGAAAAATTTGGCACACTGTTTCTGCCATCTAGCGTCAAAGATTTCATATAATCTTTGATTGGTTATTTTCCCCTAAAAAATCTGAAAATAAATATACCGCTAGATGGCAGAAACAACACGACAAAATTTGCTGAAAATTTGTGCCCCACCTTTATACGCTTTTCAAATTTTCATGTTGGACCGGGAGTTGAAGTTATGGGTGAATAACAGCCATACAGGTTTTCGTTTTCAACCGGGAATTGAAGTTATTGGTGAATACAACCGTAAGTGTGTTTTAATTTTTTGTGGACGAAGGTAGTTTTCGAGGACTGTTCTCGGAGTTCGAGGATGTCTGCTCACCCTGACAGTTATGTAAGAAATTCTGCATTGCTATTGAAATTATATAATAGGGATCCTTCGATATGAAAACCATTGCAACTGTAGGTCTCAAAGCTGTCAAATAAATAAAATGACACACTACTATCTAATGTTTCGGTAGATTCATTCAATATGGCTGCTTGCGGTAGCCTTGACTGCGATAGCGGCAGCCATCTTGAGTATGTAGCAGTTAACTTCATTGGCCCTGCATGCAGATACGTGGTATGTCAACTCCCCTTATATCATTCTTCAAAGATTAAAACTCATATAACAGCATTCTGGTTCTGTAAATGGACTTACCAAAAAAAAAATCGGATATATTATACTCTACGTGAAGTGAATTTTTAAAGCCAATTTTAATATATTTACACTGAGAAAAAAATATATACCGCCTTTCTCTAGAATGTGTAAGTGGCCATATTCTAAATCCCTTAACTAGAAATATAGATTTCCGAGCTATGCGCATAAGGCACGCCCATAAACTGAATAGACGAAATGATCGAAAATTTCTAGTGTACACATTTGTAGAGGGTGAAACAATATTCTGAATACTCTAAATATTCTGAATCATTTATATTGCGAGAAATTATCGCTTGATTTTCGAGAACTGGGTAATCAACCAAGATTATAGTTGCAGAAACCCGCCTCTTGTAGTCTCATTTATTTTCAAATAACTTTGCCCTCGAGAATACAGGCAAACTCTCTAGAATTCTAATAGGGGTTTCTAGAACTCGCTTTCCAAGGGGACTAAAATTTATAAGGATGACATGGAACTGTTTTTTCTAGAGCCACAATTTAGATTCTAAATATCAGTTACAGAATTTTTTCTCAGTGTACTCTACAGAAAATATAATAAGTTAACATATAAGGAATAGACATGAATAATTACACTGATTTTACAACATTCTTACTTTCAGAAATTGCACTGATTAAAATTTTCTTTTGCAAATAAGTTAGGCTAATCAAAAAGTTCTACTTGATATCTGTAATTAATACGCATGTGCATTATGAGGTGCACTATGTTGATGTTATAACGTAAGTTTTAAACTCGTTATGGCAAGCAATCAATAGGTGCACTGTTAAAAATTTCTGTAAATTTAATGTAAATATTTATCCAGAGTCTCTGTAAATTTACAGTAATTTTTAGTTAAAAGTGAATAATCGAGATTCTCAATCTTTATTCTGTATTTTTACCTAATTTTATTTCATTTTTTAAATTAAAAATAAAAATGACTGTTTCCACTTTAGAAAAAGTATTCTAAGTCACAAATATATTCTCACCAATAATTAATTAAATTCATATTAGTTATTAAATTGAATGTGTAAAATAAGTTTTTTAACATCTCCGTTTATTTTTCTCTGTCATTTTACGTAAAACTTAAGATAATAGATTACACAGAGTTTTCTGTTGAAATTTTTAACAGTGTGTGAGGTTGATAAAATTTTGTATGCAGACATCTCAGAACTTCACAGACGCAAAGATTCATAAATTTTTAGAACTTTACATCTGATGGTTATTCGCTATAACGAGTTTGGAACTTTCGTTGTAAAGTTTTTGGCCATTTTGTAAAAAACCTTACATTGAAAACATCGTTACAGTTTTGCACTTTTTCATGGAGTCAGAGGAATAGTGATAGGTACAGTCGGTGAAAAAAGTGTCCGAACACTAGCAAAAATTCCTATGTAAAAAAATACACTTCATTCGGTTTTGTTAAATAAATCCTTGTCGAATCCTGTTCTTAGTCAGTTTAAGAACATAATTCGATAAGGATTTATTTAACAAAACCGTATGAAGTGTACTCTTTTTACATAGGAATTTTTGCTAGTGTTCGGACACTTTTGTTACCGACTGTACACCCTGCATACTTATTTCTTACATCAAGAAAAACTTTTATTTTTCCAACGTATTTGCAGAAAAAAAAAAATCAAAAATTAATGCAATGAATAGAGGTTAACAATGTTGTAAAATCAAAGTAAACATTAGTGTCCACCCTGTGTATTTCGGAAACAAAAAACATTCCTGTAGAATAAGGTATAATTCTTCTTTAAAGGTAAACATACAGGCAAATAAGAGTCGTACCCTGCAATAAAAAATAAATAAATAATCCTGTTATTATAGAGAATATTCCTGGCATCAAAATTCCAAGAAAATATCTAAATGCTATGCAAAAAAGAAAAAAGTTGATAAAATTTTTTCGTAACAGAATATTACAGAGAATATTCATATACAGTTGTTATTGTTTTTTTCTTGTAGATCCCACAGTAAAAACTCTTGTATTATATAAAATTAGCTAGTTCTATCAGAAAGGATCGAACCTTAGTTCACTGCATTGCAGAAACCAACGTTACCTCTTAGTCACGGGAGCACAATTTCTCCATTTACTTAGCACTTTCAAATGTTGTTTTGATACAAAGTTCTCTGTATACAAAAAAGACAAAATGTGTAGCCACCCATTGAAATCTGTATCAACAGGTACAGATTGTATCTGTTTGCAGAAATAATGTTTCTTTTCACAGACTGACATGTAATTTACACAAAATTTCTGTAGCTTTAGAAATTTGAAATTTTTTGTAGGAAAGTTGCAGAAACTTTCTCTCTCTCTCTCTCTCTCTCTCTCTCTCTATATATATATATATATATATATATATATATATATAGTATAAACACTTTTTCCCTTTGTTGGAAAAATGAATGAAGCATTTTTAATATATAAAAGAAACCCTGAAAACAGCCAATATATATAAAGTGAATATGAAGCCTTTAGGAAAATACTGATAATTTACAAGACCATGCAATGAATTCTTCGTATTGCATGTCAATATTTAATAGAATTTACATTTTACTATCGGTATTTTTCAGATAAGACAAAGCATAGGTTTTATTCCAACTGAATTACTTTATTGTCCTAAAATGATTAAAATTCAAGAAACTAACATTCACAATATTTGTTTTGTTTTATTTTACTTTATTTTTTGCATTGGGTGTGCCTCTCTTTTTATTGGTCTGTCTGTACTTACGTTTCCGCAAATATTTTATTTTCAGTTTGCCGTGAAACTGAATGTTATTCAAGTCCCATTTCACATGCTTCTTCTTGAAAATAATTTAAATAGCATTACAGTAAGGGACTCAAAAAATAATTCGCATACATTTTGTTTATAAAAGCTACATCTTTAAAGCAATTTTAATATTTTTGTACTGCACAAACATAATAAATTAACATGAGACACATAAAAGAATGCTTCCTATAGAACAAGACATGATTGATATCAAGGAGATAAATAAATTAGAGTGCTGATTCAATGGATGAAGGATTAGCTTTCCGTGGTTCAAGATGAATCACGTGACATGAACCAATAGGTTTCTATGTTTGGCTCTTTATTGCTTTTTTTGGCAATTTAAAATTTCAGTTTAGCAAATTATCATTGCTATTAGGTAACACGAGAGTCCTATCACCGAAATAAATTGTTTTTTAAATAATTTTTCATATATTTCTCATTATAACCAATAATAAAATACTGTTTCTTTCATTATTTCCCAACAAAGTTTAAAAGTGTTTATAAAGAAAATAAAAAACCTTCAAAAGAGCTAAATTTAACAACAATTAATAATTTATCAACTATTTTTACTTCCATTACCCTACTACCGTAGGTAATGGAAGTATTGTATTCGGTCTGAAAATTCGATATCGGGTTTTCACCTGATTTACACGTTTTAAGGCCCCCTGAGTCCAAAAAAATGGTTTTTGGCAATTGGTCAGTGTGTATGTATGTGTGTGTGTGTGTATGTATGTGGAGAATCTTCTGGCTATTATAGCTCGAAACTAATAAAGATAGAGCTACGAAACTTTAGAATTGAAATACGTCTGGTGTACAGATGAAATTTCCAAATTTTGGTGAAAATTGAAAAACCGGAAGTGGGACATCGAAAACCGGAAGTGGGACTGTAAGTCCGTATCTCAAAAACGGCTCTAACGATTTTCTTCAAACTTGCTGTATAAACACTCTATTGGATGTCCTTTCGAATGATATAGTTGGTTAGTTCAGGAAAATTGATAGGCGTCCTATATAAATAGCTCAATTTCAGGCCTCGCAAAGGCGTTCCTTTAAAAACGGTTGTACGGATTTTTTTCAAACTCGCCATTTTAACTCACTTTTAAATATGCTTTTGTATGTAATTATTGTTTTCCTGTCAATAATTGAGTTTAACCGAAAGTGGAACATCGGAAACCGGAAGTGCGACCGTAAGTCCGTATCTCAAAAACGGCTCAAACGATTTTCTTCAAAGTTGCTGTATAAACATTCTATTAGATGTCTTTTGGAATGATATAGTTGGTTAGTTCAAGAAAATTGATAGGCGTCCTGCATAAATAGCTCAATTTCAGGTCTCGCAAGTGCGTTCCTTTAAAAACGGCTGTACGTATTTTTTTTTCAAACTCACCATATTAATTTCCTTTTAAATACCCTTTTGTTTGTAATTATTGTTTTCTGGTCAATAATTAAGTATGCCAAGTTTTGGTAAAAGTTGGTATCTCAAAAACGGCTCTAATGATTTTCTTGAAAATTGTTACATAAATCCATTTTAGATACCTTTTATAATGTATTATGTGGTTATAACAGAAAAATTAATGGTCTTTCTGATTAAATAATTCAGTTTTAGATTTCGGAAATTGGTGTTAAAAATTACTCTATCGTCTTTTTTTTCTTTTTTCCTTTTCTTTTTCCTTTTCTTATTTTTTAACTTGCTGTGAAAAATCTGTTTTATATGTCTTTACACGTGTACTATGTTTCTCTTGCTAGTAAATTCTAAAGATGCATATAATATCTCCGAAAAAATGTATATAATATGTACAATACTGGGTAATGGAAGTCGTGTGGTTGTTTCACACCAGATTTTTAAATATTTTGACAGTTAAATTTTGACTACACGAAATAAAAAGAAGTAAAATAAAATAAAAATGATTTAGAAAAAAAAAATGTTAAATTACGTAAGTAAACAAAAACATTGGCGGTTATATCCAAGCGGTTGCCATAGAAAATTCATTGAAAATAAAATGTAACCATTGAAATCACCGAATACGCAGGTGCAAGGGGAGCATGTCACATGACACATCTTGCACCTTCTCAAGGGTTACCATTTATCACTCTACTTTATATATCTCGTTGATTAACATAAATAGTATTTTAAAGGCAGACAGACAGACCAATAGAAATCGTAAACGGTTATCACACTGTTGAAAAAAGAATTTTAAAATGAATGAAGAATTCTTAATGTGTAAAATAAACACTGAAAACATGCATTTTACATACAATAAATATTTATTATATCTTTAGGAGAAATATTGATAACCAAAAAAAAAAAAAAAAAGTTTAATGAATTGAATTTGTTATACTTCAGTATTTAACAAAGCGTGGGTTTAATTTCTAGTGAATTTCTTTATTTTCATGAAATAATTAAGATTCAAACACCTAATATTTACAGCACCTTTTTTTTTCACCCTTTGTAATAAGCTGTAATTGTGCAGTACGAAGAATATAAAAGATAATATCATATATAAAAACCGAGCCATTCACTAATTTGTTTTATTAAATTTCATAACAACAGAAGAATGGATTTAAATATAATTTTTTACAACCATAACTTGTCGAAAGAGTCATAATTTTAAAGAATGGTATTTGGGTCATTCTCCAGAAAGGGTACATTTTATGTCTTTTTGACAATACATCTCTATGTTTATATATATCTGAAATATTTTACAATTATATTTACCATAATAATGGACTAAATAAGATTAATGTATTTTTGTATATAAATATAAATAAAATTTGTGATTTTTTTGTATCAGAGTATGTCAAACCTCACCTCCGTGATCTGTCACTACCTCTATGTACTCATACGTTTATTTTCTTATTCATTTATATTAACAAAAATTATTTATATACTTTTTAATCCTGAATTTTAAATGATGCAAATTAAACATTCTAAGCATTCTTTTTAAAAAAAATTGAAATAAACAGTTAATACAGCAAGAGAAAGTTTTGTCTCCAGAACTTTTTTCACCTCCGTGAGTATTTAAGAAAGCTGCTATAAACTGTCACTAGATGGCAGTGATGTTATCAGCACATGGTGTCCTGAGAAGCCACTATTAGCTGTTTTGTTTTTGTGAGCAAAGCAAGTTGCAACAAGATTGTTATTATTAGTTGTGATTGAAGTTCAATGTGAAATCCATGAATGGTTATACATAAACCTAACCTCCGTGAGACTCTAAATCAGGTAAGAATATTATTCAAATAATAATTTTAATATTATCAAAAGTTTAGTTGTAGTGAACATTTATTAATATTAAATTTGAAGTTTTATGATTCTATATATTTGGAGTAAAATGTTGTGTAAATATAATATTTCTCATCTCCGTGAACATCACCTCCGTGAATGATTTCTGAGCTTACTGTTCAAGGAGGTGAAACTAAATTATGGAGGTGACAACTAAGTTTATTATTTATGGTTTTATTGTGGAAAAAGCATAGTTCTTGATTTAAAGTAAATGTCTCATTCAATACTTTTATAATATTTATCATCATGTATTGAAAATATATTAACTATATGTTAAATTATAGTAAAATTAACACAATTAAAATATTATTAGCAATTTACTGAATGATAATATAGGTAATAGTAATTTTATTTTAAATGTATGATGTTAATGTGTTCATACTAGAAAACTTATAACATTATAAAATCAAATAATTTAATAGTTAGAAAATTAACTACTGAATTCAAGTAAAAGAAATATACAGTTTAACATTAAGCAAACACAGAATTGCAAAATTTGTTTTTGATTTTAAACACAAAGTTTTGTTTTTGATTTTAAACACAAAGTTTTGTTTTTGATTTTAAACACTTTTTTTTTTACTTTTGAGCTATTTTTGGTTTTGAATACCAGTTATGTATTTATTGATTCTGAATAAGAGTTTTTAATTCACAAGAAACTAAAAATGTTGCCAAATTATCAATTCATTTTTAAAGAGCTGAAGTAGTGGAAGAACTTTAACTGTACAGATTTCAATGCAGTAACAGTTTTAAATTATTAATTTTAATAAAAATTTATCAATTATCAGGCAATTATTTCAGGCATATTTTCAAAAGAGTATGAGAATATTGAACAAAACTTTGTGGATGAACAATTATTTAATGATCATTTTTAATTTTTAAGTTTCTAAAATTAAATCATGAAATTTTTATTAATATTAAAAAGCTGGCTATTTTTGACAAAATTTATAAAGCTTGACACTTGTTCTGTTTTCTGAATTCTACATATTTTCCTTGCAGGCCTAATATGGCTAAAACAGAAAGTAAACAATGTAATAAAAAACAAAAACAAAAGGAATGCATGAGACGACTTAGAGAAGCAATTAAAAATGATCCACAGAAATATGAAGAGCAAAAGAAGAAAGAAAGAGAAAGATATCATGCAAGAAAGAAAGAAGGAAAAATTAAATCGATTAAAGAAATGAGCAAAAGAGATCAAAGGAGTGTTAGAAAATCTTGGAGAGAAAAAAGCCGAAAACATTATAAGAAAAAAAAAAGTCAAAAACTTCTGAAAAAATCGGAAGACATAACTCGTCCTGTCAGCCCACAAGCTAGCACTTCAGTAGAGACAGTTAAGATCTACAGGCAGGCTATGGAAGGAAAAAAGAGAAGGCGAAGAAATCAACTGCAGGTAAAAATGGAAATGAAGAAATTGGAACAGAAGCTGAAAGAAGCTAATAAGAAAATTAACAAATATAAACAAAGACTTCAACGCTTAAATAATCAGAAAAGGAATACTCCAAGAACAAAAGTAAAGCAGTTTTTACATAAAGAGAAAGTTTCGCCTGCGGTAAGAAAGAAGCTAGTCTTTGGTGAGGTTCTTTCAGCACAAATTAGAGATAATTTTAACAAAAGTAGTACAATTAACGCAAAACGCACTGTTGCTTCCTGTGTAAGTGGTAAAATTGTAAAAAAATACAAATTACTTAAAAATGTACATGCATTAGTTTCACGTAAGACTTTAACTTATAAAAACACAAATACATCAAAAATTATGTCTCACATAAAAGAATTAAAGACTGCAGTTACAGATTTTTTAGAGAAAAATGAGAGCAGTCACCTTTGTCCTGGAAAAAAGGATACAGTAACTGTTAAAAAATGTAAAAAACAAAAAAGGTTGCTTAACAGTTCTTTGAAGAAACTACATAAAATATTTTTAACAGAGCACCCTCAAATAAACATAAGCTATTCATTATTTTGTAAGCTGCGACCATTTTGGATTAAAATACCAACAGTTAAAGACAGAAATACTTGTCTTTGCAAAATTCATGAAAACATGAATTTGATTGTATCGAAGATGAAATCCCATGATATAATCAAGCAATCTACTCCTGATGAGTTATGTAAAACAGTTTGTTGTCTGTCCGATCACATGAAAGAAGAGTGCTTAAGGAGAATTTGTGATTCTTGTAAGCTGAAAAAGATCCCTACAGAAAATTTTAACGAAAATGAACTGATATCTTTTGAACAATGGGCTACAAAAAAAGTTGAAATAGTTGTTAAAGGCGAGAAAAAACTTTGTCAAAAAACATTAAAAGAAGAGATTGTTCTTACCAAAAGTGAAGCTGTTACACTTTTAGAAAATAAATTATTGAAATACATGTCTCATGTAAGTAAAATCATACATCAGCAAGCTGCAATGGCAGCCATAAAAAAAAATTTGTCACCCACTGATGTTTTGATCCATGCTGATTTTTCAGAAAACTACAATTGTAAATATGGAGCTGAGATACAATCGGCCCATTTTGGTGGATCGAAGCAACAAATAACTCTACACACTGTAGTGGTCTACACATTATGTCCTAATTTACAGAGAGTTACTTCAAAATGCTATGGTACCTTCTCAGAAAGCTTAAGGCATGATCCATCTGCTATATGTGCTCATTTAGAACCAATTATTGATGAAATCAGAAATATGGTACCAAATCTAAAAATTGCACACATATTTACAGATGGTCCTAACACCCAGTATAAAAACAAAAAGATGTTTTTTCTCATGGGTACATGCATAGCCTCAAAGTTAGATGTTAAATCAATAAATTGGCACTACTGTGAAAGTGGCCATGGTAAGGGTGCACCAGATGGTGTAGGGGCTTGTCTCAAAAGAACAGCAGACTCCCTTGTAGCACAAGGAGAAAATTTAAACACCTTTTCCAAACTACTATCAGCCCTTAAAGCAAATATTCAAGGAATTGATATTTTTTCAATTTCATCAAAAAATATTGAAGATATAGATAAATTATTGCCTGAGAAACTTACACAATTTAAAGGGACAATGGAAATTCGACAGATAACATGGTCAAAAGAAGATCCTATGATCATTCATGCCCGAAAATTAAGTTGCTTAACTTGTGGATCTGATGAGAATTGTGTTCATTTTGAGATTGGAAATATTCATCTATGGCAGCCTACAAATAAACACACTGCAAGAAAGCCATGTATAGACCATTTACAAAATCCCGACTCTACTCTAAAGCCAGAACCGACCGATCATTGTGAAAGTGTAAAAATTAATGAACATGATTATGTTGTTGTTAAATTTCCAGGCAAAAAAAATTTCAAATTTTACATTGGTATAGTTATGTCAAAACATACTGGAAATGAATATACTATTAAGTTTATGCGAAAATGTGGAAATAAAAAATTTAACTTTCCTGAAGTTGAAGACATTGCCGAAGTAAATGCGAAAGATATTGTAAAGGTGCTTCCTCAACCCATAGTTAACAAGAGGGAGCAATATGAATTTACTAACTTAGAAAAATACAATTTCATTTGATTTTTAGTGATTATTTGAATGTTAACCTTATAATGCATAATGTATATTTACGACTGACAATTTTATTCACTTTTTAATTTCTATTGTACAATTTCATTTGATTGTTACTGATTATTTGAATGTTAGCTTTATAATGCATAATATATACTACAATTATTATTTATTTTAAGAAAGCTTAGTTGTATTATGTTGTAATAAAATTAAATATTTGTAATTTGTATATGCAAATACTTTCTTTAACCAAAGTATATATTTTCTGTGAAATATATCACCTCCGTGAATTCTATCTCACCTCCGTTAACCTAAAATTTTTTAAATTCTTAAATTAAATACAAAATATTTTTTTTCAAGTGTTACCATAAATAAATCTGAACTACTCTAGGTAAGTAGAATGTAATTATATAAAAATCTTAAGAAAAAAAATTAATTCATTTCTGTGATTTTTACAATTTGAAAATGTACTGTTCTGGGAGAATGACCCATTTACAGCTTGGACATTCTGTAATAAAGAAGAATTAAGAAAAAACACAAAAACAACAAAACAGCTTTCAAAAATATTTCATTTGCCACACTATTTCAATTCATTTCCTTAATTAAGATATTGCAACTTTAGCGGAACTTAATTAAGATTATAAAATCGAGTTTTCATATCTTTAAAGTAAAAATATTTTTTGTGCGATAACAAAATAATTAAATTAAGAATTGTGAAAATGTGAAATGAAGTATATATTAATATGTATATATATATATATATATATATATATATATATATATAGAGAGAGAGAGAGAGAGAGAGAGAGAGGGGGGGGGGGAAGCAGAAAAATATTCTTAGATTCGTTAAAACAATCTACATTTTCAGAATAAAATCAGTTATAGTACTTTATCATTTTATTTAGACAAAAGACTATAGTAGACAAAAGTGATACCATGCAGAACTTTCTTTTATTATAAAAAAAAGAAAATTTTCATTGTCACACAGTTCATAAATTATTTTAAAATGAATTAAAAATGTAACTATTATACACTGAGTTAAAAATTTAAAAATCTGAAAATTGGATTAATAATAATTTTTAACCATTTATGTGTTTTAAATACTTCAGTTCATAGTTTTTGTAGATTGTATTATTATTTAATGCTTATATTCAAGAAAAAAAAGAAAAAAAAAAAAAAAGACGTATTTTGTTCATTACTGTTGTCCGACATGGATGCTTACTATAAAAATAATTTCAGTACTCGTATATTTAATCATGCATGGGTATATGAACAGTGTATTTATGTCAGTTATATAGTTATAATTATAACATGCCAACCAGATTACACTCTTTTTTTTAGAGATTCGAAAGAAAACAGTGTAATCCGTGATGTTATATAGTTCCAATTTTAAAGTGATATATAAAAAACGAGAGTTTTTAAGGGAAAAAACAGGACACGTCATTCTTTTCAGACAAAAGAAATTAATATCATATATCAGTTTTAAGAAATTTGCCCGAGCCGTTTTGCGAAAAAAAAAAAAAGTTATTCTATGACCCCTGTTCCTTTAAAATCTTAATATACAATTTCAGATCTAAAAATATACTGGATGTAGAAATGTAAAAAATTCAGGATAGCATCAGACAGAACATAAAAGACCATGCAGAAAGAATCAGATCAATATATCTCCTATTTGCCGAGATATTAAATGTCGGCGTTTCCAAATTCCTTTCATGTTAAGTTAGCTGTATATATAGAGTCGCGACTAAGTTTCCTTTAAGCTTTGCTGCGTCAAGGAGATACTGCCGCGTCTCATGATTTAGTTTTAAAATGCTTTCAAGTACGAAGCTCAAATTTTGTGCAGCTGTCGGCAGCTTAAATAGAAAGGATAAAACTAAATGCAAGCAAAAAACAAGTCCTTCCGGCTTATTCGGAAGGGTAGGTTGATTTCTTTTTCCTTATCAAGTAGCCGTCATTTTGTTTCAAAATGGCGGCTACAAATTATTAATGCACTTGGTAGAAATATTGATGTAGGCTACTCACATATGGAGTTTTTAAGCAAATCGTTTCATAAATACATTTTTATGTGAAATTAAAATTTTCAAGTGGCCGACGCTTGGAAACAAAATGGTGGGTTAAGTTGACAAATATATGAAATGTATTTGTGAGATAAGTCTACTGTACACATATAGTTCGAATTAATTCAAAATCTCAAAAGTCAAAGTGTTGAAAAATTAAGTGACTGCCTCTTCGATCAAAATGGCAGAGAAAGTTGCTCATCTAAGATATCGTTGCAAATTTGAAAATATTTTTTTTAAAGAAATTCTTTCAAAGAGGCTTAGTAATTTGATAAAAATGTTAGTTTTCTGCATTTCTAGTTTATTTTAGCATAATTTTTCCCTAAAAACGCATTAAAAAATCCAGTAACGCAGGTAATATATTTGACGCCAAATTTGGCGACTTTTCCCCTGTGGCGACTTTTGGCGAGAAAATACTTATTATCGATATACCTAAGATGGACGCAATAACGTGATTGGTTCAAGAGTTACATGAATTTTCTAGATTTTTGTTGTTTGAATGATAAATCCAATTTTCAACTTTGATTTGAATTGATTAAGTATTTCTAAAGTTATCGTGATAACAAATTTTCAAGTGGCAGCCACTTGGAAACAATACAGTGGAACAAGTTGCCGAGCAAACACATCGAAGATATTTGAAGCATAGGTTCACTGTCCAACTGTTGTTTAAATCAGTGCCGTGTTTCAAAAATTATTATGGCAAATTTTCAAGTGGCAGTCTAAGTGGCTGCGACTTGGAAACAAAATGGCAAAACAACTTGCCCATCGAAATCATCCAGTATATTTGTATGATAAGTTCATTGCCCAGTTCTAGTTTAAACTAAATCAGAATTTCAAAAATTATCGTCATAAGAAATTTTCAGGTGGCACCACACTTGTAAAAAAAAGTGGAGTGAGATGCCCAGCGAATTTAAATGAGATATTTGAATGACAAATTCACTACCCTAATTTGATGCGAATTGGTTCTGTATTACTAAAGTTACCCTAATGACAAATTTTCAAGTGGCCGCCACTTGGAAATAAAATTGCGGATCAAGTCACCAAGTGAACTTATCCTAGATATTTGAACCATAAGTTCACTATCCAACTTTTATTTGAATCAGTTTAGTATTTTAAAAGTTATCGTGTGGCATATTTTGAAGTGGCAGTGTGATTTCAAGTGGCTGAAACTTAGAAACAATATGTCGGGACAAATTGCCCAGTGAAAATATTCAAGATAATTATAAGATAATATCACTGTCCAAATTTGGTTCGATTTGGAGTATTATTTCAGAAGTTATCGTGATTTTAAATTTTCAAGTGGGAGCCTGATTTCAAGTGGCCCCGCTTAACTTAAGATATCTGCCACTTTATTAAAAATGGCGGATATAATTTATTAATAAACTTCATTGAGATCCTTACGTGGTCTGTATTTACATCACAATTCAAACAATTTCGGAATACGTTTTTTACAATTTAAATTTGAAAATTTCAAGTGGTCTCCACTTGAAAACAAAATGGCGGTGCAACTTGGTTAACAAATTCATGTAAGATATTTATAAGATAAGTTAAGACACTGTTCAAATTTGGTTCCATGTGGAGTATTATTTCGGAAGTTATCATGGTTTTAAATTTTCAAGTGGTGGCCTGATTTCAAGTGGTCCCGCTTAACTTAAGATATCCGCCACATTATTAAACATGGCGGTTAAAGTTCATTAATAAAGTTATTTGAGACACTTGTATAATCTATGTATACATCAAAATTAAAAAAAATTCGGAATACGCATTTTACAATTTGAATTTGAAATTTTCAAGTGGTCTCCACTTGAAAACAAAATGGTGGAGTAACTTGGTTAACAAATTCATCTAAGTTATTTATAAGATAAGTTAAGACACTGTCCAAATTTGGTTCTATTTGGAGTATTATTTCAGAAGTTATTGTGATTTTAAATTTTCAAGTGGTAACGTGATTTGAAGTGGCCCCGCTTAACTTAAGATATCTACCACTTTATTAAAAATGACAGATAAATTTCATTAATAAATATCATTGAGACCCTTACGTGGTCTATATTTACATCAAATTTCAAACAAATTCGGAATACGCTTTTTACAATTTGAATTTGAAATTTTCAAGTGGTCTCCACTTGAAAACAAAATGGTGCATTAACTTGGTTAATAAACTCATCTAAGATATTTATAAGATAAGTTAAGACACTGTCCAAATTTGGTTCGATTTGGAGTATTATTTCGGAAGTTATAGTGATTTTAGGTAGATTCCTTATAGGAAATCTACCTATTGCAATGGTTCTCATGACACGACTTCTGGAAAATTTCTTCATATCTTCACCGATCATGATCCCTTGAACCCAAAACCACCCTCCGTTCAAAAGTTTCTATATATATATATATATATATATATATAGGTATATATATATATTATATATATATATATATACATATATATATATATATATATATATATATATATATATATATATAACGCTTTTTCCCATGTTAAGTTGTGAACACGATAACTGGAGTAATTTTTATTTAAATTTAACCAGCTCGGGATATGTTGTCAGGACAGTAAAAATCTCGGTCGAGTTCGTAGATGGGGTATCCTGCTCAAAGGGGGTGGAAATGGTGGGGGGTGGAAATTTTCATTTGCCCATAATTTCTTAATTATTGAAAATAGGAAAATACTTCAAATCAGACGAATTATCGCCTTACCCTAAAGAACAACTTTTGTATTTAAACTTTTTCTATAACTTCAATTGCTTAAAAGTTACAAGTTAAAAAGTGAATTTTCTTGTGATGAAGCCGACATTTTCTCTAGCTTTCATTGCAAAAATTTATAATCTGATGCTTATGTCACGTGCAAATGATAATAAAAAAGATCACTGAAAATATAATAAAATTTTAATCATGTTTTTAAACAATATAATAATCTGATTGAGAAAAAAATGAAAAGTTTAATTTAACAGAAAATATGACGTCACAATTACAACAATGTACTGAGAAAAATGAAATTAAATTTTATCCATGATTTTAAACAAATAAAATAAAAGTTAATAAAAAAATAAGTAAATAAACTCAACATATCTTAGGGCTAAGCAGATTTAGACTTAGCTTTATGACATTGATGCTATCCGCGTTTGTAATGATCGATAGATGGCGCTTTTTCAGCTCTTGTTGTTAGTAAATATTACAGCCACATGTATCTATTTTTGTTCTTTTTGTTATTCTACTTAATATTCGTACTATAATTTCTCGGCCATTACATCATGGAAAATTGATTGCTTTTAGAAAAAAATATTTCAGTTTATTCAAAGTTCGATCGAAAGTAGATTTTTAACTGAAGCTGAACAAATATTAGTTTCAAATCATCTGATTAATTCTTTACTTCCATTAGCCGAAGCAACTGAAATTTTAAATTTGTCATTTGGAAATAAATGGAAGCTTAATTCTGGATTTCTTGATCCTTTGGAGTTACACTGGAGAAAAATATCTTTTTTACCGGATTTATTCATTTTTATTCAATAAATATATGTTGAACTAAACATCGGCTAGCAATGGCGGCTTGATGGAATTCGAATTAAAGCATGTTTATTGTAATTTCCCCTTAGCCCACCAGAGGGCGAGCATTTCATTACAATCGCGGATAATGTAAAAGATAAATGTCATCGTTAAAAAAAAAAAAAAAAAAAAAAAAAATCTTGTAAATCGATGCTAAACGAATTAAACTGGCATGGTAGAAAAGGTAATAAATTTGGGGGCATTTAACAAATGAACCCCCTTTAACAAATGAACTAGGAACGATTTTAATGAATTTTCCGTTGAAGTTTATTTTCATGAAAATTTAAATTTAAATTAAAGTATTTCATTACTCGAATTCCCTTATTTTGATAAATAAAATTGTACCATTTAAAAAAAATAAAGAACACTCTTTTATTGAAAATGAACGAATAAATGTTTTAGAAATTTATTACATACTTTTAAATCTTTATTTAAAAAAATTAATTGTTGCCACTCGACATTATACAAATACATCCAAATCCTGTGTCACATACGATAGTTTTGTACAAGTATAGATTTTTTGTTTGCCCTTGGAACCTGCCCCTGATGGGAAAAGTGCCTGGAAACACTTGTATCTAGTATTGTCATTGATTATGAAGTCGTGTGCGAAATTTCATGTCCTTTGGACGACAAGAAGTTGCCGAAAATTGAATTGCAAAATTCCGTTACATACATTAATAGTTGCATCATATCAAGTTAATAAAAGTGTGTTAATTAAAAACCTTGTTAAACGCTTTAATTAACCATTTAAAAATATAAAATTAAAATAATACGTCAATCTTAATACAAATATCGTTTGTGGTGAATAGTTTAGAATGTCAGTTTAGGCAAGAATTTAAAATTTACGACTGAGAGTAATGCGTTACAGCTTCCTTTGACTTTTTATCTTGTCGAAACAAGATATTGGTCTGTGAAGAGATATGAGGTTTTCGCGTGGAAAGAAAATATAATGATGCCAAAGCTGCCTTTCTCCATCTCCAAGCTCGCCAAATTTTGTCGCCAAGTCAAAAATTTCGTCGTCAACTATCAACTTTTGCCGCCAAATCACAAATTTCATTGCTAAGTCGCAAGTTTTGTCACCAAAATCTCGCCAAATCATACAATTTACTAAATTCATAACAATTAACATTGAAATTCAGCGGTGCCAAATGGTTAAATGTTAACTAATGTTAATGTTAATGTTCCAGCTTATATGAACCAAAACAGTTTCACTTTACAATTTTTACTCATCTGACAATAAGAATCACAAAAACACAATACAAAACTTTCAATAATTCAATAAAAAATACAACGAAATAACTATCCAAAAACCGCTACCACTTATCTTTATTTGACTTGACCATAACAACGCCAGGCTTACCAGAACCAGTAAGATCACAAGTGCATTTTCACGTTTCTATT
This sequence comes from Salticus scenicus, assembly GCA_963930645.1. Lineage (NCBI taxonomy): Eukaryota > Metazoa > Arthropoda > Arachnida > Araneae > Salticidae > Salticus > Salticus scenicus. The sequence continues at coordinate 391,393,040 of OZ005649.1, forward strand.
ACTTTTTCTTTTAAAAGAAAGATATTGAACAACAGTTATATGGATTTTAAATAAAAAATATAATTTTGATTAAGCTTGGGTGGGGGGGGTGTTGCCCAATAGCCCCCTCCGAGATTCACCATTGCTGGGATTGTATATCTTTATGGCTTTTATTTGTTGAATGATTATGAGCTTGAATTTTAAAAAATTGAAACATTTACAAACCAATAAATTGAGCCTAAAATTTTAAGTAGAATGAATAAAACCCTTTTGTAGTTGAAAATTAAATTTCTTGAAAACAGAATAGCGACGTAAATAATGCAATGTGTGGGAACAAAGCCATTGGCTAGGTATTAATGCATATGTAAAATTTCTTTACAATTATAACATTAACGTAAAGGAATCTACCTTTGCCTTTAAGCTTGCCGAAAAGGGATTTTTTAAATTTTCAAGTGGTAGCCTGATTTGGTTCGATTTCGAGTATTATTTCGGGAGTTATCGTGATGACAAAATTTTCATTATAGATAGATAGATAGATAGATAGATAGATAGATAAACGAAGTGATTGCAGTAGGTCGATTTCTAAAGAAATCAACTTAATATCAGCCTACTCAAACTTTTTTTAAAGGAATGTGATTGTCTAAATTACAATTAAAAAAAAAAAAGTAAATGTCTTAAGGTTGAAACGAGAAAATTTCAAATAAAGTAAAATATAGCTTTTAAGCATTTTTGGGTGGAAGATTTTTTTTTTTTTTTTTTTTTTTTTTTGGGGGGGGGGACTTTAATAAATAGTAAACGGTGGGCAGATTTTGGACTTAAAAATCGGTGGGACTAGCCATATATCATTGCAAACACAGTGTTCTAAGATATACATGTTTTTTTCCCCATCTTTTCGGAAATGCATTACGCACCCTTGTGGCAGATAGTTGCACAATAACTTCTCCACGTACAACAGTAAGTGCAATGATCGTGGACAACGAGTGATTCGGCCAGCAAACAAGAAACCATCCTAGCTGGAAAGGAAAAATACTAATTATAAATCAAAGATGTTATTTAGTAAATTATTGTTATTTTCTTGTCTTGTTCTTTATCTGATCTTGTTCTTTTTGCTGTTTCTTTATTATTTTTTCTTTAAATAATTTTTTGTAGTTCTTCTTAAATTTCTTTTATTTTTCTGATTTTTACTTTCTTCTATATTCAATAGAAAAAAGTACTGGATTTGTAAAAATTTTCGACCTCGGGTTTTTGATGGATTTACACGTTTTGAGAGCTGTAGAACACGATTTGAACATTTTTAGAAAATGTCTGTCTGTCTGTGTGTGTGTCACAAAATTTTGTGGCAACTGTATCTCAGGAACTACTGCACAGAATTTCATACAAATTGGTATGTAGTTGCACCTTGACATAAATTATTGCCTATCGACTTTTGGTTGAAATTATCTTACAGGTTGCGTTGCCATCCCCCTTTTTCTAAATTTTTAATATGGTGGTATAGGACAAAATTTTGTATAAATGTGCATAAAGAGAATTATTTTTTAATAATCATTATGAAATTTAACAGAATTATTTATAATAGAGATAGTCAACTGGGAAAAATTTTTTGTATGTGTAGGAGCCTCGCCTCCCCCCTGGGGGTGAATTCCCCCCCCCCCCCCGCCGATGGGAGTAAATTTTCATTATGGGTGTCTTTCAAAATATCTCGCCAGTACCTTTAAAACGAATGGTTGAACCACGGATCTGCAATAATTTAAAATGAAATTATTGATTTTTTTTTTTTTTTATGTAATATTGACAATAAAATTGACTTTTTTTGGATATTTAGTGTTATACTACTTCTCTAATATGGAAATCGTCTGCATTATCATGGAAGATATTTTTTTTTTAATAATAATTTTAATAAAATATTTTTACTGAGTGAATTTGTATAGGAAAATATAGAAGAAAGTCATGTGGTGGCCACAACATGCTAATTTTTATATTGAACTGAAATATCCACTTCCAATCCAAAAATATTTGTTTACAAATGCCTTACAACAATGTCATTTAACTGCAATTATTATCATTATTAATTTTACTTGCAAATGTAATTCTTAATTGCAACGGATTTTGTTTAAATTAAATACGTTTAATGACTATTTAATTTAGTTTAATCTTTTAACATTCATGGGTTTCACATTGAAAACAAGCATTTAACAATTTTTATACAGGAATTTTTCATTATTTTTCTCTTGTTTTAATCGATTTTTAAACTTTCTTTCTTTCTCTGTTCGGTAGATGGCAGCACTATTCCGAAACTTAACAAATAATGTTTCAAAGAAAACCATATGAAGATGTCACTTTAAATATTTTAGTAGATGCGAGCGCGCTTTGCCGCTCTGATGATGCATTCGTGCCTAGTTTTTTTACCAGATGAAAATCCATATAATTAGTTCGACCTGAAACAACTGCGAAATTTTTGCAATTTATAATGATAACTTACAAAATTATTTATTGGTTAAACTTATTATAATTTGAATTTAATCATGTTAACATATGTTTCAAGTCAAAAATTTGTTTAAAATTAAAAATACTGATTTTTTTTTTTTTTTTTTTTTTTACATATTCATGAACTGATTCGTATCTAATCGCCATTTTTGAATCTAATTTAGTAATTTTCAAAAGAAAATATATAGTGAACGTCCAAGGGTTAAAAGAGAATAATTAGGGTGAAATATCATTATTTATTATCACTTACCGAAATAAAGATCTAATTATGCGAAATAATTTCAATATCTTAGTTAATAGTTTATCTTCACATCCAATGGATTAGTTTAACAGAGCCTTCCAGGAGAACAATATCGAATTTATTCGAACTACCTTTAAAACAATAAGAGCCCGCATCATTAGATTCAAAAGTAATTGTTTTAACAAAGGCAGACTCCAGAAAATGCCATTAGACACTTTTGAAGTCATTGTACTTTGCGAGAATTTCTCCCTTTTATTGTTTTCAAAATCTTCTTGTTAAATCGTTTTTGAATATTGTATAGCAGTTCTGCGTTATTGATTGAATGTAATTCAGGAAGAACGGCTTTTTGTCAAAACTTTTAAAATACTTCTCATGCTATATGAAATGTAATGCCGCTTTAAGTTGCGTATTCTTTCCTTTGGCATTAGCTAATGACTTGACATTAAGTTAATGGACTGGAAATTTTAATTGTTCACTGGCTGTTATACTCAGAAACGGATGTTCTGATATTGCCGCTAAATGCATAAAACGACAGTTTTGCTGACATTTTAAAAATTGTAGTATTTTGCTAATAGAACATTTTTCTAATATTCTAATCGATTCACATTATATTTAATAATTAAAATAATAATAATAATCAATGATGATACACCATCTACCAATAAGTTATTGGACACTTTCGAATTTAGACGTTTTGTCAAATATCTAAGAAAATTCTATAGGAATCATATCGAAACTTTGGTAGTGTCAAGGATATGTTATACCTCATATATATTTCAGCAAAAATTGTGTCCTGAAAAGGAAAAGAGGACCAGTAAAAAATTAAACAAAAGTCAAAATGTTTTGGATCACCTTGTAAAAAGTAATGCTTTGAATGCGTTTTGGCTGTAGCATGTGATTATGAGGAATTTTTTCATTATCTGTATAAATTATTATGAGGCTACCACGTATATTCATGGAGATATAACGACAATTTGTTTTTTAAAATAAGTTACAAATAGAAGGAAAAATCCGTTTTTTAATTATAACTCGTAGAGTATTAAACCCAGTGAAAAGCCCTTATTAGGAAATTTGGCATACTACATTACACATAGCACACTGCAATCAGAATTCAAAAATGTTCTATATATTAGGAAATACGAGCATTTTTACTAAATAATTTTTAATTACGCATGCGCTAGCTTTTCAAAAATTTCATTTGCATCATTCAATAGCCAAAGGTATTGAGGTACTTATATGAAAACCCCAAACAAATATCACCTAAAACCAAAAAGTTATGAGAAATAGAATGAAGAGAATTTCAGTTCTTCTCCCCAAAAAAAAGGGTGAAGATCATAGGGGGGGGGGGGTATCTATATTTATTTACAATCAGGGAACAGTCTGTTACCATTTGGCATTGATTGAATCAAAATAAAAATGTGAGTAAAACCCTTTAGAATTTAGCCTTTATTTTGAAAAAACTGAAATTCTATCCATTCTATCTTTCATTACTTTTTAAATTTACCTGATATTTGTTAGGTGTTTTTGTATAAGTTGCTGAGTACTTTTAACTATTAACACGTTAATTGCCATGTCAGTCATATGTGCCTGACGCATTTTTAACACGCATTTTTAACTAGGAAATAACACTAAAAGGAATATGATATACGCCGAGTAATTATTAACACGTTAATCGCCATGTCAGTCATATGTACCTGACGCATTTTTAACACGCATTTTTAACTAAATTGTCTAATAAAGTTACCATGGCCCATGTGAAAATTTTTCTAATATTATCGTGGCGATTAACGTGTTAAATTATGCAAGCGATTTTTTTTTTTTTTTTTTTTAAGCTAGCACATGCGTAGTTAAAAATTATATAGTAAAAATGCTTATATCTCGTAAGATATTTAAAATGTTTACATTCTAACTGCAGTATGCTGTGCTGTGTCTTTTAATGTAATGTGTCTTTTAATGTGCCAATTCTTTTAAAAATATCTCTGCGCTCTATCTAATACCTTACGTCTTATAATTAAAAAAGTGGAAATTTCTTTTGCAATTTAAAAATAAAAAGAAGAAGAAGAAGTTATATCTTAATGAATATATGTGGTGGCCTCATTAAAAATTATACAGATAATGAAAAAATATATATATTCATATTCACATACTACAGCCAAAACGCTTTTAAAACATTACTTTTTAGAAGATGACCGAAAACATTTTTTTTTTTTCTTTTTCTTTTTTTTTTTTTTTAACTGGTACCCTTTTCCTCTTCATGATACAACTTTTGCTGAAATATATGAGCTATAACTTATTTATTATACTCCGAAAGTTTCAAGATTTTATTCCTGAAGAATTTAACAAAACATCTAAATTCGAAAGTGTCCAAATATTTAATGGTATAGATAGTGTAATATATACATGTATGATAAGACTTTTGGATACGGTTATAGCATATTATTAAAATTTCGATTTTAAACTCTCTTATTTGTTTCAAATTATTTTATCAAAAAAAAAAAAAGAGAGATGTTGTGTTTATTATACTAAAATTTATTTTTTTTTGATATATTATTATTATTATTACTATTTATTATTAATTTGTATTCCTTTAATTATTTTGAAGTGCATTCAAATTATGTTTAAAGTTTATGTTATGTTTTTAAGTAATAGTCCCTTTCCAGATATAAATAGCATTCAGTCAAAATTTCGATTTCGAAATATGTATTTTATTTCAATTTTTTTTTTTTTTTTTTAATGATGGAAAAACGCCGAGTAGATACTTTGAAATATACTTTTTTCTGTAAACCATTATTTATTTTGAAGTACATTTAAATTGAGTTTAAGAATAATAGTATTATTTTTTCAAATAAAAATTGCTTTCGGAGTTGTGAATATCAGTACTGTCAAAATTTCAATTTTAAATCTTTTTATTTGTTTCTTTTAAAAAAATAATAATAAAAAAAAAAAAAAAACAGAAATATTTTGCGTGTTATTTTGAAATGTACTTATTTTTAGTTCTTTACTTAAAATGTATTGAAATTGTGCTTAACGAACTTAGGTTACCACACTTTAGAATGTAGAAATCGAGGGAAAAAAAGGCAAAAATTCATAGAAAAAATATGGGATGAAAACAAAGAAAAACTCATAATGTCAAGTGTGTTAAAAAAAAAAAAGAAACAAACAAACAAAATCAGCTAACACCGGAAGGAATAAAAGGACAAAATGACTAGAAAAAGACATCGAAGAGCGGGTGTGGGTGGTTTGGGGCATTACAGCTATCGTCGATTGTTTAATACTAGGCGCACTCTAGAATGTAGAAAAAGAGGGGGGGAAAGCTAAAAACTCCATAAAAATAATAGCATGGGACTAAAACCAAAAAAAAAACTCATGATGTCAAGTGTGTTTAAAAAAAAAAAAAAAAAAAAAAAAAAAAAAAAAAAAAAGCTCACACCGGAAGTAATAAAAGGACAAAATTGACTAGAAAAAGACATCGAAGAGCGGGAACGGGGGGGTTGGGGCGTTAAATATAACGACCAGGGTTAATACGACTCGCCTATTATGTGACTAATAAGCGTTACATAATAAGCGAGTAATTATAATCTTATATTTTTAAATCATAGTCTCTTTTGTATTTGTAAATATGTCAAAATTTCAGTTGTAAATCTTTTTATTTGTTTCAATGTTTTTTTTTTTTTTTTTTTTTTTTTTTTTAAGGGGGGGGGGGCATTTTGTGTAATTATTTTGAAATGTACTTATTTTTAGTTCTTTAATTAAAATTTATTCAAATTATACTTAATAACTGCAATCTTATGTTTTCAAATCGTAACTCTTTTTGTGGTTGTAAATATCATATTACAGTGGAACCTGTCTAAAGTGACCACCCTCGGGACCGGCTAAAATGGTCACTATACGCAGGTGGTCACTTTATAAAGTCTCTTTAAAATTGGAAAATGGTCACTTTAGTGAGGAAAATGGTCACTTTAGTCAGGTGGTCACTTTACCAAGGTGGTCACTTTTACAGGTTCCACTGTATTAAAATTTTAATTTTAAAGCCTTTATTTTTTTCATATATTTAAAAAGTGATGAAATGTAAAGCTTATTTTCAAATGTACTTACTTTTTATATTTTGTCTTCTTTTAATTTTCTTTATTATTATTATTATTATTATTATTAGTTTTAATGTGTATTAAGTTGTTCTTAATAATTATGATATTAGATTTTCAAATCGTAATTCCTCTTTAGGTGTAAATATCATATTATCAAAATTTTAGTTTAAAAAAATTTACTTTATCTATATAAATAAAGAGAAGTGGCTGTGTGTGTGTATGTCTGTCTGCGCTCTGTTGCTCACACTACTGATCGCAGAGCTACCAAATTTGGCATATAGGTACCTGGGACCCTGCAGATGTGCACCTCATCGAGATTTTTTCGAATTTCGAATTTGAATTTTTTAAATTAATGTTTTTCCGATTTTAAATATTGGCTTCTTTGTTTCATTTTTCATAGATTTATTCTTTTGCTTCAACCGTCTGCGTATCTTACAAACGGCAATTACGCAACTTATTTTTATTTAATAAGTTCATTTAAAGGCGAAATTTTTTTTTTTTTTTTTTTTTTTTTTGTTATATTTATCTATATATATAAAAGAGTAAACTGACTGATTCACTGACTCAACACGGTTGTGGCGATCCTATGGGAGATAGAGTCGCAATTTTTGGTGAGCAGGTTGATTTTAGGACCCTGACGCTCACTAAGACGGGATTTTGCGAAATACCCCCCCGTTCCCCCCCGCGGGGGCAGAAGGCAAAAACCACCTTTATAAGCATAACTCGGCTCCAAATTGCTTCACGGTGAAGAAATTGCAGATGGGGAGACTAGACTTGAATACAAAAAAATCATTTTCTGCGATTTTGGAATTTTGGATTTTTAAGGGAGGTAGGGCGTAAAAATGAGGGGCGCATAAGGCAAAATCACATTTATAAGTATAACTCGGCACCAAATTACTTCACAGTGAAGAAATTGCAGATGGGGAGACTAGAATTGAATACGAAAAAATCATTTTCTGCGATTTTGGAATTTTTGATTTTTAAGGGGGGAAGGAGGTGAAAATGATTTTCGGAGGTGCAGAAGACAAAAACACCTTTATAAGCATAATTCGGCTTCAAATTGCTTCACGAGGTAGATATTGCAGATTGGGAGACTAGACTTGAATACAAAAAAATCATTTTCTGCGATTTTGGATTTTTGGATTTTTAAGGGAGAAAAGGGGTGAAAATGATTTTCGGAGGCGCAGGAGGCAAAAACACCTTTATAAGCATAACTCGGCTCCAAATTACTTCACGATGAAAAAACTGCAGAGACTAGACTTAAGTACAAAAAAATCATTTTCTGCGATTTTGGAATTTCGGATTTTTAAGTGGGGAGAGGGGCTGAAAATGATTTTCGAAGGTGCAGAAGGCAAAAACCACCTTTATAAGCACAACTCGGCTCCAAATTGCTTCACGGTGAAAAAATTGCAGAGGATGAGACTAGACTTGAAAACAAAAAAATCATTTTCTGCGATTTTGGAATTTTGGATTTTTAAGGGGGAAGGGGGTATAAATGATTTTCGGAGGCGCATAAGGCAAAAACACACTTATAAGTATAACTCGGCTCCAAATTACTTCACAGTGCAGAAATTGCAGATGGGGAGACTAGACTTGAATACGAAAAAATTATTTCCTGCGATTTTGGAATTTTGGATTTTTAACGGGAGAAGGGGGTATAAATGATTTTCGGAGGCAAATTTAGAAAAATACGGATTTTCGAGTAAAAGTAATAGCTCGAAGATGTAAAAAAAAAAAAAAAACCGCCAAGCGTCTTCTTGAAAATATTTCCAAGAACTCATTTTTTGATTTTTCCGATTTTTTTTTTTTTTTTTTTTTTTTTTTTTGGGGGGGGGGGGGGGAGAGGGGGAGGCAATAAAATAAAAATAGTGTCAGATCGTTCAAAATTGGTATATAGAGGTTTTCGATGCTTACAAATCGATTGCGGATATTTTCAAATTTGTAAAATTATTAGAAGGGGTGGGAAGGGGGGGGCAGTATGGGGGGCTATGGACAAAAACAAATAGAAATACAGTTAGGCCGTTCAAAATTGGTACAGATAGGTTTTAAAGGCCTGCAAGTCGAATGGGGATATTTTCGAAAGTGTAAAGTTATTAGGAGGGCCGGGAAGGGGGGGCGGAGGGGCAAAAAAAATAGAATAGAGTTAGAGCATTCAAAATTGGTATATAGAGGTTTTCGATACCTACAAATCGATTGCGGATATTTTCGAATTTTTAAAGTTATTAGGAGGGGTGGGAAGGGGGGTGGGCAAAAACAAATAGAAATACAGTTATGCCGTTCAAAATTGGTACAGATAGGTTTTAGAGGCCAGCAAGTCGAATGGGGATATTTTCGAAAGTGTAAAGTTATTAGGAGGGCCGGGAAGGGGGGGCGGAGGGGCAAAAAAAAATAGAATAGAGTTAGAGCATTCAAAATTGGTATATAGAGGTTTTCGATACCTACAAATCGATTGCGGATATTTTCGAATTTTTAAAATTATTAGGATAGACGGGAGGGGGGGCGAAGGGGGAAAATAATAGAAATAAGAGTTAGAGCATTTTGGGAATTTTTTCCGAAGGCAGTGAGAACCCGGTGCGACACTTTTCCTAATAAGATTTTTTTTCTGTTTTTTTTTCACATGATAAAAATTAATGCAATTTTGAGAATTCAGTAATTATAGCGATTCATTTAAAAATAGGGACCAGCGAAGCGGGCGTTGCCTGCTAGTTGAAAATAAAATTGTAATGCAGTAGAAAAAATTAAGTATAATGGGTTTTAAATTTAAAAACGTATTTATAACAGTTATGTTTAATTTTTTATAGTAGAACTTCTTATTTTTCATTTTTTAATTAATTCCTTTAAAAGAAAAAACTTTTATTTATTCATTTTTTTTATTTACTGTATTTATCGGGGAAAATGCTATATGATACATAGTAAAAAGTATTAAATTGCTTAAAATTTATTTGTTTATATATATATATATATATATTAATCTACTTTTTATTTTATTTTATTACATTGCTCGGAATCAAATCGTAATATAGTGTAAATAGCATGGGCTATAAAATACATGGTTCAAAACTAAAATATATAATAGATGCTGAGATACAGTCATCTTTAAAATCGTAGTTCTTAAATAGTAGCAGATCCCCCCTGTCGTCGATAAATATCCAGATTGAAGTGCCCGGGAAAGATCTGCCTGCAGGCATAGGAGACCTAGACCTGATGCAGTGCGGGCGGGAAAAGAGGTGCCGTAGACAGCGGGTACCCGAAGCAAGCTTTGGTGCAATTTCAGTTTCTTTCTTTTTCTTTCTTTTTTTTTTTCTTTTTTTTTTTTTTTTTTTTTGTCTATAATGCGGCGTAAAAAAATAAATATTAATTCAATTCTTTCGAAAATTCATTTAAATATAGTGACCAGCGAAGCGGGCGTAGCCTGCTAGTTTAAAATATTTCAAACGGTTAAAAAATATCGTGTAATTTTTTTTTTTTTTTTTTAATGTTCTTTATTTATTTACTTCTTTTTGTATTCAAAGACCTTCCACAGTCCACCCCAAAGCCTAGGATCAAGGACAATCAATTCTCTTCACCTGATTTCAATTCATGCCTCTCTTTCTGCATTTTTTTAATTAGCATTTTGAAATTACTTGAAATCACATGATTAATAATTATAATGCTTAATAATCATATCATGCATAATATTTTTTATAATTATAACACAAATCATAGCTTCATTTTAGTTGTAAACATCATGCTGAAAAGCATTTTTTCTTTCTTTTTTTTTTTTTTTTTTTTTGTCCCAAATTTTTTAAAATTGAAAAATTTCGAGTATTTATTTTGAAGTACATATGCATGTTTTTTTGTTTGTCTTTAATTATAGTGACATACAAATATCTGAGTGATCCGAAGATCATGCAGATGATGATGCTGATGTTCTATGATAATGTTGTAAGAGAACAGGTCAAAAATGTGACCTCATCTCCTTCATAATTCTCGACTAAGGCTCCTATATATACGAGCTGGCGCATCAGGCATTTTGTTCCCTTAGGGTTGCCACATGTACCCAGTGCGTTTCATTGATAAATAAACGGCGGTCATTACTTTTATCGTCTTGTGTAGCTTTAGAGTACTTCTTTTATTATATTTCATAGTGTTAGCTAAATAAAGTGCGATATGAGATTTGTTTAACGATAAATTGCTATAATCACTCAAGAAAAGAACATAAAATGTTCGGATTTCCATAAGATAATTTGAGAAGAATAAAACAAAATTACTTATAATTACTTATGTTTTCCTTTGTATTTCTGACATGTGCTAATGTAAAAATACAGAAAAATGTGTCATTTTAATCATATTATTCATATTAATATTGATAAATCGATTTAAGAAGACCTTTTATTTCTGTGTATTTGAGTTTTGGCGACATTTTGTATAAGAAACAGAAACAGCCCTAATAACACATCTTATTTCCAATACATCCACAGGATACCCTGATAATGTAATGTGAAAAAAATGTGTTGTTAGGAATATATTGATGCGTATTGCTTTTGATGACCGATCGTAGCTTCAGATCAAGATTTCTTAAAATCACAAGAAAGCGATAAGGACGCCAAGCGGGAATGCTGCCCTCTTCTGAGGCAAAAAAAATAGCGGCGATGCGTCGGCCTATATATTTTATTTAAGGGGCTCTATTCTCGACTGATTACAACTTTATATCAGCTGTCATATATTTGTAAATTAAACACTTACTTATCTGACTGGTTCATGAAGATTAGTAAAGCATTTTTTATAGAATATATATTTTTATGAATAATATATTTTTATGATATTGTAGGTTTAAGTATTAGTAATTTATTCTAGAGTATTGTTGCCTAGTAATATAATTGTGATTTTGAATGAGAGTTTAATGAATTAAAAATATGTCTTATTTAGCATTTTGTCTTAGAAATTATTTTAATTGATTTGAGATCTTTATTAGAAAACGAACGCTTATTCGAACTTTAGACTTCTTAATATATTTTCGCAACGCTTAGAAACTTCAATGTTCAATTTATCTTCTATTGTATAAGATATACAATTACATAAAATAATTTTTGATCCATTTGAAAAAAATTAAAAAAATTAATTTTATTTATTTGTTTGTTTATTATTACTAGCAAACCCGTGAGAAATTTCCGCACTTTTATTTCTTTTCTTATTTACTTTTAAAATTTGAAACTCATAAATATTATACCAATTTCACCATCAAATTAAAATTTTACTTTACACGTAGCCAAATTATTATTAGAACTAAATAAGCATTATGTAGTAGTGAAACCAAAATCATTCAAAGAAAGATTTAAAAATAAAATTCAGGGTTGACAAACCAGTTTTCCCACTTCTGCAGCAGTACAGTTTTAGTATAGGACCGCCATGACGACTTTTAAATTTATCTCGCCATGTTGGAGATAACTTTTTATTTATTTATTTTGGCACAGTTTTTTGTTTAAAAAAAAAAATAAATAAATAAAAATCCTGTTTTGAATACACTTTTCATGATTGTCTTTTTTAGTCAATTTATGATAATAAATCACATTCTGTCTTTAAAGTATTGTTATGTTTAAAATGGCGCTTTCAAAGATTCTGAAGATGCAGCTTTTAAAAATGCATTTTTCCATAAAATAATCTCACCAGACAAATGTCATTTTTTTTTTTTTAGATCATTCAGCTGAGTCCGAGTGCTTAAATATTATCCATTTATTACTATTACTTTTTATCCTCGCGTATTTTATTAATTACATCAGTATCGTATCGTTTTAACAAAATATAATCGGAATTGGTCCACGCTAGAGAAATATTAAAATATTAAATAGATTATTATCATCATTATTTTAGAAGACGAGAGTAAATCGTAAAATTGAAGTTATTCGGAGAGAATCTTAATACATATGTACTTATAAATATTTTTGATAAAAAATACCAAAAAAAAAAAAAAAGGAATAAATAATAATTCTCTCTGTCTCATTTTTTTTTTTTTTTTCTTAGGAAATCAGAAAAAATACCATTTTAATTATTTCACAATATAAAAAAAATAGCTTTATCGGTACAATAAATAAAATTTCGTTTTACTTTATGCTTGAATAGTCAGTTATCGGTAAATTTCGTTAATTAATATGCAAATTCATTATGCAGAAATATTAAATTCTATAAGTGATAATTTCCCTTCTAATGTAGGAATATTTTTATATGTTGCCGCTTCAAAACGTAGAAAGACATTCTTAACACAAAATAATCGAAACAAAATCTTAGCAAATTTGATTAACAAATGGAATGAAAATATCTGATAAAGCATTAAAACGCAACAAAAAAAACCAAAGAATTCCTATATTGAAGTATTTTTCCCGTTTTAGAATTTAATTAAAATTAATTCAACCAATAAATATGCAGCTTTTGAACAATCACTTTTAGATAAAAAGAAAAAAAAAAAAATTCTATTATATTTCGTATTTAACTTTTTAAAATATAGAATATATTTTAATTAAATTAAAATGTCGAAATTTTAAGAAAAATACAAATAATATTAAATTTTACGTCTACGCATGCAGTGATTTTGATGTATTAAAAATTTATAGAGATTTGCAATTCAAAAAGAGTCTGTAATACATGTTACAACCTATTTTAAAATGTTCATATAGTGCATGTTAAAAAAATTATAAAGAAAAGTAATAAAGAACTTTATTTATTTATTTTATTCAAAAAGAAGCACTTTGTTTATTTGTATGTTTATTTATTTATAACACCAAAATGTGCATCTCTTCTGGAAAAGAGAAAATAATACTTAAGAAGTTTGTTCATTCTAACCGGTACAGTATTTTAATTTTCTTTTAAAAACCATCTTTTTTTTTCTCTCTTTTTCCTCCTTTAAAAGTGCTTTCAGTGACCATTAGACTGAACGGTAGTTAATAGTGCAATCTCAAAGTTCTTTTTTTTTTTTTTAGTTCCCCATCATACTATAGGTATGGGGAACTTAGGTAATCGTGAAAATTTTCGACCCCGGATTTTTGACTTTTTTACACGTTTTCAGGTGTGAGGAATCCGAAAATGACAAAATTTGTATAGTGTCTGTCTGTAGGGTGTCTGTTAGTGTGTTAGTCCGTTAGTTTGTTAGTCTGTGTACACGATATCTCAAGAACAAATTGTCGCAGAGAGGTCAGATCAGTTTTAAAATATTACTTTCGACACTGGTAAGAACCCTATTCATTTGCAACATTCGAATTAAAAAACTTCGTAAGTTATTAGAAATAGAAGCATGAAATCTAAACAACAGAATTGACCCTGATAAAATAAATTAATAGATTAGAATAAGATAAATATATGGAAGATGGAAGTGAACAGTGGATAGCCTATTAGGTGGGGATTTCATTCTGTCACTGTATCAAGCTTTGATCAAATTCATTTCTTTTAACATGATTGTAATATGTCTCGCACTAGAAATTTATGAGAACATAAATATGATGGGGAACTGAACAGAGTCCACCTATGCCAACTAATTTTTTTTTTTTTTTTTTTTTTTTTTTTTTTTTTTTTTTTTAAGTGCTGTCACTGAACTGTATTTTTAAATTGAACGATATTAAAAAGTTGGATTTCAAAAATCACAAGAAAAAGTATTTGCACTAATGTTGTTGCTTTAGTACACTCTATATCTCTGAATCTGAAAGGTTTATTATTATTATTATTATTATTATTATTATTATTATTATTATTATTTTAGTGCTTCCACTGAACAGTACCTTTTGATTCAATGGCATTAAAAAGTTTGATTTAAAAAGTCACAAGATAAATTATTTGCACTC